>JAOCZM010000181.1:1200000-1827500 GCA_026122235.1 Vinca minor
AAATGGCCCCTGGAACCTCTGTAAGTGCACATGTTCTTAAGATGAAGGGCTATTTTGACCAACTTGAGAAGCTTGGAGCTACCGTAGGTCATGACATGGCCACAGATATGATCTTGGGCTCACTCCTACCGGAGTATGATCAGTTCGTTATGAACTTCAACACGCATGCCATGGAGAAGACCATACATGAAATACACAGGATGCTCAAGCAGGCTGAACTGAACATTAAGAAGACCCCTGAAGTCTTAATGGTTCAAAAAGGGAATTTCAAGAAGAAAGGCAAGGGAAAGCCCATGGCCAAGAGAGGCAAAGGCAAAGGCAATGACAAGCCCAAGCCCCAGCCCAAAGCCAAGGCACCAAAGGAGGGAGTTTGCTTCCATTGCAATGAACCAGGTCATTGGAAACGGAACTGCAAACTCTATTTGGAAGAGAAGAAAAAGGGAAAGGCCAGTTTGACTGTCTCTCCAAGGTATTTATGTTATAGAAATTAACATGTCTGCTCCTACTTCATGGGTATTAGATACCGGTTGTGGATCTCACATTTGCAAATGTGCAGGGGTTCAAAAGGAGTAGATTACTGGCAAAAGGAGAAGTGGACCTGAGAGTAGCGAACGGAGCAAGATTTGTTGCTGTAGCTACCGAGACATTTAATTTAGTTTTGCCAAGTGGCCTTATTGTAGAACTGGATAATTGTTTGTATGTTCCAACTTTGAGTAGGAATATTATTTAAGTTTCTTGTTTGGATATAGAAGGTTATGAAATTAATATTTTGAATAAGATTTGCACCATTCATAAAGATCGGATCTTTTATGGAGATGCCTCTTTGATGAATGGGATTTATATTCTTAACCTCGATGATTCCATTAAAAGGCCCATCTATAACATTAATACTAAAAGGTTTAAATCAAATGACTTAAACCAAATCTACTTTTAGCACTCGTCGTTTGGGCCACATAAACGAAACGCATATCAAAACTCCATACGGATGGAATTTTAACATCATTTGACCTAGAGTCTTATGAGACGTGTGAATCTTGCTTGTTGGGCAAAATGACTAAAGCTCCCTTTACTGGACAAAGTGAGAGAGCTTCCGATTTGTTGGGCCTCATACATACAGATGTTTGTGGACCAATAAACACTAGTGCTAGAGGAGGGTTTAGTACTTCATCACATTCACGAGATGATTTCAGTAGATATGGCTACGTCTATCGAATGAAACATAAATCGAATCTTTTGGAAGATTCAAAGAATTTCAAAATGAAGTACAAAATCAACTTGGTAAAAGTATTAAGATACTTCGATCGGATCGAGGTGGCGAATACCTTAACCGAGGAGTTTGACGAACATCTTAGTGGTTGTGGAATTGTTTCACAATTAACTCCTCCCTGGCACACCACAATCGAATGGCGTGTCGAACGGAGGAATCACACCTTATTAGATATGGTTCGATCTATGATGAGTCAAACAAGTCTTCCAATTTCTTTTGGGGCTACGCCCTAGAAACTGCTGCATTTATATTAAATAGAGTTCCTTCTAAAGCGGTTCGAAAAACTCCATATGAGATATGGGATCGGGAAACGACCTAGTTTGTCATTTCTCAAAATTTGGGGATGCGAGGCGTATGTAAAACGCTTGTTATATGATAAACTCGCCCCTAAATCTGACAAGTCTTTGTTTGTGGGATATCCTAAAGAAACTAAAGTATATTACTTCTATCTTCCATCAGAGAACAAAGTGTTTGTTGCTCGTAATGGTTTGTTCCTTGAAAGGGAATTTATTTACAAAGAGGATAGTGGGAGTAAGATCCATCTTGAGGAAATTCAAGATCCCCAAACAACATCTGAACCAACTTTAGAAGTTCAAGCAAGCTCACGTGCTGATACTGGGCTTCAATCTTTGACACAAGGCCCGAGGAGGTCGAGTCGGGTACATCAACGACTCGAGAGATATGGATTTCTCGTGGATCGATGATCATCCGGTTGAACCGATTGATCAAGATGAACCCACTACCTACAAAGAGGCAATTCGTAGTTCTGAGTCAGATAAGTGGCTAGAAGCTATGAAGTCCGAGATGCAATCCATGTACGACAACCAAGTATGGACTTTGGTTGACCCACCCGAAGGGTGCAAGGTCATTGATAACAAATGGTGTTATAAAAAGAAGACCGACATGGATGGTAATGTACACACTTTTAAATCGTGACTAGTAGTCAAAGGTTATAGACAAGTTCATGGTATTGACTATGATGAAACCTTTTCCCCTGTCGTGATGATAAAGTCAATTAGGATTTTACTTGCCATAGCCGCATATTATGACTACGAGATATGACAAATGGATGTTAAGACTGCGTTTCTTAATGGAAACCTTCTCGAGGACGTGTATATGACACAACCTAAGGGGTTTGTTGATCCGGTAGAGGGATATTCCGCAAAGAAAATTCCATTTGGTGCAGCAACACATCCAAGAAACATCATCCTCCATTCAAGAAGTAGCTTCTTGAATCCAAGAAACGTAAGTTTTTCCGCTGTTTTTCGATTCGTTTACATATGAGCGGATCCTTCAGAGGGAGGACTCATGGGCGTTTGGAACGAGTTTCCGCCCATGAATCCCTTCATGATGATCATCAGGTTGAACTGATTGATCAAGATGAACCCACTACCTACAAAGAGGCAATTCGTAGTTCTGAGTCAAATAAGTGGCTAGAAGCAATGAAGTCCGAGATGCAATCCATGTACGACAACCAAGTATAGACTTTGGTTGATCCACCCGAAGGGTGCAAGGTCATTGATAACAAATGGTGTTATAAAGAGAAGACCGACATGGATGGTAATGTACACACTTTTAAATCGCGACTAGTAGTTAAAGGTTATAGACAAGTTCATGGTATTGACTATGACGAAACCTTTTCCCCTGTCGTGATGATAAAGTCAATTAGGATTTTACTTACCATAGCCGCATATTATGACTATGAGATATGGCAAATGGATGTTAAGACTGCGTTTCTTAATGGAAACCTTCTCGAGGACGTGTATATGACACAACCTGAGGGGTTTGTTGATCCAACAAATCCTAGCAAAGTGTGTAAGCTTCAAAGGTCCATTTATGGATTGAAGCAAAGCATCTCGAAGCTGGAATCGTCAGCTTTGATGAGCGTATTAAAGAATTCGGTTTCATCAAAAAGCGAAGACGAGCCTTGTGTTTATAAGAAAATAACTAATAATGCAGTAGTGTTCCTTGTGCTTTATGTGGGACGACATCTTTACTCGATTGGAAATGACATCCCCACATTACAAAGCATAAAAGCTTGGTTGGGGAAGTGCTTTTCCATGAAAGACTTAGGCGAGGCTACATACATTTTGGGTATTAGAATCTATAGAGATAGAGCTAACAAAATGATTGGCCTAAGCCGAGTGGATATATTGACAAAGGTACTTGAAAGCAGTTTCGGTTGCAAGACTCCAAAAAAGGATTCTTGCCTATGTCACATGGCGTTAAACTCAGCGAGAACTCAAGGACCTTCCACAAGGGAGGACCAAGAGCGCATGAGTAAGATCCCATATGCTTCGACCCACTGGGTCTATTATGTACGCCATGATATGCACTCGCCCTGGATGTCTCAATTTGCTTTAAGTATGACTAGCGAGATATCAATCGACCCTCGGAGAGTCACATTGGACTGCGAGTCAAGAGCATTCTTAAGTACTTGAGAAGGACTAAAGATATGTTCTTAGTTTACGGAGGTCGGGGAAGGAAGTCCGGTTGTAAATGGTTACACCGACGCAAGCTTCCAGGTCGACGTAGATGATTATCGATCGCAATCTGGTTTTGTGTTTTGTTTGAATGGAGGTCTTGTGAGTCGGGAAGAGCTCAAAGCAAGAAACCGTGGCCGACTCTACAATGAAAGTCGAGTATCTAGCTGCCTCTGAAGCAGCTAAAGAAGTTGTTTGGATCGGGAAGTTTGTTGATGAACTAGGTGTCGTCCCTAGCATTGTGAACCCATTGGACCTCTATTGTGATAGTACTTGGTGCCATTTCACAAGCTAAGGAACCTAGATCTCACCAGCGATCCAAACACATTCTCAGGCGTTTCCATCTGATTAGAGAGATCATCGACAGAGGAGACGCTAGTATTTGCAAAGTACATACAGACGACAACATTGCAGATCCATTGACCAAGCTACTCCCACAGCCTAAACATGAGAGTCATATTAGGTCAATGGGATTGAGGATCATGTATGATTGGAACTAGGGCAAGTGGGAGATTGTTAGTAGTGCCCTAGGACCATTAGCATATGTTGTACGTTTTATATCTTTTTGAGCATTTCATATGAATAGTTAATTTTTCTTATGAACATCAAATGCGTGATTTGATAGTAAAACTCATTTGCTTAAGTAATTACTATTCTAGTTGTCCCTAGTTTTATGTAATCTATTTTACAATGAAATAAAACTAGTATGATGTTTGATTGATGATTATGTTTTACTAATCATGTGTAATGAGTACAAATCAAATCATAGATGCAATATATAGGGATACATTGTATTGGACGTGATCCGTTAGAGAAGTAATACTTCATGGTCCTTAGTCATAAGTATTACTTCCTCAATACTATTTTAGAATCCTTAGACCTTATGTCTTCATTGATTCTAGTATGAATGGAGCCACATTTTGACTCAGTCGGACGTTACTTGTAGTGAGTAATCAATACGACTGATGATCGGATGTAGTGTCCTATCATAGCTTGAATGTGAGAGACATTGTAAGGAATTTGTCCCTCTCTATTATTAGAGAGAGATATCCATGGGCCCCTCGATAGGGAAAGACTATTTAAATGCATGGCCATGCTCAAATGTATTTGATAAAGTGGTTATCAAATGCTATTTGTCGAAAGCAGATCTACCCGGAGATCGAGCATAAATACAATTAAGCTTAATAAGGGTGGCGACCACCATGCTTTATGCTTAATTAGGATATCGCGAGACAAAGGGATTAAATAGTAGATTGATATTAGGTTCCGTTGTAAATTCATTCACTTTTGGGTAGTCACAATGTCCCTGCTAGGGGGCCGCTTGTGATTTATGAACTCACATTACTACTAAGCGTGTTTTCATTGCCACTGTGAGATGAACCTACAGGGTCACACGCATAGACGAGCTAACGAGCTTCATGTCCAGATTCAATGAATCTAGAATGTGTCTAGGGTCATTGTATCGACATTCACCTACGAGAATGATAAAGCGTTATCATTCGAATTAGAGATAAGGGGCATTTTCGGTATAGCTGTGATTACGTGGGAGTCATTATCCGATAAAGACTCCCACTACCAGCAGAATTCTAGGGAACGTGGGAGTTAGAGACTCCCTCTGCCGAGAGGAGTTGGGGATGTGAGAGTTGGTTATGGGAACAAACTCTCACACCCTATATAATTATCTCTTGGTTATTAGAATGATAAAGTGTTATTATTCGAATTAGAGATAAGGGGCATTTTCGGTATAGCTGGAATTACGTAGGAGTTATTATCCGATAAAGACTCCCACTACCAGCAGAAATCTAGGGGACGTGGGAGTTGAGGACTCCCACTGCCGAGAGGAGTTGAGGATGTGAGAGTTAGTTGTGGGAACAAACTCTCATACCTTATATAATGCTCTCTTGGCCGAAACCCTAGCCGATGTATTTTCCAGCCGAAAAATCACCAACTCTCTGAAGTTGGATTTCAGTTTTTGGTCTCCCTTTTCTCTCATAATTCCGAAACTCAAAAAGACGAAGAGCTAGCAATCGCTGCCCGTTTCGTCGCGTGGATACCGGTAGAGGGACATTCCGCAAAGGGAATTCCGTTGGTGGCAGCAAAGAATCCAAGAAACGTCATCCTCCATTCAAGAAGTAGCTTCTTGAATCCAAGAAAGTAAGTTCTTTATTGCTGTTTTTCGAATTGTTTCATATGAGCGGATCCTTCAGGGGAGGATCCATGGGTGTTTGGAACGAGTTTCCGCCCATGAATCCCTTCAGTCGTCACCCTTATTAAGCTTAATTATATTTATGCTCGATCTCTAGGTAGACTGTTCCAACAAATAGCATCCTGATAACCATTTTATCAAATACATTTGAGCACGGCCATGCATTTTGACAGTCTTTCCCTATCGAGGGGCCCATGGATATCTCTCTCTAATAATAGAGAGGGACAAATTCCTTATGATGTCTCTCACATTCAAGCCATGATAGGACGCCACATCCGATCATCAGTCGTATTGATTACTCAATTAAAAACAACGTACGACTGAGTCAAACGGTGGCTCCATTCATGCTAGAATCAAATGGAGACATAAGGTCTAAGGATTCTAAAATAGTATTGAGGAAGTAATATTTATGACTAAGGACCATGAAGTATTAGTTCTCTAACGGATCACGTCTGATACGATATATCTCAATACATTGCATCTATGATATGATTTGTACTCATTACACATGATTAGTAAAACGTAATCATCAATCAAACATCATACTAGTTTTATTTCATTGTAAAATAGATTACATAAAACTAGGGACAACTAGAATAGTAATTACATAAGCAAATGAGTTTTACTATCAAATCACGCATTTGATGTTCATAAGCAAAATTAACTATTCATATGAAATGCTCAAATAGATATAAAACGTACAACATATGCTAATGGTCCTAGGGCACTACTAACATTCTCTTGGTTTATATTATCCCCCTATTAATTTAGGGTCTTTATTAGTAGCCAATAGCCGTCATGGTACTGGTATGTACACCGGAGATCTAAATCAAATCTTAGTTGAAGTGGTTACTAATAAAGAGGGTTTGTATGGACGATTTCTGGTTTTAGTCTGCTTGTGAATATGTTATACTGTATGGTATGTGATGCGGAACCGAGATACAAAGTATCAAGATTCGGCTTAAAAGGGATCTTTCTCTATCTCGAACAGTTTCCAAGGGGAATATACTCAACGAAACTCTAAAGAAGGCTAAGTATCAATGGGGGCTGAAACACCATAACAAGAAGGACTATTTTGTTGATACAGTAACTCAAGAAAGCATGAAATTCTATAAGAAGTACAAACACAAGTATCTAAGGAATAACCTTAACCAAAATATCAATATATCTAACGTAAATAATAAGTTGGCCAAAATCTCTCTTAAATAGAGGAAGATTTCGGTTCCAAGCTACAATATAGGAAGAGTCTTTAGGACTCTTCCTAATCTAAGTAAACTTCCTAAAAAAAACACTATCTGACATCATGGACAACATGTCCTATTATTTAGCTAGTGTCTGTAATTATTCTGCCAACATGGCTAAAAATAGTAAACAATAAAGCTGAAAATATATTAAAGTCTAAAATAGACTTTAATGTACAAAAAGACTAAAATGCCCTTCTTAGCCACTTTTCTTGTTTGGGCCGAATTGAATATCTTGTAAACTTAAGAGTTGAACTTGAATATCATCTTCTAGATGTAATTTATCTTCCTCTTTAGCCTTCAACTCTCGGATCAATGCATAGATGTCTTGATCTACTTTCTTGGCTCTTTGTCTAGTCATTGGACCTAGTATGCTTGCAAAGGGATGCTTTATATGAGGCAGCCCCCGTAGATGGTCCCGCATCATTCCCTCCCCCTTGAAATTGATTCGTCCTCGGATCATCATCATAATCAACATAATCTGAATCAAGATCAAAAGGAGATAAATCAGAAACATTAAAAGTAGAATGTACACCATACTTACCTTCCAAGTTGATTTTCTATGCATTGTCACTAATTTTAGCAACTACTTGAAAAGGTCCATCTCCGCGAGGGTGTAACTTAGACTTTCTCTCTTTAGGAAATCTATCTTTCCTAAAGTGTAACCAAACCCAATCGCCAACTTCAAAGCTAATTCTCTTGCGGCCTTTGTTGGCTTTATGTGCAATTTGATCATTCTTCTTCTTGATATTCGCGGCAACTTGATGGTGAATCCTTTGTACAAAACATGCCCTAGAATCACCTTCTATATTATAATATTCATCAACAGGAAGAGGGATTAGATCTAAAGGCGTTAGGGGGTTAAAACTGTAAACAACTTCAAAAGGGGAATTATTAGTAGTTGAAGGTAAAGTACGATTATATGAAAATTCAGCAATTGGTAAACATTTTTCCCACATTTTTAGATTCTTTTGAATGAGTGCTCCCCTAAAGTTCTATTGGTTACCTCGTTTGTCCATCAGTTTGTGGGTGACTTGAGATAGAAAAAAGTAACTTACTCCCCCAACTTACTCCATAAGGTCTTCCAAAAATAACTTAGGAACTTTACATCCCTATCACTTACGATTGTTTTCGGAATACCATGCAACCGAACCACCTCTTTGAAGAACAAATCCGCAACATGACTTGCATCATTAGTTTTCCTACAAGGAATAAAGTGAGCCATTTTAGAAAAACGATCAACAACAACCATTATACTATCATTACCTCTAGATGTCGGTAATCCAAGAATAAAATCCATTGAAAGATCAATCCAAGGTGAATATAGTATCGGTAAAGGTGTGTATAATCATTGTACTTTTAGCTTGTTTACACTTAAAACAAAGTTTACAAATTTTCCTAACATCTCTTTTCATCTTAGGACAAAAAAAGGTGTTCTTGTAATATGTCTAATGTTTTAAAAACACCAAAATGACCCATTAAACCGCCACAATGTGCTTCCCTAACAATTAAATTTCTAATAGAACAAGAGGGAATACACAACTTATTGCCTTTAAAAAAGAAACCTTCAAATTGATAAAAATAATTTTGAATCGTGAGCTCACAAGACAAATATAAATTTGAAAAATCATTATCTTCTTTATACAATGCTTTAAGATGTTCAAAACCAAGTAATTTAGCATGCATAACGGAAAGTAAAGTATACCTTCTAGATAGAGCATCGACCACAATGTTTTCCTTACCTTTCTTGTATTTGATCACATAAGGAAAGGTATCATCAATAAAGGAAACCCACTTTGCGTGTCTCTTGTTCAACTTACTTTGCCCTTTAAGATACTTGATGGATTCATGATCCGTGTGGATAACAAATTCCATCTCAATCAAGTAATGCTACCATGTTTCCAAAGCTCTAACGATAGCGTATAACTCTTTATCATATGTTGCATAGTTAAGTGAAGCGCCACTTAATTTCTCACTAAAATATGCTAAAGGTTTTCAGTGTTGTTGCAAAACAGCCCCAATACCTATACCTGAAGCATCCTATTCAACTTCAAAAGTTAGATCAAAATTAGGTAAAGATAAAATAGGGGAAAAAGTAAGTAATTGCTTAAGCTTTTCAAAACTCTCTTCTTGCGGCTTGTCCCAAAAGAATGGGATATCTTTCTTCACAACTTCATTCAATGGGGTGGCTATTGTGCTAAAATCACGAACAAATCGCCTATAAAAGCTTGCCAAACCATAGAATGAACGGACTTGAGTAGCATTAGTTGGTCTCGGTCAGCCCACTATTAATTCAATTTTAGCCGGATCAACCTAAATTCCTTTAGAAATAACAATGTATCCAACAAAGTTAATAGAATTAGTGCAAAAAACACATTTTTCAAGCTTGGCATACAAGGTTTGCTCCCTTAAAATAGTAAAAACAGTTTTAGGATGTTCAATATGATCTTCTAAGTTTTTACTATAAACAAGTATATCATCAAAATAAACTACAACAAATTTCCCAAAACAATGTCGAAATATGTAGTTCATTAATCTCATGAAAGTACTAGGTGCATTACTTAGACCAAAAGGTATAACAATCCATTCATATAAACCATATTTGGTCTTAAAAGCAGTTTTCCATTCATCACCTTATTTCATTCTAATCTAGTGATAGACTTGAGTTAAATCAATTTTAGAAAAAATTAAATCACCACTTAACTCATCTAGCATATCATCTAAGCGAGGTATAGGATGTCTATATTTAATAGTGATCTTATTAATATCTCGACAATCCATACATAATCTAAAAGTGCCTTCTTTCTTAGGTACTAAAATAACCGAACTAGCACAAGGACTTAAAGATTCTCTTACCTGCTCTTTCTCCAAAAGTAAATCAACTTGCCTTTGGATTTCTCGAGTTTCATCCGGATTTTCTCTATAGGCTGCCCTATTTGGAAGATTAGATCCCGAAATGAAGTCGATTTGATGTTCAATCCCTCGAATTGGGGGTAATCCTTTCAGCAACTCCTTAGGGAATACATCTTTGAATTCCTGCAAAACAATTGGTTTGTTTGCTCTCAAAGCCCTATCTACCTTTCCTGAATTGATAAATAAACACTATCTTCTCTCTTTTTGTGAGCTTCCCTTTTTTCTCACAATGCTCACGACTTTTTGGTCATTTTTTCCCTCGGATTTTACCTCAGGGGTACGATCACTCGTTTTTTTCAACTCACGCTCTTTAATTCTTTTCTCTCTACCCTTGGCTAATTGTTTTTGTACCTCACTTACTTGAATTGGCGACAAAGGATGTAATATAAAAAAAAATGTTATCCATTGTAACCATGTAAAAATTCTTTCTACCAATGTGATCCGCACACCTATCGTATTGCCAAGGTCTTCCCAAAATAATCTGACTTGCCGTCATAGGAACCACATCACATAAAACCTTGTCTTTAAATTTCCCAATGCTGAAATCAATCTCCACTTGTTTATCCACTTTAATCTCACCACTATTATTTAACCAAGAAAGCTTATATGGCATAAGATGTGCTTTCAAAGGTAAATCTAAAGCGGTGACCATATCAAAAGAGAAAACATTAGTACAACTTCCATTATCAATAATAAGTAAACAAATCTTGCCTTGAACGGTGCACTTTGTTTGAAAAAGGTTGCTCCTTTGTTGATGCAAATCATCTAATGGTTGAGAATGTAAGAGTTTCATATTTACCAAAAGAAAATTGCTGCCATCATCCGAATATGTATCTGTACCTCGGTTTCATCATCCAAAATAGACTCTTCGTCTTCTTCATCACTAACCCATTTCCCGTCATCCATCATGATCATTACGCTCTTATTAGGTCAATCCCGAGCAAAGTGACCCTTACCTCTACACTTAAAACATTCCCGAGAAAGGTTTCAAGATGTACTAGACCTCAAATCGGATGAATTTGATGTAGAAGAAGTCTTGGCTGCCCCACTTTGAACCGCGGCTGTTTTGGCAGCCCCTAAAGTTCCATTTGCTTGATTTTGGCTCGGCAATGATGTTGAATTGTTTAGGGACTGATTTGACATTTTCCAAGATTGCAAATTTGCCGAATAAGTCCTTGAACTTTTCTCCTTTTGTTGTCTGTCAATCTGTTCAGCATAATAAACCATAGAAATAAGATTACCAAGGTTAGCACGTTCTACCTTAGGTCTAATTTTGTCATTTAGACCAGCCAAGAACCGAGCCAAAGTAGCCTCATCATCTTCCCGAATATCCGCTCTAATCATCGCAATCTCCATCTCTTTGTAATATTCATCAACGGTCTTTGTTCCTTGCCTCAATCTTTGCAATCTATTGAATAGATCTCTAGTGTAACTTTGAGGAACAAATCTCCGATTCATGACCGCTTTCATCTCATCCCATGTATCAATTTGTCTTTGCCCAATTCTTCTCTTTATATCGGCCTCTTTATCCCACCAAATTGATGCATATTCTCCAAACTCCATGGCTGCCAGTTTAACCTTTTTTTCCTCGGAATAATGTGAACGGAAAAAACATGATTAACTTTACGAACTCAATCTAAAAATAATCTAGGATCGTTCGTACCTTGGAAAGATGGGATCTTTGTCTTTATTGCACCAAGATTATTATCATACCTTTGAATTTGATTTCCCAATCTTGGTTCATATGCCAAATTATCCTCCATCCTCAAATTTCCTCTCGGTTGGTTTGGATTTAAATCTAATCTTTGCCGCAAGTTGTCTCTCAAAGGTTCATGACAGTCGTGTGACTCTTCATCATCATCCCCAACATCCATAGCTTTCCCTTTTTCAGATTTCTTTTTAGTTTCAAAAACTCCCAATCTTTCTTGAATGTCATCTATCTTTTGCATCATTCTCTTCATGCTATGTTGTATTGATTCCATGAGCAATTTTTGATCACCTATAATGGCATCTTGTCTCGATGAACCTTCATGAAAAGACATGTTAGTCTTGAAAAATAAACACTCAAACCGTTGGATAGAAAGAAAAAAAATCTATCTTTATTCCAACAATACTTGCAAAGAACTTCAACTCTAGATGAAAGAAGGGTTCCTAACTTGTTGCGTTGAGACAAAGCTGAAAAATAAAGGAATGAATTCCTATCTTGACCTAAACAAAAAGTTAAGAAAGAAATAAAAGAGCAATCTTTAAAAAGAATGAATCTTTACGCTTCTTGATTTTCTTGAAAGATGATTTCTTGACTTCTTTTTTCTTTCTTTTCTCCAAGACTTGCCATTTTCTTGACCACACGATATCAAGAACTCAATTCTTGATTTATATTAATTAATGGAGGCAATTTTTTCAAGAAGAAAGGGGGAACAAGAGCCAATTCCTTTGTGTCCTTATGGACAAGGAAGTTTGCTTTTGATTGCTCCTTGTCTATTAAAGATCACGGCTGCCAATTTCTTTTGACCGCAAGGCTTTTTCGGAATAATTTTTTTTTCTTTTCTGTCAATTTCAAGCAAACAAGATTTTTTTTTTTAAAGAAAGTAGGAAAGATACACCAAGATAGAGATAAACCTTTTGCTCTTATAACACTTGATGCGGAACCGAGATACAAAGTATCAAGATTCGACTTAAAAGGGATCTTTCTCTATCTCAAACAGTTTCCAAGGGGAATATACTCAACGCAACTCTAAAGAAGGCTAAGTATCAATGGGGGCAGAAACACCACAACAAGAGAAACTATCTTGTTGATCAAGGTTTTGAAACCCGGACCGGGCATCGACCCGGAAAAGTTACTGGGTCACGGGTCACTGGTCGGACCGGTGGTCGGACCGTCATCGACCCGTTCATCAACCCGGTGACGTCATAAATATTAAAAATATATATAATATATACTTATTAATAAAAAATAAAGTTAATGTAAAATTTTCCAAATAGACATCTTGTTGATATAAACCTGAATATTAACATTTCTTATTCTTAGATATCTAACAAAATTCTATGTAAATTAATTTACATACAAAATTTCTACAAAATGTGAATAGAATTACACTTATTGATCAAGAAAAAGGAGAAAACTTTCATGAAAATCACAAAGAAAAAAATCAAATCCACTCCAACCTCCTCAATCCAAGAAAGAACAATATTTAACATTCCAAATAACCACAATATTTAAAAATTCAATCACAACTCACAAATCTTGATAATAAAAGTCAAAATAACAAAATCATCTATTTAGTCTACAACTCTAAATAACATCTCCAAACAAGCTAAAATCACAATCATATATATATTGGGTCTTTTTTTTTTATACAGAAAATTTTAAAATTTTTTTTAAAAAAATGCATTTTGTGACCCGGCAGGTTTTCCCAAAACCGTTCCAGTTTCCGAGTTGACCGGTCCGGGTCGACCGGGTCAATGAAATTAGAGCGGTTTTCAGCGTGAACGGGTTTTGTCACCTAATCGGACCGCTCGGAGGTCCGGTTGACGGTCCGACCGGCCGGGTTTCAAAACCATGTTGTTGATACAGTAACTCAAGAATGCATGAAATTCTATAAGAAGTTCAAACACAAGTATCTAAGGAATAATCTTAACCAAAATATCAATATATCTAACGTAAATAATAAGTTGGCCGAAATCTCTCTTAAATAGAGGAAGATTTCTGTTCCAAGCAACAATAAAGGAAGAGTCTTATTTTAGATAGGACTCTTGAATCCTAATCCAAGTAAACTTCCTAAAACAAAACACTATCTAACATCATGGACAACATGTCCTATTATTTAGCTAGTGTTTATAATTATTAGGCCAACATGGCTAAAAATAGTAAACAATAAAGCTGAAAATATATTAAAGTCTAAAATAGACTTTAATGTACAAAAAGACTAAAATGCCCTTCTTAGCCACTTTGCTTGTTTGGGCCGAATTGTATATCTTGTAAACTTAAGAGTTGAAGTTGAATATCATCTTCTAGATGTAATTTAGCTTCCTCTTTAGCCTTCAACTCTCGGATCAATGCATAGATGTCTTGATCTATTTTCTTGGCTTTTTGTCTAGTCATTGGACCTAGAATGTTTGCAAAGGGATGCTTTATATGAGGCAGCCCCGTAGATGGTCCCGCATCAGTATGCCAAGGTAAAAAGTGATACTTCTCCTAAGGACGGTCCATTTGTTCCTATAGAATCATATGATTCATTTTTTAGGATTATAATCCATCAGATCTCTTTCGAAAGATATCTTTTCTTGAAACGTATGACGTTTATGAATGGGTGGCGAGTGCCTATGCTAATGATATACCATTTTTTGAAATATCTATACATGCTAACGAACCTGTACTAAAGGCTGTATGTTTTGGTATCATGGTCGCTTTTTTCTTTCTGTTGGAATTGTTCCTAACGTTAATAATCCAAACATATAAGATGATGAATAAAATGAATAGATTAAATTATTATCACTATTCCAGGGTTAGATATTATTGTACTATAGAAAGGCCTCTTGTACTGTTGTATGCGGATGTCGACTTTATATATCGATACTTGTGCGATGAGTTCGAGTTTCAAATGTCTCGGTACCGATTAGCTTGTGTTCAATAGAAGTTGTTGAATGGTATGTATGAACTAAATCCACTACGCTGGGAAGTTCATAAGAAAGGAGAATTTGATTGGGTTTCTCAATGATACGCTCCCGCAGTATCCCGATATAATGTTCTCTGAGTGTTCACAAGAATTTAATTTAATAAGAGTTGTAATGCCTTCTAATGAAGATGATTTGTTGGTCTTAATGGCATTATCCAAAATGCTATTGCAATTATCTTATGGTTCCTTGCCCGAATGTGTATTCCGAATTGAATATAGGGTTGCTAAAATTCTAGAAATAGGAAAGGTTGATAGACTTTATCGTATTGACTTACAAATCTCAGCAATTATAATGTCGAAGAGTAAGATATTAGAGAAGGTTTCTAGTTTAGTTAGAAAGGGTAGAGTTTATAAACTTATTGAAAGCTTTATTCATATCCATACCATATATTCATATGGAAATAATAGTATTGAAATAACTTATGGCGGTATTCCACCAGTAGGTGAAATGACTAGAGTTATCTTAAATATATTATTAATGGACCACCTTCGATAGGGAGTTTGAAAGAAGGTTTCCTGGAGTTCCATTTGCTAGATTCTTGAATGAAGTATTTATTCCTGAAACAAGAGTTGAGGATTCGTCACACTTCAACGAAAATGCACTATATGAGCTATTGAAAGAGCACAATCTAGGTTGTAAGATTGAATCAACTGTACCAGGAGGGGAACCCCTAAGATGTTATAATAAAATAGCTTTTGTCTATAAAGATAGTCGGGTAGGACTATCCGATCCATTGGATTTTTATTAAAAAGTCAAAACACGCGTACTTGTGTGTTAAAGAAAGCATCACTGACCGTGTGCCGCAACTATAACGGTCCTAAGGTAGCGCCTTGTTCTTCTTCTAGGCCCCTGCCCTTAGCGATTTGCTATGCCACTCGTCAGAGGCATCTAAACACTTTGTAAATAGCCCACGCGAAAAGCCTAGGCCATGAAAGCATAATAGATTCACAACTATGGAGGCCTTAACGAGTGGTAATTGCAGTGTAGGTTTAATTGTTCCACAAGGGTCTCCCCTTTAGTTTAATTAGTGCCATACCTCCTCTGAGTGATCATCTCTCGTCGTGAGCGTACTTGTTTTTATTAAAGGCGAAGGAGACTTTGCATGCTTCACTTCAAGAGCACTAGCGCTTCTTTGTTTAGAGAACGGGTGTACTAGTGTACGAAAGCCAAGACTAGTCGTTTTAGCGGTTGCCGACGACTCATAGGCGAACATTTCTTTCGAAGCAATACCACGTGGAGGTAGAAGGCCCACGGGTCGTGAACTTCTTTTCCCGGAGAAGAAGCAATGACGGTATCTGGGGAATAAGCATCTGCTAACTCTGTGCCAGCAGCCGCGGTAATACAGGGGATGCAAGCGTTATCCGGAATGATTGGGCGTAAAGCGTCTGTAGGTGGCTTTTTAAGTCCGTCATCAAATCCCAGGGCTCAACCCTGGACAGGCGGTGGAAATTACCAAGCTGGAGTACAGTAGGGGCAGAGGGAATTTCAGAAAGAACACCAACGACGAAAGCACTCTGCTGGGCCGACACTGACACTGAGAGACGAAAGCTAGGGGAGAGCAGTAAAAGCGTGGCGGCAACCAGAAGCAACGAGAAAACATAATTCGTACCTCGCTTTTCTGTAACATAGCGAGAGAGCACCATTGCACTAAAAAATGATAAACAACCTTTTTCAAATGTGCACATGACGAAGAAGAAAAGGCTATTAGGAGAATGAAGTGCCTAACCATAGTCTTAGATGGAGCAAAGTAGACTGAGGACATTCACTAAGATCTGATTCCATTCCTTCTCTTTCTGTGGCATTTATCCCTTCTCCTATTGCTATTGATTCAATTTTATCAAACCTTCCATCAGGAAAGATCTAAGTAGCACCACTGATCTTTACTTCTAAGAAAGAGTAAACTAAGAGAGCACTTTGCCATTGATAAAAGAATTTTCTTCTCTTACCAAAACATTTTTTGATATTTTGCATATAAATACTAAATTCTTATATTTTTTATTTTTTATATATAGGTATGTTTGAAAAACAAACAACAATATCTGTGTAAAATGTCATTTTTCACTTTTATGCTATTTAATATTTTCTTAAAACATAGGTCATTAGGCTAGTATATTTATATTATAGAGTTTGTTTTCATTTTTTTATCCATCCCAAACTCTAGAGATGCCAAGTGTAGATTTTATGGATTTTTTTTGTTTTTTACTTATTATAAAATATATGATTGGTTGAGAAACTTTTTGTTCATTAATTTAATGAAAAACTAATTTGATACGGGACCATCTAGAAGACTACATCATTATCCACAACCTTTATCAAGCATCAATGGACCAATGACTAGATCAAGAACCATTCAAATGGAACAAGAACTATCTACATTGATCCGAGAGTTAAAGTCTAAAGAAGAAGCCAAGCTACATCTAAAAGATGAAGTACAAGTTCAACTTCTAACTCTCAAAGATACTTACTTCGGCCCAAACAAGCAAAGTGGCTAAAAAGGGCATTTTAGTCTTTTCACACATTAAAGTCTATTCTAGCCTATTCTAGACTATTCTAGACTTTAATTATTTTTAGTATTGTTATTTTATTATTCTAGCCGTGTATAGCAAATAGTTGCTATAATAAAGGACATGTTGTCCATGTGTTAGTTAGTTGGTTATTAAGAGTCTTAATGCAACTAGGACTCTTCATTGTTTTGGTAGTTACTTTTATTTGTGCCGCCAAGATAATAGGAACATGTGCCTATTATCTTGTTTAGGTAGTTACCTGATAGCAAGTTGTTATTCAAGAGTCCTAATTCTTCAAGGACTCTTTCTTATTTCCTTTTCCTTATTCAAGTTGGAACCGAAATCCCTCTACTTAAAGAGTAATTTCGGCCACCTTTGTTACTTAGACTTGATATATTGATATTTTGATTAAGGTTATTCCTTTGATACTTTTTTATGAACTTCCGGTAGAACTTCATATTCTTTTGAGTTAATGTATCAACTAGCTTGTTTCTCTAGTTGTGGTGTTTCAGCCTCCATTGATACTTAGCCTGCCCGGGGTTGTGTTAAGTGTATTCCCATAGAAACTAATTTGAGATAGAGAAAGATCTTCTTAAAAGCCGAACCTTGATATAAAACATCACGGTTTCGCATCAAGTGGTATCAGAGCAAAAGGTTGATCTCTATCTTGGTGTACCTTTATTGCTTTCTTGAAGAAAAAAAATTTCTTGTTTGCTTGAGATAGCCGAAAGATAACAAAAAATTTTTTTTACCCCAACGAAAAAAAGCCACCCGGAAGTAAAGAAATTGGCAGCCGGGTTAGCCCAAAATAGACAAGGAATCAAGACCAAAAGCAAACTTCCTTTGTATAAAGGAATTGGATCTTGTTCCCTCTTTATCTTGAATTAGCCACAATCAAGACTTTTCGATCTAGCACAACCGTCATCAATCAAGAGCTTTTGATATTGTGTCCAAGATATGGGTAAGTCTCGGGTAAGAAGGTAAGAAAGATTTCAAGAACAAGCTATTTCAAGAAAACAGAAAATCAAGAAAGGTCAAGATCACATCTTTTTCTTGTTTTGGCAACAAATATCTCTTATACTTTTTGTAAGTCAAGATAAGATTTCTTGCCATATTTTTCCAACCTTCCATCAACATAACCATTCAATCATCCAAAGTTGGAAGTTCTTGACAAGTATTTTGTGGAATATTGAGAGAACAAAAATCTGATTACTATTCACAGATTACTATTCACGGATTACTATTCACAGATTACTATTCACATACTACTATTCACAGATTTTGTGAAAAGATTCAATCTTTAATATCTTTTTCTACTAACGATTCTTTGTGTGAATTCTTTTTCTTTGCAAAGATAATGTCTTTTATTGAAGGTTCATCACAGGAAACTGATATTGAAGCGGATAATGATGACTCGATATATTTTAGTGAGGAAGAAACCGAGGAGGCAAATTGGGAATTTGAGGCCGAAAGTTTTGAAGTTGAAGCCGAGGTCAATGATCAATATCCGGATGAAGGAAATCATCTTTTGGTAAATATGAATCTCTTACAATATCAACAATTAGATGATTTGCATCAACAAAGAAGTAATCTTTTTCAAACAAAGTGCACTGTTCAAGGCAAGATTTGTTTACTTATTATTGATAGTGGTAGTTGCACTAACGTTTGCTCTTTTGATATGGTTACCGCTTTAGATTTACCCTTGAAAGCACATCCGACGCCATATAAGCTTTCTTGGTTAAATAATAGTGGTGAGATTAAAGTGGATAAACAAGTTGAGATTCAATTCAGGATTGGGCAATATTTGGATTCGGTTATTTGTGATGTAGTCCCTATGACCGCAAGTCACATAATTTTGGGAAGACCTTGGCAATATGATAGGTATGTGGATCATATTGGTCGAATGAATGTTTACATGGTTACAATGGATAATATTCGATATACTTTACATCCTATGTCACCAATTCAAGTTCGTGAGCATCAAAAGTTATTAGCAGAGGGTAGAGAGAAAAGAATGAAAGAGCGTGAGTTGCAAAAACGAGTGATCCTACCCAAGAGGTAAAAAACGAGGGAAAAAAGGACAAAAAAAGCCGAGCTAAAAGTGAGAAAAAAGGCAATAGCTCAAAAAGTGAGAAAAGAATGTTTGTTCATTAAATCCGGAAAGGTAGATAGGACAATTCAAGCAAAACAACTTGTTGTTTTGTTAGATTTGAAAGGAACCACAAGGAACATATTTCCTCACACTTTTTCTTTTACTTTAACATCTTTTTCTACATCTAGTCTTGCTATTTTTCAGAAGTTTTATGAAGTCTTCCCTAAGGAGTTGCCGAAAATGTTACTTATTAGCCTTCAAAATCGTGAAAGGTATAAACCATCTTGGGGTACAAATCAGCAACTTCAAAACCAAGGTGAGTTAATTTGTGCAAAGAAGGAGGTAAGTAAGTCTTTAAGTCCTTATTTTAATCAGGTAAACATTGAATCTAAGCATGAAAGGACTTTTAGAACATATACGGATAGTCTACATGTTAATCACATAACTTTTCAGTATAGACATCCAATTTATTGCTTTGATAAAATATTTATTAATAGTCAAAACCGAGAACATGTTAGTACACATCTTAGGGCTGTTTTTTCTATTATAAATACACAAACCTTGTATGCTAAGATGGATAATTATATTTATTACACTCATTCTATTAATCTTCTTAGTTACATGATGAGTTTACAAGGTATTAAAGTTGAACCGCCAAGACTTAATACAATTGAGGAATGGCCAAATTCAACTAGTACAAATCAACATCGATCATCATTTGAGTTAGCAAGTTTTTGTCAACGTTTGGTTCATAATCTTAGCAAGCTTGCTGCCTTGAATGCAATGAAGAAAAAAGATTTCTTTTGGGATAAGCCGCAAGAAGATAGTTTTAATAAGCTTAAGCAATTACTAACTTCTTCCCCTATTTTATCTTTACCTAATTTTACACTAACTTTTGAAGTTGAATGTGATGCTTCAGGTATAGGTATTGGGGATGTTTTGCAACAACAAGGGAAACCTTTAGCATATTTTAGTGAGAAATTGAGTGGCGCTGCCCTTAATTATCCTACATATGATAAAGAGTTATACGCTATTGTTCGAGCTTTGGAAACATGGCAGCACTACTTGGTGGGCCGAGAGTTTGTGATTCACACAGATCATGAATCAATCAAGTATCTCAAAGGACAAAGTAAGTTAAACAAGAGACATGCAAAGTGGGTTTCCTTCATTGATAGCTTTCCATATGTGATCAAATACAAGAAAGGTAAGGAAAACATTGTTGTCGATGCTTTATCTAGAAGGTACTCTCTACTTTCTGTTTTACATGCTAAATTACTTGGTTTTGAACATTTAAAGGCATTATATGAAGATGATAAAGACTTTTCAGATTTGTTAAAATCTTGTGAGGTTTCGGCCCAAAAAGATTTTCACAAATTTGAAGGTTTCTTGTTTAAAGGTAACAAATTGTGTGTTCCCTCTTGTTCTATTAGAGAATTAATTGTTAGGGAAGCACATAGTGGCGGATTAATGGGGCATTTTGGTGTTTTTAAAACATTGGATATATTGCAAGAACACTTTTTTTGGCCTAAGATGAAAAGAGATGTGCAGAAAATTTGTGAACTATGTTTTAAGTGCAAACAAGCAAAAAGTACTTCAAAAGCTCACGGATTACTTATGCCTCTACCAATTCCTTCCTCTCCATGTATTGATCTTTCAATGGATTTTATTCTAGGATTACCGCAATCCAGAAGAGGTAATGATAGTATAATGGTGGTTGTTGATAGATTTTCTAAAATGGCTCACTTTATTCCTTGTAGGAATACAAATGATGCAAGCCATGTTGCGGATCTATTCTTCAAAGACATCATTCGGTTACATGGTGTTCCAAAAACAATCGTAAGTGATAGGGACGTAAAGTTCCTAAGTTATTTTTGGAAGACCTTATGGAGTAAATTGGGGACTAAGCTGCTATTTTCTACATCAAGTCATCCCAAAACCGATGGACAAACTGAGGTAACAAATAGAACTTTAGGGGCTCTACTTAGGGCACTTATTCAAAAGAATTTGAAAAGGTGGGAAGAATGTTTACCTATTGCTGAATTTGCTTATAATCGTACGTTACATTCAACTACTAATAATTCACCTTTTGAAGTTGTTTACGGTTTTAACCCCCTTACCCCTTTAGATCTAATTCCTCTTCCTATTGATGAGTATTATAATATAGAAGGTGATTCAAGGGCTGACTTTGTACAAAGAATATATTATGAAGTAGCCGAGAACATCAAGAAGAAGAATGACAAAATGGCAACTAAGGCCAACAAAGGCCGCAAGGCCCTTACTTTTGAAATTGGCGATTGGGTGTGGATACACTTTAGGAAAGACAGATTTCATAAAGAAAGAAAGTCAAAATTACATCCCCGAGGAGATGGACCTTTTCAAGTTATTGGCAAGATCAATGACAATGCATACAAAATCAACTTGCAAGGTAAGTATGGTGTTCATTCCACTTTTAATGTTACTGACTTATCTCCTTTTGATGTTTCGGATTACATAGATGATGATGATGATGATTCGAGGTCGAATCCTTTTCAAGAGGGAGGGGATGATACAGGACCATCTAGAAGACTACATCATTACCCACATCCTTTATCAAGCATCAATGGACCAATGACTAGATCAAGAACCATTCAAATGGAACAAGAACTATCTACATTGATCTGAGAGTTAAAGTCTAAAAAAGAAGCCAAGCTACATCTAGAAGATGAAGTACAAGTTCAACTTCTAACTCTCAAAGATACTTACTTCGGCCCAAACAAGCAAAGTGGCTAAAAAGGGCAATTTTAGTCTTTTCACACATTAAAGTCTATTCTAGCCTATTCTAGACTATTCTAGACTTTAATTATTTTTAGTATTGTTATTTTATTATTCTTGCCGTGTATAGCAAGTAGTTTCTATAATAAAGGACATGTTGTCCATGTGTTAGTTAGTTGGTTATAAAGAGTCCTAATGCAACTAGGACTCTTCATTGTTTTGGTAGTTACTTTTATTTGTGCCGCCAAGATAATAGGAACATGTGCCTATTATCTTGTTTAGGTAGTTACTTGATAGCAAGTTGTTATTTAAGAGTCCTAATTCTTCAAGGACTCTTATTTCCTTTTCCTTATTCAAGTTGGAACCGAAATCCCTCTACTTAAAGAGTAATTTCGGCCACCTTTTTTTACTTAGACTTGATATATTGATATTTTGATTAAGGTTATTCCTTTGATACTTGTTTATGAACTTCCGATAGAACTTCATAATCTTTTGAGTTACTGTATCAACTAGCTTGTTTCTCTAGTTGTGGTGTTTCAGCCTCCATTGATACTTAGCTTGCCCGGGGTTGTGTTAAGTGTATTCCCATAGAAACTAATTCGAGATAGAGAAAGATCTGCTTAAAAGCCAAACCTTGATATAAAACATCACGATTTCGCATCATAATTCTTACCTTAATTAGATTCAAATTTAACCATTTTTAAATCTTATCGTACTATAGTTAGATATCTATATCTTCCGAAGTCTATGATTTTAAAATTCTAATTTTCTAAATTATTCTTTTTTAATAAAATAGAAATATGTGAGCAATTTGATTGGCCCAAATGGGATACTACATTTTAGTGTTTGAAATTTGAAGATACTTAATGATAATTCCATGCAATTTTACCTTTATATATCCCTAGATAGTAGTATGACTTGGTTTCCAACTCTCCGGTCTTCAAACGAAGGTTCTTTACATATGAAATTTTCTTTTATTTCTAAGCAAAATCACCTCATTATTGTTTCTACTTTTTTCTCTTTTTCTTCCGTTGTTGTCTTTTTTTCATTCTCTAGACCTATTCGAAGGCATTAGTTTCTTTTTCTCCTGAATTATAACTTTTTAAAAGTTGTTTCTAATTGTTCTGTATTTTTTATGCATGAGAAAATTGGATATTATTGATGGTTGTCTCCTCCATTTCTCTTGTTTTCGTCTTATTCATTCTCATACCCTATATAGAGTGACATGGTACTCTATGGTGAGTGATACAGGACCATCTACAAAGATACATCATCCTTTACAACGGATCCATAGACCAATGACTAGATCAAGAACAAGACAAAGGAATCAAGAACTAGCCACATTGGTCCGAGAGTTGAAGTCTAAAGAATAAGCCAAGCTTCATTTAGAAGATGAAGTACAAGTTCAACTTCTAACTCTTGAAAGCATTCAAATCGGCCCAAACAAGCATTTTGGCTAAAAAGGGTATTTTAGTCTTTTCACATATTAAAGTCTATTCTAGCCTATTCTAGACTATTCTAGACTTTAATTATATTTAGTATTGTTATTTTCCTATTTCTAGCCGTGTAATAGCAAGTATGCTAAATAAAGGACATGTTGTCCATAAGTTAGTTAGTTTGTTATTAAGAGTCCTAATGCAACTAGGACTCTTCATTATTTGGTAGTTATTTTTATATTATGCCACCAAGATAATAGGCACATGTCCCTATTATCTTGTTTAGGTAGTTACTTGATAGCAAGTTGTTATTCAAGAGTCCTAATTCTTCAAGGACTCTTATTTCCCTTTTCCTAGTTTGAGTTGGAACCGAATTACCCTCTACTTAAAGGGAATTTCGGCCACCTCTTTTACTTAGACTTGATATATTGATATTTTGATTAAGGTTAATCCTTTGATACTTGTTTATGACTTCCGGTTGAAGTTCATATTTCTTTAAGTTACTGTATCAACTAGTTGGTTTATCTAGTTGTGGTGTTTCAACCTCCATTGATACTTAGCCTTTCCGGATCGTGTTAAGTGTATTCCCCCATAAACTATTCGAGATAGAGAAAGATCTGCTAATTAAGCCGAGTCTTGATATAACCCATCAAGATTTCGCATCAAGTGGTATCAGAGCAAAAGGTTGATCTCTATCTTGGTGTACCCTTTACAGTTTTTCTTGAAAAAAAATTCTTGTTTGCTTGAGAATAGCCAAAAGATAACACAAAAATTATACCCCTACGAAAAAGCCACCCGGAAGTAAAGAAATTGGCAGCCGGGTTAGTACAAAGAAAAAAGCCACTCGGATATAAAGAAATTGGCAACCGAGTTATCCCACAAAAGACAAGGATACAATCCAAAAGAAAACTTCCTTCAACAAAGAATTGGCTCTTGTTCCCTCTTCATCTTGAATTAGTCACCATCAAGGTAAAAATATCAAGGTAACATCTTCATACCATAGAAGTTCTTGATCTGTGTGGCCAAGATAAGGGTAAGTCTTGGGTAAGAAGGGAAGAAAGGCTTCAAGAAAAAGCAATTTCAAGAAGAAAGAAAATCAAGAAACATAAAGGTTACATCTATTTCTTGCTCTTGTTACAATTACACTTATACTTTTTCCCTAGCCTTTTTGTTAAGTCAAGAAAGTACTTCTTGATATATTTTTTCAGCCTTCCATCCATATAACCATTCAATCATTCAAAGTTGGAAGTTCTTGACAAGTATTTTGAGGGATATTGAGAGAATAAAAATCTGATTACTATTCACTGATTACTATTCACAGATTACTATTCACGACTTACTATTCACTGAGTACTATTCACAGATTACTATTCCCAGGTTTTGTGAAAAGATTCAATCTTTAATATCTTTTTCTACTAACGATTTTTGTGTGAATTTTTTCTTTGCAAAGATAATGTCTTTTAATGAAGGTACTTCGGAGCAAGGTGCCATGGAAAGCGATAAACTTTTCAAAGAATCAATGCAACACACAATGAAAGCGGTATTGCAATCCCTTGATGACTTAAAAGATCGAATGGATGTTCTTGAAATCAAGAACCATTCGGATAAAGGTAAAAGGGCTGTCCAAGATTATCAAGAAGATCAAGATTCTCAAACATCAATTGATCACAATGCAAGAATCAACCCTCGGTACAATGATGATTTTAAGCCGAGAGTTGTCCCCAAGATGATTCCAAATCCGGCCTATGAACAAAGGAAACACCATCAAGATGTGAGGTATGATCCGAGACCTTTTGGTCATGAAGATAGAATTGAGCCGAGACCATTCCATCATCAAGATCAAAGGTATAATCCAAATCCTCTTGTTAATAATGAACCGAGGCAAAATAATCAAAGGTATGATCCTAGACCCTTTGATCTTGATAAACCGAGACCAAATTATCAAGCTCAAAGGTTTGATAATAATCTTGGTTCAATCAAGACCAAGATTCCTCCCTTCCTTGGTACTAATGATCCTAATTTGTTTTTTGATTGGACACGAAAAGTTAACCATGTTTTTTGATGTCCATAATTATTCCGAAGAGAAAAATGTTAAGTTAGCTGCCATGGAATTTGGAGACTATGCATCAATTTGGTGGGACCATGAAATCAGTGAGCGGATAAGAACGGATCAAAGACCAATTGATACATGGCATGATATGAAAGCGGTCATGACAAGAAGATTTGTACCTCAAAATTTTAACCGTGAGTTGTACAATCAACTCCAAAGATTGAGGCAAGGAACAAAGACCGTTGATGCATACTACAAAGAAATGGAGATGTCCATGATTAGAGCAAACATTCGGGAAGCTAGTGAAGCTACTTTGGCTCGTTTCTTGGCTGGTCTAAATGACAAAAATTAGACCAAAGGTAGAACGTGCTAACCTTACTTCTCTTATTAATATGGTTTATTTTGCTGAACAAGTTGAGAGGCAGCAAAAAGAGAAGAGTTCAAGGACTTATTCGGCCAATTTCCAATCTTGGAAACGGCCAAATCAGTCCCTAAACAATTCTACTGTTTTGCCGAGCCCAATTAATGCTAAGGGCAGTTTGGGAAATACAAAAGTGTCCACGGCTTCTTTTGGGGCAGCAAGGACATCAAACACTTCAAAACCGACCGATTTGCGAACTAAATCAACTACATCAAATGATCGGGAATGTTTTAAGTGTCAAAGCAAAGGACACTTTGCTCGGGATTGTCCTAATAAAAGTACCATGATTATGATGGATGATGGAACTTGGGTAAGTGATGAAGAGGAAGCCGAGGACACATTATTGGGAGATGAAGCCGAGGGCAATGGTGAGCCTCCCGCAGATGATGGTAATTTTCTTTTGGTCAATATGCAACTTTTACATTCTCAACCATTAGATAATTTGCATCAACACCGTAGTAATCTTTTTCAAACTAAGTGCACTATTAAAGATAGAACATGTTTAGTTATTATTGATAATGGTAGCTGCACTAACGTTTGTTCTTACGATATGGTAACCGCTTTAAATTTACCTACGAAAGCACATCCGATGCCATACAAGCTTTCTTGGTTAAACAATAGCGGGGAGATTAAAGTGGATAAACAGGTAGAATTTGACTTCGGCATTGGGAAATTTAAAGATACTGTTTTATGTGATGTGGTACCTATGACCGCAAGTCACATTATTCTGGGAAGACCTTGGCAATATGATAGGTTCGCGGATCATATTGGCCGAAGAAATGTCTACAAGGTTACCAAAGATAACATTCGGTACACACTACTTCCTATGACACCGAATCAGGTTTGTGAGACTCAAAGACTACTTGCCGAGGGGAGGGAAAAGAGGTTAAAAGAACAAGAGTTGAAAAAAAGAGTGAACCTACCCCTAAGATACAAACCGAGAACATTATGAGGATCAAATCATGTGGCCTAAAAGATAAGAAAGAGTGTTTATTCATTAATTTTGCCAAGGTAGAAAGGGCGTTACGTGCAAATAAACCCCTTGTTTTACTTGTTTTTAGAGAAATCGAAAGGTTAACTCTCCTTAACACTTTTGATGATTTAACTTCTTCTCTTCCTAGTGTATGTATTGATGTTTTGAAGGAATTCAAGGAGCTTTTTCCAAAGGAGTTGCCGAAAGGTCTACCTCCAATCCAAGGCATCGAACATCAAATCGACTTCATTCCGGGATCAAATCTTCCAAATAGGGCAGCCTATAGAGCAAATCCGGATGAGACCCGAGAAATCCAAAGGCAAGTCGATTTACTCTTAGAAAAAGAGCAGGTACGTGAGTCTTTAAGTCCTTGTGCTAGTCCGGTTATTTTGGTACCTAAAAGAGAAGGCACTTTCAGATTATGTACGGATTGTCGCGATATTAATAAGATAACTATTAAATATAGACATCCTATACCTCGCTTAGATGATATGCTAGATGAGTTAAGTGGTGCTTTAATCTTTTCTAAAATTGATTTAACTCAAGGCTATCACCAAATTAGAATGAAAGAAGGTGATGAATGGAAAACTGCTTTTAAGACTAAATATGGATTATATGAATGGATTGTAATGCCTTTTGGTCTAAGTAATGCACCTAGTACTTTCATGAGATTAATGAACTACATATTCCGTCATTGTTTTGGTAAATTTGTTGTAGTTTATTTTGATGATATACTTGTATATAGTAAGACCTTAGAAGAGCATGTTGAACATCTTAAGGCTGTTTTTACTATATTAAGGGAACAAACCTTGTATGCCAAGCTTGATAAATGTGTTTTTTGCACTAATTCTATTAACTTCCTTGGATACATTGTTAGTTCAAGTGGAATTCGAGTTGATCCAATCAAAATTGAATCAATTGTGAGCTGGCCGAGGCCAACAAGTGCAACACAAGTGAGATCATTCTATGGTTTGGCAAGCTTTTATAGACGTTTTGTTCGTGATTTTAGCTCAATTGCCGCACCATTAAATGAAGTTGTAAAGAAAGATATCTCGTTCTTTTGGGATAAGCCGCAAGAAGATAGTTTTAATAAGCTTAAGCAATTACTAACTTCTTCCCCTATTTTATCTTTACCTAATTTTACACTAACTTTTGAAGTTGAATGTGATGCTTCGGGTATAGGTATTGGGGCTGTTTTGCAACAACAAGGGAAACCTTTAGCATATTTTAGTGAGAAATTGAGTGGCGCTGCCCTTAATTATCCTACGTATGATAAAGAGTTATACGCTATTGTTCGAGCATTGGAAACATGGCAACACTACTTGGTGGGCCGAGAGTTTGTGATTCACACGGATCATGAATCCATCAAGTATCTCAAGGGACAAAGTAAGTTAAACAAGAGACATGCAAGGTGGGTTTCCTTCATTGATACCTTTCCATATGTGATCAAATACAAGAAAGGTAAGGAAAACGTTGTTGCCGATGCTCTTTCTAGAAGGTACTCTTTACTTTCTCTTCTACATACTAAATTACTTGGTTTTGAACATTTAAAAGCTTTGTATGTAGATGATAATGAGTTTTCAGATTTGTTTACATCTTGTCATGTCTCGGCAAAACAAGATTTTTACATATTTGAAGGCTTTTTGTTTAAAGGTAACAAACTATGTGTTCCATCATGTTCTATTAGAGAATTAATTGTTAGAGAGGCACATAGTGGCGGCTTAATGGGTCATTTTGGTGTTATTAAAACATTGGATATTTTACAAGAACACTTTTATTGGCCTAAAATGAAAAGAGATGTACAAAGAATTTGTGAGCGTTGTTTTAAGTGTAAACAGGCTAAAAGTACTTCAAAGGCTCACGGATTACTCATGCCTCTTCCCATACCTTCTTCACCTTGGATTGATCTTTCCATGGATTTTATTTTTGGGATTGCCGAAATCCACAAGAGGTAATGATAGTATAATGGTTGTTGTGGATAGATTTTCTAAAATGGCACACTTTATTTCTTGTAGGAAAACAAATGATGCTAGCCATGTTGCGGATCTATTCTTTAAAGACATCATTCGGTTACATGGTGTTCCAAAAACAATCGTAAGTGATAGGGATGTTAAATTCCTAAGTTATTTTTGGAAGACCTTATGGAGCAAATTGGGAACAAAACTTTTGTTTTCTACTTCAAGCCATCCACAAACCGATGGCCAAACTGAGGTAACAAATAGAACTTTAGGGGCTTTACTTAGGGCACTTATTCAAAAGAACTTGAAAAAGTGGGAAGAATGTTTACCTATTGCTGAATTTGCTTATAATCGTACGTTACATTCTACTACTAACAATTCACCTTTTGAAGTTGTTTATGGTTTTAACCCCCTTACCCCTTTAGATCTAATTCCTCTTCCTATTGATGAGTATTATAACATAGAAGGTGATTCAAGGGCTGACTTTGTTCAAAAGATACATTACGAAGTAGCCGAGAACATCAAGAAGAAAAATGACCGGAATGCACTTAAAATCAACAAAGGCCGCAAGGCTATCAATTTTGAAGTTGGTGATTGGGTATGGATACACTTTAGGAAAGAAAGATTTCCAAAGGAAAGGCAGTCCAAACTACATCCAAGAGGAGATGGCCCTTTTCAAGTAATTAAGAAGATAAATGACAATGCATACCAAATAGACTTGCAAGGTAAGTATGGTGTTCATTCTACTTTTAATGTTACTGACTTATCTCCTTTTGATGTTTCGGATTACATAGATGAAGATGATGATGATTCGAGGTCGAATCCTTTTCAAGGGGGAGGGGATGATACGGGACCATCTACAAAGATACATCATCCTTTACAACGGATCCATAGACCAATGACTAGATCAAGAACAAGACAAAGGAATCAAGAACTAGCCACATTGGTCCGAGAGTTGAAGTCTAAAGAAGAAGCCAAGCTTCATTTAGAAGATGAAGTACAAGTTCAACTTCTAACTCTTGAAAGCATTCAAATCGGCCCAAACAAGCATTTTGGCTAAAAAGGGTATTTTAGTCTTTTCACATATTAAAGTCTATTCTAGTCTATTCTAGACTATTCTAGACTTTAATTATATTTAGTATTGTTATTTTCCTATTTCTAGCCGTGTAATAGCAACTAAATTAAGGACATGTTGTCCATAAGTTAGTTAGTTTGTTATTAAGAGTCCTAATGCAACTAGGACTCTTCATTATTTGGTAGTTATTTTTATATTATGCCGCCAAGATAATAGGCACATGTCCCTATTATCTTGTTTAGGTAGTTACTTGATAGCAAGTTGTTATTCAAGAGTCATAATTCTTCAAGGACTCTTATTTCCCTTTTCCTAGTTTGAGTTGGAACCGAATTACCCTCTACTTAAAGGGAATTTTGGCCACCTCTTTTACTTAGACTTGATATATTGATATTTTGATTAAGGTTAATCCTTTGATACTTGTTTATGACTTCCGGTTGAAGTTCATATTTCTTTAAGTTACTGTATCAACTAGTTGGTTTATCTAGTTGTGGTGTTTCAACCTCCATTGATACTTAGCCTTTCCGGGACTGTGTTAAGTGTATTCCCCCATAAACTATTCGAGATAGAGAAAGATCTGCTAATTAAGCAGAGTCTTGATATAACCCATCAAGATTTCGCATCAGTGAGTTTCTTTTTTATTTAGTTTAGTTAACATTTTTTTTTCAAGTTGTTTCTAAGGATTTTATTTTAGCCATTAACGTAGTGTTAAAATGCTAATAATGTGTGCTTGGGCATGAATATGCAACAATGAGGTTTGGATGGATAAATAATTCAAGCTTTTTTTGTCAATAAGCAATACGATTCATGTACTCATTTTCCTCACATTTCATTCTTTTTGTGATTGTTTGGGATTATACAGGGATTGAAGCAGAAATAATTTTCAAGGTAAGAACTTCTTTTATCAGAATTTCATATTTCAATTTATTTAATAATCTATTTTTTTTAACAGCATCATTATAAAAATCTATATCAATTTTCTGTTTTGTATTTTATTATAGCTTTTCATTTTTTTTCTTTCTAATTTCTTATATAATTACAATTTCGATTCCGTGGTCCTAAAAGTTTTAGGCATTACTTTAGTTTTCTCCTAATTCAAGTTGACTTCTAATCTTTCTATTCTAATTTGATGAGGAATGATGCGGTACCAACCAAGGGGTTGCCCTACTCAAAAGACCCTTTAAAGAACCATCAAGGACCTATGGCAAGATCGAGGGCAAAGATGACTTTAGACAAAGTCGCAACATTGATCCGAGAGATTAAAGCTAAAGAGGAAACTAACCTTCAACTAGAAGAAGATATAAGTCAACCTCATGAGTTTTACAAGTGTTCAAAACGGCCCAAACAAGCAAAGTGGCTAAAAAGGGCATTTTAGTATTTTTGTACAATTAAAGTCTATTCTAGGCTTTAATTATTTTCAGCATTGTTATTTACTATATTTAGACATATTTAGGCCTGTATAGAAAGTAGGTTCTATAATGAAGGACATGTTGTCCAAGTGGTTGAATAGTTAGTTATCTAGTAGTTAAGAGTCCCATGTCTTCAAGGACTCTTCACATGATTAGTTATTTTCAGCCATGTTTGGCCGCCTATATGCAAGATAATAGGACATGTCCATTATCTTGTTTAGTGGTTTACTTGATAGAAAATTGTTCTTCAAGAGTCCTACTTCTTCAAGGACTATTCTTTTTATTGTTCATTGTAACCGAAATCACTCTATTTAAGAGAGGGTTCGACCAACTTTATAATTACGTTAGATATATTGATATTTTGGTAAGGTTATTTCTTAGCTACTTGTGTTTGAACTTCTTTATAGAATTCATTCATTCTTGAGTTATTGTATCAACAAGTATTAGTTTCGCTTGTTGTGGTGTTTCAGCCTCCATCGATTCTTAGCCTTCCTTTAATGTTGCATTGAGAATATTCTCCGAGAAACTAGTTCAAGAATAGAGAAAGATACGTTCACAAACTCAAAGTCGAACTCTTGGTACTTTGTACCTCGGTTCTTCATCAAGGAGCCTTGATATTTTGGATCAAGATTCGACAGCAAAAGGTTAAACTCGGATCTTTCTCTATCTTGAACTAGTTTTCAAGGGGAATATAATCAACGCAACTCTAAGAAGGTCAATTATCAATGGGGGCTGAAACACCACAACAAGCGAAACTATCTTGTTGATACAATAACTCAAGAATGAATGAAAATCTAATAAGAAGTTCAATTCACAAGTATCTAAGGAATAACCTTACCAAATAGCATATATCTAACGTAATTACAATGGTGGCCGAATTCCCTCTTAAATAGAGTAGGAATTCGGCTCAATGAACCCACAAAGGAAGAATCCTAATCTAGATAGAATTCTTCAATCCTAGAATAACAAACTTACTATAATAGAACTACTATCTAAAACGCATGGACAACACGTCCTATATTCTAGCCCCACTAAGATAATGCGGCTAAACACTTAATAAATAAATAACATAAAACTGAAAATCTAATTAAAGTCTAGAATAGACTTTAATTTAGAAGTTTCCTAAAATGCCCTTTTAGCCACTTTGCTTGTTTGGGCCGAATGTATAACTTTGGAAAGTTAAGAGGTTTACTTGAACATCATCTTCTAAGTGTAGCTTAGCTTCCTCTTTGGCTTTGACTTCTCGGATGAATGTTGACTAAGGGATCCCTTGAGTAAGGTAGCCCCTTGGATGATCCCTCATCATCCCCTCCCCCCCTTGAAAATGATTCGTCCTCGAATCATCATCATCAACAACATAACTTGAATCAAAATCAAAAGGGGACAAGTCAGCAATATTAAAAGTAGAACTTACACCATACTCACCTTTTAAGTCTATCTTGTATGCATTGTCATTGATTTTAGCAACAACTTGAAAAGGTCCATCTCTTCTTAGGTGTAACTTAGACTTTCTTTCACTAGGAAAACTATCTTTCCTGAGATGTAACCAAACCCAATCTCCAATTTCAAATGAAATTTGCTTGCAACCCTGGTTTAAATGCTTTGCATTTTGTTTATTCCGCTTTGCAATGTTCTTTTGAACTTGTTGATGAATCCTTTGTATATAATCTTCCCTAGAATCACCTTCTACATGATAATACTCATCAACAGGCAAAGGAGTTAGATCTAAAGGGGTTAAAACCATAAACAACTTCAAAAGGTGAATTATTTGTAGTAGAATGCAAAGTCCTATTATAAGCAAATTCAGCAATAGGTAAACAATCTTCCCACCTTTTTAAGTTCTTTTGAATGAGTGCTCTAAGTAGAACCCCTAAAGTTCTATTTGTTACCTCGATTTGGCCATCCGTTTGTGGGTGACTTGATGTAGAAAATAGCAATTTAGTCCCCAACTTACTCCATAATGTCTTCCAAAAGTAACTTAGGAACTTAACATCTTGATCACTCACAATTGTCTTTGGAACTCCATGAAGCCAAATGATTTCCTTTAAGAACAAATATGCTACATGACTTGCATCACTTGTTTTTCTGCAAGGAATAAAGTGAGCCATTTTAGAAAAATTATCAACAACCATTATACTATCCATACCTCTTTGGGATCTCGGCAATCCAAGGATAAAATCCATAGATACATAAATCCATGGTGAAGATGGAATAGGTAAAGGCATGTATAATCCGTGAGCTTTGCTTGTACTTTTAGCATGTTTACATTTAAAACAAAGTTCACATATTTTCCTATCATCTCTTTTCATCTTGGGCCAATAGAAGTGTTCTTGCAATATTTCTAATGTTTTAACAACTTCAAAATGTCCCATTAAACCGCCACAATGTGCCTCCCTAACAAGTAAATCTCTAATTGAACAAGATGGAATGCACAATTTATTCTCTTTAAATAAGAAATTGAGCCGAGAACTCACATGCTTTGAAAAATTCTGAAAAATCATTATCATTACCATACAAAGCTTTAATACGTTCAAAACCTAGCAATTTAGCATGCATAAGCGAAAGTAAAGTATACCTACTAGATAGAGCATCGACTACAATGTTTCCCTTACTTTCTTGTACTTGATGATGTAAGGAAAAGTGTTAATAAAGGAAACCCATTTAGCATGTCTTTTATTCAACTTACTTTGCCCTTTTAGGTATTTGATGGATTCATGGTCCGTATGTATCACAAATTATTTTGCAATCAAGTAGTGATGTCTCCAAATCCCTAGCAATTGCATACAACTCTTTGTCATAATTTGGATAGTTAAGTGTAGGTCCACTTAATTTCTCACTAAATATGCTAAAGGTTTGCCTTGTTCTTGCAAAACAGATCCAATACCTATCCTTGAAGCATCACATTCAACTTTAAAAAGTTAAATCAAAGTTAGGTAAAGCAAGAATAGGAGAAGAAGTAAGTTATTCTATGAGCTTATCAAAGGTCTCTTGTTGCGGCTTCTCCCAAAAGAATTGAGTATCCTTCTTCACAACTTCATTCAATGGGAAAGCAATGGTGCTAAAATCACGTACAAAACGTCTATAAAAGCTAGCTAACCCATAGAAAGATCGAACTTGACTTGCACTTGTTGGTCTCAGCCAATCTACAATTGCCTTGATTTTGGTCGTGATGAGAGACCATCCAAGGGGCTGCCTTACTCAAGGGATCCCTTCACCAACATCCAAGGACTAATGACTAGACAAAGGACAAGGAGGATGAATCAAGCTATCTCTACATTCATTAGAGAAGTCAAAGCCAAAGAGGAAGCTAAGCTACAACTAGAAGATGATGTTCAAGTTAATCTATTAACTTTCCAAAGTATTCAAATCGGCCCAAACAAACAAGGTGGCTAAAAGGGCATTTTAGGAAACTTGTAAATTAAACTCTATTCTAGACTTTAATTAGATTTTCAGCTTTATGTTTATTTATTTATTAGTGTTAGCTGCATTTATCTAAATGGGGCTATAATAAATAACATGTTGTCCATGTGTTTAGTTAGTGGTTCTATTTTAGTTAGTTTACTATCCTAGGATTGAAGAATTCTATCTAGACTAGGATTCTTCCATTGTGGGTTCATTGAACCGAAATCCTACTCTATTTAAGAGGGATTTCGGCCACCATTGTGATTTGCTATTTGATAAGGTTATTCCTTATATACGTGTGAATTGAACTTTTTATAGAACTTGATTCATTCTTTGAATTACTGTCTGTATCAACAAGATAGTTTCGCTTGTTGTGGTGTTTCAGCCTCCAATGGTAATTGACATTCTTAGAGTTGCGTTGATTACATTCCCCTTGGAAACTAATTCGAGAAAGAGAAAGATCCGAATCTCCTGTTGTTGTTGGGTCTTGATACAAGTTATCAAGGTTCTTCATCAGGTCAGATCAACACTAATACCTTGAGAACTAACAATGTATCCAAGAAAGTTAATAGAATTAGTGCAAAAGACACATTTTTCAAGTTTAGCATACAAAGTTTGTTCCCTTAATATAGTAAAAACAGCCCTAAGATGTATAACATGATCTTCTAAGCTTTTACTATAAACAAGTATATCATCAAAATAAACTACAACAAATTTGCCAAAACAATGCCGAAATATGTAGTTCATTAATCTCATGAAAGTACTAGGTGCATTAGTAAGACCAAAAGGCATAACAATCCATTCATATAATCCATATTTAGTCTTAAAAGCAGTTTTCCATTCATCACCTTCTTTCATCCTAATTTGGTGATATCCTTGAGTTAAATCAATTTTAGAAAATATTAGTGAACCATTTAACTCTTCAAGCATATCTTCTAAGCGAGGTACCAGATGTCTATATTTAACAGTTATCTTATTAATAGCGCGACAATCCATACATAATCTAAAAGTCCTTTCCTTTTTAGGTACTAAAATAATCGGACTAGCACAAGGACTTAAAGATTCTGATGCGAAACCGTGATGTTTTATATCAAGGTTCGGCTTTTTAGCAGATCTTTCTCTATCTCGAAATAGTTTCTATGGGAATATACTCAACACAGCCCCGGGCAGGCAAAATATCAATGGAGGCTGAAACACCACAACTAGAGAAACAAGCTAGTTGATACAGTAACTCAAAGAATATGAAGTTCTACCGGAAATTCATAAACAAGTATCAAAGGAATAACCTTAATCAAAATATCAATATATCAAGTATAAGTAAAAGGTGGCCGAAATTACTCTTTAAGTAGAGGGATTTCGGTTCCAACTTGAACAAGGAAAAGGGAAATAAGAGTCCTTGAAGAATTAGGACTCTTGAATAACAACTTGCTATCAAGTAACTACCTAAACAAGATAATAGGCACATGTTCCTATTATCTTGGCGGCTAAAATAAAAGCAACTACCAAATCTATGAAGAGTCCTAGTTGCATTAGGACTCTTATTAACTAACTAACTAACTAACTAAAACATGGACAACATGTCCTTTATTATAGCAACTACTTGCTATACACGAAAATAAGCCTAAATATAGTAAATAATATGCTGAAAATAATTAAAGTCTGGAATAGACTTTAATGTACAAAAGACTAAAATGCCCTTTTAAATTCGTCCCAATTCTGGACAGCTTGTTGGGCAAACTTGCACGACTATTTCGGATATCAAGAAGGCAGAATCTGATCTTGTGATCTTCATAGAAATTGTAGATCTGCCTCTTATCTTTAATATGCAATTGGAATCAGCTCCATTGGATATCTATATCAAAATATATTATCATTATACCAAACAGTAGCAAAGCTGTCCATTCCTTGTACACGTGATACTTAAGAGGTTGACTTGGGCAACATTCCTAGATGTAAATTAGAGTATTCTTTGTATCTTAACACACGTTCCCTTGAGTTGGGTAGCCCCAAGGTTGGTACCGTATCAGATTCTCTTACCTGCTCCTTCTCAAGAAGTAAATCAACTTGCCTTTGAATTTCACGAGTTTCATCCAGATTTATTATCTTCTTTCATCCTAATTTGGTGATATCCTCTAGTTAAATCAATTTTAGAAAAGATTAGTGCACCATTTAACTCTTCAAACATATCATCTAAGCGAGGTATCATATGTCTATATTTAACAGTTATCTTATTAATAGCGCGACAATCCGTACATAATCTAAAAGTCCCTTCCTTTTTAGGTACTAAAATAACCGGACTAGTACAAGGACTTAAAGATTCTCTTACCCGCTCCTTCTAAAGAAGTAAATCAACTTGCCTTTGAATTTCACGAGTTTCATCTAGATTTGCCCTATAAGTCGCACGGTTTGGAAGACTAGATCCTGGGTTGAAGTCGATTTGATGCTCAATCCCTCTAATTGGAGGTAATCCTTTCGGCAACTCCTTGGGGAATATATCTTTAAATTCCTGCAAGAGATAAAAAACAAGACTAGGTAGAGAATAAGAAGTTAGATAAAAAGTGTTAGTAGTTAATGACACTTTTCGGCTCCTTTGAATACTAGAAAAACAATGAGTTGTTTTGCTCGAATTGCCCTATCTACCTTTCCCGGATTGATAAACAAACACTCTTTTCTCACCTTTCCAGCACTTTCCTTTTTTCTCACAGTAGGCTCGGCTTTTTCATTACTTTTTACCTCGGATTTTACCTTATGGGTAGGATCACTCTTCTTTTGCAACTCATCTCTCATTCTTTTCTCTCTATTCTCGGCCATTTGTTTATGAACCTCACTTGCTTGACTTGGTGTCAAAGGATGTAATGTAAACCGAATATTATCCATAGTGACTTGGTAAACATTCTTTCTCCCAATATGATTCGTACACCTATCATATTGTCATGGTCTCCCTAAAATAATGTGGCTTGCGGTCATTAGAACCACATCGCATACCAATTTATCCTTGAACCTTCCAATCACGAATTCAATCTCAACATATTTATCCACTTTGATTTCACCACTATTGTTCAAACAATAAAGCTTATAAGGCACATGATGAGATTTCCAAGGTAAATCAAGAGCGGTGACCATATCAAGAGAGAAAACGCTAGTACAACTTCCATTATCAATAATAAGTAAACAAATCTTGCCTTTAACGTTGCACTTAGTTTGGAAGAGATTGCTCATTTGTTGATGTGTATCATCTAATGGTTGAGAACGAAGTAGCTTCATAGTCACCAAAAGTTGATTCCCATCTTCGGGTTGTTCTTCATAGGTCTCGGTTTCTTCCTCCAAAACAGCCTTCTAGGCTTCCCCCTCACTCGCCCAAGTTACATCATCTTGCATGATCATTACGCTTCGATTTGGGCAGTCAAAGTGACCCTTTCCTCTACATTTAAAACATTATTTTGCAAGGTTAGGAGTAGTACTTAACCTCGAATTGGATGAATTAGATGTAGAAGATGTCTTGGCTGCCCCACTTGATGTCGTGGCTGATTTTGTAGCAATATAAGTCTCCTTTGCTTTGGTTTGGCTAGGCAAAGATGTAGAATTATTTAGGGGCTGATTCGGCTTCTTCCAAGATTGGAAATTCGTCGAATAAATCCTTAAACTCTTCTCTTTTTGTTGCCTTTCAATTTGCTCTGCATAGTATACCATAGAAATAAGATTACCACTATTAGCACGTTCTACCTTTGATCTTATTTTATCATTTAGACCAACCAAGAACCGTGCCAATGTAGCCTCTTCATCTCCTTGAATATCCGCTCTAATCATGGCAATCTCCATCTCTTTGAAATACTCATCCACCGACTTAGTTCCTTGCCTCAATCTTTGCAAGCGATTGAAAAGTTCCCTAGTGTAATTTTGGGGAACAAATCTACGTTTCATGACCGTTTTCATCATCCCAAGTATCAATTTGTCGTTGGCCAACCCTTCTCCTAGTTTCGGCTTCTTCGTCCCACCAAATTGATGCATAATCTCCGAACTCCATGGCTGCCAACTTAACTTTTTTCTCCTCCGAATAATTATGCACGACAAAAACATGGTTAACTTTACGAATCCAATCTAAAAATAATTTGGGATCGTTTGTACCTTGAAAAGAGGGAATATTGGTCTTGATTGCACCAAGATTATTGTCAAACCTTTGATATTGATCACCCATTCTCAGTTCAAATTGAAAATTGTCCCCCGCCCGAATTGCTTGCCTAGCTCTCAGCAATGGTGGATTTAAATCCAACCTTGGTCGAATGGTCTCCCTTAATGGCTCATTGGATTCATGTGACTCTTCATCATCACTCTCGGAATCAACATCAACTTGTTTACCTCTCTCTTAGGCGCATATTGTTGCTTTGGCATCTTAAGAAGTCTCAATCTTTCAGACATATCCTCCATTTGTTGCATCATTTTGCGCAGGAATTGTTGTGTTGATTCCCTCAAAAGCTTATCATCTCCCAAGATTTCGCCTTGCTTTGATGATCCTTCATGTTGAGACATATTAATCTTAAAGAAAACACTCAAACTGTTAGATAGAAAAAAAATTCACTATTTATTCCAACAATACTCGTAAAAGAACTTCAACTCTAGATGAATTAAAGGTTCCTAAATTTGTTTCGCTGAGACAAAGCTGGAAAATAATGGAAAAGAATCCCTAGACTTACACGAAATAGCTTAAAGAAAGAATAATAGAATAATCTTGAAAATCCTAGACCTAATCAAGAAAAAAAGATACTTTTAAAGGTATCCTTTTGTGTTTAGGAAAAGGAAGATCTCAATCTTTACGCTTCTTGATTATTGTTCTTGAATCTTTTCATTCTTTCTTTTTCTTTTGACTTACCCTTCTTCTTGGCCGAAATTTATCAAGCATAGAGGTGCCTACGCTACCGATTCTTGATTTATACTAATGTATCTTACGGCTAAAAAATAAAGGGGTGAACGTTTGCCAATTCTTGGAACAAGGCTCCTGCACTATGAACCAAGAAGTTTGCTTTTTGGCTTTATAGTTCACAAAACTCGGCCTATTTTGGGACCGTATACTTTTTTTTTTGGCTTTATCGTTCACAAAACTCTCATTGTATTCTATTAATCTTGCTATAGGATTTTTTTGCTAATATAAATTTAGCTCATGAGCTTAGCTCGAACTCACATTAAAATGTGAGTTGAGCGTGAGCTCAAGGTTTGTGAGCTTTTCCGGGCTGAGCGTGAGCTGAGTTTTCCACTTTTATGTGAGCTGAGCGTGATCTATGCTAAGCTCGGCTCACATAGCTCGATTGACACATGTTGTTTTGAGTGAGAAATTGGGCTGGCATTTCAGCCCTTCAAATTAGGGAAACACACTTATTTGCTTCTTATATTTTTTATTTATATAAATATAAATGGTTAAAGTTTTAACAAATAACGGGTAATTCGGATGAGCGGGTCCTCTGAATTCGATTGAACTTACAATGAAGTTCGATTTAGTTTAGACTTATGCAATGTTCATTTTTTTTTTTTTTTTGCTTTTATTAGTCTTTTGCAGCATTTTTATTTTTCTTTTCAATTGAATGAATTGGTGGGTTGGTTTTTAGCCATTAAATTCAGTGGCAAACTCAATGTGCTTTTCAACTTTTTCATTCCAATAGTCAACTTCTTTTTAAAAAAAACAAAAATTAGCTCACAGAGCGATTTGATTTTCATATACTCTTAATTATATAGTAAAATGGAATCTCGTGCATAGCACTGGTTATAAGGCTAGTCAGTCTATATTTTTATTACAGAGCCTGTTTTCAGATTCAGTCAATCACATTCTTCTAAATCCTACTTGTAATTTTCATGAATTTTGGTTCAATTAATTATTTTATAAAATTTGGATTGGTTGGTTAAATTTTACTTTTGTTGTAAACTCATTATTGGCTCATAAGAGTATCCCACATTGAAAAGTTAGATTGTTTGTTAAGTTTGACAATACTATAAAAGAGAGTACTTTCACATGTTTTGAGTGAGAAATTGGGCTGACATATGAGCCCATCAAATTAGGGAAGCACACTTATTTGCTTCTTATATTTTTATTTTTATAAATATAGATAGTTAAAGTTTTAACAAATAACGGGTAATTCAGATGACCAGGTCCTCTGAATTCCGATTGATCTTACAATCAAGTTCAATTTAGCTTAGACTTATGCAATGTTCATTTTTTTTTATTCTTATGCAGCATTTTTATTTTCATAATATTTTTGGAAAAATAAATAAATATATGGATATTTAAAAATGAATAAAATCATTTCTCTTCGTTTATACTGCAAACAATTGAATATTTTTCCTAAACTCTCTAAAACTAAAGTATTAATTTGTAGAAATTTTAATTTTTAATAAAATAAAAATAAGTAAAAAATATTAATCTAAAGTTATGGTTTTTCTTCTATTTTATTTTTCTTTTTCCTTTTCAATATTAATCAAGATCCCACATTGAAAGTGTACGAAATTTTTGGAGTTTGACAACATTATAAATAAAGGGGTTGAGCATGTTTTTCAATTGAATTGATTGGTGGGTTGATATTTAGCCCATTAAATTCAGTGGCAAACTGAATTTGCTTTTCAACTTTTTCAATCAATAGTAAAAAAAAAAAAAATTTAGTTACCTCACAGAGCCATTTGATTTTTTGTAGAACCTGCGAGAAAACCTGCTTATTATTTTGTTTTTCATTTAAAGAGTCAAAACTTTAAAAAAAAAAAAAAAAATTGCTTAAAGAGCCATTGTTTTCATATACTCATAATTATATGGTAAAATGGAATCCCGAGCATATCACATGTTATTATACTATCTAATTTATCTAATCTAACTATATTTTTATTACATAAAGTGTTTTTTTTAACCAATCACATTCTCTAGAATTCTACGTGTAATTTTTGAGAGACTGTATTTTTTTTAATAAAATAAAATGAGAAGACTAAGAACTCCTATAAAAGGAGTAAATGCATCCCACATTTAAAAAGTTAGATTGTTTATTGAGTTTGACAACACTATAAAGAGACTACTTTAACATAGGGTGTCAACTGGTTCGGACCGGCCTAAACCCGGCTCACGTAGCTCGAAAAAATGTGAGCGTGAGTTTAATATTCAAGCTCGAATTTTATGTGAGCCGAGCGTGAGAGCTCGCACCCGAATAAGAATAATATAATTTATAAATATTATATATAGTACAAATTTCTAATTAAAAAACTTATAAAAATTAGCTGTAAACCCCATCATTTCTTTTCACTCTTTTTCAAACCCTATATTTGGTTATCTTTTTATTAGTTTATCTTGCTATAAAAATCAAGTATCATTGTATTATGTATATTTGTATTCATGTCAAGATTTAGTAGCATTACTCATTGTATTCTATTAATCTTGCTATAGCATTTTTTTTTGCTAATATAAATTTAGCTCACGGTGCTCATGAGCTTAATTAGCTCGAGCTCACATTAAAATGTGAGGTGAGCATGAGCTCAAGGTTTATGAGCTTTTCTGGGCTGAGAGTGAGCTGAGCTTTCCAATTTTTATGTGAGCTGAGCGTGAGCTATGCCAAGCTCGGCTCACATAGCTCGATTGACACACGTTGTTTTGAGTGAGAAATCAAATTAGGAAAACACACTTATTTGCTTCTTATATTTTTTATTTATATAAATATAAATAGTTAAAGTTTTAACAAATAACGGGTAAATGTTCATTTTTTTTTTCTTTTTTTATTCTTATGCAGCATTTTTATTTTTATAATATCTATTGAAAAATAAATAAATATGGATATTTAAAAAAAAAATCAATTCGCTTCGTTTATAATGCAAAAATCAAGTGAATCTTCATTTAAACTCTCTAAAATTAAAGTATTAATTTCTAGAAATTTTAATTTTTAATAAAATAAAAATGTAAAAAAAATTAATCTAAAAGTCACATAAGAGAAATAACAACAATAAAGACTCCCAATAAAAAAATAGTTATTAGTGACAAGACTATAAAAGAAAATTAATGTGTATAAAATTTATATATGATATCAGCAAAGGCATTTCCAGGTTTTTAGCACTATAGAGTTTTCTGGTCCTCAATCTAATTTCCAATTTTTTTATAATTATTTCAAAGTATTGATTGACATCTTTAACTTATTCAAATTAAATTGTACAATTTAATATTTTTATGGTGTTTCTTTTCTTCTATTCCAATTTTCTAGTTTTTCTTTTTCTTTTTCAATATTATTCAAGATCCCACATTGAAAATGTACGAAATATTTGGAGTTTGACAACACTATAAATAAAGGGGTTGAGCATGCTTTTCAATTGAATGAATTGGTGGGTTGGTTTTTAGCCATTAAATTCAGTGACAAACTCAATTTGTTTTTCAACTTTTTAATTCCAATAGTCAATTTTTTTTTTTTTATAAAAAAAATTTAGTTCACAAAGAGATTTGATTTTCATATACTCTTAATTATATAGTAAAATGGAATCCCGTGCATAGCACGGGTTATGAGGCTAGTCAATCTATATTTATATTACAGAGCATATTTTCAGATTCAGCTAATCACATTCTTCTAAATCCTACGTGTAATTTTCATGAATTTTGGTTCAATTAATTATTTTATAAAATTTGGATTGGTTGGTTAAATTTTACTTTTGTTGTAAGCTCTTGATTGACTCATAAGAGTATCATACGTTGAAAATTTAGATTGTTTGTTGAGTTTGACAATACTATAAAAGAGAGTACTTTCACATGTTTTGAGTGAGAAATTGGGCTAACATTTGAGCGCATCAAATTAGGGAAGCACACTTATTTGCTTTTTATATTTTTATTTTTATAAATATAGATAGTTAAAATTTTAACAAATAACGGGTAATTCAGATGACCGGGTCCTCTGAATTCCGATTGAGCTTACAATCAAGTTCAATTTAGCTTAGACTTTTGCAATGTTCATTTTTTTTTTATTCTTATGCATCATTTTTATTTTCATAATATTTTTGGAAAAATAAATAAATATGGATATTTAAAAATGAATAAAAATCATTTCGCTTCGTTTATACTGCAAACAATTGAATATTTTTCTAAACTCTCTAAAACTAAAGTATTAATTTGTAGAAATTTTAATTTTTAATAAAATAAAAATAAGTAAAAAATATTAATCTAAAGTTATGGTTTTTCTTCTATTTTATTTTTCTTTTTCCTTTTCAATATTAATCAAGATCCCACATTGAAAGTGTACGAAATTTTTGGAGTTTGACAACATTATAAATAAAGGGGTTGAGCATGTTTTTCAATTGAATTGATTGGTGGGTTGATATTTAGCCCATTAAATTCAGTGGCAAACTGAATTTGCTTTTCAAATTTTTCAATCAATAGTAAAAAAAAAAAAATTAAACAAAAAATTACCTCACAGAGCCATTTGATTTTTTGTAGAACCTGCGAGAAAACCTGCTTATTATTTTGTTTTCCATTTAAAGAGTCAAAACTTAAAAAAAAAACTAAAAACTAAAAGTGCCATTGTTTTCATATACTCGTAATTATATGGTAAAATGGAATCCCAAGCATATCACATGTTATTAGACTATCTAATCTATCTAACCGAACTATATTTATATTAAATAAGGTGTTTTTGTTTTTAACCAATCACATTCTCTAGAATTCTATGTGTAATTTTCGAGAGTTATGTATTTTTTTTAATAAAATAAAAGGAGAAAAATAGAACTCTTATAAAAGGAGTAAATGCATCATTGTTTGTTGAGTTTGACAACACTATAAAGAGACTACTTTCACATAGGGGTGTCAACGGTTCGGACCGGCCCGAACTCGGATCACATAGCTCGAAAAAATGTGGGCGTGAGCTTAAGTGAGCTAAGCTTGAGCCAAGCGTGAGTTTAATATTCAAACTCGAATTTTATGTGAGCCGTGCCGAGCGTGAGCTTGACATTGCTTAGCCCGGTTAAAGCTTGCGCCCGAATAAGAATAATATAATTTATAAATATAATATATATATATAGTGCAAATTTCTAATTAAAAAAACTTATAAAAATTAGATGTAAACCCCATCATTTCTTTTCACTATTTTTCAAACCCTATATTTGGTTATCTTTTTATTAGTTTATCTTTCTATAAAAATTAAGTATCATTGTATTATGTATATTTGTATTCATGTCAAGATTTAGTCGCATTACTCATTGTATTCTATTAATCTTGCTATAGGTTTTTTTTTGCTAATATAAATTTAGCTCACGATACTCATGAGTTTAGCTCGAGCTCACATGCGTGGGCTCAAGGTTTTTAAGTTTTTTCGGGCTGAACGTGAGCTGAGCTTTCCAAGTTTTATGTGAGCTGTACCAAGCTCGATTCACATAGCTCGATTGACGCATGTTGCTTTGAGTGGAAAATTGGGCTTACGTTTTAGCCCATCAAATTAGGGAAACACACTTATTTGCTTCTTATATTTTTTATTTATATAAATATAAATGGTTAAAGTTTTAACAAATAACGGGTAATTCGGATGAGCGGGTCCTCTGAATTCCGATTGAACTTGTAATGAAGTTCGATTTAGCTTAGACTTATGCAATATTCCTTTTTTTTTATTTTTTTTCTTTTTATGCAACATTTTTATTTTCATAATATCTTTTGAAAAATAAATAAATATGGATATTTAAAAATGAAAAAAAATCAAATCGCTTCGTTTATACTGCAAAAATCAAGTGAATCTTTTTCTAAACTCTCTAAAATCAAAGTATTAATTTGTAGAAAATTATTTTTTAATAAAAAAAAGTAAAAAAAATAATAATCTAAAGTCACATAAGAGAATTAACAACAATAAAGTCTCCCACATAAAAAAATAGTTATTATTTTAAAACTTGACAAATGATAAGATTATAAAAGAAAATTAATGTGTATAAAATTTATATATGATATCAGCAAAGGCATTTCTAGTTTTTCGGCTCTATAGAGTTTTCTGGTCCTCAATCTAATTTCCCAAATTATTGATTTTTTTTTTTTATAAATATTTCAAAGTATTGATTGACATCTTTAACTTATTCAAATTAAATTGTACAATTTAATATTTTTATGATCTTTCTTTTTTTCTATTCTAATTGTCTAGATTTTTCTTTTTCAATATTATTCAAGATCCCACATTGAAAATGTACGAAATTTTTGGAGTTTGCCAACACTATAAATAAAGGGGTTAAGCATGCTTTTCAATTGAATGAATTTGTGGGTTGATTTTTAGCCATTAAATTCAGTGGCAAACTCAATTTGCTTTTCAACTTTTTCATTCCAATGGTCAATTTTTTTTTAAAAAAAATAGCTTACAGAGCGATTTGATTTTCATATACTCTTAATTATATAGTAAAATGGAATCCCGTGCATAGCACGGGTTATGAGGCTAGTCAATCTATATTTATATTACATAGCCTCTTTTTCATAATTTTACTTATATAATGCCACGTGCCATTTTCTAGGATTTTATGTTTTTAATTAGTTATAAAACTTTTTATTGGTGCAAAAAAGTTGAACTATTTTATTTAAATTGGGAGAGGGGGATTCAATCCCCAACATGCATGTCGAGTGGTACACCACATTGCTAGCTACTCTGGCAAGTATTTGATAACTATTTTCTTTAATTCTTTCAATGGAATGCTAATTTAAATAAACTTTTCCACGATCTCTAACAAATCTAAACTAACAGTATTTTTGGTATGATATAATAATCTACATTAAATGTATTATCTTATTTAATTTCAAAATTCAAAACTCATCTTATACTCTTAACATCTTCTTTTATCATTGTATTTTAGAAGTTTATAAAAAAAATTAACCCTTTAAATTCTTTTATAAAAAAATTCGTTGGCTTAAAATATTTTTCCATAATCAATCTATATTTATATTACAGAACATGTTAACAAGTTTTAACCAATCTGAAATCTTCAAAACTCTAACCCAAATTTCTTGAATTTTCTAACTCTTAATTAGTATACAAAAATTGATTGGTTGAGATGAATTTTGATTAATTAAATTAATAAAAAAACTATTTATTATTTTAAAACAAATTTAAATATCAAATTACTTACCCAAATATCTCTACAATCCTAAATTTTTTCTCATAATCTTGAACACCCTTTTCAGTTTTAAATTCCCAATATAATCTAAATTTTCTAGATTAAAGAGTTTTCTAATTAATTTCAAATGTTGTGATTGGTTAAGAAGATTTCAAACTAGCACGTTACAGTAGTACCCTAGGACCATTAGCATATGTTGTACGTTTTATATCTTTTTGAGCATTTCATCTGAATAGCTAATTTTACTTATGAACATCAAATGTGTGATTTGATAGTAAAACTCATTTGCTTATGTAATTACTATTCTAGTTGTCCCTAGTTTTATGTAATCTACTTTACAATGAAATAAAACTAGTATGATGTTTGATTGATGATTATGTTTTACTAATCAAGTGTAATGAGTACAAATCATATCATAGATGCAATGTATTGAGATATATCGTATCGGACGTGATCCGTTAGAGAAGTAATACTTCATGGTCCTTAGTCATAAGTATTACTTCCTCAATACTATTTTAGAATCCTTAGACCTTATGTCTCCATTGATTCTAGCATGAATGGAGCCACGTTCTGACTCAATCGTACGTTGCTTTTAATCGAGTAATCAATACGACTGATGATCGGATGTAGTGTCCTATCATGGCTTGAATGTGAGAGGCATTGTAAGGAATTTGTCCCTCTCTTATTAGAGAGAGATATCCATGGGCCCCTCGATAGGAAAAACTGTTTAAATGCATGGCCGTGCTCAAATATATTTGATAAATTGGTTATCAAATACTATTTGTTGTAACAGTTTACCCGGAGATCGAGTATAAATACAATTAAGCTTAATAAGGGTGACGACTACCATGACTTATGCTTAATTAGGATATCGCGAGACAAAGGGAATAAATAATGGATTGATATTAGGTTTCGTTGTATATTCATTCACTTTGGGTAGTCACAATGTCCTGCTAGGGACCGCTTGTGATTTATGAACTCACACTACTACTAAGTGTGTTCTTATTGCCATTGTGATATGAACCTACAGGGTCACACGCATTGACGAGCTAACGAGCTTCATGTCCAGATTCAATGAATCTAGAATGTGTCTAGGTTCATTGTATCTGACATTCATTTTTCTGAGAATAATAAAGAGTTATTATTCGAATTAGAGATAAGGGGCATTTTCGGTATAACTGGGATTACGTGGGAGTTATTATCCGATAAAGACTCCCACTACCAGTAGAAGTCTAGGGGACGTGGGAGTTAAAGACTCCCACTGCCAAAAGAAGTGGAGCGGACGTGGGATTTGTTCTGGAAACAACTTCTCACTCCCTATATAAACCTCTATTGGCCGAAACCCTAGGGTTAGACAATTTTCAGCCGAAATACAAAGAAATCCAGAAAACTGTTTTCTGCCTCCCTTTCTCCCTAATTCCCGAAACTCAGAAAAACGAAGAGCTAGCACTCGCTGCCCATTTCGTCGCGTGGATACCGGTAGGGAGTAATTCCGCAAGGGAAGACTCAAGGTGATCGTTGCTGAGAGCATAAAGACAGAATCTTTCATTCAAGAATCAGATTCTTGAGCCAAGAAACGTAAGTCTTTTTCTTGTATTTTTCGATTCGTTTTGTATGAGCGGATCCTTCATGGGAGGACTCATGGGTGTTTGGAACGAGTTTCCGCCCATGAATCCCTTCAAGACTCCCGTATTTCTAGCTCTCTTATTACGTTCCTTGCAAATTCATAATGAGCCCGTCACTTTTAATTTTTGTTTTTATTAATCTCACATTGGTTTATTGATTAGTAGTTTCAGTTAAATTCTACTTCCCATCTGTTATTCAAATTCAAATACGATAAGAATTAAATTAGTGTAACGAACCATTTAATTTTCAGTTAAACCCGCAGGTGAGCCTCCTCACTAAACCTTTTTTCATTAAAAGAGTCAAAATTTTAAAAAATAAAATTTAGTAGATCGAACATTTAATTCTTATCGTATCATTAACTGGGTTAAAATTTGCCCAATGAATTGGAAAGACGGACTTTATTTTCTTTTTAGAAGGTTCATATTAGACTTATTCAAATTAGATTATATATTTTAGTATTTTTAATGGTTTTTTATTTTTTATATTATAATTTTCGAATTTTATTTTTTAAATATTATTCAAAATCTCACATGGAAAGTGTATGAAGTTTTTTTAAATTTGACAACATTATAAATAAAGGGGTTGAGCATGGTTTTTAATTGAATTAATTAGTTGAGTTGTTTTTTAGTCCATAAAGTTTGGTGACAAACCTAACTTGTTTTTATATTTTTTTCATTCCAACAGTAAAAGTTTTTGTTTTCAAAGAAATTTGGTCCACCTAACCATTTAGTTTTCTATTGAACCCGCAAGCAAGATTGCTCACTAAACTTTTTCATTTAAAGGGTCAAAAATTAAAAAAATAAAATTTAGTTAATCGAACCATTTAATTTTTATCACATCATTAACTGAATTGGAATTTTCTTAATGAATTTGAGAGGCGCGCTTTATTTGCTTTTCGGATAGTTCATATGACTAATTCAAATTAAATTATATATTTCAATATTTTTCATATTCAAATATTTTCTTTTACGTTTTTTCAATATTATTCAAGACCCCACATCGAAATTGTATAAAGTTTTTGAAATTTGACGACATTATAAATAAAGGTAGTGGTTAGGATTTTTAATCAATGACTTTGTTGATTTACTTTTTAGTCTATTAAATTGATTGAAAAATCTAATTTTCTTTTTAATATTTTTATCCCAACAGTCAAAGTTTTTTTCAAAGAAAATTAGTTTACCGAACCATTTAGTTTTCTTTTGAACCCGCATGCGAACTTCTCACCAAACTTTTTTCATTAGAAGGGTAAAAAAAATCAAAAATAAATTTTAACTAATCGAGTCATTTAATTCTTATCGTGTCATTAAATGAGTTGTAATTTACCCCAATAAATTGGAGAGAAATAGTTTTTTTTTTTTTTGGATGGTTCATTTAAACCGTTAATGTTTTCAAGAAAACTTACAAAGCCGACAATGAAAAATCATTTTTCACTTTTATGCTATTTAATATTTTTTTTAACAATTAAATTTGTTCTCGTGCATAGCACTTGATCTTACGCTAGTATGTATGTATATATATATATATATATATATATATATATATATATATATATATATATATATATATACGTAACCTGTTTTCAGTTTCAACCAATCACAAACCTTCACAATCCACGTGTAATTTTCTGCAATTTTTTGTTTTTAATTAGTTTAAAAAATATGATTGGTTGAATTTTTTTTTATTAAATTAATGATATAGCTTGCAATCTTTGACTTATTCAAATTGAATTGTTAATTTTAATATTTTTATAGGTTTTTTATTTTTCCTATTCTATTCTTTCTATTTTCAATACTATTCAAGATCCCACATTGAAAGTTTATAAAGTTTTTGAAATTTGACAACATTATAAATAAATGAATTAAAATGGTTTTTTTTATTGAATGAATTGGTGAAGTTGGTTTTTACTCCTTTAAATTGAGTGACAAATCCAATATCTTTTCAATTTTTTCATTCAATGAGTTAAATTTTTTTTTAAACAAAATTAGTTCACACAGACATTTAGTTTTATATTGAACTCGAACCTACTCACTAAACGTTTTTCTTTAAAAGAGTAAAAACTTTAAAATTTAACTGGTTGATCTAACCATGTGTTTTTAGAGTATCATTATCTGAGTTGGAATTTTCCCAATAAGCCTGTCCGAACCCGTTGACACCCCTATGTGAAAGTGGCATCTTGTATAGTGTTGTCAAACTCAACAAACAATCTAACTTTTCAATGTGGGATGCATGTACTCCTTTTATAAGAGTTCTTAGTCTTCTCCTTTTATTTTATTAAAAAAATACAGAACTCTCGAAAATTACATGTAGAATTTTAGAGAACGTGATTGGTTAAAAACAAAAACACCTTATGTAATATAAATATAGTTAGATTAGATAGTCTAATAACATGTGATATGCTCGGGATTCCATTTTACCATATAATTATGAGTATATGAAAACAATGGCTCTTTAAGCTTTTTAAGTTTTGACTCTTTAAATGAAAAACAAAATAATAAGCAGGTTTTCTTGTAGGTTCTACTAAAAATCAAATGGCTCTGTGAGTATTAAAGTGCATTTCCATTAAAAGTGCATTTCCATTAAAAAGTGAATAACCTCTCTTGCTTCCTCCTAAAAAAGCATATTGTAACACCGAAAAAAACATATATTCCCTTGAATATTTTCATTTCTACAAAAAATTGAATAGCAAAGGAAAAATAAATCAGTTATGGACAGTGTGTAATAATACTTAAAAAATCAACAATTAGTACATCACAAAAATATATCAACATAATGAAAAATAAAAATAAAATAAATATGAGAAAGTACCTGAATTTGCAAGCTTAGGAGCAACGTGAAAGCATCCATGTTAAAACACAATAGTCTTATAAAAAAAAGGCAACAGAAAATTATAGAAACCTTAAGGTTTTATATTGAAAAAATGCAATATTTAAAGAAATAAATATATAGAGAGATACCTGGCGCAACATTTTTGACTCGTGATAATAGGTCGATACTTGATATTAATAAAAAAAAAGTATCGAAATTGCGAAATTTTGAGTAATAGTTGATAATGTTACGTGATCCTCCTCCAAATGGACAACATGAACTCACTGATTTGTGAAATATCAATAAAACAAAAGGAAATAGGGTAAGTTTCTTGCCTTAAGGTTTAACTTCAAAATCTTCCTTAATTTTTACACCTCTTACTCACTGATTTATCCTTCAATAGACTGCAAAGAGAAGGAGAGTATAAGCCATTAATAATAACACATCAAAGAAAATGTTAATAACAAAAAAAATATACGTTGATGAAAAACAACCATGATTCTTGCTCACTAAAACAACCATGATCTCAATACACGAAAAATTACAGAAATATAGTATGTGAATCTTAAGGCATAGTTTTGTATTGGTATATCAATATTAATTAGAATGGCAACATGATGAACAAGATCATATGCTTTGGTGCTTTAAAAACCATGATACAAACATAAAATGGAAGAAAATAAAAAGTAAATAGAGAAAAAGATCACCTATATTTTTTTTGGATGTTTTTTGGAGAGGAATAATTGATGTATAATGTTGGTGTTTTTCAAAAGATAGTAACTTCCTTATCAGTTATATGAGAATGAGGAGGAATAATAGGAGTTGAGTTTAGAATTTTGAAGGTTAATCAAATAAGTAGTGGTTGAGTAGGAAAGTTGGTTAGTGTCTTCAAATTAATAATTAAGATATAAAAAAATTACAAAATGAAGAAAATATGAGAGTCTGCCACGTGGCGCCAAGGGAAGAGTAAAACTCGAAAATGTGCTCGTAATATATATATATATATATATATATATATATATATATATATATATATATATATATATATATATATATATATATATATACTAGCCGAATGACTCGTGCTATGCACGTGATTCCATTTTACTATACAATTAAGAGTATAAAAAAATCAAATAGCTCTATAAGCTATTAAATGAAAAAAATAATAAGTAGGTTTTTTCGCAGGTTCTACAAAAAATCAAATGGCTATGTGAGATATTTTTTTAAAAAGACTATTGAAATTAAAAAGTTTAAAACAAATTGAGTTTGTCACTAAATTTGATTAACTAAATATCAACCCACCAATTCATTCAATTAAAAAAACATGCTCAAACTCCTTTATTTATAATGTTGTCAAACTCCAAAAATTTCTCGTACACTTTCAATGTGGGATCTTAAATAATATTGAAAAGGAAAAAGAAAAATCTAAAAATTATAATAGAAGAAAAGAAAAACCATGCATATATTAAAGAAAAACCCACAACTTTTAATTAATATTTTTTACTTATTTTTATTCTATTAAATATTAAAAAAATTACAAATTTCTAAACTCTCCAAATCAAACTTGATTGTATGTTCAATCGGAATTCAGAGGACTCAGTCATCTGAATAACCCGTTATTTGTTCAAACTTTAACTATTTATATTTATATAAATAAAAAATGTAAGAAGCAAATAAGTTTGATTCCCCACTTTGATGGGCTGAATTGCCAGCCCAATTTCTCACTCAAAACATGTGATAGTACTCTTTTTTATAGTATTGTCAAACCAAACAAACAATGTAACTTTTCAATGTGGGATACTTTTACGAACCAATTAAGAGGTTACAACAAAAGTAAAATTTAACCAACCAATCAAAATTTTATAAAATAATTAATTGATAAAAAATTCATGAAAATTACACGTAGGCTTTAGAAGAATGTGATTGACTGAAACTAAAAACAGACTCTGTAATATAAATATAGATAGAAGATAGATAGTTAAATTAGATAGTCTAATAACATGTGCTATGCTCAGGATTCCATTTACATATAATTAAGAGTATAAGAAAACAAATGGCTCAGTAAGCTATATTTGTTATTAAGTTTTGACTCTTTAAATGAAAAAAAAAATAATAAGTAGGTTTTCTCGCAGGTTGTACAAAAAATCAAATGTCTCTGTGTGATATTTTTTTTAATTGAAATATCAACCCACCAATTCATTCAATTGAAAAACATGCTCAAACCCCTTTATTTATAATGTTGTCAAACTCCAGAAATTTCGTACACTTTCAATGTGGGATCTTGAATAATATTGAAAAAGAAAAAAGAAAAAATCTAAAAATTAGAATAAGAAAAAGAAAAACTATAAATATATTAAAACCCATAACTTTTAATTAATATTTTTTACTTATTTTTATTCTATTAAATATTAAAAAAATTACAAATTTCTAAACTCTCCAAATCGAACTTGATTTTAATCTCAATTGGAATTCAGAGGACTCAAACTATCCGAATAACCCCTTATTTGTTAAAACTTTAACAATTTAAATTTATATAAATAAAAAATGTAAAAAAACAAATAAATTTGCTTCCCCACTATGATGGGGATCGAAATGCCAACCCAATTTCTCACTCAAAACATGTGATAATACTCTTTTTTATAGTATTGTCAAACTAAACAAACAATGTAACTTTTCAATGAGGGATACTTTTTATGAACCAATCAAGATGTTAAACAAAAGATTTACTTAAATTAGCATTCCATTAAAAGAATTAAAGAAAATATTTGCCAAATACCTGCTAGAGTAATTGGCAATGCAGTGTAGCATTTAACCTGTATGTTGCTGGTTCGAATCCCGCCTCCTTCAAATTAAATAAAATAGTTCAAATATTTTGCACCAATCAATTTTTTTATAACTAATTAAAAATATAAAATCCTAGAAAATGACACGTGGCATGATATAGATACAAAAAGTAAAAAGAGCTTCTGTAATATATATATACTAGCCGAATGACCCGTGCTATGCACGTGATTCCATTTTACTATACAATTAAGAGTATAAAAAATCAAATAGCTCTATAAGCTATTAAATGAAAAAAATAATAAGTAGGTTTTTTCGCAGGTTCTACAAAAAATCAAATGGCCATGTGAGATATTTTTTAAAAAAAAAAAAAAAAAAAAGACTATTGAAATTAAAAAGTTTAAAACAAATTGAGTTTGTCACTAAATTTGATTAACTAAATATCAACCCACCAATTCATTCAATTAAAAAAACATGCTCAAACTCCTTTATTTATAATGTTGTCAAACTCCAAAAATTTCTCGTACACTTTCAATGTGGGATCTTAAATAATATTGAAAAGGAAAAAGAAAAATCTAAAAATTATAATAGAAGAAAAGAAAAACCATGCATATATTAAAGAAAAACCCACAACTTTTAATTAATATTTTTTACTTATTTTTATTCTATTAAATATTAAAAAAATTACAAATTTCTAAACTCTCCAAATCAAACTTGATTGTATGTTCAATCGGAATTCAGAGGACTCAGTCATCTGAATAACCCGTTATTTGTTCAAACTTTAACTATTTATATTTATATAAATAAAAAATGTAAGAAGCAAATAAGTTTGATTCCCCACTTTGATGGGCTGAATTGCCAGCCCAATTTCTCACTCAAAACATGTGATAGTACTCTTTTTTATAGTATTGTCAAACCAAACAAACAATGTAACTTTTCAATGTGGGATACTTTTACGAACCAATTAAGAGGTTACAACAAAAGTAAAATTTAACCAACCAATCAAAATTTTATAAAATAATTAATTGATAAAAAATTCATGAAAATTACACGTAGGCTTTAGAAGAATGTGATTGACTGAAACTAAAAACAGACTCTGTAATATAAATATAGATAGAAGATAGATAGTTAAATTAGATAGTCTAATAACATGTGCTATGCTCAGGATTCCATTTACATATAATTAAGAGTATAAGAAAACAAATGGCTCAGTAAGCTATATTTGTTATTAAGTTTTGACTCTTTAAATGAAAAAAAAAATAATAAGTAGGTTTTCTCGCAGGTTGTACAAAAAATCAAATGTCTCTGTGTGATATTTTTTTTAATTGAAATATCAACCCACCAATTCATTCAATTGAAAAACATGCTCAAACCCCTTTATTTATAATGTTGTCAAACTCCAGAAATTTCGTACACTTTCAATGTGGGATCTTGAATAATATTGAAAAAGAAAAAGAAAAATCTAAAAATTAGAATAGAAGAAAAGAAAAACTATAAATATATTAAAACCCATAACTTTTAATTAATATTTTTTACTTATTTTTATTCTATTAAATATTAAAAAAATTACAAATTTCTAAACTCTCCAAATCGAACTTGATTTTAATCTCAATTGGAATTCAGAGGACTCAGTCATCTGAATAACCCCTTATTTGTTAAAACTTTAACAATTTAAATTTATATAAATAAAAAATGTAAAAAACAAATAAATTTGCTTCCCCACTATGATGGGCTGAAATGCCAACCCAATTTCTCACTCAAAACATGTGATAATACTCTTTTTTATAGTATTGTCAAACTAAACAAACAATGTAACTTTTCAATGAGGGATACTTTTATGAACCAATCAAGATGTTAAACAAAAGATTTACTTAAATTAGCATTCCATTAAAAGAATTAAAGAAAATATTTGCCAAATACCTGCTAGAGTAATTGGCAATGCAGTGTAGCATTTAACCTGTATGTTGCTGGTTCGAATCCCGCCTCCTTCAAATTAAATAAAATAGTTCAAATATTTTGCACCAATCAATTTTTTTATAACTAATTAAAAATATAAAATCCTAGAAAATGACACGTGGCATGATATAGATACAAAAAGTAAAAAGAGCTTCTGTAATATATATATACTAGCAAAAATACCCGTGCTATGCACGGAAACGTAATGTTTAATGAAAGAAAAAATGTCAAAGTAATTTTGTATCTCAAAACATGTCAAAGTACACCATTTTATAGTATTGTCAAACTCAAAAAACAATGTAATTTTTCAATGTGGGATACTCTAATAAGCAAATTAAGAATTTACAACAAAAGTAAAATTTAACCAACCAATCAAAATTTTATAAAATAATTAATTGAACAAAAATTCATGGAAATTACACGTAGGATTTAGAAGGATGTGATTGGCTGAAACTGAAAACATACTTTGTAATATAAATATAGATAGACACTCATTCCGATTCAAAATATTAGTCTTTTTAGGAGTTTTCACACAAATTAAGATACTAATCAAAATGACTAAAATACCCCTAATTAATACTCCAAAAGAAAAAATAAATTAATGAAGAGTTGCATGAAAACTATACATTTTGACAAATATGAATATATGGAGAAAATAATGTAAGGGTAAATTAGCCAATAAATGCATCATTCTTGTAAAAAGACCTATATTTTCCAACAAAAAATAACTCTTAAAAAAACTTCTATTTTGAATTGGAGGAAGTATAAATTTTATGCACATTAATTTTCTTTTATAGTTTTGTCATTTGTCAAATTTTAAAAATAATAATAATTATTTTATGTGGGAGTTTTTATTGTTGTTAATTCTCTTGTTCAACTTTAGATTAATATTTTTAACTTTGATTATAAGTTCAATCGGAATTCAGAGGACCCGGCCATCTGAATTACCCGTTATTTGTTAAAACTTTAACTATTTATATTTATATAAATAAAAAATATAAGAAGCAAATAACCGGGCTTCCTTAATTTGATGGGCTAAAATGTCAGCCCAATTTTGTAACTCAAAACATGTCAAAGTACCATCTTTTAAAGTATTGTCAAACTCAAAAAATAATGTAACTTTTCGATGTGGGATACTCTTATAGGCCAATTAAGAGTTTACAACCAAAATAAAATTTAAAATGTCAGCCCAATTTTGTAACTCAAAACATGTCAAAGTACCATCTTTTATAGTATTGTCAAACTCAAAAAATAATGTAACTTTTCGATGTGGGATACTCTTATAGGCCAATTAAGAGTTTACAACCAAAATAAAATTTAAATTAACATTCCATTAAAAGAATTAGAGAAAACAATTGTCAAATACTTGCTAGAGTAGTTGGCAATGCAGTATGACGATTCGACCCTGCAGGGTCGGGGATCGAACCCTCCCTCTCCCGGTTTGAATAAAATAGTTTAACGTTTTTGCACCTATAAAAGTTGATATTTAATTTTTATTAAGATAAGTTATTTTTCAATTAATTTAATTAACCTAAATATCTCAACCAATTAAAAATTAGTAAATTAATTAAAAAAAGTGAAAATCTAAGAAAAAAGATGGAAGAAATATATAGATACAATTATATCGTATGTATAAGTGCTCAGTAATATATAGATATATAGATATATATATATATATATATATATATATATATATATATATATATATATATATACATACTAGCAAAAAAAAACGTGCTATGCACTGGAATGCAAAATTACTATATTATCCTTCAATTTATATTAATTCTCACGTTTTATCCCATTTTCTCATCTTTTTTAATTATAAAAACTGTTTTCGTTTTATTGAAAGTGTCAATTAGTATTTTTCACAATAAATTACTAAAACATTTTTTAAAACAAAAGAGAAAATTAAAATATTTTGAGACCGATTATAATAATATTTCGTTAAACTTTTGTAGGAACCCACGGGGAAATACGTCTGGCCTTCCTAATCAAAGGAAATACAGTTGCTACATGCAAAGCAAATTTTAAAAATTGATTTTCATCCACTTTTACGATGTTTCCAAAATTTAGTATACTTCCCAAACTCATTTACGGTAAGAGAAGTGTTTGGTGGAGAAGAATATGGAACCATTAAAGGGTAAATGTGTAAAATAGTATGGTTAACTTCTATAACTATGGGAGGCAAGAGTTTACTCCTTTTTTTTTTATTTGAACAATTTTACCTTTAAATGTTCCTCACATGGTCCAAAATCCGCTCTTCCAACACTTCCAAAAACAATTGTGCATGTATATAAACTAAATTATGCACAAAAAAGAAGAAGAAGAGGAAGCGAGAACAATGCCCAAAAATAGAAAAATAAAAAAGATAATAGAAGGTGATAAAGTTCACATCGTGCTTTTAATTTGTCATTATATCATGATTTCTCTTGCTCTCTAAATGTCCATGTCTGTATTGAAGAGGGAAAAATGTCCATGCTCTCAAAATGACCTTTTGTGATCTCGTAGACTTGGAATTTTCTCTTGCTTGATTTCATCTAGTAGCCTTTGATTCTTGGAGCACATCATCTATTTAAATAAATAAAATTAGCATTATTTAGATTGGTCAAACAAATCAAATAAAAAAAAAGTATAGCAAAGATCTAAGTCATTCAAAAACAACTTAAGAACAAAAGGTTAATAGCTAGTTGTCCCTTTCTTGTTGTGACCATCAAGCAGGTCAAGCAATACCATGAATCTACATGCCCTCTAGGAAAGAATAATAATGAAAATTGTATTTGTCTCCAATAGTTTCCATAAAAAAATAAGTAATACAACCTAGTTGAGTATTTGTAAAAATATTTCCTTTTAGTTGAACCAAATAAATTAAGAGAACTATATGGCATATTAGCATATTGGAATAGTACATAAGGAGACAAACAATATACAATACACAAAATGTGATAACAACCCCTTCGTTGCCCCTGGCTATTAAGGCTAATGCCGTCTACCACACCGAAAATTTTGATTACTTGTAGTATACTGAAAGAGAGACATGTACATCAATAGTAAAATAGAGAGTAATTTAGCCAATATAATGTATAGTTAGTTACATAGATCCATAAACTTTGTATTCGGTAACATCCTTCTTCACATAATGTGTATCTTTTTTTCGGGTAGTTAGAAGGAATTTTTTTATCTCATGAATTTGGTTCGAAAACTTCCTTATTGGGGAAGGGCGAGTGGAAAGAAATTACAAATGCCACCGATAAAAGTCTGAAACTAAGAAGGAAAGAAAATGCCTAATTAGCAGCTCACATGGTTGTGTTATTGGAGAATTTGCATCTTATTACCTCATATTTCAAGCAGACAAATCATTGAAAGGAACCTATAAACTGCAACTTTGTGGAAAAAAGCATAGGATAAAAGCATTAAATATATGTGTTAAAAAATAATAGGAGAATAAAGAATAAAAATTAAAAAAACAGAAACGGAAAAAAAAAGTTATGAAAAAATTAATAAAAAGAAGAAAAAATATCTTAGTCAAATGATTGCGAGTGGCTTGATTCCTTTGCAAAATTGCAATTGGAAAAGTGATCTCTACCAAATAATATAAGAATTTTCAATTAAGATCTAAAGAGCATTAGAATGATTAGGAGTCTAAAACCTCTTTCAATAAATGCCTCATTTGTTACTTTTCTTTTATCGGTTAAAGATTTCTAAAGAATCGTATTAGTGTATATCTTTGTTTTATTTGATAAAAACATGACTTCAAAATCTTTTTCAATTAATTTAACTAATGTAAAATTTTCCAACCAATCAAAATTATTAAACTAATTTAAAAACTCAAAATTCTTAGAAGATTAGATTAGAATTGTGAAGGTCTGTGATTGATTGAACTGAAAACAAACTCTATAATATAAATATAGATTGATAGATAGATAGATAAATAGATGATAAAGCTAGAGAAAATTAAGGAATGTAGAGATAATTGGGGAAGTAGTTTGTTATTTGAATTTTATTAAGATAATAGTTAGTTTTCAATTAAATTAACTAATTTAAATTTTATCAACCAATCAATATTAGTAAATTAATTAAAAAATGTGAAAATCTAAGAAAATAGTATTGAAGAAATATATGGATACAAATATATGTATATATAAGTGCTCTGTAATATATATATACTAGCAAAAATACCCGTGCTATGCACGGAAACGTAATGTTTAATGAAAGAAAAAATGTCAAAGTAATTTTGTATCTCAAAACATGTCAAAGTACACCATTTTATAGTATTGTCAAACTCAAAAAACAATGTAATTTTTCAATGTGGGATACTCTAATAAGCAAATTAAGAATTTACAACAAAAGTAAAATTTAACCAACCAATCAAAATTTTATAAAATAATTAATTGAACAAAAATTCATGGAAATTACACGTAGGATTTAGAAGGATGTGATTGGTTTAAGCGAAAACATACTTTGTAATATAAATATAGATAGACACTCATTCCGATTCAAAATATTAGTCTTTTTTAGGAGTTTTCACACAAATTAAGATACTAATCAAAATGACTAAAAATACCCCTAATTAATACTCCAAAAAGAAAAAAAATAAATTAATGAAGAGTTGCATGAAAACTATACATTTTGACAAATATGAATATATGGAGAAAATAATGTAAGGGTAAATTAGCCAATAAATGCATCATTCTTGTAAAAAAGACCTATATTTTCCAACAAAAAAATAACTCTTAAAAAAAACTTCTATTTTGAATTGGAGGAAGTATAAATTTTATGCACATTAATTTTCTTTTTATAGTTTTGTCATTTGTCAAATTTTAAAAATAATAATAATTATTTTATGTGGGAGTTTTTATTGTTGTTAATTCTCTTGTTCAACTTTAGATTAATATTTTTTAACTTTGATTATAAGTTCAATCGAATTCGAGAGGACCCTGCCATCCGAATTACCCAGTTATTTGTTAAAACTTTAACTATTTATATTTATATAAATAAAAAAATATAAGAAGCAAATAACCAGGGCTTCTTAATTTGATGGGCTAAAATGTCACCCTAATTTTGTAACTCAAAACATGTCAAAGTACCATCTTTTAAAGTATTGTCAAACTCAAAAAAATAATGTAACTTTTCGATGTGGGATACTCTTATAGGCCAATTAAGAGTTTACAACCAAAATAAAATTTAAAATGTCACCTAATTTTGTAACTCAAAACATGTCAAAGTACCATCTTTTATAGTATTGTCAAACTCAAAAAATAATGTAACTTTTCGATGTGGGATACTCTTATAGGCCAATTAAGAGTTTACAACCAAAATAAAATTTAAATTAACATTCCATTAAAAGAATTAGAGAAAACAATTGTCAAATACTTGCTAGAGTAGTTGGCAATGCAATAGCAGACATTCGACCCTGCAGGTCGGGGATCGAACCCTCCCTCTCCCGGTTTGAATAAAATAGTTTAACGTTTTTGCACCTATAAAAGTTGATATTTAATTTTTATTAAGATAAGTTATTTTTCAATTAATTTAATTAACCTAAATATCTCAACCAATTAAAAATTAGTAAATTAATTAAAAAAGTGAAAATCTAAGAAAAAAGATGGAAGAAATATATAGATACAATTATCTGTATGTATAAGTGCTCTGTAATATATAGATAGATAGATAGATAGATAGATAGATAGATAGATAGATAGATAATATTGAAAAAGAAAAATCTAAAAATTAGAATAGAAGAAAAGAAAAATCATAAATATATTAAAACTCATAACTTTTAATTAATATTTTTTTATTATTTTTATTCTATTAAATATTAAAAAAATTACAAATTTCTAAACTCTCCAAATCGAACTTGATTTTAAGCTCAATCGAAATTCAGAGGACTCAGTCATCTGAATAACCCCTTATTTGTTAAAACTTTAACTATTTAAATTTATATAAATAAAAAATGTAAGAAGCAAATAAATTTGCTTCCCCACTCTGATGGGCTAAAATGCCAACCCAATTTCTCACTCAAAACATATAATTATAAGTTCAATCGGAATTCAGAGGACCCGGCCATCTGAATTTCCCGTTATTTGTTAAAACTTTAACTATTTATATTTATATAAATAAAAAATATAAGAAGCAAATAACCGGGCTTCCTTAATTTGATGGGCTAAAATGTCAGCCCAATTTTGTAACTCAAAACATGTCAAAGTACCATCTTTTATAGTATTGTCAAACTCAAAAAATAATGTAACTTTTCGATGTGGGATACTCTTATAGGCCAATTAAGAGTTTACAACCAAAATAAAATTTAAATTAACATTCCATTAAAAGAATTAGAGAAAACAGTTGTCAAATACTTGCTAGAGTGGTTGGCAATGCAGCGCAGCATTCGACCCTGCAGTGTCGGGGATCGAATCCTCCCTCTTCCCGGTTTAAATAAAATAGTTTAACGTTTTTTGCACCTACAAAAGTTGATATTTAATTTTTATTAAGATAAGTTATTTTTCAATTAATTTAATTAACCTAAATATCTCAACCAATTAAAAATTAGTAAATTAATTAAAAAAGTGAAAATCTAAGAAAAAAGATGGAAGAAATATATAGATACAATTATCTGTATGTATAAGTGCTCTGTAATATATATATAGATAGATATATATATATATATATATATATATATATATATATATATATATAGTAAGATAATTAGATACATAATTTTACACAAAAATATAATAAAATTATTCAGTCAATAAAATTATATAAATAGTTAACTTAAAATTATGCGATAAAATTTAGGATTGTAGAGATAATTGGGAAGTAGTTTGATATTTAAATTTTATCAGAGTAAGAATTAGTTTTTAATTAATTTAATTGTTTTAAATTCTTCTCAACCAATCAAGTTTTTGTAAAATATTTAAAAATTAGAAAATTCTAGAAAACAATTTATTAGAGTTTTGAAGCATTTTCATTGGTTAAAACTGAAAACAACTTATGTAATATATAGTACGATGATAGTATTATATATATTTAGATGATTAATTTAAAATTATGAGATAAAAGTTAGGATGGTAGAGATAATTAAGGATGAAATTTGATATTTGAACTTTATTAAGATAAAGTTAGTTTTCAATTAATTTAATTAATCTAAATTTTCTCAACCAATCAAATTTAATAAACTAATTAAAAAACCCAAAACTCCCAGAAAATTAGATTAGAGTTTTGAAGACATGTGATTGGTTGAAACTGAAAACACCTATTGTAATATAAATATACTAGCCTAATGACCCGTGCTATGCACGAGAACAAATTTAATTGTTAAGAAAATATCAAATAGCATTATAGTGAAAAATGATACTCTACACTGATATTTTGATTTGTCTTTTCAAACCGACATATATAGAAAAAATAAAAGATATAAGAATTTTGTATTTATATGCAAAATATATATATAAAAAAAGTTATGGTAAAAGAATAATATTCTTTCAATGATTGCTCAAGGTCGGCGTTGTAAGTTTTCTTGAAAAAATTAAATGTTTAAATGAACCATACAAAAACTGTTAGTAGTACCCTAGGACCATTATAATATGTTGTACGTTTTATATCTTTTGAGCATGTAATTGAATAGCTAATTTTGCTTATGAACATCAAATGCGTGGTTTGATAGTAAAACTCATTAGCTTATGTAATTACTATTCTAGTTGTCCCTAGTTTCATGTAATGTTCTTTACAATGAAATAAAACTAGTATGATATTTGATTGATGATTATGTTTTACTAATCATGTGTAATGAATACAAATCATATCATAGATGCAATATATTGGGATATATTGTATCGGACGTGATTAGTTAGAGAAGTAATACTTCATGGTCCTTAGTAATAAGTATTACTTCCTCAATACTATTTTAGCATCCTTAGACCTTATGTCTCCATTGATTCTAGCATGAATGGAGCTACGTTTTGACTCAGTCAGACGTTACTTTTAATCGAGTAATCAATACGACTGATGATCTGATGTAGTGTCCTATCATGGCTTGAATGTGAGAGGCATTGTAAGGAATTTGTCCCTCTCTATTATTAGAGAGAGTTATCCATGGGCTCCTCGATAGGGAAAGACTGTCTAAATGCATGGCCGTGCTCAAATGTATTTGATAAAGTGGTTATCAGATACTATTTGTTGGAACAGTCTACCTGGAGATCGAGCATAAATACAATTAAACTTAATAAGGGTGACGACCACCATGCCTTATGCTTAATTAGGATATCGCGAGACAAAGGGATCAAATAGTGGATTGATATTAGGTTCCGTTGTAAATTCATTTACTTTGGGTAGTCACAATGTCCTGTTAGGGACCGATTGTGATTTATGAACTCACACTACTACTAAGTGTGTTTTCATTGCCATTGTGATATGAACCTACAGGGTCACACGCATAGATGAGCTAACGAGCTTCATGTCCAGATTCAATGAATCTAGAATGTGTCTAGGTTCATTGTATCTGACATTCATTTTTCTGAGAATAATAAAGCGTTATTATTCGAATTAGAGATAAGGGGCATTTTCGGTATAGCTGCGATTACGTGGGAGTTATTATCCGATAAAGATTCCCACTACCAGTAGAAGTCTAGAGGACGTGGGAGTTATAGACTCCCACTGCCAAAAGATGTGGATAGGACGTGGGAGTTGTGCTTGAAACAACCTCTCACTCCCTATATAAACTTCTCTTGGACGAAACCCTAGGGGTTAATGCTTTTCAGCCGAAATACCAAAAAGACCTAGAAAATCAGATTTTCTATTCTGCCTCTCCCTTTTCTCTCTAATTCCCGAAACTTAGAAAAACGAAGAGCTAGCAATCACTGTTCGTTTCGTCGCGTGGATACCGATAGAGGGACATTCCAAAGGGAAATCCATTGGTGGCAGCAACGTATCCAAGAAACAGCATCTTTCATTCAAGAATCAGATTCTTGAACCCGAAAAGTAAGTTTCTGTCTAGATTTTTTCGATTCCTATGGTATGAGCGGATCTTTCGGGGGAAGACTCATGGGTGTTTAGAACGAGTTTCTGCCCATGAATCCCTTCAAAAAACAAATAAAGTTCGTCTCTCCAATTTATTGAGCAAATTTCAACTCATTTAATGACATAATAATAATAATAATTAAATGACTCGATCAACTAAAGTTTATTTTTTTGAAGTTTTTACCTTTTTAATGAAAAACGTTTATTGAGCAGTTTGCATGTGGGTTCAACGGAAAACTAAATGAATCAGTGAACAAATTTTCTTTGAAAAAACTTTGACTTTTGGAATGAAAAAGTTCTCCATTCTAATCACTGAATTAAGTGCTCAGTTTGCTATAAAGAACAACGGTAACTTGAACTCGGCCTCTATGCAATTGAATAATCAGCAGAGAATGTCTTGAGAGAAGGCAGAATTGGAAAAATAGCTTCTTTTCCGCTCGCATTACCAGACGTGAATCAGAAGGTTAGAATGAATAAACTAGCTCTTTGTAAGAAGGGGTTTTTCTGATCGTTCACCTCTAATGTGACACCTTCAAGCAAATTAGATTTGTCATTCAATTAAATAGATTAAAAAAAACTCAATAAATTCATTCAAAAAATACCCTGCCTTTATTTATAATGTCGTCAAATTTCAAAAACATTATAGACTTTCGATGCATGATCTTGAATAATATTGAAAACAAAAAGTAAAAGAAAATTTTAGAATAAGAAAATTAAAAAATATTCAAAATATTAAAATCTATCATTTATTTTGAATAAGTAAAATATGAACTATCTAAAAAATAAATAAAGTCCGCCTATCAAATTTATTATGCAAATTCCAATTTAGTTAATGATACGATAAGAATTAAATGACTCGATTAACTTCATACACTCTTTGGATCTTGATTAATATTGAAAAAATAGAAATAAAAAATTAGAATGGGAAAAATGAAAAACATTAAAATTATTAAAACATATAATTTAATTTGAATAATCCAAATATGTCAAGCTTACTTTTAATTTAATGGATAAAAAATTATTCAACTAATCAAAATCTTTTAAACTAATTAGAAAATTCTAAATTAGTTTATTGGCTGCTCAAGTCCTGTGATTATTCTTTCATGTCCTTGAATTACTTTTAAGTCTAGCGATTATTCTTTCAAAGGTTTCTTTCAATGACAGCTCAAGCTCAAGATGGTAATTTTCTTGGAAAAACAATTGTTTAATTGAAAATTATGAAAAGCAAATAAAGTTTGCCTCTCCTTTATAGTGGTTGAGTAGTTGGTTATCTAGATTTTAAGAGTTCCACTTCTTCAAAGATGCTTCACATGATTAGTTATTTTCAGCCATGTTAGTTATTTTAGACGCCTAAGATGCTAGATAATAGGACATGTTGTCCATTATCTTGTTAGTGGTTTACTTGATAGCAAGTTGTTGTTCAAGAGTTCTACTTCTTCAAGGACTCTTCTTTTATTTGTTGTTTGTGTTAGTAGTGCCCTAGGACCATTAGCATATGTTGTACGTTTTATTTCTTTTGAGCATGTCTCTGAATAGTTAATTTTGATTTTGAACATCAAATGTGTTATTTGATAGTAAAACTCATTAGCTTATGCAATTACTATTCTAGTTGTCCCTAGTTTTATGTAATGTTCTTTACAATGAAATAAAACTAGTATGATGTATGATTGACTGATCATGTGTAATGGATACAAATCATATCATAGATGCAATATATAGGGATACATTGTATTGGACGTGATTTGTCAGACAAGTAATACTTCATGGTCCTTAGTCATAAGTATTACTTCCTCAATACTATTTTGGAATCCTTAGACGTTATGTCTCCATTGATTCTAGCATGAATGGAACCACGTTTTGACTCAGCCGGACGTTACTTTTAATCGAGTAATCAATACGACTGATGATCGGATGTAGTATCATTTCATGGCTTGAATGTGAGAGGCATTGTAAGGAATTTGTCACTCTCTATTATTAGAGAGAGATATCGATGGGCCCCTCGATAGGGAAAAACTGTTTAAATGCATGGCCGTGCTCAAATGTACTTGATAAAGTGGTTATCAAATACTATTTGTTGGAACAGTCTTCCCGGAGATCGAGTATAAATACAATTAAGCTTAATAAGGGTGATGACTACTATGCCTTATGCTTAATTAGGATATTGCGAGACAAAGGGATTAAATAGTGGGTTGATATTAGGTTCCACCGTAAATTCATTCACTTTGGGTAGTCACAATGTCCTGCTAGGGAGCTCTTGTGATTTATGAACTCACACTACTACTAAGTGTGTTTTCATTGTCATTGTGATATGAACCTACAAGGTCACACACATAGACAAGTTAATGAGCTTCATGTCCTGATTCAATGAATCTAGAATGTGTCTAGGTTCATTGTATCTGACATTTATTTTCTGAGAATAATAAAAAATTATCATTTGAATTATATATTAAAGATGGGCATTTTCGGTATTTGGCTATAGCTGGGATTACGTGGGAGTGATTATGCGATAAAGACTCCCATTACCAACAGAAGTCTATGGGACGTGGGAGTTATAGACTCCCATTACCGGAAGAGATTGAGGACGTGGGAGTTGGTTCTGGGAACAAACTCTCACATCCTATATAAACCTCTTTTGGCCGAAACCCTAGATAACTAATGCTTGAGCCTCAATAAACCAAAATTCTCCCGAAATCAGATTTGTGGAATTCTGCCCTTCTCTTCTTTCTATATTCCCGAAACTCAGAAACGAAGAGTTAGCACTCGCTGCTCGTTTCGTCGCGTGGATACCAATAGAAAGCAATTCCGCAAGGGAAGGCTTTTGGTGGCAGCAGCACACATCCGAAAAACAACATCTTTAGCCGAAAAATGTAAGTAATTTTTCACTGTTTTCGATTCGTTTGGTATAAGAGGATCCTTTAGGGGAGGACTCATGGGTGTTTAGAACGAGTTTCTGCCCATGAATCCTTTCAGTTTGTAACTGAAATCTCTCTATTTAAGAGATGGTTCGGCCTACATTATACTTACATTAGATATATTGATATTTTGGTAAGGTTATTCCCTAGCTTCTCGTGTCTGAACTTTTTTTAAGAATTCATTCATTCTTTGAGTTACTGTATCAACAAGATTAGTTTTTCTTGTTGTGGTGTTTCAGCCTCCATCGATAATTAGCTTTCCTTAGCATTGCGTTGATTATATTCCATAGAAACTAGTTCGAGAATTAGAGAAAGATCCGACACAATTAAAGCTGTCGAACCTTTTAGTACTTAGTACCTCACGGTTCTTCATCATAACCCCTTTACCTGTTGATGAGTATTTAAATGTTGAAGGAGGTTCTATGGCAGAATTTATTCAAAATATAAATAAGCAAAGTGAGCAAATTGCCAAGAAGACTGCATCTTATGCAAAGAATGCCAACAAAGGTTGCAAAGCAATATCTTTTGAGCCCGGAGATTGGGTTTAGGTGCATCTAAGGAAGTAAAGGTTTCCTAATGATGAAAGACCAAGTTGCATCCTAAAGGAGATGGACCGTTCCAAGTTGTCTCAAAGATCAATAACAGTGCGTACAAATTTGATATAAAAGGTGAGTATGGTGTAAATGCTTCTTTTAATGCTGCTGATTTATCCCCCCCCCTGCGTTGATTTGGATACAGATTATGAATATTCGAGAAAGAATCCTTTAAAAGAGGGAGGGAATGATGAGGACATGCTTAGGAAAAGCTACTCAAGTGATCCAATGATCAACATTCAAGGTCCAATGACAAGAGCTAGAAGTGCAAGAATGAACCAAGCTATATCTACACTAATCCGAGAGGTTCAAACTAAGGAAGAATCAAGAACACTTCTACATGATTCTATTCATCCAAGACAAGTCCATCTCCTCACTTTGAACCAAGAGACTCACTACTCCAACATGCAAAGTGGCTAAGGGCATTTTAGACATTTTGTACATTAAAGTCTATCCTAGACTTTAATTAATTTTCAGCTTTTATTTACTTTATTTTAGCCGCATTAATAAAGGACATGTGGTTCAAATAGCTATTTATTTTATAGCAAGTATTAATTAGTTTACTATACTTATAATTGCTTTATTTCCTAGTCTATTTAGGACTTAGTTTGTTTAGGGTTTCTCACCGAAATCTTCCTCTATTTAAAGAGAGATTTCGGCTCTTTTATTACTTAGACTATTGATAATATACTTGTGAGGTTTATTCCTTTGTTACTTTGTGAATTGAATTTCTTTTTAGATCTCCCTTTCCTTGTTACTAATCAACACGCTAGTTCCCTTGTTATGGTGTTTCTTCATCCATTTAGTGTTCTTCTGCCTAGGTAGTCAAGTGTTTATCTCTGCTTGGAGATCTAGTGTGTCGAATACTTTGAAAGTCCTCTGCTAAAGTGGTCAAGTGCTTATCGCTGCTTGGAGGATTTAGTGAGGCATCCACGTGAACTAAGTTCAAGTTAGAGAAAGATCCTTCTTTTTCCTTTTGTGTTGAATCTTGATAAATCCAATTGTCAAGGTTCTTCATCAAATATACTCACCAAGCACAAACTATCAACAAACTAATCAAGAGATAAGAGTTATATCATGATATTTAAGAAGTTTCAAGGAAACATGACAACCAAAATTTTATGAAGCACATTGGTCATGTACAATATCCAAGAAACATGAAGGGATTCATGGGCGGAAACTCGTTCCAAACACCCATGAGTCCTCCCCTGAAGGATCCGCTCATACAAAACGAATCGAAAAACAGCAAGAAAAGACTTACAATTTCGGGTTCAAGAAGCTACTTCTTGAATGGAGAATGACGTTTCTTGGATGCTTTGTTGCCACCAACGGAATTCCCTTTGCGGAATGTCCCTCTACTGGTATCCACGCGACGAAACGGGCAGCGATTGCTAGCTCTTCGTCTTTCCAAATTTCGGGGATTAGAGAGAAAAAGGGAGAAGCAGAAGAGAAAACGGTTTTCTACCTCCTTTTTAATTTCGGCTGAAAAGCATTAATCTTCTAGGTTTCGGCTAAGAGATGTTATATAGAGTGCGAGAGTTTGTTACTAGAACAACTCTCACCTCTACTCAACTTCTCTCGGCAGTGGGAGTCTCAGAATCCCACGTTCCCTAGACTTTCGCTGGTAGTGGGAGTCCTTATTGGATAATAACTCCCACGTAATCCTAGCCATAGGTAAAATACCGAAATTGCCCCTATCTCTAATTCGAATAATAAACACTTTATTATTTTCAGAAAGACAAATGTCAGATACAATGAACCTAGACACATTCTAGATTCATTGAATCTGGACATGAGGCTCGTTAGCTCGTCTATGCGTGTGACCCTGTAGGTTCATCTCACAATGGCAATGAAAACACACTTAGTAGTAGTATGTGTTCATAAATCACAAGCGGTCTCTAGCAGGACATTGTGGCTACCCAAAGTGAATGAATATACAACGGAACCTAATATCAATCTACTATTTAATCCCTTTGTCTCGCGATATCCTAATTAAGCATAAGGCATGGTGGTCGTCACCCTTATTAAGCTTAATTGTATTTATGCTCGATCTCCAGGTAGACTGTTTCGACAAATAGCATTTGATAACCACTTTATCAAATACATTTGAGCACGGCCATGCATTTAAACAGTCTTTCCCTATCGAGGGGCCCATGGATATCTCTCTCTAATAATAGAGAGGGACAAATTCCTTACAATGTCTCTCACATTCAAGCTATGATAGGACACTACATCCGATCATCGGTCGTATTGATTACTCTGTTACAAGTAACGTCCGAGTGAGTCAAAAGCGTGGCTCCATTCATACTAGAATCAATGAAAACATAAGGTCTAAGGATTCTAAAATAGTATTGAGGAAGTAATACTTATGACTTAAGACCATGAAGTATTACTTCTCTGACGGATCACGTCCAATACAATGTATCCCTATATATTACATCTATGATGTGATTTGTATCCATTACACATGATCAGTAAAACAAGATCATCAATCAACAATCATACTAGTTTTATTTCATAGTAATTAAGCATTACATAAAACTAGGGACTTCTAGAATAGTAATTACATAAGCTAATGAGTTTTACTATCAAATCACACATTTGATAATCAAAAGCAAAATTAACTATTCAATTACATGCTCAAAAGATAATAAAACGCACAACATGTGCTAATGGTCCTAGGGCACTACTAACAAAACATTCTTATGAAGTATACTCTATCAAAATAAGGCTCAAAGAGCATATAGCTCAAGTAATCTTCATCATCTTTAAACTTCCATATAAAAGGCACATATAAAATATATGACTTAAATTATTGCATAAGGGAGTTTTTTCTTTTAGAAAGTTAAATACTTAAGAAAGCACCCCTTTACGATGTGCCGATTTTTTTTAAGATGTTTTGAAAAATATTAAATGGTTTTAAGAAAGTATTTGAAATGGTTCCAACATCCAAGAAGTTTGTATAACAAAAGTTAGAAGTGATAATAAACTTAGAAAAATACCATTTTAACACTTGAAGCAGGGCTTCGATCGACCGAGGTTAAGTCCTCGGAAGACCTCTGCCCATCCCCTTCGGTCGACCGAAATCAAGTGGTCGGTCGACCAGGGTTATGGTAGACATGTATTTTCTGGTTTTTGAAATTTAGGCAAAAAGCTTTTAAACAATTTTAAATCACTTCCAAAACATCATGAGCAACTTTGAATAGGTAAAACAAGTTAGAAACAAAGGTTTAACCTTTTAAAAACATCAAAGTGCTCAAAATCACACATTAGGATCTTTGAAGATAAGAACAATGAAAAACATCTAAGGTGATCATATTGTAAGGCCTTTTAGAAATTGCCCAAATAGTTTAAAAAAATATAAAGCATGTAAAAACAAACTTGTTGGCTCATATCATGGCTTTAAAACAACAACTATATGAGAGTATGGAAAGCATAAAAAATAAGCCAATAAAAGCTAAAGGCATGCCATAAATCTCAACAAAGGTGGCTCAAAGAGGCACACCATGTTTAGAATGAAAAAATCAACCATATGACATAAGGTACAATCCAATGCAAGGTTGTTTGCATTCATAAGCATCAAAACTAAAAACATAGGATAGATGCATCAAGTCAAGAAAATCTTGGAGAACACAAGATTTCCATAAATCCATCAAAGTAAGAGTTTTCCAAAAATACTTTGAGCAACTATATAACGATGATACAAGAATCAAGTTGCTTTAAAAAAAAGGAAAACCTTAAATAAGGAAGACACATCTTAGGTTCTTTGAAAACTTTAAAAACCTTTAAACATAACTACGGTGGTCAATTTTGAAAATACCTTTTATAGAAATCAAGAGATTAAAACACATAGGCTTATCAAAATAAGTTAGCCAAACTCATAAGATAAGAAACAAAATAAGCATATGAGATATGGAAACAATAAAAGATATATCTGAAGGGATTCATGGGCAGAAACTCGTTCTAAATACTCATGAATCCTCCCCTGAAGGATCCGCTCATACCATGGGAATCGAAAATTCAGACGAAAAAAGACTTACAATTTTTCGTTAAAGGTTTTGATTTCGGGTTATGTGCTGCTGCCACCAATAACATTTCCTTGCGGAATTGCTATCGACGAAACGAGTAGCGAGTGCTAGCTCTTCGTTTTCTGAGTATCGAATAATCTAAAGAGAAGAGAAGGGCAAAAATCTAATTTCGGATTTTTGGTTTTGCGGCTCTCACAAGTATATCTAGGGTTTCGCCCCAAGAGAGATTATATAGGGCGTGAGAGTTTTCTGGTTTTTTGTCAATGGAAGCTTTATGTTTTCCGAATTACAAGGTGATTTCCTCTTCAAACTTGTTCCATACACACCAACTTTAGGTCCTTCAGCACTAGTGTTCCTATCTATTTCTTCCAAGGCTCTTTAAATTTCGATCTCAGTTTCCAATTCTCTTGCTGTTGCCTTTTCTTATTTCAGTACCAAGCAGCCTATTTTCTTGTGTCCATAACCCTTACAATGGCTGCATATGTTCATATTCTGGCCAAGTGATGGATCTCTCCCTCCAGCTTTAAGAAAATCTGGGCATTTTCTAGCATTATGGCCACATTTGTTACAGTGTCTACACTTGATATTGGTTACTCCATATTTGCACAACTTCACAGTTCCTTCTTCCGTTTTTCTGAATCCTTTTTCACCTTGTTTACCTCTCCTTTTTTCCTTTGGTCTGCCAGGCAATTTTATCTTCACATGATGCATAAGTTGAGGCTCATTTGACTTCGGCCAATTGTTTGGCCCATTTGTAGGACCAATTACTGGTTCATATGTTGATTTTAAGGCTTTTATGGAGTAGCATTTATCAACAAAGTTTTCAACCCTCTCACCTATGAGGCTTAAGGCTGATATGGCATGTATACAAGGGATACCTGAGATATCCCATTTTCTACAAGAGCAAGTCTTCAAACCAGTATCTACTACAAATTGTTCACTGGAATGTGTTACCCTAAATTTAGATCCTCCAGCATAAGAAGGTTGGCAGTGGCCTGAGTCTTCTTTAAGCTTATCCAGTCCCTTCATAATTGATGGACATACTTCCCCCTTTTGCTTTGATATCCATTCTCTTCTAGATTGTAACCTCGGCATCATGTAAACTTGGACTCTCTCAAGAATTCCAAGTATTGGGTTTGTCTTTGCTACCATAATCTGCTGGTTAAAAGATTCAATGTGGTTGTTGACAAGCATATCACACTTGGTGGTTTCTTTGAAATGTGATATGGCCCAAAATTTGGGATGAGCATATTTTTGCAGCCAAGCATGTGCATAATAGTCAAGTACTTTAAGTTGTTTCAGGTCTAATTCAAACTTGTTCAGGTATGTGTCTTTAGCACACCTCCACACAAGTTCTTTTACTTCCTCGCCTGGATGTAATTTCTTCATGTTGTTGTGTAAGTGTCTAACACAGTGTATGTGTTCTACCCCAGCCAAGTGTACATTAACAACTTGTACAAGACCTTTCTGTCTATCACTCATAATCATCCAATCCTTGGTTCTGTATATTTTCAGGGCATGTTTCAATGCCGAGACAAACCAATCCCAAGTTTAGCCATTCTCTGTTTCACAAACTACATATGCCACTAGGTACATCCCATTGTTGGCACCAATGCCAGCAGCAGTATGAAGTACTCCAGGGTGAGGACCCTTTAGAAATGTGTCATCCAAACATAATACTCTTCTACACCCGTTAAGAAAACCTTGTCTCAATGCCTCAAGGCATACAAAAATTCTTCTAAAACGCTCCTCACCTAATTCACTATCAATAATGGTGTCCATAAATATATCAGAACCAAGATTGCTTTTGAAGAAACCCAAGAGGGGGGTGAATTGGGTTTTAATAATTCTTGCAAACTATTTCGATTCTTTGCAATGCTATTGGAAGTTTATGCAAGATGAGCAAATGCAAAGCTAAACTCAATAACAAGACAAAGGATTTATAGTGGTTCGACTCACTTAGAATCTACATCCACTACCTTGAGCCGCACCCAAGGATTTTAAACAACTTCACTAAGAAGAATGTTTACACTTGTGGATAACTCACTAAGAGTTTTACAACACAACCACAACTTGAAAACTCACAAAGAGCTTGCCCACACAAAGTAGGACTTTTACAATTGCCCACACAAAGTAGGACTTATAACCCTATCACTAAGAAAGGGAATGAGAAGGTTTAAGTACAAAGTTTGATCACTCTTCTAAGTGAAAGATATACCTTTGAAGCACAATCAATTTAGCTCTTTGAACATATGATGCACACTCTTTGTCTTGCTTTAGAAAGATTGCTCTTGAATGATTTATATCATAGAAATGAAGAGCATTTACTTTGTGAGTGTTTTGGCTTGATGAGAAATCAATGAATATTTGATATGCAAGCCTTGGAATGTTTCTCTAGCTTTGGAGTATAAATACATTTCAATTTTGGCTGAAAAACGACTCTTTAACGGTCAAATAACGGCTAGTAGAAACAGAGTTCGGTTGGCCCGAAACAAGTCTCGGATGACCGAACTTGAGCAACTTCGGTTGACCGACCAAAAACTTCGGTCGACCGAACCATCATCTCGGTCGACCGACCCAAGCATAGGTCGACCGAACTTTGATGAGAACAACTCTCGATAAATCCTTCGGTTGATCCGAGAAAATCTCGGTTGACCGACTTTTCGAGTATGAGAGATGATGTTTTGACCTTTGTTTTGAAATCTCTTGAAGTCTAAAAAGGTTTTCCCAAATTGTAACAAATAAGAATACTTGGAAAACTTTTCTAAAGGACTTATCTATGAAATCAAAGGCTTTTTGGATAAGAACACATGTAAAGATCATTTTGAAACTTAAGCCTTTTGAAAACGTGTTTATGAAAACATGCAAGACTAGAGTGTAGAGCTTATGTTCATGAGAGCTTTGGTTAGAGCTTTAAGATAACGACTAATGAATAACAAAGCTAATCTAACCAAACCTAAGTCTTCAATCTTCAATCTTGATAGATGAGCCTTGAATGATATGACTTTGAATCTCGATCATGGCTTGATTGAAGTACTTAGAGCTTCCAATCTATGTTCCAATATTCTATCACAAAGATATAAACATTAGACACAAACATCAAGTGTTTGTCCATTATCAAAAACCGAGTTCGATCGCCCTTAGGGCTAACAATCTCCCCCTTTTTGATTATGGCAAACTTTGATGTAATTAGATAGGATATGGATAATATTAAGTACAAGGAAGCATGGCATATACAAACTCCCCCAAAACATAAAACACTACATAATAGAGGGGAGGGGGTATAAGTTGAACACAAAACAATGATCACCTACAAGGGATGAGTTAAGCCTTGTACCTCAATGCTCTTTGAGCTTGGACTTCTTACCATTTTGGTTGATTTTCTTTATCAACAAGTCCATAGAGGCCTTTGTGTGATCACTTTCATTTGAAGCTCATAGAGAGGTTGACATGTGATTGCTCCATTTTCTTTGTTGTTCATCCTTGATTGATGAGATGAAAGCAATCTCCTCTTCTATTCATGACAATTGTAGAGTCATCATTGATAGGTGACTTTTCTTTTGATGAACCCTCTACAATCTTGTGATCCTTGGCATTTGACTCTTTTCTTGGAGTCTTAGCTCATTTGTGCCATTCCTTGTAGTTCATATCTTCTCCTTGAAGTTTAGAACTCTTTGATACCTATAAGGAATTCTTGAGAGCAAATGTGGTACCTTTTCAAAAGGTCCTTCATGATTAGCTCAAAATCTCAAGTGACACAAATATGCATAAGGATCATGCAAATCAAAAACCAAAACAACTAGATGAATTCTTACATGAATAAGACATGATAAAACAAGAATCAATCAAGTTGCATATGCCACATCTCATAGATACCTTAGCTAAACTCAACATGGACAATAAAGAACATGCTAAAGGTTATCTATATAAATATAACATTCAAGAATGTGAGATGCAACATATATAAGAGCAAGCATGTATATATATCAAAAACACTTAAACACATTAAGTAAAGTGTTAAGAGAAGGTGATTTTGATACCTTTGCTTTCTTACCAAGTGATGAAGACATTGTATTGACACTTTGGCCCTTGTCATCACTTGATGCTTTGCTCTTTGTATCTAAACAACTTGGTTCTCCAATTGATTAACATTTGAACTTTGAGAATCCAAGTGTTAAGGAGTGCTTTTGAATTTCTTCCTTTAGCACATCTCCTTTAACTTCTCCCCAATGCCACTTCTCTTAGAATCAAGTCCATTGAAGCTTTGTGGCATCCATCTAACTTATAAGAACCTATAAGATCAAGGGAGGAGTAGCTTTTGGTACCCACTTTTGTTTGGGTCCTTGGGGGTTAGTTGAAGTGAGTTTAACTCTCCAAATAGTTTTTACCCCTTTTTCAATCTTCTTCTTAACATGGCATCTAGCATTAGTATGACCATGTTTACCACAATATGTGCAACAAATATGTGGCTTAGAAGAATTGTGAGCATGCACAAGATAACTACTTGGCCTATGTGACATTCTAGCATTTACAACATGATTCTTAGGTTTAAGAGAAGAGCTAGCAATATCAACATGTTTAGCAATATAACCAAGGCCATGTTTATCATGTGAAGCACATTGCATGCCAAGAATTTGATCAAGATTATTCTTACTCTTATTAAAGTTATCAACAAGAAGGGTAAGATCATTAACTTTGTTTTTCAAAAGATCAAATTCAACAAGCTTGTTTTCTAAAGATGACAATTTATTACAAGCTTCTAAGTATTGTAAAGAAGATGTATTGCAAGTAATAATAAGATCATCATTTTCACATTTCAAGCAATTAACATCATCACACAACTTCTTATTGTCAACAACCAACTTAGCATTTTCAACAAGCAAAGATTCAATTTTAAGCTTCAAATCTTTGTTTTGCTTTAGCACATTTTTTTTAATTGATCATACATATCAATTAAAAGCACATTAGGATCATCCTCCTCATCATCATAAGAATTTGAAGTAGAAGGAGAAGGATGTACCTCATTACCAAATGCCATGAAGCACAAGTTGGCGTTTTCATCATCACCGTCATCCCTTGAAGAGCTTAGTCCTTCATGAGTATCTTCAAGCGTTTTCCACATAGAGTGGGCGGATTTGCTTCCAAGGACACGGTTGTACTCCTCCGGACTTAAGGCACAACTAAGAATGTTCATAGCCTTAAAATTTCGAGTCATTTTCATGGACTCGTCTTCATTTAGCTCATTGTCCTTCTTTGGAGTTTGAACACCCTCCACCATCTTCATAGGTACATATGGCTCATTAATCTTTTCTTCAAGCTATTAAGCTAGAGATGAAGACGAGGCTCTGATACCAATTGAAGAAACCCAAGAGGGGGGGGTGAATTGGGTTTTAATAATTCTTGCAAACTATTTCGATTCTTTGCAATGCTATTGGAAGTTTATGCAAGATGAGCAAATGCAAAGCTAAACTCAATAACAAGACAAAGGATTTATAGTGGTTCGACTCACTTAGAATCTACATCCACTACCTTGAGCCGCACCCAAGGATTTTAAACAACTTCACTAAGAAGAATGTTTACACTTGTGGATAACTCACTAAGAGTTTTACAACACAACCACAACTTGAAAACTCACAAAGAGCTTGCCCACACAAAGTAGGACTTTTACAATTGCCCACACAAAGTAGGACTTATAACCCTATCACTAAGAAAGGGAATGAGAAGGTTTAAGTACAAAGTTTGATCACTCTTCTAAGTGAAAGATATACCTTTGAAGCACAATCAATTTAGCTCTTTGAACATATGATGCACACTCTTTGTCTTGCTTTAGAAAGATTGCTCTTGAATGATTTATATCATAGAAATGAAGAGCATTTACTTTGTGAGTGTTTTGGCTTGATGAGAAATCAATGAATATTTGATATGCAAGCCTTGGAATGTTTCTCTAGCTTTGGAGTATAAATACATTTCAATTTTGGGCTGAAAAACGACTCTTTAACGGTCAAATAACGGCTAGTAGAAACAGAGTTCGGTTGACCGAAACAAGTCTCGGATGACCGAACTTGAGCAACTTCGGTTGACCGACCCAAAAACTTCGGTCGACCGAACCATCATCTCGGTCGACCCGACCCAAGCATAGGTCAACCGAACTTTGATGAACAACTCTCGATGAAATCCTTCGGTTGATCCGAGAAAATCTCGGTTGACCGACTTTTCGAGTATGAGAGATGATGTTTTGACATTTGTTTTGAAATCTCTTGAAGTCTAAAAGGTTTTCCCAAATTGTAACAAATAAGAATACTTGGAAAACTTTTCTAAAGGACTTATCTATGAAATCAAAGGCTTTTTGGATAAGAACACATGTAAAGATCATTTTGAAACTTAAGCCTTTTGAAAACGTGTTTATGAAAACATGCAAGACTAGAGTGTAGAGCTTATGTTCATGAGAGCTTTGGTTAGAGCTTTAAGATAACGACTAATGAATAACAAAGCTAATCTAACCAAACCTAAGTCTTCAATCTTCAATCTTGATAGATGAGCCTTGAATGATATGAATTTGAATCTCGATCATGGCTTGATTGAAGTACTTAGAGCTTCCAATCTATGTTCCAATATTCTATCACAAAGATATAAACATTAGACACAAACATCAAGTGTTTGTCCATTATCAAAAACCGAGTTCGATCGCCCTTAGGGCTAACAGCTTTTCCTAATTTTTTCACAGTAGTTGTGCAGCAGCTTGTACTGATCCTTATATTTACCTTCAATCATGACCCTAGCCTGATATTTAGTTCTATACACCTTCCACTTAGATATACCAACCTTAAGTTCCTTCCTAACGGTCTTTTTTGAAATTCATGAAGTATAACCGGATTATCTAACCTGAAAATGTCAATGTACTTGGCAGCTAGAAATTTTGCACTAGGCAGATCATGGGATAAGTCTCTTGAACAATCATGCTTGGCATTGAGTGTCCTAACCGGATTATCTGACCTGAAAATGTCAATGTACTTGGCAGATAGAAATTTTGCACTAGGCAGATCATGAGATAAGTCTCTTGAACAATCATGCTTGGCCTTGAGTGTCCTAATCTTCACCTTCCTTTTCAATGTCAAATGGTCTAAAGAACCTTGGCTTAACAGTTGGATTGTTACCTTCAGCCGCTTCTTATGTAGGCTTGAAAAATTCATCATATGTATCATAACCATCAGAGTCCTTTTTCTTTCTTGCATCAGCTTTTTCCTTTTGCTTACAATGTATTAGTATTTCTGCACTTACATCAAGTTCATCATCTTCTTCAGCTTTCTCCTCATTATAAACCAAATTTCTCCTCATTATTAAGCATAGAACAATACAAAAGTCCCACAATCATGGCCATTGTTCTGTTGAGGAACCTTATGTACAAAGAATGGAATATTGGCCATCAAATCCTGATTCAATTTAATCCCTTCAACTTCAACCAAATCCTCTACAAACCTGATAATAACATAAATCTTGTTAGCAAACACAAATTCTGTTTTCAAAAGGTTTTATTATACAAGTCAATATCAATTAAAATGACTTACTTCCTTATTTTATTTTTCAATCTATGTTTTGCAGTTTGGAGGGAGTCCAAGTACAACATGGATGTTCCTCTTGAATTGATCTCCTCATTGAAGTTACAATGAATCAACAATGACCAGTGATTCCTAACAAAAAAAATACTTTAAATATTGCACAATTCGGAAAAAAATTCATATTTGTCAAAAAAATATCAAATTAAATAGCATACTCGATAACTATAGGAATCATGATGAATTTCTTTGATGTCAATGGCTGTTTCTTCAACTTAATCCAATCCAGTACCTTCTGCTTATCAACCCATACATATGTGTTAAACCACAACGAGTCTAATATTACAAAATTCATTGTTTTTTCTTCACCAATATCCTTCAATATTATTCTGTAAAATTACAAATTAATACAATTTATACACAAAAACAAACTCTAAACACACCTACAAACAGACTCTAATGTTCAAATGAAAAACTTACTCTAGATATAGGTCCACCGTATTTGAGTTCAACATTCCTTCTAATATATGCTTGTCTACTTCAAAATTTGTATCATGATGAAGAACTTTCACAAATTAAATTATATCAAGATTCAACATAAATGATAAAAGAAGGATCTTTCTCTAACTTGAACTTAGTTCACGTGGATGCCTCACTAACACCTCAAGGCAGTAATAAGCACCAAGCAATACTAGCAGAAGACTTTCAAAGAGTTCGACACGCAAGACCTCAAGACAACATGAGCATCAATCAACCCTGGCAGAAGAACTCTAATGGAGGATGAAACACCACAACAAGGAAACTAATTTATTAATTAGTAACAATGAAAGGAAAATCTAAAAAGAAATTCAATTCACAAAGTATCAATGAAATAAACCTCCCAATATTATTATAAATAATCTATAATCTAAGTAATAATGAGGCTGAAATCTCTCTTAAATAGAGAAGGAATTTCAGCCAAGCCTTAAAAAATAGAGTCCTAATTGGACTTGGAAACTAAAGCAATTACAAGTATAGTAAACTATTACTTGTTATAAATTAACTAAATAAGTATTTTACTTAAACTAAATAAGTAATGGACCACATGTCCTTTATTTAAGTAATAATTCGAAAATAATAAAAGACTAAAAGCTGGAAATTAAATAATAACTAAACTTGGAAAAACAAGATTAATTTTCGCTCAAAATCTGGACAACATGTTGTAGTAACTTGCACGACGATTTAGGACACCAAAATTGCAGCATCTGATCTTGTGGTCTCATGAAAATTGTATATCTGCCTCTTATATTTCCATAGCATCTTGAATGAGCTCCATTGGATTTCTGGATCGAAAGTTATGACCATTACACCAAACTGTTGCAAAGCTGAAATTAATGTTGATCCAAGTTGATGATAGTTCTCATTACGTAGAGTATTTGGGTCTCCAAAATGAGTGATGTAATGTTCGATCTTGATTCCTATATCTCTTTTTGGACATTATCCAACCCTCATTATTCCTTGAAGCATCCGTATATGAGTTCTCATCACTTTGGGTCTCCAAAATGAGTGATGTGATGTTAGATCTTGATTCCTATATCTCCTTTTGGACATTATCAAAGCCTCATTATTCCTTGAAGCATCTGTATATGAGTTCTCATCATATCACGTCTTCGTCGCCTTTCTCTTCTCGCCATCTTCAATCAATTTTCTCAAAATTTCGCAGCAGATTTGAGTGGTGAAGGTTGGAGGAATGGGTTTCCTAAACCCTAATTGCAATCGCGATTTTGAAAGAGGGAATAGGGAAAATTGTTTTTTTGTTTCAAGACAATATCACGGGTCGGGTATATGGGTACGGGTTGTATTTAAAATTCCATTAAACCCCTTGCACATTTACCAATATATCTTAACAGTTGTTAGAAAATTCAAAAAATTGACGGAAAGACCAAATTATTGGCCCGTAAATTGGTTAAGGATCTAAAAAGTTGCAAACAATCATCAGGGACCATGTCTGCCAAGCGTTAATTGTTTTACGACTATATACACCAATTGGCCTTTCTCAAAAGGGTTCTTAGCAATTTTACCCTTCAAAAGTTAATAATTTCTTCAATCATATCCCGCCTTTTGAAAAAGTAGCAAATTACATACGATTCAATTTCAATTATGTCCCTCTTTTTTGTCTTTTGTTGTTTTTTTCTTGCCCATTTCTTTGTTCTTGCATTATGATAGATATTGCCTTCCCCATTATCAAAGCCATGTTCAATTTAATATTATGCTATTTAAAAAGTAACATAGAGACATAATTTAATTTTTCTCCTTCTATTTAAGATGTATGACATTTTTTATATTTTAGTATAGATTAAGAAAGAGAAACAATAGATATTTTTTAACACTAAAGAGTTCAACCAATAACCTCTTCCCTTTATCTCTATATCATAATAGGTAAATTGGTGCTACATGTCCAAAATCTATTTAATTTTTGTGGTTATAGTTCAAAAATTATATTTTCAAAAAATTCCGTCCAAAAAAAATTTATATTTAGTGGATTAGGTCCTTCCGCCAAAAAATTCTTCAGTCAACTGTTAATTTGAAATTTGAACTTGGTCAACACTAAAACTATAAGAGACATTTTCGGCAGTTTCAGTTAAACCCCGTCCCCCCTTCCCCGACGGGAATTGCATTGGGATGACATTTGTTTAGTAGAATGGTAATGACATGGCATGTAAAAAAGTGGGAGCAACATTTTTGACGAGAACGGAAGTCCCACTTTCGTCCTGGGCTGACGTGGCACTTTCCAGACGCGCCTCGCCCACGTCAGCGGAGGACGGAAGTCCCACTTTCCGTCCTCCCCGTAAACCTTTTTTTTGATGAATTGTGATCTATCACTTTTTGTCTTTGTCTTTTTCTTCTTTTGTTTTTTTTCTTTTTATGTTAATTTAAAAAAATATATATATATATATATATATATATATATAATTAGTTTTCTACAATTGCGAGTCGAAAAAACACTGAATCCTTTAGACACTATTTAATGTGTTTAAAATAATCATATAATATATATATTAGTTTTCTACAATTGCGAGTCGAAAAAACTCTGAATCCTTTAGATATTATTTAATGTGTTTAAAATAATCATATTACTACATTAGAGAAAAATTGGGTCATACCAATGCAATCCCCCTTCCCCGACCTACCTCTGCCCCTCCCTCCAACCTACCCGACGCCCCCTCCATTCTTCATCCTTTCTTATTGTTGTTTTTCATCCAAAAGATGCCCATTATATCTCATTGAAATTACCCCCACTCCACAACACAACCACCTGCAAAGCTGCAACTTTGACGTTTGGACTTGAGCTTAAGAAAAAAAATTGTCCAAATTAGAGTAGTTCTGCTCAGAATTCAAGGGAATTTTTGTGGGTTCACTGCTTGGTCCTTTGGATATGCTCAGAATTTAGTTAAATTTTTTGGGTTTGTTGCTGTTTTTTATGACGGACAGAAAAATGTTCCAAAAAAATCGATTTTATGGTCAATTCTAGATGAATCTGAAGCCCATATTTTTTATTTTTTAATTTTTTTTGAAAATCCATATTTTTTATTATGGTTCATTATTTTCAACTCAAATTTTAACGTAGATTTTTTATTTGGTCGTGTAAATTTTAATTTGGTAATTGATTATGCAAATGCCATTTTCTACTGATTTATCATTGCTTTTCTGATAAGATTGGTTAGAATTTTATTAGAGAATAGATGGAAATGATGATCGGTAATGGAAATAGTAGGGACCATTGTTGTTAAAATCGCAAGTTAACTCGTACGCTTCTACGGAAGCAAAACGTGTTGAATCGGTAGTAGAATCGCAATCTGGTAGAAACGGAGTAGAATCGTAGAATCGGATCGTAAAAACATAAAAAACGTACGTTTCTACAAAATTTCAAATTATTAGCCATTTTGGTCATTAAATTATTTTTGAACAGCCACTTTTATCCTTTTAACTTTTTTCATCCCCAAAGATTTTATGAGCAACCATTTTGGTCATCAAATTATTTTTGAATAGCCACTTTCATCCTTTTTAACTTTTTTCATCCCCAAAGATTTTACGAGCAGTCATTTTGGTCATCAAATTATTTTTTAGCAGCCACTTTTTATATTTTTATTTTATTTTAACCTTTTGAAAGACTTATAAGTTAAGAATTGAAAGACTTATAAGTTAAGAATTATGTGTAGTCGCATTTTTATATTTTGAAAGACTTGTAAGTTCTTTATTCTGAACTTTGTTGCGTTATTGTCTTTGAAAAAACTTGTGAAACTATATTTGATGAAATTATTTTCCATATTTTTGGATCATATGATATGATTTATATATATATATATATATATATTAATTTCTCGATACGATTTTACGATTCATGAGTTTACGATTTTCTACCCCTCCTCCGAGTCTACGTAGAATCGCGATTTTAACAACCTTGATAGGGCGTCGGGAGGGTGAAAATGGATATGGTGGTCGGTGGTGGTGCGGGGTGGGTTGATGGGGTTTTAGAGGAGTTTTAACATAAATTAAAAACCATACTTTCAGGGTTGACTAGGTCTAAATTTTAATATAACAGTTGACTGAAAGATATTTTGACGGAAGGACCTAATCCACCAAATATAAATTGTTTTAGCACGAAACTTTTTGAAAATATAATTTTTGAAACATAACTACAAAACTTAAATAGATTTTGGACTTTTTTTTTTTTGTCAGCAACCTTAAATTCTCCTTCACCAGAGGAGGAGAATTTTTATTGTCCCACGTAGGGATAGGGTGTCAAACCCGGGACCTCTTAGTCACGGGTAAAGGCTTGCCCCACTGGATTACGGCCTCCTTGACAAATATATTTTGGACTTTGTCACCAATTTGCATACCATAATATTATGGGTAAAGTAATTTAAGAAATATATTTTTAAAAGCTAAAAATATGAAAGAAATAATAAATAAATAAAAAAAAACCTAGGTATTTGGGCACCACTCTTAACACATCTTTTAACACAAAATTTCAATTTAGTGTCACGTCTTTTCTCACAAATAATTTATTTTTAATCTTTGAGATAGAAAAGTTTAAACAAAATTTGTTCAAAAGAGTAATTATGATTCAAGAAAATCACGAACTTTGAAGGACCAAAGTGCAAAAGATCCTTGTCAAAATCCAGAGCACATAGTTTCCTCAAACGAGATACAAAATCTCATTATGAATTGACACGAACAAAACTTCAATGGTTCCACGTAAACATCCATGTTAGGCCTCATTTTGCCACGTTGCTTTACGTGGTTCATCAAGTTAACCCCACCCACTCAACATTTGTCTCCTCCCTAGTCCCTATATATATATATATATATATATATATATATATATATATATATATATATATATATATATATATATATATATAAATTCCTTTTCTTCATTTTTTTTTCAGGCTTCTTCTTTTTCTTCCTTTATATACATTTCTCTATCACATAATTTTGATAAGTTCAAGATGCTAAGTTACACATAGAATATAAAAGGCAGCCTCTCAAGTTCATAAGTGTACAATTAGGCCCTATCAAGCAAAGAGGCTAAGAAGGGTATTTTAGTAATCATACAAGATGATGAGGGATTGGACAACTTTACAACAGTTTGGTAGAATGGTCATAACTTTCGATCTAGTAATCCAATGGAGGTGATTCCAGTTGAATATTAAAGATAAGAGGTAGATCTACAACGTTCATGAAGATCACGAGATCAGATTCCGCCTTCTTAATATCCGAAATCGTCGTACAAGTTGTCCCAACAAACTGTCCAGAATTGGGACGAAATTAAAGGGAATTTTAGTCTTTGTACAATTAAAAGTCTATGCTAGACTTTAATTATTTTCCAGCTTTTTTATTTACTTTATTTAGAGTATTTATATGCGTATAGCAAGTAGTTGCTATAATAAAGGACATGTTGTCCATAGTTGGTTATCTAGTTGTTAAGAGTCCCACATCTACTAGGTCTCTTTTTGTTTAAGTGTTTTACTTGATAGCAAGTTGTTTTGTTCAAGAGTTCTAATTCTTCAAGGACTCTTACTTATTGTTTCTTGTAACCGAATTGTTACTCTATTTAATAGAGGGTTCGGCCAAGAAGTAAATTTACGTTAGATATATTGATATTTTGGTAAGGTTATTCCTTAGCTTCTCGTGTCTGAACTTCTATGAAAAACTTCATTCATTCTTTGAGTTATTGTATCAACAAGTTTAGTTTCTCTTGTTGTGGTGTTTCAACCTCCATCGATAATTAGTCTTCCTTAGCGTTGTGTTGATTATATTCCCTAGAAAGTAATTCGAGAATTAGAAAAGATCTGGCACAACTTACGCTGTCAAACCTTTTGGTACTTAGTACCTCACGGTTCTTCATCAAGTTCTTTAAAATAGTTTTCAAAAGGGTTTTCAATGGATTAACCACACTTGGTTCCAATAGAGAGGAAATCTTCAATCGAGAAAGAACCAAGGACTCTCAACATTGAACAAATCCAAATTGCTAGGGTATTTTCCTTTTTTTTTTCTTCTTTCTTTGATGATTTTACTAGATTCTGATTTATTATTAATTTTTTTTTTTTTTTTTTTTTGGAGGAGGAGGGGAGTGGTTAATTTTGCATGTTTTTAATTTGATGGTTAATAATTTGGTGTGTTTTATAATAATATAGGAGGCAGCCCTTTATGTGGTGAGCACGACAAGTGTGGAAGAAGCACTTCGAATTTTTACTGAGGTAATTAACTTGCTGGTTTTGGTGACTTTATCTTGAAAATGAATGGCCCTAAATATAATTAATTTTTGATGAAATCTGAATGTATTGTAGTTGAAATTTTTTGCATATTCTTTGAATGGGTAAAATATGGTTCTTTTTTTTAACCTCTGCATGAGATGCACTAGAGCCAAGTTCGCCTCTAAAATTTTCAGAAACGACGAATTTTTTTATAAGAAAAAGTTATTTTTGTGATAATTTTTTATAAATGTTGTATTTTTTCTCCTAAAAAAATTCAGTAAGAAATCCGTCATTGATGAGATGAATAATATATGGTTGTTTGTCAGCAATTCAGTTCCCGACACCCCCTTTCCCTCTCCCCCCACACACCCCCACCCCACCCCCTTTCCCTCAGATTTGTTTTCTGATATATATCAAAATCGGCCAGATCACTGCAGAATGAGGAGAGAGACAATTTTGTAGTGATGTGACCAATTCTAAACCACATAATTTAGTAGACCAAGCCCACAACAGAATAATTCTTTCCCTCAAGTCTCACCTTGTGTTTAGTTTCCTCGAGTAGGTAAAAAGGCAGTTCGACTCCTATGCGGAACAAGTATTTTTCATTATGTGCGAAACATTTTTTTTCCCTCGCGTAAACAGGTATTCATTTTAAATCAATATAAGCCGTCAAAATTTTAATCCAACGGATGAGAATTCATTCCGCACGTGCTGAATATTTCCCATTCTGCACTGGAGCCGTTGTGGTAAAAGGGGTGCTTATAAGACAAAACGTGGCAATATGTAATAAACAAAAAATTTAGATTTTGTCTTATGTGAATCTTTCTTAGTTGAGAATAATTATTATAAGGTGCACAATTGTTAGTTATAAGTTACCCCTTTCATATCGTTTGGGACACATAACAAAAATTAAAGAAGAAAAAAATAAAGTACATTTTTAGTCAAAATATCAATATTACTCTTTTAAATAGAATTAGTGATATACAAGTTATATTTAAGAGAGTAATATTAATATTTTGACTAACAATGCTTTGCTTTTTACTTACTTAATTTTCGTTATATGTCCTAAACAATTTATATTATGGAAGAGAGAGTACAAAATTTTAATCTTAAAAAAAACGTATTTTCTTTAGTGTATAATTGTATATTATCCTATTCATTTAACTAAAATCACAATGAAAATCGGCTGTTCTTCTGTATGAATTGCTATAAGACACGAAATTCTTTTCTAAATTCTTATGTTTTGAAAACTTTTAAAATAATCCCACAATAATCGGTTTTAAGAGAGACAAAGGAGACACACAAGGCTGGGAAGGAATTGTTGCTTTTCTATTGGATATTTCAAATGTAATTATACTGCCTCTTTTATAGGCACAAATGATCAACCAAATTAAAGGCTTTACTGCTCAAACAACTATTGGCCAATTACTAAACTAAAGACCAATCATAAACAACCAGTCATAAAGTTATTGGCCAACAAAACATAATAAATGTCACAACAATTCAACTAATACAATAATTTATTAAGTAAATCTTGGTTTAAATCCTACATTGCCTTCCTTAAATCCTAAATATCACCTGCATATATTTTCTGAGAAATAAAAAGGGTAAAAAGTTCCCACGCCTCCTAAACTATCTCAGATTTTGATTTTTGACCCTCAACTAAAAAACGTCAAGTGCATGACCCTCAACTTTTTTGAAGTATTAATGGTGCCCCTTCCATCCAATTTCCCCGTTAAATAATAACGGAAGGTGCTCATGTGACACTCACATGATAAAAATGGGGGCAAACTGGGCAAAAATAAATTAATCTTTAAAAAAATGGATTAGAAAATCGAGGTTCGCCATAAATCTCTCCCTGATTTCTTATTTATTTCATGTCTACTGAAATCTCACTTTTTTTCTGAAATGAAAATCTTGCAAATTCCTCAGGAACAACTTAAGCAATTTTGTTTTGCTAAATAACTTAAGCATAACTTCCATGAAATTATGTTAAACTTCATGAAAACTGTAATTAATTATACTGAGTTTTTTTAACTTAGTTATATTCAATGTCTTCATCATATCCCATAACAACCTAAGCATGACTTCCATAATTTTTTTTTTTGCCAGAAATTGGAAATACTATTTACTCATTTATCAAGATTTCTTGAATCATTGGAAAGATTACATTTTATTTTCAAGGATTTATGGTTTTCTAATTTTGGGATGTTAAGAAATTATGGAGGGTTAAGAAGATTTGGGAGGGTTTTCCATTTTTTAATCTATTTTTTTAAAGATTAATTTATTTTTACCCAATTTGCCCCATTTTTTTTTATCATGTGAGTGTCACATGAGCACCTTCCGTAATTATTTAACGGGGAAATTGGATGGAAGGGGCACCATTAATACTTCAAAAAAGTTGAGGGTCATGCACTTGACGTTTTTTAGTTGAGGGTCAAAAACCAAAATCTAAGATAGTTTAGGGGGTTTGGGTACTTTTTACCCAGATAAAAATTACTTCATCAAACTGATTAACCTCCAAACCAAGAAAGTAAGACATCAATCCCAAATCTGTCATCTCAAAATGATTAATCATAGCCTCCCTGAATTCAGAAATCAATTTGAGATTGTTTTCAGTGAAGATAAGATCATCAACATGCAAACACAAAATAAGAATATCACCATCAACATTAGACTTCACATATAGAGTGTTCATAAGGACATCTATCAAAACCACGACTGAGAAAAAAAAATTAATTCGAGTATACCAAGCTCTCGACGCTTGCTTCAAACCATATAAAGCTTTCTTCAATCTGTAAACCTTAACTTCCTGACTTTTTATGACATAACCTGCAGGTTGCTCAACATAGACTTCTTCCTCTAACACTCCAAAGTAGATATAATCAAGATTGTTAAAATCGTGATTCTACGTAGATTTGGAATAGGGGTGTAGAATCGTAAACTTGTGAATCGTAAAATCATACTAAAAAGTTAAAATATACTCTCTCCATTCCCAATTATATATCACCTGGACATACTCTATCATTTTTTTATTATCTGTCACTTTACAAACCCAAAAGAGTGTTAAATGCATTTTTTCCAAATTACCCTTATTTTTCATTAATTTGGTCAAGAAATAATTTTAATTGTCCCAATAGGACTTTGTATTTTTCAATGCTAACACTACTCCTTTCAAGAGTTTGAATTAATTACATGTCGTCTACTCATTTGCAATATAAACTCATTTGTCTTTTCTGATTTTAAATTCATTTTGATTATTCTACTCCAAAAGGGGACGATGAAAGAAATAGTTCCCAATGATCTCAATTGTTTGGCGGATTTTATTTCAGTATTGAGATTTCAAACTGAGTATACTTCATAGATGTAGAAGGAACGATTTTAATTTTTAGTTTTGAAAATCCAAAATGATCTAGTAAAAGTGTGCTGGTTAGCATCCAAAATGAAGAGTAAAAGTGTGCTGGTTAGCCATAAATATTCGTAGTAAATTGTGCTGGTTTGGTGGATTAAGTATAAAGGGATTATGGGATACTTCACTTTTTGTCTTTGGAACAAATCTTTAGGTTAACATTAATTGAAGGGTAAAATTGTCTATTTATCATTAAATTTATATGTTCCAATCATTTTCTTAATTCGAGTGTCTTGTTCTAAAGCGATAGATAATTGGGAACGGAAGGAGTATATTTTATATATAAGTAATAATAAGTAACATATAAATCATATCATATGATCCAACAATATGACAAAAATTCATAAAGTATAGTTTCACAAGTTTTTTCAAAAATAACAACGCAACAAAGTTCACAATAAAGAATTTACAAGTATTTCAAAATAGAAAAACGCAACAAACATAGTTCTTACTCCCTCTGTCCCAAAATAACTGTCCACTTTTCCTTTTTAATCTGTCCCAAATTATTTGTCCACTTTCTAAATAAAGGGCTCATTAATTACAGTTTTTCCAATTCCAACCCTTACATTAAATGTTGGAGAGAGAAGGCTATAAAGAGAAGAGGAGGTAGAATTAAATTGGAGTAATATTAAATAGGGTCATGTTTGACATTGTACCATATTCCACTATAGAATTTGATGAAACCTTAATTCCCGTGCAAAATACAAAGTGCACAGATAATTTGGGATGGAGGGAGTAGCTTATAAGTCTTTCAAAAGATCAAAATAAAATAAAGCATATAATAAGTCTATGATCTAATCGAGCAAGTCATTTGACGACTTGAATTGCAAACCACCATCACTATCATCATCCTCAATATCATTTACGTCTCCATCAAACTCATCATGATCATCGTGAGAAAGATCTAAATCGTCAAATAATGCATGGATAGCACTAGCAATAGCATCACCTCCAAAATTCCACATTGTCTCCTTCCAAATCTAACTGAGAATTCTCATCAACAATCCAATCATCATCCGAAGAAAAATCATCAAGGTTATATTCATTCGAATTTCGAGTTCGCTTCAACATTGTCTTTTTTTGTGACATTATAGTACACATATAGAACTTCAACAGTTTCAATTTAGGAATTTGTTTTTTGTAGATACAATGGTCACATGAATAGTCAACAAAATTTTATATGCAATAATTGCACTAGGAAAAAAAGTCAAATCTTTAATTTTTTTACTATATATATATATATATATATATATATATATATATATATATATAAAGTGATTTTAAAATTTTTGGAGCCCCTCAAAATGAGAGGTCACTTTAAGCATGCATAAATTCGATCCTGGTACACTCGGTAGAAACGTATGTTTTTACGTTTTTACGATCTCATTCTACGATTCTACCTCGTTTATAGCAGATTGCGATTATACTCTCGATTCAAAACGTTTTACTTCTGTAGAATTGTAGAATTGTGCGATTCTACGAGTTAACTCGCGATTTTAAAAACACTGGATTTGACATCCATTTGATATATGTACCAAGAATTATTAACAGCAAGAGAAATAATCATACAGACTGTATCAAGTCTAGCAATAGGTGCAAATACCTCAAAATAATCAATATCAGCTTGCTGCTTGTTGTCTTTAGTTACCAATCTTGCTTTTAGACGATCAACCACACTATAGGATTTATACTTAGTCTTATAAGCCCATTTAACACCAATAACTTTCTTACTAGGAGGAAGTGAATTCAACTCCCAAGTGTCATTCTTCTCAATGACATGAATCTCATCATCTATTTCTTTAATCCAATGATCATCTGTAGCAGCATCCTTAAAGGTAACTGGATCACAATCTGCAAATAAGGCAAAGTTCACAATATCTTAATCAGATAAATTAGAACTGGTAACACAATCCTTCACATGAACTGCACATGAACTGGTTGTTCAATCTGTTCTCTATCCGATGAACATTTGGTAACCTCTCTGAATGTGATTGTACTGGGATATATGAAGATGAAACTGTCACAACAGGTTTCTTACCAGACCAATCCCATGCAGACCTCTCATCAAAAGTAACATTTCTACTGACAATTACCTTTCGATTATCAGGATTGTACAACTTGTACCCTTTAGTCTCAAGATTGTAACCAAGGAAAATACATTTTTCTGCCTTATCATCCAATTTCTTCTGGAACATGAGCATAAGCAACACAACCAAAAGTATTCAAATGACTTATATTTGTCTTTTTACCAGTCCACAACTCTTGTGGAGTTTTCCCATCATTTCTCAATGTAAAACATATGTTCAAAACAAAAACAGTACCAAGCAACAACCTTTGCCCAAAATTCTTTAGGCATACTTTTAGCATTCATCTGGATCTTACCATATCCATCACAATTCTGTTTTTTTCTTTCTGTTGAGGCGTATACCTGACAGTCATCTGATGTCTAATTCCATGTTTTCTCAAAAAATTATCACAAACATGAATTTATGTTCTTCTATCGGTTCTCAAAATTTTAATCACGTAGTCAGTTTGTTTCTCAACATAAACTTTGAAACACATCACAAGCCTCATATTTATTTCGCATAAAATAAACTCGTCTTCCTACTGAATCATCAATAAAAATAATGAATTACTTTTTACCACCCAGAGAATGAACTTCCAAATAACACAAATCAGAATGAATTAACTGCAATGGTAAATATGCTCTCCATGCTCTATCCTTAGGAAAAGAATCTCTGTGCTTTTTCCCAATAATGCATGCTTCACATTTTCTATCATCAAAATCAAGAGAAGGTAGTCCCCATAACTAAAATTTTTCTTGGCAAGCAAATTCAAGCTAGCAAAATTCAAATGTTCAAACCGCATATGCCACAACCAATGATCATCAAATACAACGGTACTTAAACAAGGTAAACCACAAGAGTTGATATTCAAAGGATATAAACGATTATTAGTCATGTTTACACCTTTGCAATCAGCCTTTTAGTAGGATCAATGACAGCGCAAACTTGACCACATAAATTGATATTGTATTCTTTCGTATCTAGTTGTCTAGCACTCAACAAATTATGGCCAAGACTGTGAACATACAGAACATCGGAAATAAAGCTAGAAGTTCCATCCTTCAAAATGATAGCAATTTTTCCTTTTCCTGCAACTGCTACACGTTCCTTAGTTTCCAAATTTTACAGTACTCTGAACAGATGTATCCAAGTCTATAAACATATATTTATTTTCACAAATATGATTACTACAGTCAGAATCCAAAAATCAAACACAATTTTAAGTTTCACCATTACTAGAGGAAACAAATAATATTAGTCTCAGAACCATCAATATTTGTTTCAGCAAATTTTGCTTGTGTCTGTCCAAACTGGCCCTTTTTAAAAAAACAATCTTTTTCCATATGACCATATTTTTTGCAAAAATAACATTGAATTTTAGATTTATCCATCCTCTTATAAGAATTATTATTTTGCTAGTAATGTTGCTGATAATTAAAATTACCTCTACCACGTCCTCTGAAATTTCCTCAACCTCTACCACGAAAATTCTGACCGCCTTGTTGACTTGATTCGGCATGGTGTGAAAAATCAGCTCCCTCATTTTTCACATTCACCTGAGCTTGCAACGTTTTTCCTCAGTTACACTTTGAACATTTTGTTGATCCAAAGACAACTCATAGGAAAATAATTCTCCTTCCAACTCATCAACAGTCAATTTTTCTAAGTCCTTTGTAGCTTCTAAAACAATCTTTTTAGTATGGAATTTGGAATTAATGGACCGCAAATTTTTCTCAACAACTTGAGACTCTTTCATGTCTCACCGTTTGAACTTTGATCTCATATCATTAGCCAAAATCTGAATTTTGCCACTGTAATATTTAATTGACTCAGTTATTTTCATGAGTTCAATCTCATACTCCTTCCTCAAAGCTTGTAATCTGACCTACTTCACATCTGCATTCCCTTTGTTGGAATTTACCAAGATGGTCCATATTTCCTTTGCCATATTAGCATGAACAAATTTTCTTACCACGTCTCAAGATACCCGATTGCACAAACAATGTCTTGCAATCGCATCTAACTGTTATTTCTTCTCCTATGCATTTGTTTTTTTTTTTTTTATCTAAAATGTAAATATATAAAATGATCAAAAACTTTTTACAAGAGTGGATTGACCATTAACAAGATGTTAGTCTAATGGCTCAATCAATTTTCCATGATTCACACATCCATGAGGTTCAAAACAAAAGGGTACAAAGCATAAATTACAATGTATACAAGCGTTTTAATCCTAACTACAAGTTGTCCCATTGTTACCTTGGTGCCATCAAAACATCTTTGGTTCCTCTCTTTCCATATGTGGTACACTGTTGCATTAAACGCCCCTTCTTTGCTTTGTTGAACCAAGAAGCCCCACGGGCTTCTTTCTTGAGCCATTTAATAGAGTTAATCAAAGTAGACATTTGTCTTCGAATTCCCAACCATTGTTTAATATCATCCCAAATAGCCTTGCTAAAGGAGCATTTGAAAAATAAGTGATCATGAGTTTCATCTTCACTTCCACACAAAGAGCACTTCAAGTCTATCTCCAAGAAGTGTAGTCGATCCTTTGTTGCCAATCGTCTCCTATGCATTTGTTAATGGAGTATCCGGAGGAGGTTCTTCATAACATTCCTCAATAATTTTTCACACTCCAAGAACTTGGAAGAAATTTTGCATATGTTTTCTCCACATATCAAAATCTTTCTTTCCATTAATGACAAAAATATCACAAGCACACAAACCTCGGGGATCCATCACACAACACTGACTCTGATACATATTTGAAGACTTTTAAAATGTCCCCACAATAATATATTTAAGAGATAAACAAAACAGAAAAATTTATAAGCAAAAGAAGTATGTTGAAAATAAGCCAATGGACTCAATTGGCAAAGGCAGTATGTAAGAAAGAAGGCGGCAACTTGATCAAGCTTAAAAGCTTCTGATGATTATAGCCAATCGGCTTTAAGAGAGACAAAGTAGACAAACAAGGCAGTGAAGGAATTGTTACTTTTCTATTGGATATTTCAAATATAATTCTACTGCTTCTTTTATAGGCACAAATGACTAACCAAATTAAAGGTTATACTGCCCAACAACTATTGGTCAACCACTAAACTAAAGACCAGCTATAAACAACTAACCATAAATCTATTGGCTAACAAAACTTAATAAATGACACAACAATTAATTAAGTAAATATTGGTTTAAATCCTACATGTTTGGCATTTTAAAAGTACCTTCATTTATTGTATAGAGAAATGAACTTCCATCATCTTAGGGGGTGTATTCAATTAGGATTTTTAAAGACTATTTATGGATAAATAAGTCCAGTGGATTTTAAAAGACTATCTAAGATTTTAAAAGAATGTAATGACTTATAAGATTATTTTTTTAAAGATTTTGTATACTCAGGATTCTTATGTTCAGATTTAAAAGATTTATATTATAAGAATTTATAAGATTTGAAAGGATTACGATGACTTTTTATTTGTACGATCTAACCAACCAACTTAGTTGGATGATGAACAATGTCTAGTTCAATGATGCACAAATTCTTCAGGAACAAACTTTACAACCCAAACTTTTCAAATAATGGTGGAATTTATCCTTCCCAAAGGTTTTATGATAGGTATAAAGTTACTAGGTTGTGGACACTTGGTTCAAATAATGGAATGAAGCCATAAACATAAAGCCAATAAAAGTCAATTGGTTAAAGTTGTGGTCAATAAAAGTCAATTGGTTACCGAATTACCGACCGAATTCAAATTCAATTCGCAATTTGAATTCGATAATTCAGTGTAAATTCGGTTAAATCCCAATTCGATTTGGTAAAAAATGGGACGAAATCGGTTTGATTATAATTGAATTCGGCCTGACCGAATTCAAATTCATTTTTTCATAATTTTTTAATTTATTATATAGGTAATATATATAAAGTAAATAGACTTTAAAAATTGTTATGTTGGCGGTTTTGCTATTAATTTTCCGTGTAAATATGGTTGAATTAAACGATGACTAATTTATTATTTCGATTATTTTTTTTCGAATTTATTGTTTGCTTTGATTTTAGTTTTTTCTTGATGTTCAATTAGAGTTTTCTTGTGAAATCAGTCAATTCGGCAAAAAGCGAATTCCGAATTCGCCAATTCGGTCAATTTGAATTCTGTAATTCTGAGTTCGAATCCAAATTGGGTCCGTTTTTAGGTTCTAAAAAAGTTGAAAACTCCGAATTCAACTGACCGAATTGGCGAATTTGAATTCGGTACTCACCACTACTTGCATTAGCAATAACATAAACGGGATCAAATGGAATGAAACAATAAATAAAAGAAAACATTCAAATTAACAAAGTCAATGAAAAAGATAACAAATAAACAAATCATGAAAATCCCACTAAAAAGTCTTATGGGTTAGGGTGGGATTTTTTAAAGGGTTTGGTATTTATACTTTTCACTAAAAAATCCCACAAATTCCTAATTAAAAAAAAATCCATCGAAATTTGGAAGTTTTTGAATACCAAAAGACTTTTTGTTACTTGTATAAAGTCCTGATTGAATATCACTGGATTTGAAAATCATTTTTAAAAAATCCTAATAGTCCTGATTGAATACCACATGACTTATTTAGATTACTTAAAAGTCTTAATTGAATATCACAAGACTTATTTATTTCAAAATAGTCTTTTAAAATCCCATTTGAATACACCCCTTAGTATATACATAGTTATTAATTCCCATGAGAAAACATAACAACTACAATAATTGGAATTAATTGTCTTGTAAAGTGGTTAGTGAATCATTTTTAACTAGTTTTATTATGTATTGACCCATAAATACTACAAATAGCATTAACGTATCTTCGGAGCTATTATGAGTCACTTATGTCTTTAAAGTTTTTATTTTTAAAGTCACATATAACTTTAGAACTGTTCATTATCATCCTTACTTTTGTGTATTATATATAGTAATCAAATGATTAGGTGATTATATATTTATATCATTTTATATAGGTGTCTTTTTGACACTATATTTTTATTAGTTTATCTCGTCTGTTGTTTGACGATCAATTGCTCTACCAAAATGTCTTTTTGGTCGAGAACTTAACTCGTATCGGGATAAGTTTGGACAGGGAATAGAACCAGTGATGAGTTGCGGACAGCAGAATGGAGGAAGCATGTTAAATTGTGATGAGGAATTTGGTAGTCCGTCTTCTAATCAACTAAGAATTGGAGGTCCAAGAGACATTGCCTCTGCTCCTTTCTAGTCCAAGAGACTTCCCATTGATGGAGGAGGATAATCTTCATTTATAGATTCATGTACAGGATGATGGGTACAAACTTCACTAAGTTTATTATCAACGAGATTACTGATGCATGGTCTAATGGAACACTCAAATTGGCAAGTGATGAGAATTATGATTAAAAATAAGGCAATGTTTTTTATCCAAAAAATACAACTATTTTTGCACGAAATAGAAAAATGTATGTGGCCTAAGAAGGAAGCTAATTTTTTACTTCTTTTCTGCACTATATATATAAAAACCATGCTTTAAAAAAAAAAAACCATGCTTTGAAAGAAAGTAAATATAATTAACTTGGCTCTTTTAAGGATAACTTTCCCTTGTTAATGTACGAGTAGGAGACTAGAAGAAATATGTCTATACGATTAATTCTGTGTGGGCTACGTGGACTCATAATGACTTAAAAATAGAAAATAATGATAAAATAGGTACTCTGTTTTCTTTTCATGTGATACTTCTTGACCATATATTTGAGGTGATAGAATTTACTACAAGTATCTAAATTTGTCTAATAAGTAAAATTTTAGTTTTAAGAAGAGATTACATTAGAGTTTTTATCTCGATTTGACAGAAACGAAATGTTTTCTGAAGAGATGTAGAAGTTCAAATTTATTCTTAGCAAAAACATGTACTACCTTCATTACGTAATATAAGTGGTTTAAGACATGTAGCGAAAATTAAGAAAAATAAAAAATTAAGGTATTTTATTAGTCAAAATATCAACATTATTTTTTTTAAATATAATTAGTGGTGTACAAGTCTTATTTAAAATAGTAATATTAATATTTTAACTAATATATCACTTTATTTTTGCTTTCTTAATTTTTGTTAAATGTTCTAAGCGATCTAAATGTTCTAGAACAAAAGAATTCTGATGTTCAATAGGTAAAATTATGAAATACCTCGTAGAGAAACAAATATTTCATAAAATAATAATGTGAAATCAAGTTTGATGATATTAAGAAACCCGCGCAGCGCTAGACGTAACTAACAAGTTCCAACAAGGATTTTCTAGAAAGGGATACAGGTGAAGCAGGGGTAAGAGCATAGCATAAGAGAGAAATATTAGGTTTGCGTTTAATACTAAAAATGAAAAAGAGGCCTGTGTGTACAAAAGCTTTTTGAGCTTTGGAAGAGATTATAACTAGGGGTGTCAATCGAGCCACGTAAATTGAGCTTGGCACATCTCACGCCCTCATATAAAAATTGAAAAGATCAGCTCACACTTAGTCCGGAAAAGCTCATAAACCTTGAGCTCACGCTCAGCTCACATTTTAACACGAGCTTCCCGAGCTCATTTATATTAGCGAAAAAAACGAAAATCCTGTTTCAAGAATACTATAACACAATGAGCCTTAAAATTAAATTTGGACAAGAATACAAATATACATAATACAATCAATGATACTTAATTCTTGTAGCAAAATAAACTAATAAAAAGATAACAAAATAAACAGGGTCAAGCTCACGCTCAGCTAAGTCTTTTTTAAACTAACGAAAAAGATAAAAAGATAATAAAATGATACTTAATTCTTATATAAGTCCTTTTTTAATTATTATTATTATTATATATATATATATATATATATATATAATATTTTAATTATATTAATCTTATTCGGATTCGAGCTTTTTTCGGGCAGAGCAGGGATCAAGCTCATGCTCAGCTCACATAAAAAGCGAGTTTGAATATTAAGCTCACGCTCACATCAACTTAGCTCACGCTCACATTTTTTCGAGTTATGCCCGGGTTATGCCCGAACCCGTTGACACTCCTAATTACAACAGACTAATTATACTTCTGCCACCATCTCTGTTCCAAACACAAACTTTTTCAAAAAAGAAGAATAACACTAACAAGCATTCAAGTGGATCCTCATCTGCCACACACTCTAAGAAGAAATGCCTACTCGGTTGGACCTTCTGGTCCGTTAGTTTCGCTTGTACTAGGAATTGCAACCAAGTAAAAGAGAATGTGCTACCAAAGCATCTGCCACATCTTTCACAAGATCAACTTGCATTGGCCATGGTAGACAATGGTTCAATGAACCATGAGGTTTCTATCCACAAAATGTGAAACTGTAATAAATAAGGATTATGAATAAACCCTATTCTTAAAAATAATTAACCATCGGGATGTCATATGTACATACAAAACAACCATTCCTAATTGGATCTAAAATAGAATTAGAAAGGCAATTTGAATCTAGCGCAGAACGAGTATTATGGACCTAAAATAGAATTACAAAGGCATTTTGAATTTAGGACAGAACAGGTATTATAGCGGCACCTGCATAATTAAGTAGAATAAATATTTCTAAAGTTTGCTAAGAATAAGTGTTCTTAGCTATTTCAAGAATAATTATTTACTCGCCAACATACCTATTCTTCCCAGTTTTGCACATGCGGAGCAAATACATGGTCCACACTTTATCCAGCCTTCTGTTACAAGAGCAACAATTCGTCATCCATGCGTATATACATGGATGACATAAACTTAATAATTATACCTCTCATCTGATAATGCATGTTATATTAAACATTATCCAAACTTTACTACATTCACCAGCTACACCTACAACAAGAGAGGCAGAGGGCCGAGGGGCGTCCTTCTTACATTTTGGGGGGTGGGGGCACAGAAAAGAGAAAAAAAAAGGAAATAGTTTCAGCAAATTACGCAGTCCCAAAACATATCGCAACCAAGGTTGTATAAAACCAAAAAAAAAAAAAAAAACTAATCACTACATAGAATATGTTCAGCAACTCACAAAAGAAGTTGCAAAGTACTGACAATTTAACACAACTTTTAAAGCAAGCAATCATTTTGGAATAGAAAATGCAGTACCACAAACAAAATGCAATGACTAGAGAGTCGGAGAACGCCTTAAAAACAAATTTTAGTCCAAAATAAAACACAACAGCACCACTGTTGCTGCTGCAATCGGCCTCTTTCTTCCAAAATTCTGCACCATGCCGATTCCACCAGCAGCTGTAGTCATAAGTAGACTCCCCCAACATAACTGACAAAGCGTCAGTGCGTGCACTGAATATACGAGTCACCTCGGCCTTGACATGTATGGAGGAGTCACCATAAGCAGAATTTGGAACAAGATGCTTCACAACTGATGCTGGATGAAAAATCAGAGACTCTAACAAATGTTGGAGTCTCGAGAAAAAATTTCTCTGCGGCTTTCCTGCTACCAATATAACAAAATAACAAATATGAGAATTTATTGAAGAAAGTTCTAGAGAACATTAGAGACTGCAGCAAGTACCTGCAGCACCCATCGATCTCACAAAATAAGAGGTTTATGCAACCTCCTTAGATGCTGCAACTTACAATAAAAATACTTAATAAAGGTCAACTAAAAGAAACAATAGAAAATAAAATATGCCCCCCCCCCCCCCCCACCCAAATCCCTTCTCTTCTATGATAAGTTGGATACCTTATAAGACCAAACCTAGACTTGAAACATCTTATATGTTTCAAGTAAAACTAGGGACTCAAGTTTGGTGAATGCTAGATATCCATAAATACCCAGCATCTCAAACAGAATCTCTACACTGACTTGACTTCATAACAAGAAATATAACTTCAGGGCTTGTTCCAACGATGATTCAGAAATTATGAGATCTACCTCTTTCCTGATTTCCTGCAGCATCCCTAGGCTTTTCTGAGTGTCTTTGTGAAAAAGAGTGCAAATTGTATCCAGCGGGGTATCCGTGGCTTAAGATATTTCCATAGGTATTCTCCTGCAAGGATTTAGAACACATTGAATAAAAAAAAGAACATTGTGTATAAATAGAAGTCTAAATATCCTTTTTAAAAAATGAAGAAAGACGGAAAAGAAGTTTTAGGGTTGCACGTCCATACCATCGGGAATAAATTAGTAGAAACAAATTGTCCGCCGGATGAATTAGGGCAGAGAGTAAACTGATTCAATTGCGGAAAAACTGTCTGTGAACTAGGGAAATTAACATTATAGCAGATTTCTCCCAAGTCTGCACCATTTCTGTACGGTGTACTTGACATGCCAGTTAAAATGTGTTCAGATGCATCAGGATATGCTGCATATGAACTGCCGGTAGGTATTTTCTCGAATCCACCAGATTCCATCGAGAAATTCAATGGTGCATTAAGATCATTGAGTTCTAAAAATGACAAGTCATCTTCTGGGAGCATGTTATTTATATTATGGCCTAGACCACCAGAGAAATTAACTCCACCATTTAGCTCAGCCCAGGTACTGACATCTTCTAAACCATTGAATGTATCATTTCCAGCCAAATGAGGGACAGCTACATTGTGTCTACCATGACCATGCTTGCCAAGCTTCATTTTGCAAATTAAATCAAATGTTAATAAATCAGTAATCTGAAAAAAGGAATATATTTTTATCTTGGTAAATAAAGGATACAATAATAGGAAAAAAATGGAAAAGTCTTGAACAAGTCATCTAGGGGAATTAAATCTCTCAAATTAGCATACAAAAAGATACGAAGTTGAAAAATAGTAACCAAGTATGGACTATACTTATCAAGCAGAAGTGCAAGTAAATGCATTTAATAGAGTCCTAGAGCAACAATGAGCAGTGCCAGAACAATTAAATATAAGACATCAAAATACTAGGAGCAGAGCCTTCCTTCTTAAAGTTGGATTGGAAATTTTAAACGCTGAATATGCTGATTCTTGCTAAACAAGATTACTTAAAACAAGAATCATCACCACATCTAAAAGCGATAAAAATCAGAGACACCACTCCCTTTTCAAAATCCAGAACTGTTAAGCATTTTATTTAAAAGACATTATTATTCAACAGAGGTATGACATGCCATCATGGTATGTACAAATCAACTAAACCAACCGAGAGAAAAAGAAATATACAAATACTCCCGTAAACAAGAACTCTAATTTATTTGTCTGCGTTACAGATGTTCGGACAGTTATAGCTCAGTTGTTCTCACCAGTCATGATAAGAATCAATGTCAACGCCTACTAGTAAGAATTGAGTTCCACGAAGAATCACAAGGGGCATATAGAAAATTACATTCGGTTTACAAACTGAAAATCATTACATCCCTCTTAAGGCTGAGAAGCAAAATTTAGCAGGGATTAATTCTCCTTTTTCTTTTTTTGCCTAAACACTTTCTCAAGGTTTTTGGTCTGCCATCAGTACAAAAATTCAATTTCAGATTCCATCCCTCAATTATAGATTTATTATGAACACCCTTTATTTTTCTTTGGGCTGAAAATGAAAATTTATAAATTTCATCACAAAAGAAGCATACTTATAATCCAGTTCTGAAGTTCAGCTAAATTTCAGTTGGCTACTACAGTCTAGACATTCTTCAAAATGGACAATGTAAGATATCAGTTATCATTGCCATAACACTCAGTTCACATGCATTGAAGATCGTCTCATGTCAAAAACAGCAGAAGAAGCCCAAATCAACCACTCCACTTCTGTATCTTTTGTTACCCCCCCCCCAATAAAAAAATAACAAAAGCCAAATAAACCAAAAAACAATTAATGAAAACAAAAGCAAGAGAAACTTTAGCGCCCCCCACCCCACACACACACCCAAAAGGATTATCTACAGAAAACATGAAAGGAAAATTATACATCTCAACAAAGAGAGTAGGAGTAAAAAAGCAAATAGATCTTTAGCAAAATATTGAGTCTGACAATTCTTAACCCACACCAGAAATCATCAGATTAAAATGGAGCTTTACTAACAGAATAGCTTCGAGAAAATCTCAGCAGGCATCACACACCTCATAATTCTCCTCATTTGGGAAAAAAGTGCCATCATCAATGAAGGGTGCAAGCAAATGGGCAATTTCATCATCTGGTGAATATGGAATATCATTAGCAGAGGGCCCAGCTGAAGATAGACCTTGTTCAGTCAAGGCCCAACCAGATGTGCTCTGAGGCTCAAACATATCCGTGGCCATAGAATTGTTCACACTATCGGGAATAACCTTATCGGAAGAAGGCTGTACCAGAGAAGGACAAGCTTCTCCTGAAGATAATATAGATTCACATACAGGATGAATCACGTTCTTCGAAGCAAGAGAATTTGGATTTTCAGGCACCGTAAGCAAGAGATGCAAAGGACCATTAGATGGTAAGGAGCCTGAAGGAGTGCCTGAATCATCCTCATCCCATTCTTCCTCATTAAAGGGTGCTCCATACTGTGCACCATTTTTTGGGCCTGGTCCATTCTTCTTGAAGACTTTGTAGAGCACATAAGAGTCCTGCAAAACAAGATTAGCCGATTTAACCCAAGTCAAAGATGAAGAGGATTATACCACCAGGAAATCTTATTCATTTTTGTTGGAAAAAATGTGAAGGAAAATAAAGAAGATAATATAATAAAAGATAAAATTACTTAACAGGTTATGGAAAAGGAAAAGAAAAATGAACAAAACATTGGTAAATGGAAACGACTATCATTCAGTTTTCTTGGACCTATACCAAATTAAATCACTTAAAAGCACGGAAGAACTAGAATATTATATCAACAGCTCAAGGTTTATATTTTCATAATAGTTGAGCACCAACATGGAAATCAGGGGCGAATAAAAAAGGAAAAGAGCAAGATATATGAGGCGAAGGCATGACCACTTCAGGCTATAATCTACAACTAGCAAAAGAAATTCAAACAGACAAGGAATAAGAGTAAGTCTGACATGAAAGCAACTTGATTTGGACAATGAACGAAAAAGTAATTAAAATTCACCTGAGCAATTCCGGCATCAGCCAAGTTTTTATCATCCATTCGATACTCATATACAACCCAATCAGTTCTTTTCCCATTTGGTGGACAGCCTTCATGGAAAACCAAGGTTTTAACCATCCCAACAACCCTTTCATTGTACACAATACTTCTATCCTTTCCTGTGGTTTTCCAATAACCAGTTTCTGTCCCGCGTCTCATTCTGTCCCCACTGGAATACTTTCTCTCTCTCGGGCAAAAGAAATACCAATTAAGATCCTTACTTTTCAGGCAAGATTTATCTGGAAAAAAACAAAAAATGTGAGTGCTTACAGATTATTTCACTCAGAAAACAAGCAAATAAAATAAGAAACAAATAGGGGTGTGTGGATTTTATTATGCTACTAAAGTGACTCATTTAACAAGGAACTTATGTACATGATGCTATATCCTTGGATTGAAACAAATAAATCAAAAACATAGTAGAAACTACTCCAAATAACCATCAAACAGAAACATAGCTTTGAAAAAATGCTAACTAATGTGAAAACAATAAAGCAGAATGAAATGACTGAAGTACCTGGGAGATCCCATGGAGAGAATTTATAGATGTTAAGTTCTGAAATGGCCTCAAATTGAAGCTGCTTTCCCATTAACTTGCGTTTCAGATAGTACATAACCAGCTCAATATCAGTCGGGTGGAACCGAAATCCAGGAGGAAGGGACGTCCTTGCCATGTAATACGACGGCAGGGGCCCCGAGTTTCAAATAAATAATTAATGCTAATGACAAACTTTTCAGTAGTATCTTTGAATGCAACAAGCCACAATGCTCCGAAATTGAAAACAATGGACTAGGAAAATATTGAAGGAAATAAAGTATCTACAACCTAAACCCACTCCAACAGCCACTGTCAAGTCCAATGCCGAAATAAGATCTTTCCAGAGCACCACAATCTCCTCCGGTTCATGAAAGAAAAAATACCCCAAACAGAGCAGTGATATTTCTTACAGGAACCAAAAGACATCTGGTGTGCAATGCAAAATCTGTCATATACAAGTCTTGTTAGAATCTAAACATACAAGTATTTCCCAAAAAACTGAATGGCACACAAAGATCCTAAATTTCTGAATTGGCCCATCAAGTGTTCAAAGACGGTCTCAGTGCCATTATAACTTATAATATGCAATATCTTAATAACTAAAAGAGAAATTCATATAGTGAAAACCCAAAACAACTCTCCATGGAAATCAACATTCACTATTAAGAAACAGAGAAATCCTGTCAGTCAATACAAATAGAAATAGGGGCAAGGCCAAGGTTGATTAGTCACTCCACTCCAGTAAAAATAATTTCTATTTTACGAAATTGAGTAAACCCAGATAGATTCCGACAGGAGGAAGAATCTCTAAATGTCCCTAAAATCAATTACAAACAAATAATAATAATAATAATAATAAGCAAACATAAAAAAGACCAGAAGACCCTCAAAATCTTGATAGAGACATGTTATGATTATTGCCAGAGAAATAAAAAAAAAAAAAACTCGAAAAAAAATTAAATGGAAAACCCTAGATTCAATTTAATTAACAAAAGATAAAGGTAGACTATAGATTAAATCATCAAATATAAATTTCAAAAACTCTCAAAAAACACTAGAATGGAAAAACTCACGATGAGCAGGAGACGCCGGAGAGAGGGCTGAGAGCGAAGAGAGAAACTGCGTAAGAAAAGAAAGAAGAAGAATTAGAGATTATAAAGGGGTTTATATAGAGAACCAAAAGAAGAGAGGGAAGCTTCAGCGACAATCCAAGACTACCCATTGCTTCCCTTAATATTTCTGCTATTTTTGTTTTTTTTGTTTTTTTTTTTGTTCTTTATGTTTTTTTTTTGTTCATAGTTTCATCAAACTCTCCAAATTCTCTCCAAACGAGTACGGGCGGGAGGTGACCTGGCTGCCTCATCTACCAATGAGATACCAAACGTAAAACAGAAAGACTAATAATACAAAATGAAACTCGATTAACTTAAACATAGCAGAAGGGTTACTTACATAATCCTTATTAAATACTAATGAAAAACTTAATGGTTCTACAATCCAGAATAAAACAACATAGTTCAAAAGATAAAACGTAACTATCTATTACATCATAGTTCACATGGTTACATGCAAAATAGTAAGTGATGAACTACTAAACTAGCTCAGTAAGGTTCAAACACCATTGGGATGAAGCATCGTTAGACTCGAAAATATTTTCCCAACTTTCCCAAAACATGTGAAACCATGCATAACTTTATTTGACAAAACTTAACTTGAGATAGCTCTTTAAAATGCTTGAAATACACTTGCAAAATGATTTACAAAAACTATAACATACTAAGTTTGAACACAAAACAAAACGGAATTGAAAACGGATCAAAACAGGGCCCAGACGAAGCCATGGAATCGTGATCTTCGGGACACATCGTCTGCAATCCCCAGGCGACGTTCGGGATCCGGACAGTAGCCTTAGTAGTTTGGTCTGGACGATCTGCTTCTGATCAGGTCGACCGAAGAAGTCGTCTGTGATTCAGAACAGTTATCTTTTAGTGCATTTTAACACATAAAATGTCTTTTTCTGAAATACCAAAAGGTCACAACCCAAAATACCAACTTGACAACTAAATTAGGCACTTTAACACATACAAATAACTTTAAACACATACAGAAACACTTCGCATTATCTCTACATCATACTTGCCACTCTTCTCACTTAGCCTTAAGTAAGCGGTCTTACTAAACTCATCTTCTCATAGGGCATCGACCTTCTGAGCTTGCTATACTTGGACATATTCTAGAGGCCTTAGCCCTCACCTGGCCTTGGCCGGTGGATCTTACCCCCACAAGGTTTTGACCTAATGAGATTGCCTACATAATAAGTATGTCTCGCATGGCCTTGGCCAGCGACTTCTACCTAAGACTTCTTATCCCCGCAAGGCATTGGCCTAAATGATCATCGTGGCGGGTACACATGAACTCTAAATACAGTGCAAACTCTCAGATTCTACTACACAACCAAACCGAATTGATTAATCGTATATGAGCATAATACTTCGAACCATAGCATACAATACATGTAGTCACACTGTACAACACTTCATCCATTTTATGCAGATCTTTCTCTATCTCGAACAGTTTCCAAGGGGAATTTACTCAACGCAACTCTAAAGAAGGCTAAGTAACATTGAAGGCTGAAACACCACAACTAGCGAAACTATATAGTTGATACAGTAACTCAAAGAATATGAAGTCCTAACAGAAATTCATATACAAGTATCTAAGGAATAACCTTAACCAAAATATCAATATATCTAATGTAAATAATAAGGTGGCCGAAATCTCTCTTAAATCGAGTGAGATTTCGGTTACATCAAAGAATAAAAGGAAGAGTTCGTGAAGAAGTAGGACTCTTCATAACAAACTTGCTATCAAGTATAACACTAGCCTAAGATAATGCACAACATGTCCTATTACCTTGTAAACACTATACTAGGCGGCCAAACTAGCTAAACATAACAAACATGTGAAGAGTCCTTGAAGAATTAGGACTCTTAATAACTAACTAACTAATTAACACTTGGACAACATGTCCTTTTATTGTAGCAACACTTGCTATATGCGCCTAATATAATAAATAACATAGCTGAAATATAATTTTCTGCTAGTGTAGACTTTAGTTGTACAAATGACTAAAATGCCCCTATTAGCCTTTATGCTTGTTTGGGCCGAATTGTTTATCGTGTAAACTTAAGAGTTGAACTTGAATATCATCTCTAGATGTAGATTAGTTTCCTCAATTGGTTGGTCTGAAATCTACCTTTATACCAGTAAAAAGAAAGGAACTCCCGTCTTTGTTATTTTCGGCCTCGCCCCCGCTTTTTCCAGTTCTCACCTGGTTTCTTCCTTCCATGGCCCTCGCCGCCCGGCCCGCGTTAGAGTGGAAGAAGATTAGCAAAGTTGGAAAAGACAGAGGGAGGGGGCATCGGCAGTGAAAAAGGAAAAGGAAATCGACACTTATCAGGGTTCCTCAGTAGCTCAGTGGTAGAGCAGTCGGCTGTTAACCGGTTGGTCGTAGGTTCGAATCCTACTTGTTTTCTATTTTTGCTTTTTCTAGTTAAAGTTTAAATTGATTAGTCGCACCCATCCTCTTGCTGCAACAAAGCAAGTTTAGAAATGAATCTAATGGAATTTTAGGTCTCTGTCTGCCTGGAAGATTGTTCTTTCCTCCTCGGTGAAAGAGGGCAAAGGTGTGTGGGAGAAAAAATTAGAAAGGAGAGAGGATCCCCTTGCCTGAGTCCTCTTTGTGGTTTGAAGGGGGGAAGCCTTTCCCCATTCCAGAGAGAGGTTTAGCTTTCAACTCTCGGATCAATGCAGAGATGTCTTCATCTACTTTCCTAGCTCTTGCTTTAGTCATTGGACCTTGTATGTTGGATAAAGGATGTTTGATATAAGTAGATGGTCCCGCATCATCCCCTCCCTCTTCAAAAGGATTCGACCTCGAATCATCATCATCGTCAACACAATATGAATCAAGATCAAAAGGAGATAAATCAGCAACATTAAAAGTAGAATGTACACCATACTTACCTTCCAAGTTGATTTTGTATGCATTATCATTAATTTTCGCAACTACTTGAAAAAGTCCATCTCCGTGAGGGTGTAACTTGGACTTTCTCTCTTTAGGAAAACTATCTTTCCTAAAGTGTAACCAAACCCAATCACCAACTTCAAAAGTAATATTCTTTCGGCTTTTGTTGGTTTTAAGAGCAACTTGATCATTCTTCTTCTTGATGTTGGCGGCAACTTCATGTTGTATTCTTTGTACAAAATCAGCCCTTGAATCACCTTCTATATTATAGTACTCATCAATAGGAAGAGGGATTCGGTCTAAAGGGGTTAGGGGTTAAAATCGTAAACAACTTCAAAAGGTGAATTATTAGTAGTTGAATGTAACGTACGATTATATGAAAATTCAGCAATAGGTAAACATTCTTCCCACCTTTTCAAATTCTTGTGAATGAGTGCAGAACCCCGAAAGTTCTATTGGTTACCTCGGTTTGGCCATCGGTTTGGGGATGACTTGATGTAGAAAACAACAACTTAGTCCCCAACTTACACCATAAGGTCTTCCAAAAATAACTTAGGAATTTTACATCCCTATCACTTACGATTGTTTTTGGAACACCATGCAACCGAATGACTTCTTTAAAGAATAGATATGCAATATGGCTTGCATAATTAGTTTTCCTACAATGAATAAAGTGAGTCATTTTAGAAAAACGTATCAACAACAACCATTATAATATCATTACCTCTTCTGGATGTCGGCAATCCTAGAATTGTTAGTAGTGCCCTAGGACCATTAGCACATGTTGTGTGTTTTATTATCTTTTGAGCATGTAATTGAATAGTTAATTTTGCTTTTGATGATCAAATGTGTGATTTGATAGTAAAACTCATTAGCTTATGTAATTACTATTCTAGAAGTCCCTAGTTTTATGTAATGCTTAATTACTATTAAAATAAAACTAGTATGATTGTTGATTGATGATCTTGTTTTACTGATCATGTGTAATGGATACAAATCACATCATAGATGCAATATATAGGGATACATTGTATTGGGCGTGATCCAGTCGAGAAGTAATACTTCATGGTCTTAAGTCATAAGTATTACTTCGCTCAATACTATTTTAGAATCCCTTAGACCTTATGTCTTCATTGATTCTAGTATGAATGGAGCCACGTTTTGACTCGATCGGGACGTTACTTGTAGCGAGTAATCAATACGATCGATGATCGGACGTAGTGTCCTATCATAGCTTGAATGTGAGAGACATTGTAAGGAACTTGTCCCTCTCATTATTAGAGAGAGATATCCATGGGCCCCTCGATAGGGAAAGAGCTGTTTAAATGCATGGCCGTGCTCAAATGTATTTGATAAAGTGGTTATCAAATGCTATTTGTTGAAACAGTCTACACGGAGATCGAGCATAAATACAATTAAGCTTAATAAGGGTGGCGACCACCATGCCTTATGCTTAATTAGGATATCGCGAGACAAAGGGATTAAATAGTAGATTGATATTAGGTTCAGTTGTATATTCATTCACTTTGGGTAGTCACAATGTCCCTGCTAGGGACCGCTTGTGATTTATGAACTCACGCTACTACTAAGTGTGTTTTCATTGCCATTGTGATATGAACCTACGGTGGTCACACGCATAGGCGAGGCTAACGAGCTTCATGTCAGATTGATGAATCTAGAATGTGTCTAGGTTCATTGTATCGACATTCACTTTCTACGAAAATAATAAAGTGTTTATTATTCGAATTAGAGATAGGGGCAATTTTGGTATTTTACCTATAGTCGGGATTACGTGGGAGTTATTATCCGATAAGGGACTCCCATCTGCAGTGAGGTCTAGGGAACGTGGGATTACGAGACTCCCTACTGCCGAGAGAAGTTGAGTAGAGGTGGGAGTTGTTCTAGTAACAAACTCTCACACTCTATATAACATCTCTTAGCCGAAACCTAGAAGGTTAATGCTTGATCGTAATTAAACAAGAAAACCGAAATCAGATTTCGATATTCTCGACCTCTCCTTTTCTCTCTAATTCCCCGAAAATCGGGAAAAAGGCGAAGAGCTAGCAATCGCTGCCCGTATCGTCAGCGTGGATACTGGGTAGAGGGACTTTCCGCAAAGGGAGATCAATCGGTAGCGAGCATCCGATCCTAGAAAGCGTCATCCTCCATTCAAGAAGAGCTGCTTGAATCCAAAACCGTAAGTTTTTCTTGCTTTGTTTCTTCTTGTTTTTCGAATTGTTTCATATGAGCGGATCCTTCAGGGGAGGATCCATGGGTGTTTGGAACGAGTTTCCGCCCATGAATCCCTTCAATGGTATCAGAGTTTTGCTCATACGACTCGAATTCGATATTGTTTATCAGACAATAACACTATCAATTCCGATTTGGTATGTGTATGTTTGAAAACAGAAAAGGTCGTTTCTTTGATCATGATAAATGCATAAACTGTTTAACTGCATTTAAAGATTTGTATCTTTTGATGAGTACATGCATAAATTGCTCTCGGTTTAATCATGTTTATATGGTTATATGAACTGTTATGATATAAACTGTTTTCGGGTTTTGATTATGCATGAACTGCCTCAGCATGATTCAGTTCTGTGTATTTAATTCGATTATTTGGCATAAACTATTTCTGTGAATATTGATTATGCATAAACCGTTTCTGTGAATCTGAAATTAATTTGATTAAATTTCGTTATTTCGCATAAAGCTGCTTTTGGTTAATCCGATTAACCAATACATAATCCGATTATGTAAGTAAGGAAATTGAGGGAGTAAATCGGGAGGAAAAACTCATTCGATGAGTGATGTAGAATCGAGTTCTCGGAAAACCCCTCAAGGGGGCCGCTGCCCCGTTGACCCCTCCACCGCCCGCTAACCTGGCTAGCGAGACCGCCGTATGCGTAGCGTGAGAATGAGTAGATTACTGCGACACTAAGACTTTGTATATATACTCGTTGTTATTTAAGTCATGTTTTATGTGATATTAGCATGGCCTACTATACCTCTTGTTTTACATATTTGGGTTGTAATTTTATAATACGACCTGCGAGTCGTTTTTCTTTATGGTGTAAAATTGTAATAGCTTTCCTAGATTAGTCTTACTACTCTACATTGAAGGCTGGGTATGCCCATGCAATTATGTAACAAGACCGGAGGACCCTGGATCGAAGACTATATTCATGAGATGAATACAGACTTAGATTGACCCTTGGCTCCCACAAGGCTCATGGGAGTCATTATAGGATTAGGCCATGCTATATCACATTTACTTTATGCTTTATATATTGCGTGAGATGCTTGTATGATATTATTGTCTTATGGGGTTTCACAGACTATTCAAAACTTAATGTTTTAACTAAGTCTTAAAAAATGCCTACCATATTCTAAGCACTCCAAGAGCTTGGATCATCATATTGTCTGCTTGCCAAAGCAACAGACAAGTGGTTATCTAAGCAAAAGGATATGGGAAAATATTGATTTCCATAAGCTTAGACATGGCTCAACTTAGCTAGGCCAACAAAATAGTTTTGGGCCTAGGGCATAAAATGGGAAATAGCCGGGACATATAGACGTCATTCCCATTAGATGATTTTACTTTAATTATAGGTGTTAAGCCAAAGCTTTCCTATAACTATTGTAAAATGTTTTTCCCCACTATTATCAAGTGTTGAAATTGTGGAAAATGTTTTTTGCTCAAAAACTAATAACTTTGCAATTAACTTAATGTAGATAATGGCAACCAATTCATCACACAATTCACTGCGATCCGTCCTGAGAAGGAAAAAAGCGAGCGTGACCAATTTCCTTGATTGGGCCCGTAACTTAAGGATTGTCCTTAGCGGGGAAAGAAAGTCATGACGTTCTTGATACGGACATTCTGAACACACTGCAAATAACGCCCCCTAGAGCTGAAAGAGATACTTGGAAGAAGCATTTCGATGACTCTAACGATGTGACTTGTCTCATGTTAGTCACGATGAGCCCACGACCTTCAAAAAGCAGTTTGAAGGAGTTGAGGCTTTCCGGATGATGGGCCACTCAAGGAAATGTTCCAAGAGCAAGCTCAGTCGTGAAAGATTCCTCACAACTAAGGCATTAAATAGTTGCGAAAATGGCCCACTGGAACCTCTGTAAGTGCACATGTTCTTAAGATGAAGGGCTATTTTGACCAACTTGAAAAACTTAGGGGCTCCCAGTAAGTCATGACATGGCCACGAGATATGATCTTGGGCTCACTCCCACCGGAGTATGACCAATTCATTATGAACTTCAACATGCATGCCATGGAGAAGACCATACATGAAATACACGGGATGCTCAAGCAGGTGAGCCCGAACATTAAGAAGACCCCCTGAAGTCTTAATGGTTCAAAAAGGGAATTTCAAGAAGAAAGGCAAGGGAAAGCCCATGGCCAAGAGAGGCAAAGGCAAAGGAAATGACAAGCCCAAGCCCCAGCCCCTCAAAGCCAGAGGCACCAAAGGAGGGAGTTTGCTTCCATTGCAATGAACCAGGTCATTGGAAACGCAGGCTGCAAACTCTATTTGGAAAGAGAAGAAAAAGGGAAAGGCCGGTTTGATTTGTCTCTCCAAGTATTTATGTTATAGAAATTAACATGTCTGCTCCTACTTCATGGGTATTAGATACTGGGTTGTGGATCTCACATTTGTGCAAATGTGCGGGGGTTTAAAAGGAGTAGATCAGCGCAAAAGGAGAAGTGGACCCGAGAGTAGCGAACGGAGCAAGAGTTGTTCTTTGTAGCTACGGGGGACATTTAATTTAGTTTTTGCCAAGTGGCCTTATTATAGAACCTGGATAATTGTTTGTATGTTCCAACTTTGAGTAGGAATATTATTTCGATTTCTTGTTTGGATATTGAAGGTTTTGAAATTAATATTTTGAATAAGATTTGCACCATTCATAAAGATCGTATCTTTTATGGAGATGCCTCTTTGATGAATGGGCTTTATATTCTTAACCGCGATGATTCCATTAAAAGGCCCATCTATAACATTAATACTAAAAGGTTTAAATCAAATGACTTAAACCAAACCTATTTTTAGCACTTGTCGTTTGGGCCACATAAAGCGAGAAATGCATATCAAAACTCCATACTGGATGGAATTTTAACATCATTTGACTTAGAGTCTTATGAGACGTGTGAATCTTGCTTGTTGGGCAAAATGACTAAAGCTCCCTTTCTTGGACAAAGTGAGAGAGCTTCCGATTTATTGGGCCTCATACATACGGATGTTTGTGGACCAATAAACACTAGTGCTAGATGAGGGTTTCGATCTTCATCACATTCACGGATGATTTCAGTAGATATGGCTACGTCTATCTAATGAAACATAAATCGAATCTTTTGGAAGATTCAAAGAATTTCAAAATGAAGTCACGGAATCAACTTGGTAAAAGTATTAAGATACTTCGATCGGATCGAGGTGGCGAATACCTTAACCAAGAGTTTGACGAACATCTTAGTGGTTGTGGAATTGTTTCACAATTAACTCCTCCCTGGCACACCACAATGGAATGGCGTGTCGAACGGAGGAATCGCACCTTATTAGATATGGTTCGATCTATGATGAGTCAAACAAGTCTTCCAATTTCCTAGAAAGCTGCTGCATTTATATTAAATAAAGTTCCTTCTAAAGCGGTTCGGAAAACTCCATATGAGATATGGGATAGGGAAATGACCTAGTTTGTCATTTCTCAAAATTTTGGGGATGCGAGGCGTATGTAAAAGCGCTTGTTATCCCGATAAACTCGCCCTCTAAATCGACAAGTGTTTGTTTGTGGGATATCCTAAAGAAACTAAAGGATATTACTTCTATCTTCCATCGAGAGAACAAAGTGTTTGTTGCTCGTAATGGTTCATTCCTTGAAAGGGAATTTATTTCCAAAGAGGATAGTGGGAGTAAGATCCATCTTGAGGAAATTCAAGATCCCCAAACAACATCTCGAACCAACTTTAGAAGTTCAAGCAAGCTCACGTGCCGATCATCGAGCTTCAATCTTTGACACAAGGCCCCAGAAGGTCGAGTCGGGTACATCAACAAACTGAGAGATATGGATTTCTCGTGGATCGATGATCATCGAGTTGAACCGATTGATCAAGATGAACCCACTACCTACAAAGAGGCAATTCGTAGTTACGAGTCGGATAAGTGGCTAGAAGCTATGAAGTCCGAGATGCAATCCATGTACGACAACCAAGTATGGACTTTGGTTGACCCACCCAGAGGGTGCAAGGTCATTGATAACAAATGGTGTTACGAAAAAGAAGACCGACATGGATGGTAATGTACACACTTTTTAAATCGCGACTAGTAGTTAAAGGTTATAGACAAGTTCATGGTATTGACTATGACGAAACCTTTTCCCCTGTCGTGATGATAAAGTCAATTAGGGATTTTACTTGCCATAGCCGCATATTATGACTATGAGATATGGCAAATGGATGTTAAGACTAGCGTTTCTTAATGGAAACCTTCTCGAGGATGTGTATATGACACAACTCGGGGGGTTTGTTGATCCAATAAATCCTAGCAAAGTGTGTAAGCTTCAAAGGTCCATTTATGGATTGAAGCAAGCATCTCGAAAAAGTTTGGAATCGTCGCTTTGATGAACGTATTAAAGAATTCGGTTTCATCAAAAAGCGAAGATGAGCCTTGTGTTTATAAGAAAGTAACTAATAATGCAGTAGTGTTCCTTGTGCTTTATGTGGACGACATCTTACTGATTGGAAATGACATCCCCACATTACAAAGCGTAAAAGCTTGGTTGGGGAAGTGCTTTTCCATGAAAGACTTAGGCGAGGCTACATACATTTTGGGTATTAGAATCTATAGAGATAGATCTAACAAAATGATTGGCCTAAGCCAGAGTGGATACATTGACAAGGTACTTGAAGCAGTTCGGTTTGCAAGACTCCAAAAGGGATTCTTGCCCATGTCACATGGCGTTAAACTCAGCAGAACTCAAGGACCTTCCACAAGGGAGGACCAAGAGCGCATGAGTAAGATCCCATATGCTTTGGCCATTGGGTCTATTATGTTCTCATTTGCTTTAAGTATGACTAGCAGATATCAATCTGACCCTGGAGAGTCACATTGGACTGTAGTCAAAAGCATTCTTAAGTACTTGAGAAGGACTAAAGATATGTTCTTAGTTTACGGAGGTCGGGAAGGAAGTGCGGTAGTAAATGGTTACACTGACGCAAGCTTCGAGACTAGCGTAGATGATTTTAGATCGCATTACGGTTTTGTGTTTTGTTTGAATGGAGGTCTTTGTGAGTGGAAAAGCTCAAAGCAAGAAACCGTGGCCGACTCTACAATGTGAGTCGATTATCTAAGCTGCCTTTGAAGCGGCTAAAGAAAGCTGTTTGGATCGGGGAAGTTTGTTGATGAACTAGGTGTCGTCCCCTAGCATTGTGAACCCGGTGGACATCTATTGTGATAATGCTGGTGCCATTTCACAAGCCAAGGAACCTAGATCTCAACAACGATCCAAACACATTCTCGAGCGTTTCCATCCGATTAGAGATCATCGGCGGAGGAGGCGTTAGTATTTGCAAAGTTCATACTGAGCGACAACATTGCGGATCCATTGACCAAGCCACTCCCACGGCCCCAAACATGAGAGTCATACTAGGTCAATGGGATTGAGGATCATGTATGATTGGACCTAGGGGCAAGTGGGAGATTGTTAGTAGTGCCACTAGGACCATTAGCACATGTTGTGCGTTTTATTATCTTTTGAGCATGTAATTGAATAGTTAATTTTGCTTTTGATTATCAAATGTGTGATTTGATAATAAAACTCATTAGCTTATGTAATTACTATTCTAGAAGTCCCTAGTTTTATGTAATGCTTAATTACTATTAAAATAAAACTAGTATGATTGTTGATTGATGATCTTGTTTTACTGAACATGTGTAATGGATACAAATCACATCATAGATGCAATATATAGGGATACATTGTATTGGACGTGATCCGTCAGAGAAGTAATACTTCATGGTCTTAAGTCATAAGTATTACTTCCTCAATACTATTTTAGAATCCTTAGACCTTATGTCTTCATTGATTCTAGTATGAATGGAGCCACGTTTTGACTTCGATCGGGACGTTACTTGTAACAGAGTAATCAATACGATTGATGATCGGACGTAGTGTCCTATCATAGCTTGAATGTGAGAGACATTGTAAGGAACTTGTCCCTCTCTATTATTAGAGAGAGATATCCATGGGCCCCTCGATAGGGAAAGACTGTTTAAATGCATGGCCGTGCTCAAATGTATTTGATAAAGTGGTTATCAAATGCTATTTGTTGAAACGAGTCTACACGGAGATCGAGCATAAATACAATTAAGCTTAATAAGGGTGGCGACCACCATGCCTTATGCTTAATTAGGGATATCGCGAGACAAAGGGATTAAATAGTAGATTGATATTAGGTTCAGTTGTATATTCATTCACTTTGGGTAGTCACGATGTCCCTGCTAGGGACCGCTTGTGATTTATGAACTCACACTACTACTAAGTGTGTTTTCATTGCCATTGTGATATGAACCTACTGAGGTCACACGCATAGAGCAAGCTAACGAGCTTCATGTCAGATTCAATGAATCTAGAATGTGTCTAGGTTCATTGTATCGACATTCACTACGAAAATAATAAAGTGTTTATTATTCGAATTAGAGATAGGGGGCAATTTCGGGTATTTTACCTATAGGTGGGATTACGTGGGAGTTATTATCAGATAAGGACTCCCGCTACCAGCGAAAGGTCTAGGGAACGTGGGATTACGAGACTCCCTACTGCGAGAGAAGTTGAGTAGAGGTGGGAGTTGTTCTAGTAACAAACTCTCACACTCTATATAACATCTCTTAGCCGAAACCTAGAAGGTTAATGCTTCAGCCGCAATTAAACAAGAAAACCGAAATCAGATTTCGATATTCTCAGCCTCTCCCTTTTCTCTCTAATTCCCGAAAATCAGAAAAGACGAAGAGCTAGCAATCGCTGCCCGTATCGTCGCGTGGATACCGGTAGAGGGACTTTCCGCAAAGGGAGATCAATCGGTAGCAGCATCCGATCCTAGAAACGTCATCCTCCATTCAAGAAGTAGCTTCTTGAATCCAAAACCGTAAGTTTTTCTTGCTGTTTCTTGCTGTTTTTCGAATTGTTTCATATGAGCGGATCCTTCAGGGGAGGATCCATGGGTGTTTGGAACGAGTTTCCGCCCATGAATCCCTTCAAGAATAAAATCCATTGAAAGATCAATCCAAGGTGAAGAGGGTATTGGTAAAGGCATGAGCAATCCATGAGCGTTTGTTGTACTTTTAGCCTGTTTGCACTTAAAACAAAGTTCACAAATTTTCCTCACATCTCTTTTCATCTTAGGTCAATAAAAGTGTTCTTGCAAAATATCCAAAGTTTTAAAAACACCAAAATGCCCCATTAAACCGCCACTATGTGCTTCTCTAACAATTAAATCTCTAATGGAACAAGAGGGAACACATAACTTATTGCCTTTAAACAAGAAACCATCAAATTTGTAAAAATCCTTTTTAGCCGAAACATCACAAGCTAAATACAAATCTGAAAAATCATTATCTTCCTTATACAATGCTTTAATATGTTCAAAACCAAGTAATTTAGCATGCATAACGGAAAGTAAAGTATACCTTCTAGATAGAGCATCCACAACAATGTTTTCTTTACCTTTCTCGTATTTGATCACATATGGGAAGCTATCAATAAAGGAAGCCCATTTGGCATGTCTCTTGTTTAACTTACTTTGCCCTTTAAGATACTTGATTGATTCATGATCCGTGTGGACAACAAATTCTCTTGCAATCAAGTAATGCTTCCATGTTTCCAAAGCTCTAACAATAGCGTATAACTCTTTATCATATGTAGGATAATTAAACGAAGCGCCACTTAATTTCTCACTAAAATATGCTAAAGGTTTGCCTTGTTGTTGCAAAACAGCCCAATACCTATACTTGAAGCATCACATTCAACTTCAAAAGTTATATCAAAATTTGGCAAAGATAAAATAGGGGAAGAAATAAGTAATTGTTTAAGCTTTGTAAAACTTTCTTATTGCGGCTTATCCCAAAAAAATAAGATATCTTACTTGACAACTTCATTCAATGGCGCGGCTATTGTGCTAAAATCATGAACAAATCGCCTATAAAAGCTTGCTAAACCATAGAATGAACGGACTTGTGTTGCATTTGTTGGCCTCGGCCAGCTCATAATTGATTCTATTTTAGCAGGATCAACCTGAATTCCACTTGAACTAACAATGTATCCAAGAAAGTTAATAGAATTAGTGCAAAAAATGCATTTTTCAAGCTTGGCATACAAGGGTTGCTCTCTTAATATAGTAAAAACAGCCTTAAGATGTTCAATATGTTCTTCTAAGGTTTTACTATAAACAAGAATATCATCAAAATAAACTACAACAAATTTCCCAAAACAATGCCGAAATATGCAGTTCATTAATCTCATGAAAGTACTAGGTGCATTACTTAGACCAAAAGGCTTAACAATCCATTCTTATACTCCATATTTAGTCTTAAAAGCAGTTTTCCCTTCATCACCTTCTTTCATTCTAATTTGGTGATAGCCTTGAGTTAAATCAATTTTAGAAAACATTAAAAAACCACTTAACTCATCTAGCATATCATCTAAGTGAGGTATAGGATGTCTATATTTAATAGTTATCTTATTAATATCTCAACAATCCGTACATAATCTAAAAGTGCCCTCTTTCTTAGGTACTAAAATAACCGGACTAGCACAAGGACTTAAAGATTCTCTTACCTGCTCTTTTTCTAAGAGTAAATCGACTTGCCTTTGTATTTCTCAGATCTCAACCGGATTTGCTCTATAGGCTGCCCTATTTGGAAGATTTGCTCCCGGAATGAAGTCGATTTGATGTTCAATGCCTCGGATTGGGGGTAAACCTTCCGGTAACTCCTTAGAAAAAATATGCTTGAATTCTTGCAAAACATCAACACATAGACTAGGTAGAGAAGAAGTTATAAGATAAAAGGAAAAGTTGTTAGAATGAGCAAACCTTTCGGCTTCTCTAAAAATTAGCAAAACAAGGGGTTTGTTTGCTCTTAGAGCCCTATCTACCTTTCCCGAATTGACAAATAAACACTATTTTCTCTCCTTTTGTGAGCATGCCTTTTTTCTCACAATACTCACGGATTTTTCATCATTTTTTTTCTTGGTTTTTACCTCTTGGGTAGGATCACTCGTTTTTTTGCAATTCACGCTCTTTACTTCTTTTCTCTCTACCCTCGGCTAATCTTTTTTGCATCTCACAAACTTGAATTGGTGACATAGGATGTAAAGTAAAACGAATATTATCCATTGTAACCATGTAAACATTCCTTCGACCAATATGATCCACAGACCTATCATATTGCCAAGGTCTTCCCAAAATAATATGACTTGCGGTCATAGGGACCACATCACAAATAACCGAATCTTGGTACTTCCCAATGCTTAATTTAATCTCAACTTGTTTATCCACTTAAATCTCACCACTATTATTTAACCAAAAAACCTTATATGGAATCAGATGTGCTTTCAAGGGTAAATCTAAAGCGGTAACCATATCAAAAGAGCAAACGTTAGTGCAACTACCACTATCAATAATAAGTAAACAAATCTTGCCTTGAACGGTGCACTTTGTCTGAAAAGGTTGCTCATTTGTTGATGCAAATCATCTAATGGTTGAGAATGTAAAAGTTGCATATTTACCAAAAGATAATTGTTGCCATCATCCGGAAAGGACTCCATATTCTCGGTTTCTTCCTCCAAAATAGTCTCATCGGTTTCCTCATCACTAACCCACGTTCGTCATCCACCATGATCATTACGCTATTGTTTGGACAATCCCGAGCAAAGTGGCCCTTACCTCTACACTTAAAACATTCTCGAGCAAGGTTTGTAGATGTACTAGACCTCAAATCGGTTGAATTTGATGTAGATGAAGTCTTTGCTGCCCCACTTGTACCCACGACTGGTTTGCTATTTCCCAAACTGCCATTTGCTTGATTTTGGCTCGGAAATGAATTAGAATTGTTTAGGGACTGATTTGGCCGTTTCCAAGATTTGAAATTTGCCGAATTAGTCCTTGAACTTTTCTCTTTTTGTTGCCTTTCAATATGTTCAGCATAATAAACCATATAAATAAGATTATGAAGATTAGCACGTTCTTTCTACATTAGGTCTGATTTTGTCATTTAGACCAGCCAACAACCGAGCCAAAGTAACATCAACATCTTCCTGAATATTTGATCTAATCATCGCCATCTCCATCTCTTTGTAATATTCATCAACGGTCTTTGTCCATTGCCTAAATTTTTGTAATTTATTGTATAAATCACGAGTATAACTTTGAGGTACAAATCTCTGTGTCATGAGCGCTTTCATATCATCCCATGTATCAATTTGTCTTTGACCCGATCTTCTCATTTCATTGGTCTCATTATCCCACCAAATTGATGCACTCTCACCAAACTCCGTTGCTGTTTCTCTTTCGAATAATTGTGAACATAAAAAACATGGTTAACTTTGCGAGTCCAATCTAAAAATAATTGAGGATCGTTTGTACCTTAGAAAGATTGGATCTTTCTCTTTATTGCACCAAGATTATTATCATACCTTTGATTTTGATTGTATGCTCTCGGTTCAAAGGCCAAATTTTCCTCCATTCTTGGAATTGCTCTCGGATTTGGTCTCGGCAATTGTGGATTTACATCCAATCTTTGCCGCAAGTTGTCTCTCAAGGATGGATCATTAGATTTTTGAGACTCTTCATCATCTTGATCATCAATAGTCGTGGCTTTACCTCTATTCGCTTGGTTCTTGATTTCAAGATTCTCCACTCTTTCTTGTATTTCATCCAATCTTTGCATGATTCTTTTCATGTTTTGTTGCATTGCATCTTGGAATAATTTGTCACCTTCAATGGCACCTTGAGCCGAAGTACCTTCAAGATTGGACATAATATCTTTGCAAAGAAAAATCACTCAAAACGTTAGATAGAAAAAAAATCCACTCTTTATTCCAACAATATTTGTCAAGAACTTCAACTCTACATGAATTAAGGATTCCTAACTTGTTGCGTTGAGACAAAGCTGAAAAATATGGGAAAGAATTCATATCTTGACCTAAACAAGAAGTTAAGAAAGAAATAATAGAATAATTGTTAAAAATATGTGATCTTTACGCTTCTTGATTTTCTTGAAAATTAAATCTTAATTCTCGGATGAACAGTAGCATGAATAGTACCGAAAAATAAAAAATTCTTGAAAAAAATTGTTTCTTGATTTCTTTTCTTACCTTTTTACCAAAGTCTTACCCTTTTCTTGGCCACACAATATTAAGAACACCGGATTAGGAAGATTTTACCTCGATTTGATGAATTTGTTAGCGGCTTTTCAAGAACAAGAGGGATCAAGAGCCAATTCCTTTGTGTCTCAAGGACAAGGAAGTTTGCTTTTGCGTTGGGTAGTAGGAATTTTTTTTTTTTTTTTTTGGTCTATTCCAAGCAAACAAGAATTTTTTTTTTTTAATGAAAAGCAGCAAAGGTACACCAAGATAGAGATCAACCTTTTGCTCGGATACCGCTTAATGCGGAACCGAGAGGTTTAATTCAAGGTTCAGCTTTTTAGCAGATCTTTCTCTATCTCGAACAGTTTTCAAGGGGAATTTACTCAACGCAACTCTAAAGAAGGCTAAGTAACAATGAAGGCTGAAACTCCACAACTAGCGAAACTATATAGTTGATACAGTAACTCAAAGAATATGAAGTTCTAACAGAAATTCATAAACAAGTATCTAAGGAATAACCTTAACCAAAATATCAATATATCTAACATAAATAATAAGGTGGCCGAAATCTCTCTTAAATAGAGTGAGATTTCGGATACATCAAAGAATAAAAGGAAGAGTCCTTGAAGAAGTAGGACTCTTCATAACAAACTTGCTATCAAGTATAACACTAGCCTAAGATAATGGACAACATGTCCTATTACCCTGTAAAGACTATACTAGGCGGCCAAACTAGCTAAACATAACAAGCATGTGAAGAGTCCTTGAAGAATTAGGACTCTTAATAACTAACTAACTAAAACTTGGACAACATGTCCTTTATTATAGCAACGCTTGCTATATGTGCCTAATATAATAAATAACATAGCCGAAATATAATTAAAGTCTAGTGCAGACTTTAGTTGTAGAAATGACTAAAATACCCCTATTAGCATTTATGCTTGTTTAGGCCGAATTGTATATTGTGTAGACTTAAGAGTTGAACTTGAATATCATCTTCTAGATGTAGATTAGTTTCCTATTTAGCTTTCAACTCTCGGATCAATGCAGAGATGTCTTGATCTACTTTCCTAGCTCTTGCTCTAGTCATTGGACCTTGTATGTTGGATAAATGATGTTTTATATAAGTAGATGGTCCCGCATCACCTACGATGAAGCTTTATTCACCTAAGTCCTTCATAGAGAAACATTGTCCCAACAAGACATTTACATATTCCAAGGTTGGAATGTCATTCCCTATGAGTAGTATGTTATCTACATACAAAATCAGAAATACCACCGAGTTTCCACTAAACTTCTTATAAACACTGAAGGGATTCATGGGCGGAAACTCGTTCCAAACACCCATGGATCCTCCCCTGAAGGATCCGCTCATATGAAACCGAACCGAAAACAGCGATAAAAACTTACAGTTTTGGATTCAAGCTACTTCTTGAATGGAGGATGACGTTTCTTGATCGAGTTTCTTTTCACCAACGGAATTCCCTCTGCGAATTTCCCTCTACCAGTATCCACGCGACGAAACAAGCAGTGATTGCTAGATCTTCGTCTTTTCCGAAGTTCGGGAATTTAGAGAGAAAAGGAGAGGTGAGAAATCCAAACTCGATTTCGGGTTACTTGTTTAATTTCGTTTGAATGACTTCGTTGCCTAGGGGTTTCGGCTAAGAGATGTTATATAGAGTGTGGGAGTTTGTTCCCAGACAACTCCCACGTCTACTCAACTTCTCTCGGGCTGTGGGAGACTCGACTCCCACGTCCCCTAGACTTCGCTGGTAGTGGGAGTCTTTATCGGATAACAACTCCCACTTAATCCCGAGCTTTAGTTAAATACCAAAATTGCCCTTATCTCTAATTCGAATAATAAACACTTTATTATTTTCGAAAAACAAATGTCGGGATACAATGAACCTAGACACATTCTAGATTCATTGAATCTGACATGAAAGCTTGTTAGCTCGTCTATGCGTGTGACCCCTGTAGGTTCATATCACAATGGCAATGAAAACACACTTAGTAGTAGTGTGAGTTCATAAGTCACAAGCTGACCCCTAGCAGGGACATTGTGACTACCCAAGGTGAATGAATTTACAACGGAACCTATTGTCAATCCACTATTTAATCCCTTTGTCTCGCGATATCCTAATTAAGCATAAGGCGTGGTGGTCGTCACCCTTATTAAGCTTAATTGTATTTATGCTCGATCTCCGTGTAGACTGTTTCGACAAATAACATTTGATAACAACTTTATCAAATACATTTGAGCACGACCATGCATTTAAATGCAGTCTTTCCCTATCGAGGGGCCCATGGATATCTCTCTCTAATAATAGAGAGGGACAAATTCCTTACAATGTCTCTCACATTCAAGCTATGATAGGACACTACATCCGATCATCGGTCAGTATTGATTACTCGTTACAAGTAACGTCCCGATCGAGTCAAAAGCGTGGCTCCATTCATACTAGAATCAATGAAGACATAAGGTCTAAGGATTCTAAAATAGTATTGACGAAGTAATACTTATGACTTAAGACCATGAAGTATTACTTCTCAAAGCGGATCACGTCGATACAATGTATCCCTATATATTGCATCTATGATGTGATTTGTATCCATTACACATGATCGGTAAAACAAGATCATCAATCAACAATCATACTAGTTTTATTTCATAGTAAATAAGTATTACATAAAACTAGGGACTTCTAGAATAGTAATTACATAAGCTAATGAGTTTTACTATCAAATCACACATTTGATAATCAAAAGCGTAATTAACTATTCAATTACATGCTCAAAAGATAACAAAACGCACAACATGTGCTAATGGTCCTAGGGCACTACTAACAAACACAAGGTTCATCAACATTTTTGATAAAACAGAACTCGCGTACGGCTTCGTCAAAACGTCGATTCCAGCTTCTAGAAGCTTGTTTTAGTCCACAAATTGACTTCAATAGCTTACATACTTTATTGGCGTTATTTGGATCGACAAAACCTTCGGGCTGTATCATATACACGTCTTCATCTAGGTTTCCTTAAGTAAAGCTGTTTTGACATCCATTTTCCCGATTTCATAATCACAGTATGCAGCTATAGCAAGGATACGAATGGATTTGAACATAACTATAGGGGAAAATGTCTCATCATAGTCAATACCATGAATCTGTTTAAAACCTTTCGCGACAAGTCGCCCCTTGTACGTTTGAACATTCCCTTCCATGTCAGTTTTCAATTTGAAAACCCACTTGCACCCTATTGGGGTTACCCCCTTAGGCGCATCTACCAAGATCTATACTTGGAATCCATTTCAAATCTCATGGCCTCAAGCCATATCTCAGAATATGGACTAGTAATTGCTTGATTGTAGGTTGTAGGTTCGTCGTGATCAATAAACATACCATCTCCATGTTTTGTTACAAAAAATCCAAAATTTTCGGGTGATCTACGAACTCTACTAGACCTACGCAATTCTTGTATTTCCGGAACTGGCTCCACAACAGATTGTGTAGCTTATTCCAATTTCATCTGTTGGTCACTTGTGCCTGGAACTTCACCAAGTTCCCTTGGAATTTCACCAAGCTCCGGAACTTCAATAAGTTCCACGTGGCTCCCACTTGTTTTTCCAGAAATAAACTATTTCTCCAGGAAAACTCATTTTTTGAGCAACAAACACTTTGTTCTCATCAGGAATGTAGAAATAGTATCATTTAGTTTCCATAGAACAACCAACAAAAATGCACTTGACCGACTTTGGGCTGAGCTTGTCCAAAGCTGGACGTTTCACAAACGCCTCACAACCCTAAATCTTTAAGAAAGACATACTAGGACGTTTCCCAGTCCATATATGATATGGCGTCGTTTCAACAGATTTGGATGTAACTTTATTTAGTGTTAAAGCTTGTAAAACACAAGAGGGGGTGAATTGGGTTTTAACTAATCTTGTAAACTATTTCGATTCTTTGCAAAGCTATTGGAAGTTTGAGCAAGAAGAATAAAAGCAATGCAAAACCCAATCAACAAGACAAAGGATTTAGAGTAGTTCGATTCACTTAGAATCTACATCCACTACCTTGAGCCGCACCCAAGGATTTCAAACAACTTCACTAAGAAGAATGTTTACAAATGTGGCTAACTCACTAAGAGTTTTACAACACAACCACACAACAAAGAAACTCACTAAGAGCTTGCCCACACAAAGTAGGACTTTTTACAAGAATTACCCAATCACTTAGAAAGGGAATGAAATGTTTAAATACAAAGATTGATCACTCTTATAAGTGAGAATGTATACCTTTGAAGCACAAACAATTTCAGCTCTTGAACATATGAAGCACACTCTTTGTCTTGCTTTTGAAAGAATACTCTTGAATGATTTAGATCATAGAGATGAAGAGTATTTTGCTTTGAAAGTGTTTAGACTTGATAAGATATCAATGCAAAATGTATGTACAAGTCTTGGAATGATTTTCTAGCTTTGGAGTATAAATACATTTCAAAATAGACTGAAAATCGAGTCTCCAACGGTAAAAAAACGGCTAGTAAAAACAGAGTTCGGTTGACCGAAATTGGCAGTTCGGATCCACTATAACCAGGGTCGGTCGACCGAACCCCTTCTTGGTCAACCGAAGTGAACTTTTCCAAGTCTCAGTTTCTGCTCGGTTGATCTGAGCTTGAGCTCGGTTGACCGACCTTCCAAGCTGATTTTTCACACGTTTTGAAATCTTTTGAAGTCTTTTAAAGTCTAAAAGGTTTTCCCAAAAGGTAACAAGTAAGAACACTTGGAAAACTTTTCTAAAAGACTTATCTATGAAATCAAAGGCTTTTTGGATAAGAACACATGTAAAGATCATTTTGAAACTTAAGCCTTTTGAAAACGTGTTTATGAAAACATGCAAGACTAGAGTGTAGAGCTTATGTTCATGAGAGCTTTGGTTAGAGCTATATAAGATAAAGACTTATAACGACAAAGCTAATCTAACCAAACCTAAGTCTTCAATCTTCAATCTTGAAAGATGAGCCTTGAATAATACGACTTTGAATCTTGATCATGGCTTGATTGAAGTACTTAGAGCTTCCAATATATGTTCCGATATTCTATCACAAGGATATAAACATTAGACACAACATCAAGTATTTGTCCATTATCAAAAACCGAGTTCAATCGCCCTTAGGGCTAACAAAGCTGTTGCTTCTAAAGCATGTCCCCAAAAGGAGTTTGGAAGGCTCGCGCGACTCATCATTGATCGAACCATATCTAATAGAGTTCGATTTCTCCTTTCGGATACACCATTCCATTGAGGAGTGACCGGAGGAGAAAGTTGTGAAACAATTCCACAACTCTTTAGATAGTCACGGAATTCTCGGCTTAAGTATTCTCCACCTCGATTGGATCGAAGCATCTTAATACTTTTGCTCAAGCTGGTTTTCTACTTCATGCTTGTACTCTTTGAACTTTTCAAAGGCCCCATACTTGTTTTTTATAAGAAACACGTATCCAAAACGACTGAAATCATCAGTAAAAGTAATGAAACATAGATAACCACCTCTTGCATGGATATTGAATGGACCACATACATCACTATGTACTAGTTCCAACAACTCTTTTGCTCGTTCTCCAATTCTAGTGAAAGGAGCAGCAGTCATCTTACCCATTAAACACGGTTCGCATGTATCATATGATCCAAAATCAAATGATTCCAACAATCCATCTTTGTGGAGTTTGGAAATGCGATTTTCGTTTATATGGCCTAAGCGACAATGGTAGAGGTATGTAAGATTAGACTCTTTAGTCTTTATCCTCTTTGTACTTATGTTATAAATCGGTGACTCTAAGTCTAGAAAGTATAAACCATTCACCAATGCAGCACTACAATAAAAAATATCATTTAACGACAACGACATTCGTTGGTTTTTAATAAGAATATCAAAACCCATCTTGTCCAAACAAGAGATCGAAATAATATTCTTTGTTAAAGTAGGTACATAAAGACAACTGTCTAAATCTAGAACAATTCCAGAAGGCAAACTAAGACTATATTTCCTACAGCTAATGCAGCAACTCTTGCTCTACTGCCAACGCGTAGGTCCACGTCGCCTTTTGCCAGCTCCCTACTGCTTTGTAGTCCTTGCACATTCATGCAAATGTGATAACCACATCCGATATCTAATACCCATGAGGAAGTAGTAGTAGACAAGTTAATCTCAATAACATAAATACCTGAGCCAGAAGCAACGTTTGCTCCCTTTCCAAGTTTTTTACCGGCAAGATAACTAGGGCAATTTCTCTTCCAGTGTCCTTTCTGTCCACAATGGAAACAATTTCCATCCTTAGCCACAGCCCCATTGGGCTTCAATGCTTTCTCAGAATGGTTAGGCTTGCCCGAAGGCTTACCAAAACCCTTGCCTCTGTTGTTGTTGACCATGCAAATGGACTTGGACTTGCCTATTTCCTTCTCGGAAGTTCTCAACAGGTTCAACAATTCTGGGAGAGGTTTGTCTATCTCATTCATGTTGTAGTTTAGTACAACCTGACTGAATGATTCATGCAACGATTGCAGAATCAAATCAGTGGATAGCTTCTGGCCTAGAGGAAATCCTAGTCTTTCGAGGCTCTCAATATAGCCTATCATCTTCAGAACGTGAGTTCCGACTGGTGTTCCCTCTGCCATTTTGCACTGAAAGAGAGACTTCGAAACATCGAATCTCTCCTGGCGGGCTTAACCCTGAAAGAGCTGCCTTAGATGATTAATCACATCGAAAGCTCCCATTTCCTCATGTTGCTTCTGAAGCTCAGAGGTCATGGTTACTAACATAAGACTAGACACATCTAATGCGTCATCTAAGTGCTTACAATAAGCATTTCTTTCAGCGGCCGGAGCCCCTGCGACTGGTGGATCTGGAATTTGTTCCTCGAGAACATACATCTTTTTCTCGTGCTTGAGAACGATTCTCAAGTTCCGATACCAGTCGAGGAAGTTTCCTCCCTCAAGTTTTTCCTTTTCAAGGACAGATCGCAATGAAAGTGAGTTTGATGCAACGATTACATTTGTCATTTTATATACAGAGAAGAATTTGCAAAGTTTTAGTTGTCATATTTTAAAATCATTAAAAAGACTTTATTTAATGATTCTCCCACTATTTTCTTCAAACAAATAACCCTCTAGTATTCATTCAGAAAGTTCAAAACTTTCTAGTAGGACCAAGATCCATATATCACCAATCTCGAGGCAGCTTTGGCTACAAAGCTCGAGAAATGGTTGTTTAGGTAATCAACGTTAGCTAATCACATCATTTATGAGACTCTTAGTTGGTTAAGTAGGTAACATTTACCCTTAACCCTTTGCCCCCCGACCCAATACCGAGGAAGCTTTGGTTACAGAGCTCGATATTGGCAATCCGGTTAAGTATGACCCATGATTGCACCGTCGGATATCACTAACTTATCCTTCGCGCCTCACCAGGATAGACAGGCGCTTATTCCACTTGGAAGTACACACTACTGTCGATCTTGGCCTTGACGAGGGCTAATCATAGAAGGCGATAAACTTAATATTTTAAAATTGAGGGTTTTAAAATTATCTCACCAAAAGGTGTATAATCTGATTATACGCTTGAAATATGAATCACATGTTAAAATTAATATTGTAAACATCCATCAGGCATCTCATGCAAAATACATAAAACAGTAAATAAACGTGACATAGTAATAGCCCCTATGCGGATTTTCAAAGCCAACAGAAAATCCTAGGTCAATCTAAAAGGTGGAAAGCAATAAATCCTATATATAGTCTTCTGCCTCTTTGTGGTTTCCTCCATCTGATGGACGTCTTTCTTTCATCACTTGTTACATATGTAAAATAAATAGAATCTTATTCTAAAACTTTTACATGATGGAAAGAATTCTCAAGTTACATTCGAGATTAAAATTTACAACAAGAGATAATAGATAAGGCACGGCACATAGGCCGTATTATAATAAAAACCACTGGTCAAGGTTATTAACATGCACCATTAGTACTGTTAAAAGGGCCAGTCCTCCCCGCCCCGCACGGACTTGCCTCAAAATGGGTTGGACCGGATCTGGCCCATTTTTTTACGGATCAAGAGAAGCTATGTCCATATCCGCCCACTAGAAATCCGAGGGTAACGGGCCGATCCGTAGGCCAATGGTATTTTTTATTTTTACAATAAATAAATCTAAACTTAAAAAAAAAAGAAAAGAAAGAGAAAGAAACAAGTTTTTGATGAGAAATACGGTGCCCCCAAACAATCTTGATAAGAAAAAAGAAAGAAATTTCGATTGATCCTTTCCATTATCCACTGTGCCACTGAGCATTACTTACTTAATTCTACCATGGATCATATGTATATGCCCAGATTCTCTATGAGTGAAACTCCAAAAGGGAGCAGCATCGACGGTGGAGAAAGAAGGGAGCAACGACACCGATTCAAGAAGAAGGGAGCAACGACGCCGGTTCAAGAAGAAGGGGCGGCAGCGTCGGTGGAAGAAGGGTAAGGATGCAGCGGCGCAAAAAGGAGAGACGAAGAGGTTGCTGAGGTTAAGAGGGTAATTGGATTAGGGTTTTAATTCTATATATAAAATAATATAATATAAAAGAAAGAAGTATGTATATTATACAATATTTATTAAAAAAAACGCGGGTGGCCCGCGATCTGTTTGATCCGCTCTTGATGCGAAACCGTGATGTTTTATATCAAGGTTCGGCTTTTAAGCAGATCTTTCTCTATCTTGAAATAGTTTCTATGGGAATATACTCAACACAACCCCGGTCAGGCTAAGTATCAATGAAGGCTGAAACACCACAACTAGAGAAACAAGCTAGTTGATACAGTAACTCAAAGAATATGAAGTTCTACCGGAAATTCATAAACAAGTATCATAAGAATAACCTTAATCAAAATATCAATATATCAAGTCTAATTAAAAAGGTGGCCGAAATTACTCTTTAAGTAGAGGGATTTCGGTTCCAACTTGAACAAGGAAAAGGGAAATAAGAGTCCTTGAAGAATTAGGACTCTTGAATAACAACTTGCTATCAAGTAACTACCTAAACAAGATAATAGGCACATGTTCCTATTATCTTGGCGGCTAAAATAAAAGTAACTACCAAATCTATGAAGAGTCCTAGTTGCATTAGGACTCTTATTAACCAACTAACTAACACATGGACAACATGTCCTTTATTATAGCAACTACTTGCTATACACGAAAATAAGCCTAAATATTGTAAATAATATGTTGAAAATGACTTTAATGTACAAAAGACTAAAATGCCCTTTTAAATTCGTCCCAATTCTGGACAGCTTGTTGGGCCAACTTGCACGACTATTTCGGATATCAAGAAGGCAGAATCTGATCTTGTGATCTTCATAGAAGTTGTATATCTGCCTCTTATATTTAATATGCAAATTAGAATTAGCTCCATTTGATATCTATATAGAAAGATATGATCATTATACCAAACAGTAGCAAAGCTGTCCATTCCTTGTACACTTGTGATACTTAAGAGGTTGACTTGGGCAACATTCCTAGATGTAATTTAGAGTCCTCTTTGTATCGTAACACACGTTCCCTTGAGTTGGGCAGCCCCAAGGTTGGTACCGTATCATCCCCTCCCTCTTGAAAAGGATTCGCCCTCGAATCATCCCAAAAATCAGCTTTATAATCTGAAAAATGAATTAACGGGAGCAAGTTAGAAACATGGAAAGTAAAAATTGCATTGTCCTTACCTATCAAGGAGATTCTCTTGCGGCTGTCCCAAATAAATGGTGTCTTGTCCTTCTTAATTGAATTTAATGGAGCAGTAAACTTGTTAAAATTGCGAACAAAATGTTTATCAAAGCTTGCTAACTCATATGTTGGACGATCTGGAATTGTATTGGTTGTTCTCGGCCATTCCATCATCGCATTAACTTTTGCCCGATCAACTTTAATACCTTGAAAACTCAACATGCAACTAAGAAGATTAATAGAATGAGTGTAGTAAACATAATTATCTATCTTAGTATACAAAGTTTGTGCTTTAGAAATAGTAAAAATTGCTCTAAGATGCTCAATATGATTCTCTTGGGTTTTACTAGCAACAAGTACCTTTTCAAAGTAAGGAATCGGATGTCTATACTTAAATATTAAGTTATTAACATTGAGACTATCCGTATATAATCTAAAAGTCCTTTCTTGCTTTGGTACAATTTTCCCTGGATTAATATAAGGACTTAAAGACATACTTACCTTCTTCTTTTCAAGAATTAAATCACCTTGGGTTTGAATTTGCTGATTTGTACCCAAAGATGGTTTATACCTTTCACGATTTTGAAGGCTAACAAGTAACCTTCTCGGCAACTCCTTAGGGAAGACTTCATGAAATTTCTGAAAAATGGCAAGACTAGATGTTAGAGTAAAAGAAAAAGTGTTAGTAAATAGGTTCCTTGCGGTTCCTTGCAAATCTAACAAAACAAGAAGTTGTTTTGCTTGAATTGTCCTGTCTACCTTTCCTGATTTAATGAACAAACAATCTTTCTTCTCTTTTAGTGAGCATGCCTTTTTTATCACAATGCTCACGGCTTTTTCATTCTTTTTTACCTCGGATTTTACCTCAGGGATAGGTTCACTTTTTTTTTTTGAACTCATGCTCTTTTAATCTCTTTTCTCTCCCCTCGGCTAATTTTCTTTGAGTCTCACAAACTTGATTCAGTGTCATAGGATGCAATGTGTACCGAATGTTATCTTTTGTAGCCATGTAAACATTCCTTCGACCAATATGATCCGCGAACCTATCATATTGCCAAGGTCTTCCCAGAATAATGTGAATTGCGGTCATAGGTACTACATCACACAAAACTGTATCCTTAAAGTTCCCAATGCCGAAGTCAAACTCTACTTGCTTATCCACTTTAATCTCCCCACTATTGTTTAACCATGAAAGCTTGTATGGCATCGGATGTGCTTTCGTAGGTAAATCTAAAGCGGTTACCATCTCATAATAACAAACGTTAGTGCAGCTACCATTGTCAATAATAACCAAACATGTTCTATCTTTAACAGTGCACTTAGTTTGAAAAAGATTACTACGGTGTTGATGCAAATCATCTAATGGTTGAGAATGTAAAAGTTGCATATTAACCAAAAGAAAATTACCATCATCCGCGGGAAATTCTCCATTGCCCTCGTCTTCATCTCCCAAAAATGGTTCCTCGGTTTCAAGTTCAAAACTTTCGGCCTTAATGTCCCAATTTGACTCTTCGGTTTCTTCCTCATTAAAATATGCTAAATGATCATTATCCTCTAACCTTAATGATGCTCTCGGATGATTTGGATTAAAATCCAATCTTTGCCACAAATTGTCCCTAAAAGGCTCATTAGAGTCGTGTGATTCTCCATCATTATCTCCAATAGCACCTTGTTGAGAAGAATTATCATAAAAAGACATTATCTTTGCAAAGAAAAATTCACACAAAAATCGTTAGTAGAAAAGATATTGAATGAATAGTAATCTGTGAATAGTAATCCGTGAACAGTAATCCGTGAATAGTAATCTGTGAATAGTAACTGATTTTTTTTTCTCTCAATATTCCACAAATACTTGTCAAGAACTTCCAACTTTGGATGATTTAGGTAAATTGAATTGTTGTGTTGATGGAAGGCTGAGAAAATATTGAAAGAAATCCTATCTTGACCTACAAAAAGTCCAAGGAAAAAGTATAAGAGTATTTGTAACAAAACAAGAAAAAGATGTGATCTTTACCTTTCTTGATTTTCTTTTTCTTGAAATTGTTTGTTCTTGAAATCTTTTCTTACCTTCTTACCCGAGACTTACCCTTATCTTGGCCACAATATCAAGAACTCTTGATTAATGACGGTTGTGCTTGAATGAAAAGTCTTGATTGCGGCTAATTCAAGATAAAGAGGGAACAAGAGCCAATTCCTTTATACAAAGGAAGTTTGCTTTTGGACTTGATTCCTTGTCTATTTTGGGCTAACCCGGCTGCCAATTTCTTTACTTCCGGGTGGCTTTTTCGTTGGGGTAAAAAAAAAAATTTTGTTATCTTTCGGCTATTTCAAGCAAACAATAATTTTTTTTTCTTCAAGAAAGCAATAAAGGTACACCAAGATAGAGATCAACCTTTTGCTCTGATACCACTTGATGCGAAACCGTGATGTTTTATATCAAGGTTCGGCTTTTAAGCAGATCTTTCTCTATCTCGAAATAGTTTCTATGGGAATATACTCAACACAACCCCGGGCAGGCTAAGTATCAATGAAGGCTGAAACACCACAACTAGAGAAACAAGCTAGTTGATACAGTAACTTAAAGAATATGAAGTTCTACTGGAAATTCATAAACAAGTATCAAAGGAATAACCTTAATCAAAATATCAATATATCAAGTCTAATTAAAAAGGTGGCCGAAATTACTCTTTAAGTAGAGGGATTTCAGTTCCAACTTGAACAAGGAAAAGGGAAATAAGATTCCTTGAAGAATTAGGACTCTTAAATAACAACTTGCTATCAAGTAACTACCTAAACAAGATAATAGACACATGTTCCTATTATCTTGGCGGCTAAAATAAAAGTAACTACCAAATCTATGAAGAGTCCTAGTTGCATTAGGACTCTTATTAACCAACTAACTAACACATGGACAACATGTCCTTTATTATAGAAACTACTTGCTATACACGAAAATAATCCTAAATATTGTAAATAATATGCTGAAAATAATTAAAGTCTAGAATAGACTTTAATGTACGAAAATAATATCCTAAATATTGTAAATATAGAAACTACTTGCTATACACGAAAATAAGCCTAAATATTGTAAATAATATGTTGAAAATGACTTTAATGTACAAAAGACTAAAATGCCCTTTTAAATTCGTCCCAATTCTGGACAGCTTGTTGGGCCAACTTGCACGACTATTTCGGATATCAAGAAGGCAGAATCTGATCTTGTGATCTTCATAGAAGTTGTAGCTCTGCCTCTTATCTTTAATATGCAATTGGAATTAGCTCCATTGGATATTTATATAGAAAGATATGATCATTATACCAAACAGTAGCAAAGCTGTCCATTCCTTGTACACTTGTGATACTTAAGAGGTTGACTTGGGCAACATTCCTAGATGTAATTTAGAGTCCTCTTTGTATCGTAACACACGTTCCCTTGAGTTGGGCAGCCCCAAGGTTGGTACCGTATCATCTCTCCGCGCGGGTCGCATGCTAAACGGACTGGGCTGAAAAAATTTGCATTTTAACGGGATTCCATATCTTTAGTCCATATCCACCCCATTTGTTGATTAACCAGACCGGTTCGCGGGCCTTGACCTATTTTGACAGTACTATGCACCAAGCTCAAAACAAACACAAAATCATGCTAGGAGCACAAATATACACTTCCTGCCCCTTTCCGGTCCACCCATACCACACTCCTGGTCAACCGCGATACGGCAGTAACCAAAAAAGTCTAAAATTTAGGCCTCCTCGGTCGACCCAGAACACTTCTGTTCGACTGGCTTGAAAATAGCCTAGCTTCGGTCTACCGTGATTGCTCACCGTGAAGGGATTCATGGGTGGAAACTCGTTCCAAACACCCATGAGTCCTCCCCTGAAGGACCCGCTCATACAAAACGAATAGAAAAATACAAGAAAAGGACTTACGTTTCTTGGCTCAAGAATCTGATTCTTGAATGAAAGATTCTGTCTTTATGCTCTCAGCAACGATCACCTTGAGTCTTCCCTTGCAGAATTACACCCTACCGGTATCCACGCGACGAAACGGGCAGCGAGTGAGAGGTTGTTTCCAGAACAACTCCCACGTCCGCTCCACCTCTTCTGGCAGTGGGAGTCTTTAACTCACACGTCCCCTAGACTTCTGCTGGTAGTGGGAGTCTTTATCGGATAACAACTCCCACATAATCTCAGCTATATCGAAAATGCCCCCTTATCTTTAATTCGAATAATAACGTCTTATTATCCTCAGAAAAATAAATGTCCTATACAATGAACCTAGACACATTCTAGATTCATTGAATCTGGACATGAAGCTCGTTAGCTCGTCTATGCGTGTGACCCTGTAGGTTCATATCACAATGGCAATGAAAACACACTTAGTAGTAGTGTGTGTTCATAAATCACAAGCGGTCCCTAGCAGGACATTATGACTACCCAAAGTGAATGAATTTACGGTGGAACCTAATATCAATCCACTATTTAATCCCTTTGTCTCGCGATATCCTAATTAAGCATAAGGCATGGTAGTCGTCACCCTTGTAAGGCTTAATTATATTTATGCTCGATCTCCAGGTAGACTGTTCCATCAAACAATATTTAATAACCACTTTATTAAATACGTTTGAGCACGGCCATGCATTTAAACAGTCTTTCCCTATCGAGGGGCCCATGGATATCTCTCTCTAATAATAGAGAGGGACAAATTCCTTACAATGCCTCTAACATTCAAGCCATGATAGGCCACTACATCCGATCATCAGTCGTATTGATTACTCGATTAAAAGCAACGTACGACTGAGTCAAAACGTGGCTCCATTCATGCTAGAATCAATGGAGACATGAGGTCTAAGGATTCTAAAATAGTATTGAGGAAGTAATACTTATGTTGTAGAGTCGGCCACGGTTTCCTGATCCAAACAACTTCTTTAGCTGCTTCAGAGGCAGCTAGATACTCAGTTTCTGTTGTAGAGTCGGCCACGGTTTCCTGCTTTGAGCTCTTCCAGCTCACAGCCACCTCCATTCAAACAAAACACAAAACCAGATTGCGATCTAAAGTCATCTACGTCGGTTTGGAAGCTTGCGTCTGTGTAACCATTTACAACCAGACTTCCTTCCTGACCTCCGTAAACTAAGAACATATATTTAGTCATTCTCAAGTACTTAAGAATGCTCTTGACTGTAGTCCTATGTGACTCTCCAGGGTAAGATTGATATCTGCTAGACATACTTAACGCGAAAGAGACATCCGGGCGAGTGCATATCATGGCATACATAATAGACCCAATGGCTGAAGCATATGGGATCTTACTCATGTGCTCTTGGTCCTCCTTTGTGGAAGGTCCTTGAGTTCTGCTGAGTTTAATGCCATGTGACATGGGCAAGAATCCCTTTTTGGAGTCTTGCAAACAGAACCGTTTCAGTACCTTGTCAATGTATCCACTCTGGCTTAGGCCAATCATTTTGTTAGATCTATCTTCTATAGATTCTTATACCCAAAATGTATGTAGCCTCGCCTAAGTCTTTCATGGAAAAACACTTCCCCAACCAAGCTTTAACGCTTTGTAATGTGGGGATGTCATTTCCAATCAGTAAGATGTCATCCACATAAAGCACAAGGAACACTACTGCATTATTATTTATTTTCTTATAAACACAAGGCTCGTCTTCGTTTTTGATGAAACCGAATTCTTTAATACGTTTATCAAAGCGACGATTCCAGCTTCGAGATGCTTGCTTCAATCCATAAATGGACCTTTGAAGCTTACACACTTTGGTAGGATTTGTTGGATCAACAAACCCCTCAGGTTGTGTCATATACACATCCTCGAGAAGGTTTCCATTAAGAAACGCAGTCTTAACGTCCATTTGCCATATCTCATAGTCATAATATGCGGCTATGGCAAATAAAATCCTAATAGACTTTATCATAACGACAGGAGAAAAGGTTTCTTCATAGTCAATACCATGAACTTGTCTATAACCTTTAACTACTTGTCGAGATTTAAAAGTGTGTACATTACCATCCATGTCGGTTTTCTTTTTGAAACACCAATTGTTATCAATGACCTTACACCCTTCGGGTGGGTCAACCAAAGTCCACACATGGTTATCGTACATGGATTGCATCTCTGACTTCATAGCTTCTATCCACTTATCTGACTCAGAACTACGAATTGCCTCTTTGTAGGTAGTGGGTTCATCTTGATCAATCAGTTCAACCTGATGATCACCAGTCACGAGAAATCCATATCTCTCAGGCTGTTGATGTACCCGACTCGACCTCCTTGGGCCTTGTGTCAAAGATTGAAGCTCAGTATCAGCACGTGAGCTTGCTTGAACTTTCAAATTTGGTTCAGATGTTGTTTGGGGATCTTGAATTTCCTCAAGATGGATCTTACTCCCACTATCCTCTTTGGAAATAAATTCCCTTTCAAGGAATAAACCATTACAAGCAACAAACACTTTGTTCTCTGATGGAAGATAGAAGTAATATCCTTTAGTTTCTTTAGGATATCCCACAAACAAACACTTGTCAGATTTAGGGGAGAGTTATCCAAATAACAAGCGTTTTACATACGCCTCGCATCCCCAAAATTTTTGAGAAATGACAAACTAGGTCGTTTCCCAGTCCATATCTCATATGGAGTTTTCTGAACCGCTTTAGAAGGAACTCTATTCAATATAAATGTAGCAGTTTCTAAGGAGTAACCCCAAAAGGAGATTGGAAGATTGGTCTGACTCATCATAGATCGAACCATATCTAATAAGGTGTGATTCCTCCGTTCTGACACGCCATTCCATTGTGGTGTGCCAGGAGGAGTTAAGTGTGAAAAAATTCCACAACCTCTAAGATGTTCGTCAAACTCTTGGTTAAGGTATTCGCCACCTCGATCTGATCGAAGTATCTTAATACTTTTACCAAGTTGATTTTGTACTTCATTTTGAAATTCTTTGAATCTTCCAAAAGATTCTGATTTATGTTTCATTAGATAGACGTAGCCATATCTACTGAAATCATCTGTGAATGTAATGAAGTACTGGAACCCTCCTCTAGCACTTGTATTTATTGGTCCACAAACATCTGTATGTATGAGGCCCAATAAATCGGAAGCTCTCTCACTTTGTCCACTAAAGGGAGCTTTAGTCATTTTGCCTAACAAGCAAGAATCACATGTCTCATAAGACTCTAAGTCAAATGATGTCAAAATTCCATCTTGATGGAGTTTTGATATGCGTTTCTCATTTATGTGGCCCAAACGACAGTGCCAAAAGTAGGTTTGGTTTAAGTCATTAGATTTAAATCTCTTAGTATTAATGTTATAGATGAGCCTTTTAATGGATTCATCGAGGTTAAGAACATAAAGCCCATTCATCAAAGTGGCATCTCCATAGAAGATACGATCTTTATGAATGGTGCAAATTTTATTCAGAATATTTAATTCAAAACCTTCAATATCCAAACAAGAAACTGAAATAATATTCCTACTCAAAGTTGGAACATAAAGACCATTATTCAGTTCTATAATAAGGCCACTTGGCAAAACTAAATTAAATGTCCTAGTAGCTACAGCAACAACTCTTGCTCCGTTCGCTACTCTCAAGTCCACTTCTCCTTTTGCTAGTGATCTACTCCTTTTGAACCCCTGCACATTTGCACAAATGTGAGATCCACAACCGGTATCTAATACCCATAAAGTATGAGCAGACATGTTAATTTCAATAACATAAATATCTGGATAGACAGTCAAACTGGCGTTCCCTTTTTTCTTTTCTTCCAAGTAGAGTTTGCAGCTCCGTTTCCAATGGCCTGGTTCGCCACAATGGAAGCAAACCCCTTCCTTTGGTGCCTTGGCTTTGGGCTTGGGCTTGGGCTTGTCATTGCCTTTGCCTTTGCCTTTCTTGGCCATGGGCTTTCCCTTTCCTTTCTTCTTGAAATTCCCTTTTTGAACCATTAACACTTCAGGGGGTTTTCTTAATGTTCAGTTCAGCCTGCTTGAGCATCCCGTGTATTTCATGTATGGTCTTCTCCATGGCATGCATGTTGAAGTTCATAACAAAATGGTCATACTCCGGTGGGAGTGAGCCCAAGATCATATTTGTGGCCCTGTCATGACCTATGGGAGCCCCAAGTTTCTCAAGTTGATCAAGATAGCCCTTCATCTTAAGAATATGTGCACTTACATAGGTGCCAGGGGCCATCTTGCAACTGGTCAACGCCTTAGTGGTAAGGAACCTTTCATGGCGGGCTTTCTCTTGGAACATTTCCTTGAGCTGGCCCATCATCTGGAAAGCCTCAACCCCTTCAAACTGTTTTTGAAGGTAAGTGCTCATTGTGACTAACATGAGACAAGTCACATCGTTAGAGTCATCAAAATGCTTCTTCCAAGCATCTCTTTCAGCTCTAGGGGAGTTGTTTGCAGGCTGTTCAGAAATATCCGTATCAAGAACATATAGCTTTCTTTCCTGCTTAAGGACAATCCTTAAGTTGCGGGCCCATTCAAGGAAATTGGTCCCGCTCAGTTTTTCCTTCTCAAGGACGGATCACAATGAATTGCGTGAAGTATTGGTTGCCATTATCTACATTAAATTATTTGCAAAGTTATTAGTTTTGAGCAAAAAATCTTTCCACAATTTCAACACTTGATAAATAGTGGAAAATAACATTTTACGATAGTTATAAGTTAGCTTTGGCTTATCTCCCATAATTAAAGTAAAATCAACCTATGGGAATGACATCTATATGTCCCGGCTATTTCCCATTTTATGCCCTAGGCCCAAAACTATTTTGATAGCCTAGTTAAGTCGAACCATGTCTAAGTGTATGGAAATCACTATTTTCCCATCTCCTCTTGCCTAGATAACCACTTATCTGTTGCTTTGGCAAGCAGACATAATGATGATCCAAGCTCAAGGAGTGCTTAGGATATGGTAGGCATTTTAAGACTTAATTAAAACAATTTATGTGACGAATAATAAATCAAGATCCATAAGACATAAAATAAAAGCATCTCATGCAATATAAAAAGAATAAAAGTAAACGTGAGATAGCATGGCCTAATCCTATGATGACTCCCACGAGCCTTGTTGGAGCCAAGGGTCAATCTAAGTCTATATCCATCTCATGGATAAAGTCTTCGATCCAGCGTCCTCCAATCTTGTTACATAATTACATGGGCATACCCAGCCTTCAATGTAAAGCAGTAAAACTAATCTAAGAAAGCGATTACAATTTTACAACATTGAAAAACGGCTCGCAGGCCGTATTATAAAGTTACAACCCAAAAATATGTAAAACAAGAGGGGTATAGTAGGCCATGCTATTCACCATGCTAAAACTCACATAAAGCATAATGAAATAAAAGCGAGTACATATACGAAGTCTTAGGTCAGCGGAACGCGGACGGTCACGCGACGCAGACGGCGGTCCCGCTTTACCTCTCAATCGCCTTACTTACATAATCGGATTATGCATTGGTTAATCGAATTAATAACAGTTTCATAAACAGTTTATGCATATAATCAGATTGATAACAGATTAACCGAATCAATACAATTGCAATTGATACATAATTAATCAAATTAATAACATACGATAGCAGTTCATGCAATATTAATCGAATTAATAGCATACGATAACAGTTTATGCATATCAGAATATACAGAAACATATAAACATGATGAGCCGAAATCAGTTTATGCAAATATCACATATATTGAACAAAAGATACAATCTTTTATGTTTCCACACACACACATACCAAATCGGAATTGATATATGTTATGATGTGATTGACAATATCGAATTCGAATCGTATGAGCAAGGCTCTGATACCACTGAAGGGATTCATGGGCGGAAACTCGTTCCAAACACCCATGAGTCCTCCCCTGAAGGATTCGCTCATACAAAACAAATCGAAAAATACAAGAAAAGGACTTACGTTTCTTGGCTCAAGAATCTGATTCTTAAATGAAAGATTATGTCTTTATGCTCTCAGCAGCGATCACCTTGAGTCTTCCCTTGCGGAATTACACCCTACCGGTACCCACGCAACGAAACGGGCAGCGAGTGCTAGCTCTTCGTTTTTCTGAGTTTCGGGATTTAGAGAGAAAGGGAGGCAGAAAACAGTTTTCTGGATTTCTTGGTATTTCGGCTGGAAAAATTGTCTAAACCTAGGGTTTCGGCCAAGAGAGGTTTTATATAGAGAGTGAGAGGTTGTTTGCTGAACAACTCCCACATCCGCTCCACCTCTTCTGGCAGTGGGAGTCTCTAACTCCCACGTCCTCTAGATTCTACTGGTAGTGGGAGTCTTTATCGGATAGCAACTCCCACATAATCCCAGCTATACCGAAAATGCCCCCTTTTCTTTAATTCGAATAATAACGTCTTATTATCCTCAGAAAAATAAATGTCCTATACAATGAACCTAGACACATTCTAGATTCATTGAATCCGGACATGAAGCTCGTTAGCTCGTCTATGCGTGTGACCCTGTAGGTTCATATCACAATGGCAATGAAAACACACTTAGTAGTAGTGTGTGTTCATAAATCACAAGCGGTCCCTAGCAGGACATTGTGACTACCCAAAGTGAATGAATTTACGGTGGAACCTAATATCAATCCACTATTTAATCCCTTTGTCTCGCGATATCCTAATTAAGCATAAGGCATGGTAGTCGTCACCCTTGTAAGGCTTAATTATATTTATGCTCGATCTCCAGGTAGACTGTTCCATCAAACAATATTTAATAACCACTTTATTAAATACGTTTGAGCACGGCCATGCATTTAAACAGTCTTTCCCTATCGAGGGGCCCTATGGATATCTCTCTCTAATAATAGAGAGGGACAAATTCCTTACAATGCCTCTCACATTCAAGCCATGATAGGCCACTACATCCGATCATCAGTCGTATTGATTACTGGATTAAAAGTAACGTACAACTGAGTCAAAACGTGGCTCCATTCATGCTAGAATCAATGGAGACATAAGGTCTAAGGATTCTAAAAGAGTATTGAGGAAGTAATACTTATGACTAAGGACCATGAAGCATTACTTCTCTAACGGATCACATCCGATACGATATATCTCAATATATTGCATCTATGATATGATTTGTACTTATTACACATGATTAGTAAAACATAATCACCAATCAAACATCATACTAGTTTTATTTCATTGTAAAGTAGATTACATAAAACTAGGGACAACTAGAATAGTAATTACATAAGCAAATGAGTTTTACTATCAAATCACGCATTTGATGTTCATAAGTAAAATTAACTATTCAGATGAAATGCTCAAAAAGATATAAAACGTACAACATATGCTAATGGTCCTAGGCACTACTAACACACCGGTCATCCAAAATCTAGGCAGTAGCAAAATCCTATTTTATAACTCATGTTCGGCCTGCCGCAACCTCTTACGGTCGACCGAATATTTGCCAGAAAGTAGAAAATAGCCAAAACACAATTTTTACAGTTCGTTACGGGATTCATTTAACACTTAAACGACTTCCCAGAGGCTGTAAAAAGGAAAACTTCCTATGACATGCATTATGAACTACTAAAATAGCAAGATAACACATAAACAAGATTATTGGGATCTCGTGATAGGCTCTAATACTACTAAAGGTAAAATTTGTAATCCCCAAAATGCAGCTGAAATAAAAGTGCGTGATTATGTTCCTTAGAGGATCTACTCACGAGAATGAACCACAATCCTATGTTTATGAATTATACCTTTTAGTCGATCTAATCGACGATGCCCGAATTCTGCTACTAGAAATCATCAACAACAACCAACTGACTCCTGTCTCTACTGGTATCCATACACTTTTCCCGGAATCCACAAAATATAGGCTACTTAGGAAAACCGGAATCAAAGATGAATTTTCTTCTCTTGATTGTTTTGAGAGTGTGTAAGAAAATGAAGAAAAAATTCAATTTTTGCTTCTAGGATTTTCGGCTGAGAGAGAGTAGAGAGAATAGAGAATAATTCATTAAAACACAAGTGTAGATAATGATGAACTTTTCATCAATTTTGTGGTGTTAGTGGAATCACCCACTAACCCCACTTGCCCACTATTCTCTCCCACTCCTCCTTTACACACTCTCTCACACATGTAGATGTGCCAATTTTGACCAAGTCCAACTGGTCCGGTCGACCGCATAAATGGTTCTCGGCCGACCGAAGTGACCAAAAGTTCGGTCGACTCGAGACAGTTCTCGGTCGACTAGGGTCTTTTGCCCAATCCAATTGAGCTTGCCCAATCCAATCGAGCACCTATATCAAATGTAAACTCCAACACTTTGTGACCTAGAAAAACACTCTTTGTGAGTGGAATCTTATTAGTGAAGCAAAAGTCCTCATTGTTGGAGTTTACATTTGATATAGGTGCTCAATTAGATTGGGCAGACTTAATTGGATTTAGCGTTCAATTGGATGCGGTAGAACAGGACCCGGTTGGACTGGACCCGGTCGACCGAGAACCTTTTCTGGTAGACCGAACCGATTTGTCACTCCGGTTGGCCGAGAACCATTTCTCCGGTCGAACGAACTAGGTTAACTAAGTTAAAAACGACAAAGACATGTGTGGGGAGTGTGTAGTGTGTGTGTGTGTGTGTGAAGGGAGTAGTGGGGAGAGAAAAGTGTGAGTGTGGAATTAGTGGGTGGTTCCACTAACACCACATGATGAATTGTTGGGAAATCAGCCTGTTTAGTCCCCCAGGAATTTTCGGTTAGCCTGTAAAGTCCCCAATGTTTAATTTCAGCCTGTAAAGTCCCCTAGGAATTTTCGTTCAGCCTGTAAAGTCCCCAATGTTTAATTTCAGCCTAGTTAGTCCCCAGAAATTTTCGATCAGCCTGTAAAGTCCCTTACTTATTTAATTTCAGCCTATAAAGTCCCTTATCTATTTACAGGCTGAACGAAAATTCCTAGGGACTAACTAGGCTGAAATTAAACGTTAGGGACTATACAGGCTAACCGAAAATTCTTGGGGGACTAAACAGACTGATTTCCCTGAATTGTTCATTACTTTCACAATTCATTCCAATTTTATTCCATTCTCTAATCTTAGCTGAGAGAAAATAAGAAAAATCTCTGAATTTTTCTATCTCTCTAACACACTTTCAAGAACACTATTTTTCGGGTTTTGTTTTTCACATATCTATATTAACAAAGCTCCCGAAGACCGTCTTCAACGTTCGACGTTTTTGTGACTATCCGACGGCTGCCATTGGTGATTCAAAGTAGCAGATTCCGGGCTCTTTCGATTAGATCGAAAATGTAATATTTCTATTCACAAGGTACTGGTATTTCTCATGAAAAGATCTTGTAAAGGAACGGCATCCCATTTTAATTCCGCTGCTATTCTATGGGGATTTCGAATTTCTTCCTTTCACTCATTTGTTGAGGCAATTGTATAAGGTTGATCCCACCTTACATTTGTTGTGAAGGGAACTTCATTAGTGAAGCGTTGAAATCCTTAGGTGTGTCCTAAGGTAGTGGATGTAGATATTTGTGATCGAACCACTATAAATCCTTGTATTAGTTTTCTCCATCCCTTACCTATTTGCTTTATAGTTCATGAATTTCTGCAACTTGTTTACATGATTACATGAACTAATTCTTTAAGGATTGGAAAACCTACACATGCTTCCTTGCTTTATACATTGCTTCACTTAGTCATCTAAGTTGCCACAACATAATTAACTCACCTTATGTGCTTAATCAACATATTTGTTGTTAAGATAATCATTTAGGCAAAGAAGTTTAGAAAAGCTAAAAAGTTTTTAGAACCTAATTCACCCCTCTTAGGTTCAAACCCCTATTCGGTTATTTCAATTGGTATCAGAGCCTAGTCTCCTTTTTGTTGGACTTACATCCTAGGAGGGTCCATGTCTCTTAGCTTTTCTACAATAGATGACCAATCCCCATCTCGACCACCTTTATTCGATGGCTCCAACTTTGCTAGTTGGAAATATATGTTTAAATGCTTTTTGTTATCTAATGACTCTACCTTGTTGAGCATAATAGAAGAAGCAATTTTCATGTCACACCCTGTAACCTGGGTGATGGCATAACAATATCTTATTGGCCAGTGAGACACCAAAGCCCATTTACAGAGTTACTAAAAAGGAAATACGTCATCATATAATAGAGAGATCCAAATGTAATACAGTGGAAACATAAATACTGAAATGGAAATAAGTTCTAACATGATATGATAAATAAACCAAGTGTTCAACTACTATGTGTTCCCTATTACAAGGTTCATTATGTGATCACTCTTCATGATACCCCTCCCAAGCATCATCCTCAAAAGATGGCTCAGCACCATCATCACCTACAAATAAGAAAAATAAAGGGCTGAGATGCGAAGCCCAGTAAGGATCAAACGACCGCTGGGATGAAGCATTAGAAAAGACACATAACCTTCTCATTTCCCAAAATTCGTTTGAAAACACGCTTTTGACACAACACACACCTAGAACCACATCACGACACTCTCAGAACATTAAAATAGAGCACACAACACATTAATCTCAAAGTACGGACAAAATAGAACACAACACATCTAACAATGAACCCCCTGGTCGACATAGACTAGGGGTGCGGTCGACCGAAGGTCGTCCGAGATCAAGACAGAAAGACGGATCAAAATTCCAAGCGGCCTCCAGCCCATTCCGGTTGACCGAAGGTCGTCCCGGTCGATAAGTTTTACACTTCGGTTGACCGAGATAAGACCTCCACTCGTCCGAATGGTCTCAGTAGTTAGCTCTAGACGATAGACTGAATGTCCGGTCGACCGCACTAGTCGACCGAGATTCAACCAGGCAAAAAATAGTGTAAATAAACAAAGGAAAAGTGCATTTCTACACTTGCCCAATCCCAGCCCAAAAAATACAGATTTTTTACTCAAACCACATAACAAGTAAGACCAAAACAAGATCAAGATCAAGTAATATAAATAACAACAAGTAAACAAATAATCATACTCTTCACATCTTCACACTTATACTTTGGATTGTGCTACGAGCACCATGTTCTACTCACAAGACACAACAGAAATACACATTGTTAGATGTTACAAGTATGATTATTGTTATAACACACTCACCCACATATTTCCCACGATTGAGCTCAATTATCTATTCACGATTCTACAACAATAACTGTAACAACCCTAACGACGACCAAGTTAGGATGCCCTAAGAATTTCATAACACATGGGTTTAGTTTCACTCCCTGAATGAACGAGTCTAAGCTTTTAAGGATCCATTTTACATTTCATTTTCATCCATCACGATGAACTCCACGAAACTGTTACAGTCCCAATGATATACCACATCGGGTGAAGGTCCAAGATTTTTAATCACAACACATTAACTCCCGGGTTCAACACATTCACATTATAATTTGAATGAATCTTGTTATATAGAAGTTCATAGACAAAGGCTCAAAACGGGGGTGACGACTCGGTCGACCAAAACCAAATAGGCAACGACAACCACAATCTCAATTAGACGACACCCAAACGACAACAATTACAAATCCATGTTAGCAATCAACAACAAAGTAAATAAGGCTAGAAAGATACAACAAATACATATACAAATCCACAACACAATATAGACACGAAGATCAACCACATTGAATGCAAATAAATCCGACCCTTCATCCATTTTATGCAATAAAACATGAATATACAATTCATACTTTAAAATACTGATTTCATGAGTTTTATAACTGAAAACAAAGAGGTGTAAGATCCTTACTTGATTCAATCACAAGTTACACAAGCAATATGAAGAATCCCGAAATCAGAAAAACCAGCCCTTCCCGGTGCAATAACTTTTTGCTCCGAACTCGAAATCACGATCCGTATGCGGTCGCACATAGGTATTTTGATTACCTTCAAAATTCACTAAAGATCGCTGAAAATGGACACCGTTTGCCCCTTCAATCGTTCTCTCAAAGTTACACCACTCAAATTCGTCAACACTAAAAATATCGAACTTCAAACTTAAATTACTCACTACACAAAACTCCAAATGTTGATCCTTCAACTCCCAGATGTAGCTTTTCCAAACCTCTTTCTAACCCTACAAGAATCACTCGATTCCAACACCGATTACTATATCGAATGTCAGAAAAACCACTCAACCCTCAATCTGCCAGCCTTTTCTCTTTTCCCTCTTCTTTTCCTTTCTTTTTCTTTCCTTTTATTTTGTAACTCCCTTCTAAAAATTCCAACCATTAACCCCCATTAACTCTCTAATACTTACTCTTCTAAATAAATCTCAACCAAATCCCTCGATCTACCAACTCTCACACATAAGTCCCCAAATCTCAAACACGTACAATAAGCCCCTCAAACAAACACACCCAACTTGTAACACATCAACATGTTATAACATTAATAAGAACCCAACCACATATTCATACAAAAATAAATTCATGCCATAGCAATTAATCATGCAAAAATTAATTACAAGTCATGCAACAAATAAGCAAAAGTTCGGAGTATCACATTTCACACAAGGGATCAAATTGCCAAAGTCTAGGAAAGACTTCAATGAAGAAGATTGCAAGAAGATGACTTCCAACTTCAAGGCCATGAACGTACTTTGTTATGCACTAAATCAAGAATCTCTCAACAAAGTGCATGAAAGTGAAGATGCTCACTCTATGTGGAATATGCTTGAAGCATCATATGAAGGCGAAGTTGAAGGTGTTAGTAGTGCCCTAGGACCATGAGCATATGTCGTGCGTTTTATATTTGTAGCATGTGATTTGAATAGTTAATTTTTCTTTTTGAACATCAAATATGTGATTTGATAGTAAAACTCATTAGCTTACATAATTGTTATTATGTTCGTCCCTAGTTTTATGTAATGTTATATACAAGAAATAAAACTAGTATGATGTTTGATTGATGATCATGTTGTACTGATCATGTGTAATAAATACAAATCAGATCATAAATACATATTGGGGATATATTGTATTGGACGTGATCCGAAAGAGAAGTAATACTTCATGGTTCTTTTAGTCATAAGTATTACTTCCACAATACTATTTGGAATCCTTAGACCTTATGTCTCCATCGTTTCCAGCATGAATGGAGATACGTTTTGACTCAGTCAAACGTTACTTTTAATCGAGTAATTAATACGATTGATGATCGGATGTAGTATCCCATCATGGCTTGAATGTGAGATGCATTTTAAGGGATTTGTCCCTCTCTTATTAGAGAGAGATATTGTTAGTAGTGCCCTAGGACCATTAGCACATGTTGTGCGTTTTATTATCTTTTGAGCATGTAATTGAATAGTTAATTTTGCTTTTGATTATCAAATGTGTGATTTGATAGTAAAACTCATTAGCTTATGTAATTACTATTCTAGAAGTCCCTAGTTTTATGTAATGCTTAATTACTATGAAATAAAACTAGTATGATTGTTGATTGATGATCTTGTTTTACTGATCATGTGTAATGGATACAAATCACATCATAGATGCAATATATAGGGATACATTGTATTGGACGTTATCCGTCAGAGAAGTAATACTTCATGGTCTTAAGTCATAAGTATTGCTTCCTCAATACTATTTTTGAATCCTTAGACCTTATGTCTTCATTGATTCTAGTATGAATGGAGCCACGTTTTGACTCAGTCGGACGTTACTTGTAACAGAGTAATCAATACGACTGATGATCGGATGTAGTGTCCTATCATAGTTTGAATGTGAGAGACATTGTAAGGAATTTGTCCCTCTCTATTATTAGAGAGAGATATCCATGGGCCCCTCGATAGGGAAAGACATGTTTAAATGCATGGCCAGTGCTCAAATGTATTTGATAAAGTGGTTATCAAATGCTATTTTGTCGAAACAGATCTACCCGGAGATCGAGCATAAATACAATTAAGCTTAATAAGGGTGACGACCACCATGCCTTATGCTTAATTAGGATATCGCGAGACAAAGGGATTAAATAGTGGATTGACAATAGGTTCAGTTGTAAATTCATTCACCTTGGGTTGTCACAATGTCCCTCGCTAGGGGCCGCTAGTGACTTATGAACTCACACTACTACTAAGTGTGTTTTCATTGCCATTGTGATATGAACCTACGGTGGTCACACGCATAGACGAGCTAACAAGCTTCATGTCCGCATTCAATGAATCTAGAATGTGTCTAGGTTCATTGTATCCGACATTTGTTTTTTCCGAAAATAATAAAGTGTTTATTATTCGAATTAGAGATAGGGGCAATTTTGGTATTTAACTATAGCTGGGATTAAGTGGGACTTGTTATCCGATAAAGACTCCCACTACCAGCAGAAGTCTAGGGGACGTGGGAGTCAGAGTCTCCCACAGCCGAGAGAAGTTGAGTAAACGCGGGAGTTGTTCTGGGAACAAACTCCCACACTCTATATAACATCTCTCATTCAGCCGAAATACCAATACAAGAAAGGAAAAACGTTTTCTTTCTGCTTTTCCCTTTTCTCTCTAAATTCCCGAACTTCAGAAAGACGAAGAGCTAGCAATCACTGCTTGTTTCGTCGCGTGGATACCGGTAGAGGGAAATTCCGCAAAGGGAATTCCGTTGGTGAAAAAAAGAAAACTTCCAAGAATCGTCATCCTCCATTCAAGAAGTAGCTTCTTGAATCCGAAAAATTGTAAGTTTTTACCGCTGTTTTCGAATTGTTTCATATGAGCGGATCCTTCAGGGGAGGATCCATGGGTGTTTGGAACGAGTTTCCGCCCATGAATCCCTTCAGATATCTGTGTGCCCCTCGATAGGGAAAACTGTTTAAATGCACGGCCGTGCTAAAAAGTATTTAATAAAGTGGTTATTAAACACCATTTGTTGGAACAGTCTACCTGGAGATCTAGAAGAAATATAATTAAGATTTATAAAGGTGACTACTACCATGCCTTATGCTTAATTTGGATGTTGCGAGACAAAGGGGTTAAATAGTGGATTGATATTAGGTTCCACCGAACATTCATTCACTCTAGGTAGTCACAATGTCCTGCTAGGGACCGCTTGTGATTTATGAACACATACTATTACTAAGTATGTTTTCAATATCATTGTAATATGAACCGACATGGTCAAATGCATAGACGAGTTAACGAGCTTTATGTCCAGATTCAATGAATCCAGAATTTGTCTAGGTTCATTGTATCTGACATTTGTATTTTCTGAGAATAATAAAATGTTATTATTCGAATTAGAGATTAAGGATGGGCATTTTCGGTATTTGGTTTTCGCTGGGATTATGTGGGAGTTATTATGCGATAAAAAATCCCACTACCAGAAAAGGTTGGGATTATGTGGGAGTTGGTTTTCGGAACAAACTCTCACGCCCTATATAATCCTATTTTAAGCGAAACCCTAGAGATCAATCTTTGAGACGCAAAACAAAAGAAACCATAAACAAAATCTGCCATCCTTTCTCTCTAGATTTTCGAAACTCAGAAAACGAAGAGCTAGCACTCGCTGCGCGTTTCGTCGCGTGGATCATGGTAGAGAGAAATTTCGCAAATGAAGGCTTTTGGTGGTTGCAGCCCACCATCTGAATCAGAAACCCTTAACGAAAAATTGTAAGTCTTTTTCGTCTATTATTCGATTCCCATAGTGTGAATGGATCGTATCAGGGAGGATTCAAGGGTGTTTAGAACGAGTTTCTGCCTATGAATCCCTTCAGTGGCATCAGAGCTTTGTTCATACTATTCGAATTCAATAATGTTAGTCAAAATCATAACACGTATCAATCTCGATTTGATATGTGTGTGTGTGTGAAACAGAAAAACTGTTTTTCGTAATTCTGATATATATATATATATATATGTTGATCTGTTAATCTGATTAATATGTTTATTTACATGATTCGATTTGTTTTAATTTGATTAATATTTCATAAACTGCACTCGTATGTAATATGTCATTAATTCGATTAATAATGCATAAATTGCTATTGGATGCTATCTGGTTTTAATCTGATTAACATCGCATAAACTGTTTATGTATGGATTATATTGTATAAACCAGTTAATAATACGATTATACATGTTCGGCAAAGGAGGGTAAAATCGGGGCAGAAAACTCATTCCATGAGCAGAGGGAAAATCAGATTTTCTTTCTGGGTGCGCTGCCCGTAGGACCCCATCCGGGGGCGCAGCCCTAAGCCTTCGTATTTGTACTCTTTACTTGATTATATTATGCTTTATGTGAGTTTTAGCATGACCTACTATACCCCCTCTTGTTTTAACATTTATTGGGTTGTAATTTTATAATACGGTCTGCGAGCCATTTTTCAATGTTGTAAAATTGTAATTGCTTTTGTAGATTAGTTTTATTGCTTTATCTTGAAGGTTGGGTATGCCCATGCAATTATGTAGCAAGACTGGAGGACACTGGATCGAAGACTCTATCCATGTGAACGGATCCTATCGGGGAGGATTCATGGGTTGGTGTTTAGAATGAGTTTATGCCTATGAATCCCTTTAGTGATTTTACTTTAATTATGGGTGATAAGCCAAAGCTTACTTGTAATTATTGCAAAATGGTTTCTCCACTATTTATCAAGTGTTGAATAATTGTGGAAAGTTTTTGCTCAAAAATTAATTAATGACTTTGCAAATATTTTAATGTAGATAATGGCAACCAACTCTTCACACAATTCATTGCGTTCTGTTCCTGAAAAAGAAAAACTAAGTGGGTTCAATTTCCTTGATTGGGCTAGCAACTTAAGGATTGTCCTTAAGCAAGAAAGAAAGCTATATGTTCTCGACACTGATATTCCTGAACAATCTGCAAACAACGCCCCAAAAGCTAAGAAAGATGTTTCGAAGAAGCATGTGGATGATTCTAACGATGTGACTTGTCTCATGCTAGCCACAATGAACTCTGAGCTTAAAAAATAGTTTGAAGAGGTTAAGGCTTTCCAGATGATGGGTCCTTTACTTTAATCAACAAGGCTGCTTTTCAGCTCAAGGAAATGTTCCAAGAGCAAGCCCGCCAAGAAAGGTTCCTCACCACAAAGGCGTTGAAGAGTTGCAAGACGGCCACTGGCACCTTTGTGAGTGCATATGTTGTTAGTAGTGCCCTAGGACCATTTGCATATGTTGTACATTTTATATATTTTTGAGCATGTCATTTGAACAGTTAATTTTTCTTTTGAACATCAAATACATGATTTGATAGTAAAACTCATTAGCTTATGCGATTACTATTCCGAGTGTCCTTAGTTTTATGTAATGTTCTATACGATGAAATAAAACTAGTATGATGTTTGATTGATGATTATGTTTTACTAATCAAGTGTAATGGATGCAAATCTGATCATAGATATAATATATTGGGATATATTGTATTGGACGTGATCCGGAAGAGAAGTAATACTTCATGGTTTTTTAGTCATAAGTATTACTTCCTCAATACTATTTGGAATCCTTAGACCTTATGTCTCCATCGTTTCCGGCATGAATGGAGCTACGTTTTGACTCAATCAGACGTTACTTTTAATCGAGTAATTAAAACGACTGATGATCGGATGTAGTATCCTATCATGACTTGAATGTGAGAGGCATTGTAATGGATTTGTCCCTCTCTTATTAGAGAGAGATATCCATAGGGCCCTCGATAGGGAAAATTGTTTAAATGCATGGTTGTGCTCAAATGTATTTAATAAAGTGGTTATTAAATACTATTTGTTGGAACAGTCTACCTAGAGATCGAGCATAAATACAATTAAGATTTATAAGGGTGACAACTACCATGCCTTATGCTTAATTTGGATATCGCGAGACAACGGGATTAAATAGTGGATTGATATTAGGTTCCACCGTACATTCATTCACTCTGGGTAGTCACAATGTCCTGCTAGGGATTGCTTGTGATTTATGAACACATACTACTATTAAGTGTGTTTTCATTGCCATTGTGATATGAACCTACAGGGTCAGACGGATAGACGAGTTAACGAGCTACGTGTCCAGATTCAATGAATCTTGAATATGTCTAGGTTCATTGTATCTGGAATTTCTTTTTTTTGAGAATAATAAAATGTTATTATTCGAATTAGAGATTAATGATGGGTGGATTTTTGGTATTTGACTTTCGCTGGGATTACGTGGGAGTTATTATGCGATAAAAACTCAGACTACCAGGAGAGGTTGGAATGACGTGGGTGTTGGTTTTCAGAACCAGCTCTCATACCTATATAATCTATTTTGGCCGAAACCCTAGGGTTGGAGCCCTATAACTCGAAATTAGATTTCTGCCTCCTTTCTCTCTAGGTTCCTAAAACTTAGAAAATGAAGAGCTTGCACTCGTTGCTCGTTTCGTCGCGTGGATACTAGTAGAGAGTAATTCCGCAAGGGAGGACTTTTGAGTGGTTGCAGCTAAGCACCCGAAATCAGAAACCATTAACGATAAACGTAAGTCTTTTTCGTCAATTTTTCGATTCCCATAGTATGAGTGGATCCTTTAGGGGAGGATTCATGGGTGTTTAGAACGAGCTTCTCTCACAAATCCTGATACGGTACCAGCCATGAAGCTTAGGGAGGTCATTTGTATAAATGACCTCATCCTTAACTCATACATCCCAAATACGAGCTTCAAAGTCAAGCCTTTGTTCCAAGTGTTTAAAGTCTCTAATCTAAATGTTCAAGAGGTAAATAAACCTTCAAAGAAAGCTAGACACAAGGATCAAATCCATCTAATATCATTTGAAGGAAAGATACATAATTGGAAGGAAAACGGTTGAAGGGGTATTTTAGGAAACTTGTAAATTAAAGTCTGTTAAAGACTTTAATTATATTTTCAGCTTTATTGTTTATTTTAATTAGCCATGTTGGCCAAAATAAGCTAGCTAAATAATAGGTCATGTTGTCCTTGATGTTAGGTAGTGTTTTAGTTATCTAGGAGTTGTAGAGTCCTAATCTTTAAAGGACTCTTATTTGTGGGTTCTTTTTTGGACGAAATTCCACTCTATTTAAGAGGGATTTCAGCCATGATATTAGAGGACTTGATATGATATTTTAAGGTTATCCTTAGTTACTTTGTGTTTGATTCTCTATGTAGAATTCATTCATCCCTTTGAGTTACTGTATCAATAAGTTTAGTTTATACTTATTGTGGTGTTTCACCCCCATTGATAATCAACCTTACGGGAGGATTATTGATTATATTCCCCATAAACTATTCGAGATAGAGAAAGATCGGACCTTTAGCCGAACCTTGGTATTCTGTACTTCAGTTTCGCATCAGGTGGTATCAGAGCGTTTTCCTTCCAATTATGTATCTTTCCTTCAAATGATATTCGATGGCTTTGATCCTTGTGTCTAGATTTCTTTGAAGGTTTCTTTACCTCTTGAACCTTTAGATTAGAGATTTTAAACACTTGGAACAAAGGCTTGACTTTGAAGCTCGTATTTGGGATGTATGAGTTAAGGATGAGGTCATTTATACAAATGACCTCTCTAAGCTTCATGGCTGGTACCGTATCAAATCCCTTCACGTGTTCTTAAGATGAAGGGCTATCTTGGCCAACTTGAGAAACTTGGGGCTCCCGTAGGTCATGACATGCCCACAGATATGATATTGGGACCAGTTTGTCATGAAGTTCAACATGCATGCTATGGAAGAGTCCGTACATGAGATACATAGGGATGCTCAAACAAGCTGAACTGAACAATGATGTCTGAATGGTTCAAAAAAGGAATTTTAAGAATAACAGGGGAAAGGGAAAAGCCCATGGCCAAGAAGAGCAAAGGCAACAACAAGCCCAAGCCCAAACCCAAGACTAAGGCACCAAAGGAAGGGGTTTGCTTCCATTGCAATGAACCAGGTCATTGGAAGCGGAATTGCAAGCTCTACTTAGAAGAGAAGAAAAAGGAGAGCCAGTTTGATTATCTTTACAGGTATTTATGTTATTGAGATTAACATGTCTGCTCCTACTTCATGGTATTAGATACCGGTTGTGGATCTCATATTTGTGCAAATGTGCAGGGGTTCAAAAAGAGTAGATCATTGGTAAAAGGAGAAGTGGACCTGTGAGTAGACAATGGAGCAAAAGTTGTTGTTGTAGCTAGATAGCTACAGGGACATTTAATTTAGTTTTGCCAAGTGGCCTTATTATTGAACTGAATAATTGTCTTTATGTTCCAACTTTGAGTAGGAATATTATTTCAGTTTCTTGTTTGGATATTGATGGTTTTGAAATAAATATAAAATTTGTACCTTTCATAAAGATGGCATCTTCTATGGAGATGCCTCTTTGATGAATGGACTATATATTCTTAACCTCGATGAATCCATTAACATGCCCATCTATAATATTAAAACAAAAAGGTTTAAATCAAATGACTTAAACCAAACCTACTTTTGGCATTGTCGTTTGGGCCACATCAACGAGAAACGCATATCAAAACTCCATCAAGATGGGATTTTGACATCATTTGACTTAGAGTCTTATGAGACATGTGATTCTTATTTGTTGGGCAAAATGACTAAAGCTCCCTTTACTAGACAAAGTGAGAGAGCTTCTGATTTATTGGACCTCATACATACAGATGTATGTGAACCAATAAACACTAATGCTAGAGGAGGGTTTCAGTACTTCATCACGTTCACAGAAGATTTCAGTAGATATGGCTATGTCTATCTAACGAAACTTAAATAAGAATCTCTTGGAAGATTCAAAGAATTCCAAAATGAAGAACAAAATCAACTTGGTAAAAGTATTAAAATACTTCGATCAGATCGATGTGGTAAATACCTTAACCAAGAGTTTGACGAACATCTTAGAGGTTGTGGAATTGTTTCACAATTATCTCCTCATGGTACACCACAATGGAAAGGTGTATCAGAACGAAGAAATCGCACCTTACTAGATGTGGTTCGATCTATGATGAGTCAAACAAGTCTTCCAATTTCCTTTTGGGGCTACGCCCTAGAAACTACTGCATTCATATTGAATAGAGTTCCTTCTAAAGCGGTTCAGAAAACTCCATATGAGATATGGACTGGAAAACGACCTAGTTTGTCATTTCTCAAAATTTGGGGATGCGAGGCGTATGTAAAACGCTTATTATCTGATAAACTCGCCCCTAAATCTGACAAGTGTTTGTTTGTGGGATAACCTAAAGAAACTAAACGATATTACTTCTATCTTTCATCAGAGAACAAAGTGTTTGTGGGATAACCTAAAGAAACTAAACGGTTTATTCCTTGAAAGGGAATTTATTTTCAAAAGGGATAGTGGGAGTAAGATCCATCTTGAGGAAATTCAAGACCCCCAAACAGCATCTGAACCAGCTCTGGAACTTCAAGCAAGCTCACGTGTTGATACTGAGCTTCAATCTTTTTTTTTCACAAGGCCCAAGGAGGTCAAGTCGGGTACATCAACAGCCAGAGAGACATGGATTTCTCGTAACTGATGATCATCATATTGAATTGATTGATCAAGATGAACCCACTTCATATAAAGAGACAATTCATAGTTATGAGTCTGACATGTGTCTAGAAGCTATGAAGTCTGAGATGCAATCCATATACAATAACCAAGTGTGGACTTTGGTTGACCCACTCGAAGGGTGTAAGGTCATTGATAACAAGTGGTGTTTCAAAAAGAAAACTGACATGTAAGGTAATGTACACACTTTTAAATCTCGACTAGTAGTTAAAGGTTATAGACAAATTCATGGTACATACTATGATGAAACCTTTTCTCCTATCGTTATGATAAAGTCTATTAGGATTATACTTGCCATAGCCGCATATGATGACTATGAAGTATGGCAAATGGACGTTAAGACTATGTTTCTTAATGGAAATCTTCTCGAGGATGTGTATATGACACAACCTGAGGTGTTCGTTGATCCATCAAATCCTAACAAAGTGTGTAAGCTTCAATGGTCCATTTATGGATTGAAGCAAGCATCTCGAAGCTGGAATCATCGTTTTGATAAAGCAATTAAAGAATTTGGTTTCATAAAAATGAAGAGGAGCCTTGTGTTTATAAGAAAGTAATTAATATTGCAGTAGTGTTCATTGTGCTTTATGTGGATGACATCTTACTTATTGGAAATGACATCCCCACATTACAAAGCGTAAAAGCTTGGTTGGGGAAGTGCTTTTCCATGAAAGACTTAGGCGAGGCTACATACATTTTGGGTATATTATGGAGATAGATCCAACAAAATGATTGGCCTAACCCAGAGTGGATACATTGACAAGGTACTGAAACAGTTCAATTTGCAAGATTCCAAAAGGGGATTCTTGCCCATGTCACACGGCATTAAACTCAGCAGAACTCAAGGACCTTCCTCAAAGGATGACCAAGAGCGCACGAGTAAGATCCCATATGCTTCAGCCATTGGGTCTATTATGTATGACATTCTATGCACTCGCCCCATTCTTCATTCTTCATTCTGCCCAGCCGCGACCTCCACCTTCACCACCACCTCTTCCAACGATTTCCCCCCAAATCCCCTCCCTCCTTCCAGCGCCGCCACCTCCGGCACCTCCAAGACATCGCCACCACCTCCGGCACCTCCAAGGCATCGCCACCACCTCTGATTTCAGTTGGGTTTTTTAGGGTTTAGGTGAGAATCTTGCATTTTCTAGCTTTTTTTCTTAACAATTGGAATAAATACATATATTTTGAGAAGATTCAAACAAAAATGGAGGGGAGGTAGTACTGATTTCTGCTTGGATTTTAATATATGGGTTTTCTATAATGTCTTGCAATTTTTTTTGCCAATTCTTATAATTTCTTGCAATTTTTTTGCCAATTCTCATAATTTTCTTTGTTTTTCAAATGTAGTTTTTTAACATCCAATGTAGTTTTCTTGGTGTATTATTGGTTTTCTTGGTGTATTATTGAAATGTATGCTAATTGTATAATATGTGAGTTTTGATAATTCAAAGTGTGTGAGTGTTGAAATGTAATGAGAAGTGCACACTTTGATTGTGAGTGTTGTATTGTAAAAGAGAAGTGTAAACTTATGTTTTTTGGGTTTATTGATTATTTTTGCTATTTGGGATCTTATTAATACTGTTTCTGGTTTTTATTTCTGTGCGTATTGCTGTTTTTTATAATAGGGATTTAATTTAATTTCAAATTTATTTTTTTAAATAAAAAACAATTTAGCGACGGAATAGCGACCGAGTCGCTAAATTTTCTGTCGGTATTCGGTCGTTAACCAGTCAAAGTCAAAAGTCAACAATATTGACCATTCGGTCGCTATTCCGTCGGTAAATAGAGACCGATTATTCGGTCGCTAGACTTTCCGTCGGTATTCGGTCGTTATATAGTCAAAGTCAAAAGTCAACAATGTTGACCATTCGGTCGGTATTCGGTCGTTATTTACCGACCGATTATTCGGTCGCTAGAATTTCCGTCGATATTCAGTCGTTAACCAATCAAAAGTCAACAATGATGACGATTCGGTAGGTATTCGGTCGGTAAATAGCGACCGAAGATTCGGTCACTATATATTCCGTCGGTATTCGGTCGGTAATTTGCTTAGCGACGAAAAATACACGACCACGTCATTCAGTCGTTAGCGACCGATTACCGACGGAAACGGCCGTCACTGTTTCCCTGTTTTCTTGTAGTGTGGAATCAGCTCCATTGGATAACTATATCGATAGTTATGGTCATTATACCAAACTGTAGCAAAGTTTCCATTCCTTGTGTACTTATGATACTTAAGAGGTTGACTTGTACAACATTCCTAGATGTAACTTAGAGTCCTCTTTGTATCTTAATACACATTCCCTTGAGTTGGGCAGCCTGAAGTTGGTACCGCATCATCCCCTCCCTCTTGAAAAGGATTCGTCCTCGAATCACCCTCAAAATCAGCTTTATAATCTGAAAAATTAATAAAAGGGAGCAAGTTAGGAATATAGAATGTATAAATTATATCGTACTTACCTTTTAACTTGATCTTATGGCGGCTGTCCCAGAAGAAATCTTCTTTCTTCATTGCATTCATGGCAGCAAGCTTGCTAAGATTATGAACAAAACGTTGACAAAAACTTGCTAACTCAAATGATGATCGATGTTGATTTGTACTAGTTGAATTCGGCCATTCCTCAATTGTATTAACTCTTGCCGGTTCAACTTTAATACCTTGTAAACTCATTATGTAACTAAGAAGATTTAATAGAATGAGTGTAATAAACATAATTATCCATCTTAGCATACAAAGTTTGTGCTTTTAAAATAGTAAAAACAGCCCTAAGATGTTCAATGTGATTCTTTCGGTTTTTACTAGCAACAAGTATATTATCAAAGTAAGGAATCGGATGTCTATACTTAAAAGTTATGTTATTAATATTGAGACTATCCGTATATAATCTAAAAGTCCTTTCTTGCTTTGGTGTAATTTTTCCCGGATTAACATAATGACTTAAAGACGTACTTCCCTTCTTCTTTTCAAGAATTAAATCACCTTGGGTTTGAATTTGCTTATTTGTACCCAAAGATGGTTTATATCTTTCATGATTTTGAAGGCTAATAAATAACCTTCTCGGCAATTCCTTTGCAAACTTATCCTTGAATTCCTCCAAAACATCAATGCATAGACTAGGTAGAGAAGAAGTTATAAGATAAAAGAAAAGTTGTTAGAATGAGCAAACCTTGCGGCTTCTCTTAAATTCAGCAAAACAATGAGTTTGTTTGCTTTCAAAGTCCTATCTACCTTTCCCGAATTTACTAATAAACTCTCTTTCCTCTCTTTTTGTGAGCATGCCTTTTTTTCTCATAATACTCATGGCTATTTCATCAATTTTTACCTCGGTTTTTACCTCTGTGGTAGGATCACTCGTTTTTTGCAACTCACGCTCTTTCATTTTTTTCTCTCTATTCTCGGCTAATTTCTGTTGTATCTCACTTACTCTTTGAGGTGTCATTGGAAGTAAAGTATGACGTATTTTATCCTTTGTAATCATGTACTCATTCTTTCTCCCAATATGATCTGCAAACCTATCATATTGCCACGGTCTTCCCAGAATAACGTGGCTTGCGGTCATAGGTACCACATCACATAAAATCGTGTCTTTAAATGTCCCAATGCTGAAATCTATCTCTACTTGTTTATCTACATCGATATCACCACTATTATTTAACCAAGAAATTTTGTATGGCATAGGATGTGCCTTCACCGGTAAATCTAAAGTGGTTACCATCTCAAATGAACAAACATTAGTGCAACTTCCATTATCAATAATGACTAAACAACCTCTATCCTTGACTTTATACGTTGTATGAAATAGATTACTTCGATGTTGATGCAATTCATCTAATGGTTTAGAATGTAAAAGGTTCATATTTACCAAAAGAAGATTATCATCGGAGGGGAATTTGTGAGTGCCCTTGGCTTCTTCCACAAAAACCGTCTCCTCGGTTTCCTCCTCGTCACTAACCCACGTTCCGTCGTCCATCATGATCATAGCACTTTTATTTGGACAATCCCGAGCAAAGTTGCCCTTACCTCTACACTTAAAACATTCCCGATCATGTGTTGTAGGTGTAATAGCTTTCAAATCGGTTGATTTTGGTGTAGTTTGAATCCTTGCTGCCCCACTTATACCCGCGGCCGTTTTGGCAATTCCCAAACTGCCCTTTGCTTGATTTAGTCTCGACAATGTAGTAGAATTGTTTAGGGACTGATTCGGCCGTTTCTAAGATTGGAAATTTGCCGAATTGGTCCTTGAACTTTTCTCTCTTTGTTGCCTTTCAATCTGTTCAGCATAATAAACCATATCAATAAGATTACGAAGGTTAGCACGTTCTACCTTAGGTCGTATTTTGTCATTGAGACCGGCTAAGAACCGTGCCAAAGTAGCTTCTTCATCTTCATTAATATTTGATCTAATCATTGCCATCTCCATCTCTTTGTAATATTCATCAACGGTCTTTGTCCCTTGCCTCAATCTTTGTAATTTATTGTATAAATCACGAGTATAGATTTGAGGTACAAATCTCCGTGTCATGATTCCTTTCATCTCTTCCCATGAATCAATTTGTCTTTGTCCCGTTCTTCTCCTTTCACGGGACTCATTATCCCACCAAATTGATGCATAGTCTCCAAACTCCATGGCTGCCAATTTAACCTGTTTCTCCTTCGAATAATTGTGAACATAAAAAACATGGTCAACTTTGCGAGTCCAATCTAAAAATAATTGAGGATCGTTTGTACCTTGGAAAGATGGGATATTTTTCTTGATTGCACCAAGATTATTATCATACCTTTGATTTTGCAAAATGGCTATCGGTTCAAAAGCCAAATTGTCCTCCATTCTTGGGAAATTTGCTCTCGCTTCAAAGGCTAAATGATCATCCATTCTTTGATTTGCTCTCGGCACAAAAGGGGTATTTTCCCTTCTTTGCCGCAAGTTGCCTCTCAAGGTTTGCTCAATGGATTCTTGATCATCTTGAACATCAAGTGCCGCGGCTTTCCCTTTGGCTGATTGGTTCTTGAATTCAAGATTATCCAATCTTGCTGCGATCTCATTCAATTTTTTTTTATCAACATCTTCATGGTTTGTTGTGTTGATTCTTGAAAGAGTTTGTCACCTCCAAGGGCACCTTGCTGCGAAGTACCTTCATCAAAAGACATTATCTTTGCAAAGAAAAATCACACAAAACCGTTAGATAGAAAAAAAAATTCTCTCAATATTCCAACAATACTTGTCAAGAACTTCCAACTCTAGATGATTTAGAGATTCCTAACTTGTTGCGTTGATGAAAAGGTAAAAAATATGGGAAAGAATTCCTATCATGACCTAAACAAAAAGTTAAGAAAGAAATATAAGAGTAATCGTTTAAAAAGATGTGATCTTTACGTTTCTTGATTTCTTGAAAATTGACTTTTAATTCTCAGATGAATAGTGCTATGAATAGTACCGAAAATTTTAAAAATCTTGTTTCTTGATTTCTTTTCTTACCTTTTTACAAAAGACTTACCGTTTTCTTGGTCACGCTTTATCAAGAACTCCGGATTAGGAAGATTTTACCTTTGATTTGAGGAGTTTGATGGCGGCTAATTCAAGAACAAGAGGGAACAAGAGCCAATTTCCTTTGTGTCCAAACGGACAAGGAAGTTTTCTTTTGGCTTGATCCGTGTCTAAATTGGATAACCCGGCGGCCAATTTCTTTACTTCCGGGTGGCTTTTGCATATGGTAGTAATAATGTTTTTGTTATCTTTCTAGGTCTATTCCAAGCAAACAAGAAAAAAAAAATTTGAAAACGTAAAGGTACACCAAGATAGAGATCAACCTTTTGCTCTGATACCACTTGATGCAGAAACGTGATGTTTTATATCAAGGTTCGGCTTTTAGCATATCTTTCTCTATCTCGAATTAGTTTCCAAGGGGAATATACTCAACGCAACTGCAAGAAGGCTAACTATCAATGAAGGCTGAAACACCACAACTAGCGAAACTATCTAGTTGATACAGTAACTCAAACAATATGAAGTTCTACCGGAAATTCATAAACAAGTATCTAAGGAATAACCTTAACCAAAATATCAATATATCTAACGTAAAGAGTATGTTGGCCGAACCCTCCCTTAAATAGAGTATAATTCGGTTCCAAGCAACAATAAGGAAGAGTCCTTGAAGAAGTAGGACTCTTGAACAACAACTTGCTATCAAGTAAAACACTTAAACAAGATAATAGACAACATGTCCTATTATCTTGTATCTAGGCGGCTAGAAAGGATGAAAATAAACTAGCTATGTAAGAGTCCTTCAAGAAGTAGAATTCTTAACAACTAGATAACTAACTCCTTAACCTTTATGGACAACATGTCCTTTATTATAGCAACTACTTGCTATCACACGCCTGAATAAAGGAAATAACATTGTTGAAAATAATTAAAGTCTAGAATAGTCTAGAATAGGATAGAATAGACTTTAATGTACAAAAAGACTAAAATGCCCTTTAAATTTGTCCCAATTCTGGACAGCTTGTTGGGCCAACTTGCACGACAATTGCGGATATCAATAAGGCAGAATATGGTCTTGTGATCTTCCCGAAAGTTATAGATCTGCCTCTTATCTTTCATATGCTAGTGGAATCAGCTCCATTGGATAACTATATCGAAAGTTATGGTCATTATACCAAACTGTAGCAAAGTTGTCCATTCCTTGTGTACTTATGATACTTAAGAGGTTGGCTTGTACAACATTCCTAGATGTAACTTAGAGTCCTCTTTACTTAGCAAAAAAAAAAAAAAACTTAGAGTCCTCTTTGTATCTTAATACACGTTCCTTTGACTTGGGCAACCCCGAGATTGGTACCGCATCACCAGTTCACCTTTATTGTGATAATACTGGTGCCATTTCACAAGCTAAAGAACCTAGATCTCACCAATGATCCAAACACATTCTCAAACGTTTCCATCTGATTTGAGAGATCATTGATAGAGGAGAGGTTAAAATTTACAAAGTTCATACAGACGACTGATGATCGGATGTAGTATCCTATCATGGTTTGAATGTGAGAGGCATTGTAAGGATTTGTCCCTCTCTTATTAGATAGGGAATACTGTTTAAATGCACGAGCGTGCTAAAATAAATTTAATAAAGTGGTTATTAAATACCATTTGTTGGAACAGTCTACCTGGAGATCTAGCTGAAATATAATTAAGCTTTATAAGGGTGACTACTACCATGCCTTATTCTTAATTTGGATATCGCGAGACAAAGAGACTAAATAGTGGATTGATATTAGGTTCCACTGAACATTCATTCACTCTGGGTAGTCACAATGTCCTGCTAGGGACCGCTTGTGATTTATGAACACATACTACTATTAAGTATGTTTTCATTGCCATTGTGATATGAACTAACATGGTCACATGCATAGACGAGTTAACGAGCTTTATGTCCAGATTCAATGAATCCATAATTTGTCTAGGTTCATAGTATCTGGCATTTATTATTCTGAGAATAATAAAATGTTATTATTCGAATTAGAGATTAAGGATGGGCATTTTCAGTATTTGGTTTTCGCTGTAATTACGTGGGAGTTATTATGCGATAAAAAACTCCTACTACCAGAAGAGGTTGGGATTAATCCTCTTTTGAGCGAAACCCTAGAGATAATTCTTTGAGCCGCAAAACAAAATATGCCATCCTTTCTCTCTAGATTTCCGAAACTCAGCAAACGAAGAGCTAGCACTCGCTGCTCATTTCGTCGCGTGGATACCGGTAGAGAGCAATTTTGCAAGAGAAGGCTTTTGGTTGTTGCAGCACAACATCTCAATCAGAAACCATTAACGAAAAATTGTAAGTCTTTTTCCTCTATTATTCGATTCTCATAGTGTGAACAAATCCTATCGGAGAGGATTCATGAGTGTTTAGAACAAGTTTCTGCATATGAATCCCTTCAGAAGGGGTAGAGACAAAAGTGAAACTTCAAAAATTAGGGACTCAATCATGTGAAGAAGATATCAAGTGTTAAACTTCAATTAGCTCAAAGGTCAATCTGAAAATTTAGCCTTCACATGATGAGAATCTTGATGAAGAAGAGATGGAGGAAGCACAAGATGACGATCTTCATAAGGAACTTAATTATGATGGAGACCACGTAGATCAAACATCTTGTAAAATGAAGATAAAGACATTTCCACTACGCTTCAAGGAAAGACATTAAAAAAGAAGTGGCTTGAGGATAAATCATTCTATAGAGAATGAAGAATTTTAATGGAGATGTTCTAGAAAGAAGAAATAAAAAAACACTCCATAGCTCTTGGAATCCTCAAAACTCAAAGGATACAATTTTCAAGGAACCAAGAAGCTTAAATTGCACAAGTGATGAAAAGAGCCACAATGACAATTCTCACCTCTAATCACTTGGTAAGATTACAAAGGTATCAAATTCACTTTTTCAAAGTAATTTAATTGATGATATCCATAAATTGAAAAGTGATTTTGATATGTATGCTTGTAATCTTGTTGATGTTGCATCTTTCTCTTTTGATGATTATACTTATATAGATAACTTAAAACATGATCTCCATATGATATATGTTTCCATTGGTAAGTTATCTAAAATATGTAACATCACAAACATTGATGATTCTTGCTCTTATTTGTTTAACTCACATAAGAATCATTCTTGTTGTTTTAATGTTGATCCTTGTGCACACACATGCCACTTGAGAAACATCATTGATAATGAAGGACTGCCATAAGAGGTACCTAGCACTTCTCAAGTTTCTATTGTAGGTTCCAAAAGATAAAACCCTCACAATGGAGAGATGAACTACAAGAAATGACATAAACAAGCTAATACTCCAAGAAAAAGTCAAGTGCCAAGGATAACAAAGTTGTAGTGATGAAGGCACATCGAGTGCCAAGGATAACAAAGTTGTAGTGATGAGGACACATCTAAAGGGCTGCCTAGTACAAAGGATCCTTTGATCAACATACAAGGTCCAAAGACAAGAGCTCAACATAAGAGAGTGATGCTAGCTATAAATACATTCATTAGGTTCAAACTAAAGAACAAGCAAGACCACCTTCAAATGAATCCAACCAAGATAAAGAAGTCATCATCATTTCATTTGAAGGCTTTCTTCACGAGTCATCAAGAGAAAGTGTCTAAACGGGCTATTTTCGGAGAGTTCCTATTAAAGTCTAAGATAGACTTGAATTATATTTTCAGCTTTATTTATTTAATATTTTTCAGCCGAGTTCAATAATAAAGACATGTGGTCCGTATAGTTGTTTAGTTTATAACAAGTATTAGTTTAAGATAGTTTACTATACTTGTGATTGTTTTATTTCCAAGTCCAATTAGGACTCTATTTTGTAAGGTTCATAACCGAATTCCTCTTCTCTATTTAAGAGAGAATTCGGCGAAGATATTATCAAGTTAGTTATATGTTTTTTGGTAAGGTTATTCCTTATATACTTGTGAATTAAACTTCTACATAGAACTTCATTCATTCTTGAGCTACTAATCAACAAGCTTAGTTTCACTTGTTGTGGTGTTTCAGCCTCCATTGAAATCAAACTACTTACTATAGCGTTGATTTATTCTCTCGTAAACTATTTTCAAGAAGAGAAAGATCCAAATTCAATCTTTTGTGTTGAATCTTGATACAAATTATCAAGGTTCTTCATCAGTTGGTATTAGAGCTCAAGGTTGATCTCTTTTTGGTGTACCTTACCCTTTTCTTGTTTTCGAAAATTCTTGTTTGCTTGAACCAAAAAAAAATATTCAATTTTCTCTATAAATTTTTTAACCGAGCCAAGCAAGCAAACTTCTTGAATCAAAGACATCATAGTCTGGGTTACAAAGAAAAAAAATTTGATTCAAGAAGTGGCAAAGTTCACATTTTATTTTGTTACAAAGTGAGCCGTGAACATACATATTTTAATCAAAGATTGAATGGGCGATTAAAACCTGAATTCTTAATCATACATTCGGCCAAAAGAAAAGAAAAAGAAAGAGAAAGAGAAAGATTCATGAATCAAGAATCAAGAAACAAGAAATGATTGAGATCTTGAGTCCTAAACACAATAGGATACCCTAAAAAGTATCTTCCTTTTCTTGTTATGTCTAGGATTTTCAAGATTACTCTTACACTTTTTTTTTTTTTTTACTATTTGTTTAGGTTAGGGATTCAATTCCTATATTCTTTTTTCAGCTTTTTCATGCAGCAATAGGACCTTTTAATTATTGCCTTTCATATTTAAAGCCATATAGAATTGAAGTTCTTTTGCAAGTATTGTTGGAATATTGAGTGATGTTTTTCTAACTAACAAATTTGAGTGTCTTAGTAATCATGTCTCAACAGGGATTCTCTACATCATGGCACGATGAAAGCTTTGTAGATGATAAGCTCTTAAGGGAGGCAACTACACAACAATTCCAAAAGATTATAGATCGATTGGATGAATTGGCCGAAAGAGTGACTCTTGTTGAACAAACATTGGTGAGACCACAATTCCCCCAAAGGCAACCATATGAACCTAGAAGAGGTAGGTAAGTTGAGCAAAACGATGGCATCTTTGATGGCGAGGACGAGGGGTATGTGTCTCATGAATCCAATCCACCAAGGAGGGAATAAATTCGGCCAAGAATGCACTTTGAACCACCTCAACCGAGAACAAGGGAACAATTTCAAATGTTTGATGATAATCTTCCTTTTGAACCAAGAACGCCGAGATTGGGAGAGAATTTTTAGAGATTTGACAACAATCTTGGTGCCATTAAGACCAAGATTCCAACTTTTCAAGGTACGAATGATCCTTAACTATTTTTAGATTGGATTCGTAAGGTTGATCATATTTCTGTTGTCCACAACTATTCAGAGGACAAAAAGGTCAAATTGGCAGCCATGGAGTTCTCAGATTATGCTTCTATTTGGTGGGACAAAGAAGCACATTCAAGGAGAAGGGTGGGCCAACATACAATTGATAGTTGGGATGAGATGAAAGCTATGATGAAGCGGAGATTTGTTCCCCAAAATTACACCATGGAACTTTTCAACTGCTTACAAAGACTTAAACAAGGCTCTAGATCGGTGGATGGATATTACAAAGAGATGGAGATTGTCATGATTAGAGCAGATATTCAAGAAGATAGTGAAACTACTTTGTCCAGATTCTTGGCGGGTCTAAGTGATAAAATTCGGCCAAAGGTAGAGCGTGCTAACCATGATAATCTTATTGAGATGGTTTATTATGAAGAGCAAATAGAAAGGCAGCAAAAGGAGAAAAGTTCAAGGACTTATTCGACTAATTTACAACCTTGGAAAAAGCCGAATCAGCACCCCCAACAATTCACCAATTTTGCCAAACCAAATCAAGGCAAAAGAGGCCATTGGAGCTGCCAAAACAGCTTTGGCCATAGTTGGAGCAGCCAAAGCATCTTCTACATCAACTTCATCCAATTCGAGGTTAAGTAACTCTTCTAACCAACAAAAGGAATTCTATAAGTATAGGGGAAAGGGCCACTTTGCAAGGGACTACCCAAGCAAGAGCATAATGATCATGTAAGATGATGGAACATGGGTTAGTGATGATGAAGTCAAGGATGAAGCTCTTGATGATGTAGCCGAGACTTTTGATGTCAACCTGAGAAAGAGAGTAAAATTTTGGTGTCTATGAAGCTTCTACATACTCAACCATTAGATGAGAAACATCTTCAAATGATCAATCTTTTCCAAACAAAATGCAATGTCAAAGGCAAGGTTTGTCTTATTATTATTGATAATGGTAGTTGTGCTAACGTTTTCTCTTTTGAGATGGTCACCGCCCTTGATTTACCTTGGAAAGCACATCCACATCCATAGAAACTTTCTTGGTTAAATAATAGTGGTGAAATTTGAGTTGATAAATAGGTTGAGGTTGAGGTTGAGTTTGAGATTGGAAGATACAAGGACAAGGTTTTGTGTGATGTAGTCCCTATGACTGCTAGTCACATTATCTTGGGAAGACCATGGCAATATGATAGAGGTGTTGATCATCTTCGTAGAAAGAATGTCTATCAATTAACCATGGATAAAATGAAGTTTATTTTACATCTTTTAACTTCGAAAGGAGTTAGTGCGGTTCATCAAGAGATGGCCGAGAATCTAGAGAAAAGAATGAGAGATTAGTTGAAACAAAAAAAGTGAATCCAACATTGCAGGAAAAAAAGAGGTAAAAATAATAGTAAAAGCCGAGACTAATGTGAGAAAAAGGCAAGTTTTTAAAAGGTGAGGAATGAGTGTTTATTTATATCCCCGGGAAAGGTAGATAGGGCTATTCGAGCGAAACAATCAATTGTCTTGCTCCTTTTCAAAGGAGCCGAAACTCCATGCCTCACTTACACTTTTGATCTAACCTCTTCTCTACCTAGTCTTGTTTTTTATCTATTGCAAGAATTCAAGGATGTTTTCCCCAAGGAGTTGCCGAAAGGTCTTCCCCCAATTAGAGGAATTGAACATCAAATCGACTACAATCCAGGATCGGTTCTTCTAAATAGGCCGGCTTATAGAGAAAATCCGGATGAAACTCGAGAAATTCAAAGGCAAGTAGATGCACTACTCGAGAAGGAACATGCAAGAGAATCTGTAACTCCTTGTGCTAGTCATGTTATATTAGTATCTAAAAAGGAAGGAACTTGGAGGTTATGTACGCATTGTCGAACTATAAATGAGATAACTATTAAATATAGACATCACATACCTCGTTTAAATGATATTCTTGAAGAATTACATAGTGCCAAGATATTTTCTGAGATAGATCTAACTCAAGGATACCATCAAACTAGAATGAAAGAAGGTGATGAATGGAAAACTGCATTTAAGACTAAATATGGTTTTTATGAATGGAATGTCATGCATTTTGGTCTTACTAATGCACCAAGTACTTTCATGTGGTTAATGAACTACATCTTTAGACATTGCTTTGGTAAATTTGTTGTAGTTTACTTTGATGATATACTAGTTTATAGTAAAATCTTGGAAGAGCATGTTGAACATCTTAGAATTATTTTTACTATCTTAAAGGAACAAACTTTGTATGCTAAGCTAGAAAAGTGTCTTTTGCACTACTTTTATAAAAAAAATTGTATGTATTGTGAGTTGTCAAGGAATTAGTGTTGATCCGGCCAAGATCAAAGCAATCATGGAATGGCCGACACCAACAAATGCAAGCCAAGTAAATTTTTTTAATGGGTTAGCTAGTTTCTATAGACGTTTTGTACGTGATTTTTGTGACGCCCCATCCCTCTCGGGTCGGGTACGCCGCGTGCCTCTCTGCACTGGGTTCTATCTTTTACAATATAAATTACATGTGGATAAATTTTTTTTCTAAACTATTCTATGACTTCTAAGTTGACTTCGATCTTTGACTAAATCCCATCGTACAGATTTCTAAGCCCAAGCTTCCGCTGCGCACTCTGATACCAAAATCTTCTAATATAGGTTTGTATATAGCGTTGACTCAATTCTTTGTCTTGGTTCAACTTTACACCTCAGAATATTCTTGTTCTATCCCCTCAATCCTGCAAGAACTAAAACAGAAAACAGAGAAAGGGTGAGCTATAAATAGCTCAGTGAGTCCCCAGTGAAGTGTGTGATAGTGATTTTGAAACTCATTTTATTTCGCAAACACTTTTTTTTATTTTGAAGACACGGAGAAACTTCCTTTATTTAGAAATACCTTTCCTCTTCCAAAATAATTCCAAAATCAATTTCTTTCAGAAAACATTCTCTTTATCTTCTTTCAAAACAATTTAGAAATTTATTTTATTTTAGAAAATATTTGCTTTAACTGGAATGCTCTTTCTTTTCAAGTTCAGAAATATCCACCGGAATAAAAAGTCCATTCCGGGTATCAGATTCAGAAATAAAAGAGTGCATGACCGGCCAAGCCAATAGCTCTTTAGTCAATACCAGCCTCACGCCTGACGTATATACGATTTATCTACCTTATTCTCCGTGTCAGAATTATAAAGCCAATAGCCGGGGTACCGCGGCTTGGCGTCAGAAATACCAACAGCTCCTGAGTTAAACCTCCTAACCCTAGAGACATGCTAGCCGTCAGAATTAAGAACCATATGTGGTGCATGTAGGGAATACAGTCAGCCCGTTGCTTTCCCTGTCCCTACGATTCCCACACAGGCCTTGGGATCCCAAGAGATAAACAGAGTGTCCAAAACCAAAGGTGCGAGATGCCCTTGTACGGGTGACTAGACTCGTACCAGTGCAGACCCCCAATGGTCGGACGAGGGGCTACCAAATGTGTGCAGTGTAAGCGCCCTCTTCAGAATTCCAGAGTTGTCGTTCATATATTTTTCAGAAATGCTTTTCAGAAATATTTTCCAAGAAATACTTTCCAAGAAATACTTTTCAGAAATACTTTCCAGCAATTTATTTCAGAAATATCGTAACTTTTCATTTATAAACAATTTTCATAAAACACATTTATAAAACAAGTTCTCCGGTTTTGAGAGGGAACTCACCTTAGCCTCTTATCGTGCGTACCTTCTTTCAGATCTTGTACCTATTTCGCAAATACCAACTCTTTAGGAAATACTTACAAAACTTAATAATATGTAAGACTTAATATGCCTAAACATATTCAAACTAAGTTTCTAGGCTTTTGGGTCTTTTGTGTAAATTCCTAAAGTTCAGGGACTAAAATGTAAATATTTATCCAACGATATTTCTACACTTATGAAGACACAAATATATCATAAATATTATGATTAGTCTTGTAAAATTTTCCCGAAATAATTCATAAGTTTAAACAGGCCTTAAGAGTGAAACATAAAACTATAAGGACTAAAACGTAATTTCTAAAGTTTTATCAGATTCCGAATAAGTTTAATTATTTTTGGAATTATTTTCTTTTATATTTCTGGTCTAATCTGACATTAAAAATATAGAGTAAACCATTTAAGATTTGTTCATTATTTATAGGACTTATATGCTAATTTTTATTTTCTTTTTAGGTCCTTACTAGATATTTTCTAAATCCCTACTTCTAACCAAAAAATGTCACCCACACTAGATTACTCCCCCTTTTCTTCCTCCTCTTCATCGACTCCAGCCCCAGATCCCAGTTCATCTCTTTTCCTTTCCTCATCTTCTTTCTTCTTTGTTCTTTCTTTCTTCATCATTCTTCTTCTTCTCCCTTATTCTTTTTCTCTTCTTCCTCTATCTTAATTTTTCCTCCAATTCTTATTACCCTAAATCCCTAAATTATATTTTTAAAATTGTCTTCTTCTTCCTTTCTTTTTCTTTGCAGTGGCTTCCCTATCACCACCGCTGCTCCTTCCATTGACGCAGCCCCTTCTCCGGTAACAACTACTCCCAAAACTCACCCCTTTTCTCTTTTCTTCTCTCCCTCCTTCTTTGGCCACCACTGCCGCCACCCCAGATCTGCCGCCGCCTCTTTCTTTTTCTCTTTCTTCTTCCTCTTTCCTCTCTCGGCTTATCGTCTCCGTCTCGGGTCTCCGGTGCCGCCGAGATCCTTCACCTTCTCCGGCGAAGAAGGTAAATACCGTTCTTTATCTATTTTTGATATTCTTTTCATTTACTTATATTATTATTGTTATTAGGTTTGTAATTTTCATATTTTTGATTATTATTCTCAGATCTGCCGCTTGATTGTCGCCACCGAGACTCCGCCACCGCTGCTGAGATGTTGCCGCCGCACTGCCACCCTTGCTCCGCCGCGGTTCCTCAACCGACACCGGTCAGTCACCTTCTCTCTCTGTATTTCTCTTTTATCCCCTTTATATTATTTTCCCCCAATTTTTATTATTCTAAATCTAATTTCTGACTAGTGTTTTGTTTTCCTTCTCAGATCCACTACTGTGGCTGTCGGTCCACCGAGACACCACCGTCTCGTCGCCGCTGCCGCTACTTACCATTGTCAACTTCTCCGATGGAGGTAATTATTTCCTTTTTCTGTTTTCCTATTCTTATGTTTCCATTTTACTATTATTTTTATAATTTTATTTCTTCCTCTCAGATCTGCCTTGTTGCCACCGCCGGCCCGCCGTTGCTAAGCCGTCGACATTTCTCCGACAGGTCCTATTTTCCGGCAAGGGTAAGCTATTTCTCCCTTTTATTTTTATTTTCCATATCTATTACTCCCTCCATTCCTAAATATAAGACTCTTTAGACAATTTGAGAAAATTAAGGAAGTTGTCATTTTCACCTAAACTTCCAATATTATCCCCCACCCTCCCCTCTCTCACTTCTTTGTCATAAAGAAAGGAAAATGTTGAGGGTATAATTGTAATAAATTATTGACAATTAATAAAATAACCTTAAACGACAATTAATTTGGATACCTAGATATCTCCTAAACGACAATTAATAGGGAATGGAGGGAGTATTTATTACTGTTATTGTCATTATTCTAATTTACTATTTTATTGTTATCATTATTATTGTTACTTTTATTATCTATTATCAATTAGTATTATTATTATTCAGATTATTCCCTTTCTATTTTTCCTTAATGTTATTATTATTACTCTCATCATTATTTTTCCCTACTTGGAAATAAAGTGACTTGGGGGACTTAATATAATTATTATTATAACTATTATATTATACTCTTCTGTTTTCTATTTTCTGTTTTCTATTATTGTTATTATTATTTATTATTTACCTTTGTTCTTGCTATTATTGCTATAATTATTTATTGCTATAATTATTTATTGATAATATCTTTATTATTCTAAATTTCAGCTTTCCTTGTTACTTTTAATGTTTATCATAATTTCCCTACTTGGTAATAAACTAAACTTGGGGACTTCAATATATTTTTACTAGTCTTTCATAAAATTACATTCAAATTCTTAAGAATAATCCTAACCTAATCATTAACATATAATTTAATTGATCTCCTTTAAAAATGAATCAAGTTTCCTTTTAGGTGAAAGTTCCATAAACTAAGCTAATCAAATTTCTTTGAGAGAAAGATAATTAAAATTCATTATTTCCTTCTAATTTCAAATTGTAAATAAAATATAAAATTATGAAAACACTATTTCAATAACATGTTGAAATATTCTTAAAGCAAAATAATATTTCCAATGTTAAGGATAATAATTGGTTCCAAGTTCTAATATTGAAACGCTCTTGTTCGCTTTCCAATATTAGGACTGGATATTCCTATTTGTCTACTTAATTTTTAATACAATGAAAAATATATTTTTCTCTTTTCTAGTCTAGGATCAGTTAAGAATTCAGGCTTATATTCTTCTGGTTCACCCGTCTAACCAGACAAACGTCCGATTAGATACGTCTCCACCAGTGGGGTGGGTCACGGGATGCTCCCGGGATTGCGTTCCCACAAAATGTGTTTCCACAATCCTCGGGCTCAGATAGTTTCAGAGAATATAATCCAATTCTTACCTGTACCTGATTAACCAAAGTTCATTTATTATGCAGGATCAAAATAACAACTTGGGAGCAGGAGTACCTGTTTAGACTTGATTCTTCGCTTGTACTTATTTAATTTTATGCTTGTAATAGAAGTAGCTTGTAGGGTAGGGTAGTGTAGTGTAGTCTTAGTTTTCTGATGAAAGTGTTCACAGAAGATCCAATATTAGGCGACTGTGAAATCCTTCAGAGCATACTTCCCAAGAACTACGAACCGGGAGAGAGAGAGTTTTAGGGAGAGTTTCCCTTGGAGAGGTGCAAGTGAAAATGATGAGGGAAGGCCTCTATTTATAGGGGTAGAGAGGACTTGCCTTGTAATTTCTTGTTTTGTAGGAACTTTTTATGTAATTATAATTTTGATGTAAATAACATATAATTTAGGGACTTTTAATGTAATTATTCTTTTTTTTTCCTTGGCGCCCAGTTACTGGATAAACATCCTTTTTTCATTTTCTTTTATTTCCTAATTATACAATTACTATTATGCCCTTGTCTTATGATATAATTACTAATTTATTGTTTGGACTATTTTACCCTTCCTAATTAATTAAAAGGACATTTTTAACCTTTTCAAGTGAAATAATAATAAAGTACTAACCTTTAAATTGGTACCGAAATACCGGTCGTCACAATTTTAGTACTATTGTTTCCCCATTAAATGAAGTTGTGAAAAAGGATACTCATGCTACTTGGAATGAGCCGCATCAAAATTAGCTTTGACAAGCTCAAAGCTTTGCTTACGTCTTCTCATATACTTGCTTTGCCTAATTTTGATCTAACTTTTGAAGTTGAATGTGATGCTTCCGGAATAGGTATTGGAGCTGTTCTACAACAACAAAACAAACACTTGGCTTATTTTTGTGAGAAATTAAGTGGACCTACACTTAACTATCTAACCTATGACAATGAGTTGTATGCAATTGTTAGAGCTTTGGAAACATGGCAACATTACCTAATTCCGAAGGAATTTGTTGTGCACACTGGCCATGAATCCATCAAGTACCAAAAAGGGCAAGGTAAGTTGAACAATATGCATGTTAAATGGGTTTCCTTTATTGAAACTTTTCCTTACATAATCAAGTATAAAAAGGGAAAGGAAACATTGTAGCCGATGCTCTATCTCGGAGGTACACATTACTTTCTGTAATGAATGCTAAATTGCTTGGTTTTGAACATCTTAAGGCGTTATATGAGCAAGATTATGAATTTTCTGCCTTATGTTAAAGCTTGTGAGCTTTCGACTCAAATTCATTTTTCATATTTAATGGCTTTTTGCTCAAAGAGAAAGATTGTGTATTCCATCTTGTTCAATACGTGAATTATTGATAGGGAAGCACATTCTGGAGGATTAATGGGACATTTTTTAGTTGTTAAAATTTTAGATATTGATGAAGAACTTTGATAACTTGTATCAAGATTCAACATAAAGGTTGAATTTCGGATCTTTCTCTTCTTGAAATAGTTTACGTGGGAATAAAATCAACGCAACACTAAGTAGTTTGATTTTAGATTGAGGCTGAAACACCACAACAAGCGAAACTAGACTTATTGATTAGTAGCTCAAGAATGAATGAAAATCTAATAAGAAGTTTAATTCACAAGTATCTAAGGAATAATCTTACCTAATATCATATATCTAACTTAGAGAATAAGGTGGCCGAATTTTCCTTTATATAGAGGAGTAATTCGGCTATAAGCATTACAATGCAAGAGTCCTATTTGAATTAGGATTCTATAATCTCTAGAATAGTAAACATGTTATAAAAGAAACAACTACCTAAATAAATGGAATACATGTCCTTTATTATAGCACCACTCGACCTAAACTAAATAAAGGACTTAAAATAACAAAATATAAAGCTGAAAACTAATTAAAGTCTAAGATAGACTTTAATGTACAAAGTTCCTAATATGCCCATTTAGCCACTTTGTTGATTTGGACCGTGAATGATACTTTCCAAAGTACTGAGATGGACTTGAATATCATCTTGTAAGCTTAACTTGGCTTCCTCCTTAGCTTTAACTTCACGAGCGAATGTAGACAAAGCTTGTCTAAATGTCTTAGTTCTTCCTCTTGTCATTGGACCTTCAATATTGATTAAAGGGTCCTTTGTGTAGGGCAGCCCCTTAGATGTGTCCTCCTCATTCCCTCCCCCTTGAAAAGGATTCGTCCTTGAATCATCATCACCACCATAATCTGTATCAAATTTAAAAGGGGATAAATCAGAAACACTTAAAGTAGAACTTACACCATACTCACCTTTCAAATCTAGTTTGTAAGCATTATCATTGATTTTGGCAACTACTTGAAAGGCTCCATCTCCTCTTGGGTGTAACTTAGACTTTCTTTCATTAGGAAATCTTTCTTTCCTAAGATGCAACCAAACCCAATCTCATACTTCAAAAGATATATGCTTGCGGCCTTTGTTGGCATTCTTTGCATAATAAGCAATCTTCTTTGCAATTTGAGCTTCATAAACAACTTCAAAAGAAGAGTTATTAGTAGAATGTAAAGTCCTATTATAAGCAAATTCAGCAATAGGTAAACAATCTTCCCACGCAAAATTTAAGTTCTTTTGAAGAAGTGATCTAAGAAGAACCCCTAATGTTCTATTTGTTACCTCGGTTTGGCCATCGGTTTGTGGGTGACTTGATGTAGAAAATAACAATTTGGTTCCCAACTTACTCCATAAGGTCTTCCAAAAGTAACTTAGGAATTTTACATCTCTATCACTTACAATGGTTCTTGGAACTCCATGTAGCCGAATGATTTCCTTCATGAATAAATCCGCTACATGACTTGCATCACTTGTTTTCCTGCAAGGAATAAAATGAGGCATTTTAGAAAATCTACCCATAACAACCATAATACTATCCATACCTCGTTGTTATCTTGGTAATCCAAGTATGAAATCCATAGAAACATCAATCCAAGGTGAGGATGGAATAGGTAAAGGCATGTATAATCTGTGAGCTTTGCTTGCACTTTTAGGTAGTTTACACTTAAAACAAAGTTCACATGCTAGATACAAAGCTGAAGTGTTCTTGCAATATGTCTAAAGTTTTAACAACTCCAAAATGTCCCATTAAGCCGCCACAATGTGCTTCCCTAACAAGTAATTCTCGAATTGAACAAGATGGAATACACAATTTATACTCTTTGAACAAAAATCCATTAAACCTATAAAAACCTTTTTGATCCGAGAGCTCACATGCTAGATACAAAACTGAAAAATCATTATCATGTTCATATAAAGCTTTAAGATGTTCAAAACCTAGCAATTTAGCATGCAAGACCGAAAGTAAAGTGTACCTCTTAGATAGAGCATCGACTACAATGTTTTCCTTACTTTTTTTTGTACTTGATTATGTAGGCGAAAGTAACAATAAAGGAAACCCATTTAGCATGCCTTTTGTTCAACTTACTTTGTCCTTTTAGGTACTTAATGGATTCATGGTCCGTATGTATAACAAACTCTTTTGCAATTAAATAATGTTTCAATATCTCCAAAGCTCTAACAATTTCATACAATTGCTTGTTTTGCTCGAATAGCCCCATCTACCTTTCCCGGTGTTATAAATAAACACTAATTCCTTACTTGTTGAGCACTTGCCTTTTTCAACAATTTTTACCTCATTTTTTTCTGCAAGGGTGAGATCACTCTTTTTTGCATCTCATCTCTCATTCTTTTCTCTTTATTCTTGGTCATTGTTTGATGAACCTTACTAACTACTTTTGGGGTCAAAGGATGTAATGTAAACCTTATTTTATCCACGGTAACTTGATAAACATTCTTTCTTCCAAGATGATTTGTACCACTATCATATTTCCATGGCCTTCCCAAAATAACGTGACTAGCAGTCATAGGCACCACATCACACAAAACTTTGTCCTTGAACCTCCCAATTGCAAATTCAATCTCAACCTATTTATCCACTCAAATTTCACCACAATTGTTTATCCAAGAAAGCTTATAAGGATGTGGATGTGCTTTCCAAGGTAAATCAAGAGTGGTGACCATATCAAGAGAGAAAATATTAGCACAACTACCATTATCAATAATAAGAAGACAAAGATTGCGTTTGACGTTGCACTTTGTTTGGAAAAGATTGCTCCTTTGAAGATATTGCTCATCTAATGGTTGAGTATGTAGAAGCTTCATAGACATCAAAAGTTGACTCCATTCCCCAAGTTTTGCATCTAGAATCTCGGCTTCTTTATCAAAATCCTCTTCTTCTGCTTCCTCATCACTCACACATGTTCTATCATCTTGCATGATCATTACACTTTTGTTTGGGCAGTCCCTAACAAAGTGGCTCTTTCCTCTACACTTATAACATTCCTTTTGAAGGTTAAAAGGATTACTTAACCTTGAATTGGATGTAGAAGAGGTCTTGGCTGCTCCATTTAATGTCGTTGCTGTTTTGGCAGCTCCAATTATCTCATTTTCTTTGTTTGGGCTCGGCAAAAGTGATGAATTATTTAGGGGCTGATTCGGCTTTTTCAAATATTGGAAATTAGTCGAATAAGTCCTTAAACTTTTCTCCTTTAGTTGCCTTTCTATTTGTTCTGCATAGTAAACCATTGCAATAAGATTATCATGGTTAGCACTATATTTGGCCGAATTTTGTCATTGAGACCCGCCAAAAATCTTGCCAAAGTAGCTTCATTATCCTCTTGAATATCCGCTCTAATCATGGAAATTTTCATCTCTTTGTAATATTCATCCACCGATCTAGAGCCTTTCTTTAATCTTTGTAAGCAATTGAAAAGTTTCGTAGTGTAATTTTGGGGAACAAATCGCCGCTTCATCACCGCTTTCATCTCATCCCAACTATCAATTTGATGTTTTCTAACCCTTCTCCTTGTATTAGCCTCTTTGTCCCACCAAATAGAGGCATAATCCGAGAACTCCATAGCTGCCAACTTTACTTTTTTGTCCTCTGGATAGTTGTGAACGGCAAAAACATGATCAACTTTACGAATCCAATCTAAAAATAATTCGGGATCATTCGTACCTTGAAGAGAGGGAATCTTGGTCTTGATTGCACCAAGATTGTTGTCAAATCTTTGAAAATTGCCTCCCATTCTCGGCCTCATTGGTTCAAAAGAAAGATTGTCATCCACTCTTTGATATTGTTCTTTTTCTCTCGGCTGAGGTGGTACAAACTCCATTCTTGGTCGAATGTTGTCCATCTATAGGTAATTGGATTCATGAGACTCATACCCTTCAATATCGACATCCAATTGATCATCTTGTATGTCAACTTGCTTACCTCTTCTATGTGCATATGGCTGCTTTTGAGGGACTTGTGGTCTCTGTTGGAGTACATTTAATATAAGGTGCGCCAATTCGATTGGGCCGGGCCGAGATTGGATTGGGCCCTTAATCGGGTTGGGCCGACCAATCTGATTGGGCCGACCAACCCATTTGGACCGACCTTATGGCTGGAAATATAGGATATACCTATATTTCCAGCTCTTATCTCTAAGAAAGGAGGTTGAAGTGGTGGAGAATGTGGAGGAATAGTTTCCTCCATGATCTCCCACTTCCCCATTTCACTCTTCCCACTATCTCTTGAATGACTAAGGAAAATGCTGATTTTTCTTAGTATTCCTAAGTCATTTTCTCCAACTTTTTGAGAGCTTAGAATAGAGAGAAAATGTGAGAGCATTCAAGAAAAATTGAATAGAAAGAAAAGACAGCTTTTCTAAAGACTTCTTTTCTAGCTTTGGCTAATAGAAAAGAAGTAAGAAAACTGTTTCTCGTTCTTCGTTAGGTCATATATATACTCCATCTTGAAGAGTGTCTTCAAGACTTCTACGAGGTGTTGGCTAGCACCAAGCAGTAGAGGACCATCCACGGAAGATCGAGTGGATATCGGGAGAGACGGAGCCTGCGTTGGTGGCGTTCCGTTCGTGACAACTGAAACCGTTTCAGACAGATTCTGCATTTTGAAAGGTATAATACTATCCCGTAGTCTAAGGTTCTTACTCGTGAAAGATCCTATTAGAGGAGGGTCATTTTATTTCCGCTGCATAACCTGTTTAGACCCGGTTGTTCCTCTAACAGTGGTATCAGAGCCACTCACGAGTACCCTATAGACTTAATGTGCTATAGTATTTTAATATGGATTATGAATCTATATTTTGCATGCCTTAGGATTGCTAGAAATGTTTTTGCATCATTTTGTATGTATAAGAGTCGAGAAATTTCGGTCAACCGAATTTCCAGTTTTGGTCAACCGAGTACTCTCAGTACTCTGTTCGGTCGACAGAAATGTCTTTTCGGTCAACCGAGTACTCTGTTCGGTCAACCGAAATGTATGTTCGGTCAGCCGAGTACTCTCAGTACTTTGTTCGGTCGATCGCAATGTCTGTTCGGTCAACCGAGTACTCTCAGTACTTTGCAATAGTATGCATTTTGCTGGTTGCTCATTTTTCCATAAATTGTTAAGTTAGTTGAGCATGATGCATAGTAATCGCTTTTACCCTGTTGGTTTATTTCATAAATACGATCTGCGTATCGTGCCTATCTATTTTTATCAAAAGTTGTAATTCTCTTCTCATCAAATCCCCTCGAATGTAACTCGAGGTTTCCTTAGAATTATGTAATTCTAGATTAGGAGATGGTACAGCTGTGATGAAGATTTGGAGACAACCACCTGAAGGTCAAGACGGTGTAGAATAGAATGTTTTCTTTTCACACCTTTAGATTGACTTCACGGTTTTTCCATTGGCTTGGAAAAACCGAATAGGATATGGCGATTACTATTGCATTTTTATTTTATGTATTGGATGCATATGTATATAAGCATAAACTGTTTTATTTATGCTTTTCGGGTGAGATTGTTAAAAACAAAACCCCTCAATTAAATATTAATTAGGGCCTTCCTAAGTTTAGCCCTCGTCAAGGCCTAGATCGACATTAGTATGGGACATGCCAAAGCTGTACATACGTGTCTATCCGGGTGAGGCGTGAAGGATAATTTGTGATATCCGCCGGCAAAAACTTAGGGTCCTAGTTAACTAGATTATCTCATTAAATGGATTGAGGATCTAGAGGCAAAAGAGTTGAGAAAAGTGTATAATGATACGCTTGAATAAATGTTATTCACTCAACTAACCAAGAATTACATAATTTGATGTAATTGGCAAACGTTGCCTACCTAAATAACTAAGTTTTGGGCGATCAGCCAAAGCTGACTCAGAACGAGGTGAAATATGGATCTTGGCCCACTATAAAGTTAACGAACTTTACGAGTTGATAATGAGGGTTATTCACTCGAAGAAAATAGTGGGAGAAATCATTAAAAAGATAAAAGACCTAATAATGATTTTTTTTCTGGGTACTTACTTTGCATATGTATTTTGTTGTAGAAAAAATGGCAAATTCAAACCAAACACTATCATCGCATTCTCGTCCTGAGAAGGACAAATTAGAGGGAGTTAACTTCCTCGATCGGGTTCGAGAACTTGAGAATCGTTCTCAAGCATGAAAGAAAGTTGTATGTTCTAGAACAGCTTATTCCTGCTACACCAGAGGCTCGCGCTTCGGCCGCTGATAGAAGTGCTTATCAGAAGCATTGTAGTTATGCTTTAGATGTGTCTAGCCTCATGCTTGTCACCATGAACTCTGAGCTTCAGAAGCAACATGAGGACATGGGGGCTTATGAGATGATGGCTCACCTGAAGCAACTATATCAGGGACAAGCACGCCAGGAGAGATTCGACGTATCGAAATCTCTCTTTCAGTGCAAAATGTGTGAAGGAATGCCAGTAGGAACTCACGTTCTTAAGATGATAGGTTATGTTCAGAACCTTGAAAAACTAGGATTTCCTTCGGGGCAAGAGCTGTCGACTGATTTGATCTTGCAATCGTTGCTTGAGTCATTCAGTCAGTTCATTCTGAATTATCACATGAATGAAATTGACAAGCCATTGCCTTAGTTGTTGAACATGCTGAGGACTGCCGAGAAGGACATAGGCAAGTCCAAGCCCAACGCCATACTGATGGTGCAAAAGCAAAGGTTTTGTGAAATCCAAAGGCAAAGCGAAAGGTAAGTCTAAGGGCAAGCAAACCACTTTCAACAATGCACTGAAAACTAAGGGTGGTGTAGCCAAGGACTCTATCTGTCATCACTGTGGTGAAAAGGGTCACTGGAAAAGGAACTGCAAAAGCTATATTGCAGGGAAAAGGCTGGAAAAGGAGAAAGCAAATGTTGCTTTGGGCTCAGGTATTTATGTTGTTGATATTAATGTGATTGATATCAATTTAAATACAACTACTTCTTGGGTACTTGATACCGGATGTGGTTCTCACATTTGTACTAATGTGCAGGGACGGCAAAGGAGTAGAGAGTTAGCAAAGGGTGAAGTGGAACTACGAGTTGGCAACGGAGCACGTGTTGCAGCCCTAACTGTAGGGACTTGTACTTTTACTTTGCCTTCAGGGCTTGTTTTGGATTTAGAAAACTGTTTCTATGTACCAAGTTTAACTAAGAATATTATTTCAATTTCTTGTTTGGACAAGAAAGGTTTTGAGATTTCAATCAAAAACCAACGATTGTCGTTATTTTTGGATAATATTTTTTATGCAAGCGCCTCTTTGATTAATGGTCTATATATTTTAGACCTTGATATGCCAATTTTAAATATAAATACAAAAAGGATTAAGACTAATGATTCTAATCCGACATACCTCTGGCATTGTCGCTTAGGCCACATAAACGAAGACCGCATATCCAAACTCCATAAAGATGGGCTATTGGAATCATTTGACTTCATGTCTTATGATCGATGCGAATCTTGTTTGTTGGGTAAGATGACAGCATCACCTTTCACTAAGCTAGGTGAGAGAGCCGATGCTTTATTAGGACTAATACATAGTGATGTATGTGGCCCTTTTAATATACATGCAAGGGGTGGTTACCTCTACTTCATTACCTTTACTGATGACTTCAGTAGGTATGGATATGTGTTCTTGATGAAACACAAATCCGAAGCATTTGCTAAGTTTAAAGAGTTTAAACTAGAAGTAGAAAACCAACTTGGCAACAATATTAAGGTTCTTTGATCTGATCGAGGAGGAGAATACTTGAGTCAAGAATTCTGTGACTATCTAAAAGATTGTGGAATCGTTTCACAACTTTCTCCTCCAGCTACTCCACAATGGAATGGTGTATCCGAAAGGAGGAACAGTAACCTTATTAGATATGGTTCGTTCTATGATGAGTCACACGAGCTCGCCCAATTCCTTTTGGGGACACGTACTAGAGACAAGCAGCTTTAACACTTAACCGCGCTCCATCTAAATCGAGCTGCAAAGACGCCATACGAGTTATGGGATCAGGGAAGCGTCCCCAGGTTTGTCTTTCCTCAAGATTTGGGGCTGTGAAGCTTTTGTAAAAGGCTCAGCTTCTGATAAGCTGGCTCCAAAATCTGAAAAGTGCATATTTGTAGGTTATTCTAAGGAAACTAAAGGATACTACTTTTATATCCCTAACGAAAACAAAGTGTTTGTTGCTCGCACGGGAGTCATTCTAGAAAAAGAATTTGTTTCTAGAAACACGAGTGGGAGTAGCGTAGAACTCATCGAAGTTCCGGACTCTCAAACTAGCACTAATGATACGATGGAAATTGAACAGACTCCACAAGTTGTTGTGCAGCAGAGTGCCACAAACAGATATGCAAACCAAGCACTAGTTCAAGAAACATAAGTATTGCGTAGAGTCCGGTAGAGTTCGTCGTCCCACCTCCATAAAAATTTGGATTTTTTCATAACAGTAACATGGTGATGTTATGTTTGTGGATCACGATGAACCTTCAACCTACAAACGAGCAATTAATAGCCCTGGGATTCCGAGAAATGGCTTGAGGCCATGAGATTCGAAATGGACTCCATGTACACAAACCAAGTCCGGATCTTGGTTGATCCACCCTGAAGGGTAACTCCCATAGGGTGCAAATGGGTTTTTTAAGATTAAAACCGACATGGAAGGGAATGTACAAACATACAAGGGGCGACCCGGTCGCAAAGGTTTCAATCAAACAAGTTCATGGTATTGACTATGATGAGACATTTTCCCTGTAGTTATGTTCAAGTCCATTCGGATTTTACTTGCTATCAGCAGCCTACTATGACTATGAAATCGGCAAATGGATGTCAAAACCGCTTTCCTTAATGGAAAACTTGAAGAGGATGTGTATATGACACGACCGAAGGTTTTGTCACTCCCGAGAATCGAAAAGTATGTAAGCTTCGAGAGATCCATTTATGGACTCAAGCAGAGCTTCTGAAGCTGGAACATCCGCTTTTAATGATGCCGTCCCGTGAGTTTGGCTTCATTAGAAATGAGGATGAGCCTTGTGTTTACAAGAAGGTCGGTGGGAGCTCAATCGTATTCTCGGGTTTTGTATGTAGATGACATACTACTCATTGGAAACGACATACCAACCTTAAAGTCTCAGCCAAGGCTTGGTTGAGTACGTGTTTCTCTATGAAAGACTTAGGCGATGCCAGCTATATTCGGGAGTCAAGATCTATAGAGATAGATTCAGGAGACTCATTGGCCTAAGTCAGAGTACATATATAGACAATGTGCCAAAGCGGTTTAGCATGCAAGAGTCTAAGAAGGGCCTTTGTCCTATGGCACATGGTACTGTTATATCGAACAAACAGTGTTCTAAAACGCCTGCCGAATTAGAACGCATGAAAGAGATCCCTTATGTTTCTGCCATAGGATCCATCATGTACGCCATGGTATGTACTCGCCCAAATGTCTCGTTTGCCTTAAGCCTTACGAGCAGATACCAGTCTAATTACGGTGAACGTCACTGGATCTCAGTCAAGAATATCCTCAAGTACTTACGAAGGACTAAGGATACATTCTTGATTTATGGAGGGGCGGATGAGCTCGTTGTAAGTGGTTACACCGATGCTAGTTTCCAAACCGATAGAGATGATTTCCGATCGCAATCGGGATTTGTGTTTAACTTGAATAGAGGTGCTGTGAGTTGGCGCAGTTCAAAGCAATCGACCATCGCAGATTCTACGATAGAGGCCGAGTACATAGCAGCTTGTGAAGCAGCTAAGGAGACAGTTTGGATCAGGAAATTTATTTCCGACCTCGATGTGGTTCCTAGTATTGCGAACCCGATAGACCTCTATTGTGACAACAATGGGGCTATTTCACAATCTAGGGAACCTAGATCTCACCAGAGGTCCAAACATGTACTGCGGCATTTTCATCTAATCCGCGAGATTATAGAGAGATGTGATGTGCATATATGTAGAGTAGACTCGGCAGACAATGTTGCCAATCTACTGACGAAGCCACTGTCGCAGCAGCAGCATGATCGTCACACTAGCTCCATGGGTATCCGATATCTGGAGGGCTGATCTTTAGAGACTGTCATTAGTATGCCCTTAAAGACAAATCAGTAGATGATTTTGGGTCTTTTGTGCAAGTGGGAGATTATTGTATCGTATTTATGTAATTTTCATTTTGATGAATAAAAGGCATAAATTCCAGTATTATTTCATTATGTTTCTGTGTTCTTAACAACATAAATAAATAATATGTCCTTGGTATTCATAAATGTTATGAATACTGAAACGTCCCTAGTCGAACATTATTATGGAATCTTCGAGGACAATAATAATGCGTAAGACTAGTATGTGCAGTGATTGATATAAGATATCGGATCGTCACATAGGTATATATGATTAGAGAATCATTATACTGGACAGACCCGACATGAGAAACACACCATGGGTTGTTATATAATAGTCAACGGTGTTTCTCAATTTTTGACTAGGTTGTATAAAAGATCCTTCGACTTGAGGTCTCACAAGAGTTCTTGCATGGCTAGTATTATGCTTTGATAATGTTAAACGCTATCCGTAACAGGGTGAGCAATAAAGGCATTTATTGGGTATATCACGAATCTTGTTCAAGATGAATGAGATGCAGAAAGGATTTGTCCCTCCTATATAGCAGGAGCGATATCTTGGGCCCCTTTGATGGAGTCTGACTAATTCATGGCCATGAACAAATGAATCAGTATATGATATTGATGTCATTTGATTAGTCTACTCGCGAATCAAGAAACTAAAAGATTGGACAATACAAGTGTGACTTTTTCCATGACTTGTGTTCAATCTAGATATCAATGACAAAAGGATTTAAATACAAATGTCAAATGGTGTGACTATGATAGTCACTAGATATTTATGAATTGGGGGTAATGATGCGTTGCTAGATATCTCTCATTACCTGTGACATATGATGTCACGGCCAACATCATAGATACCTCCTGGGTCGCACTCATAGATCAACTGGATTGGGCTTGTTGGAGTACATTTAATCTAAGGTGCGCCAATTCGATTGGGCCGGGCCGGGCCTGGATTGGATTGGGCCCTTAATCGGGTTGGGCCGACCAACCCATTTGGACCGACCTTATGGCTGGAAATATAGGATATATTTTCAGCTCTTATCTCTAAGAAAGGAGGTTGAAGTGGTGGAGAATGTGGAGGAGTAGTTTCCTCCATGATCTCCCACTTCCCCCTTTCACTCTTCCCACTATCCCTTGAATGACTAAGGAAAATGATGATTTTTCTTAGTATTCCTAAGTCATTTTCTCCAGTTTTTTGAGAGCTTAGAATAGAGAGAAAAAGTGAGAGCATTCAAGAGAACTTGAATAGAAAGAAAAGACAGCTTTTCTAAAGATTTCTTTTCTAGCTTTGGCTAATAGAAAAGAAGTAAGAAAAATGTTTCTTGTTCTTCGTAAGGTCATATATATACTCCATCTTGAAGAGTGTCTTCAAGACTTCTACGAGGCGTTGGCTAGCACCAAGCAGTAGAGGACCATCCCCAGAAGATCGAGTGGATATCGGGAGAGACGGAGCCTGCGTTGGTGGCGTTCCGTTCGTGACAATTGAAACCGTTTCAGACAGATTCTGCATTTCGAAAGGTATAATACTATCCTGTAGTCTAAGGTTCTTACTCGTGAAAGATCCTATTAGAGGCGGGTCATTTTATTTCCGCTGCATAAACTGTTTAGACCCGGTTATTCCTCTAACAGTCTCACCATTGTTTCAACAAGATTCATCCTTTCGGCTGTGTCATCTAACCGTTGCATCATTCTTTGAAAAAATTGTGGTGCGGCTTCTTTGAAAAAATTGTGGTGCGGCTTCTTTGAAAAGCTTATCATCCACAAAGATTTCATCTTGCTTTGATGTAGAACCTCCCTGTTGAGACATGATTTCTTAAAACACTCAAATTTGTTAGATAGAAAGAAAACAATCACTCAATATTCCAACAATACTTGTAAAAGAATTCAACTCTAGATGGCTTTAAAGATGAAAGCCAAGAATTAAAGGTTCCTAATTTGTTGCATTGAGGCAAAGCTGAAAATAGAGGAAATAGAAATCCTAGACCTAAACAAATAGTAATTAAAGAAATTAAGAGTAATCTTGAAAATACTAGACCTAACAAGAAAAGGAAGATACTTTTTAGTTATCCTTTTGTGTTTAGGAAAAATGAAGATCTCAATCCTTTATGCTTCTTGATTATTGTTCTTGAATATTTTTCTTTTTCTTTCTTTTCTCGGATGAATGTATCAAGAATGTGAGACTCCAACGCACTTCAATTCTTGATTTATAATATGTGTTAGGCTCAAATCTTGTAAACAAAAAAAATTGTGAACTTTTGCCAATTCTTGAACCTGGACTATGATGTCTCTGATTCAAGAAGTTTGCTTTTTGTCTATGTTCAATAAATGCCTCGGCTGAAATTTGATTTGATTTTTTTTTGTCCAAGCAAACAAGAAATTTTTGTTAGTAGTGCCCTAGGACCATTAGCATATGTTATACATTTTATATCTTTTGAGCATGTAATTGAATAGCTAATTTTGCTTATGAACATCAAATGCGTGATTTGATAGTAAAACTCATTAGCTTATGTAATTACTATTCTAGTTGTCCCTAGTTTCATGTAATGTTCTTTACAATGAAATAAAACTAGTATGATGTTTGATTGATGATTATGTTTTACTAATCATGTGTAATGAATACAAATCATATCATAGATGCAATATATTGGGATATATTGTATCGGACGTGATCCGTTAGAGAAGTAATACTTCATGGTCCTTAGTCATAAGTATTACTTCCTCAATACTATTTTAGAATCCTTAGACCTTATGTCTCCATTGATTCTAACATGAATGGAGCCACGTTTTGACTCAGTAGGACGTTACTTTTAATCGAGTAATCAATACGACTGATTATCGGATGTAGCGTCCTACCATGGCTTGAATGTGAGATGCATTGTAAGGAATTTGTCCCTCTCTATTATTAGAGAGAGATATCCATGGGCCCCTCGATAGGGAAATTTTTTTTAAATGCATGGCCGTGCTCAAATGTATTTGATAAAGTGAAATACAAGATTGTTCCTTTGAATTTGTTGATTGCACCAAGATTGTTGTCATTCCTTTGAATTTGTTCCCCTCTTCTCGGCTAAAAAATCTAATTGTTGATCACCCGATTTGGTTGATTAACTCGCGGTATTGGATTGTTTCTTGGCGGCTCAATTGCATCAAGTGATTGTTCATCACTCTCGACATCATTTATATCATTACCTTGCTGATTTGAAACTCTAAGAAGTTTCATCTCTTCCGCCATCTCATCCATTCTTTGTTGCATTTGGATCATCATCTTTTGCATCGCATCTTTAAAAAGTTTGTCTTCATCGAAGACTTCGGGTTGCTTGGATGGGCTTCCTTGATGAGACATGTTATACTTTCAAGAAAAACACACAAACTGTTAGATAGAAAAATAATTCACTCTTTATTCCAACACTCTTTATTTCAACTCTAGATGAATTAAAGGTTCCTAACTTGTTGCGTTGAGACAAAGCTGAAAAAATAATGGAAAGAATTCCTATCTTGACCTACACGAAAAGCTTAAAGAAAGAAAGAAGAGTAATCTTGAAAAATCCTAGACCCAATCAAGAAAAGAGATACTTTTTAAAGGTATCCTTTTGTGTTTAGGAAAAGCAATTCTCAATCTTTACTTTCTTGTTCTTGTTTCTTGATTTTCTTTTTCTTTCTTGAATTTTCCCTTCTTCTTGGCCGAATTATATCAAGAGTGAGGCTCGATCGCTATCAGTACTTGATGTATGGTAAATAAAGAGCACGGCTCAAAAATTAAAAAGGGGAAATTTTGCCAATTCTTGGGCGAGGCTCGATCGCTATCGACACCAAGAAGTTTGCTTTTTGGCTTTATAGTTCACTATTCAAACTAAATTACTCACGGATGCTTTTTTCTTTATAATTGCCGAATGCTTTTTGTCAATTCAGGCAAACAAGAAAAATTTAAAGAAAGCTGCAAAGGTACACCAAGAATAAGATAAACCTTTTGCTCTGATACCACTTGATGAAGAACCGAGATAACAAGTATCAAGATTCGACACTTAGGTTTATATTCCAGATCTTTCTCTATTCTTGAACTAGTTTCAATGGGAATATACTCAACGCAACTCTAAAGAAGGCTAAGTATCAATGGAGGCTGAAACACCGCAACAAGTGAAACTAATTTGTTGATACAATAACTCAAAGATGAATGAATTCTATAAAAAAGTTCAATTCACAAGTATCTAAGGAATAACCTTAACAAATATCATATATATAACGTAATTACAATGGTGGCTGAAATCCCTCTTAAATAGAGTAGGATTTCGGCTCAATTGAACCAAAATGAAGAGTCCTTGAAGAATTATGACTCTTCAATAACCAACTTGCTAACCAACTAAAACACTATCTAATATAATGGACAACATGTCCTATTATCTAGCATCACTACTAATATGCGGCCAACATGGCTAAAAATAGTAAATAGAAAGATGAAAATATAATTAAAGTCTAGAATAGACTTTAATGTACAAAACGACTAAAATGCCCTTCTTAGCCACTTTGCTTTGATAGGGCCGAATTGAATACTTTGTAAACTTAAGAGGTTGATTTGAATATCTTCTTCTAGATGAAGTTTATCTTCCCCTTTAGTTTTGATGTCTCAGATCAATGTTGAAATTTTGTCTAAAGTCTTCTTTATCTTTGATGTTGTCATAGGCCCTTGAAGATTGACTAGTGGGTCCTTTGAATAGGGAAGCCCCTTGGATGGTCCCTCATCATGAGGACACATCTAAATTGCTGCCTAGTACAAATGATTCTTTGATCAACATACAAGGTCCAAAGACAAGAGCTCAACATAAGAGAATGATGCTAGCTCTAAATACATTCATTAGAGAGGTTCAAACTAAAGAACAAGCAAGACCACCTCCAAATGAATCCAACCAAGATAAAGAAGTCATCATCATTTTATTTGAAGTCATTCTTCACGAGTCATCAAGAGAAAGTGCCTAAAAGGGCTATTTTTGGAAAGTTCCTATTAAAGTCTATCTTAAACTTTAATTATATTTCCAACTTTATTTATTTAATATTTTCAACCGAGTTCAATAATAAAGGACATGTGTTCCATATAGTTATTTAGTTTATAACAAGTATTAGTTTAAGGTAGTTTACTATACTTGTGATTGTTTTATTTCCAAGCCCAATTAGGACTCTATTTTGTAAAATTCATAGCAGAATTCTCCTTCTCTATTTAATAGAGAATTTGGCCAAGATATTATCAAGTTAGTTATATGTTTTTTGGTAAGGTTATTCCTTAGATACTTGTGAATTGAACTTCTACATGGAACTTCATTCATTATGGAGCTACTAATCAACAAGCTTAGTTTCACTTGATGTGGTGTTTCAGCCTCCATTGAAATGAAACTACTTAGTGTTGCGTTGATTTATTCCCTCGTAAACTATTTTCAAGAAGAGAAAGATATGAATTCAACCTTTTGTGTTGAATCTTAATACAAGTTATCAAGGTTCTTCATCATGTAGAGAGATCATCAAGAAACATACAATCATCCATCCTAGACGACTGTACAAAAGACTATTCAAGGTGCCTCATTGGACTAATTGATGAACAAGATCAACTTGCAGTCCAAAGTCCAAAATCCTTCAGTAATGAGGTTCTAAACTTAAATTCAACTCTAGATAATGATCATGATATTGATGATGATCCTTATGCATTTTTAAGTGATTTATATAATGAGTTGAAAAAGATGGCCAAGAAGAATTAGATAACTTGTGAAAAACTTGCTTGCTCATTAAATGAAAGATCTAGATTGCAAGTAGAGTAACTTCTTGCCTCTTACACCAAGTTAGAAAATGAACAAGAGAATGTGCTTCTATCTATTGATGCTTTATCTCTTGAGAACCATGAATTACTTGACAAGGTGCATAATGTTGAATCTAAACTTGTTGAGTATGATATCACGAGGCACAAATTCGAAATTCTAAATGCCTATTGGGTATTCAAATATCAAGTATGGTACTAGATGCTCCCTAACAATATAAGAAAATACAATAATCACATAATTTACATGTTACCATCACGCTTTCGCTGCGCTACTCTTATAAACAATAGTACGAAAATATAAAACAATAAACAATTAATTCACTTAGCCATTTAAGAAAAATGTTATAGCATAAATGGTAGACAAGGAATAACACATGAAACAAATATGCAAAAGACATATCATACAAGTATATACCATATGAGAATAACATAGTATATATGTAAGCAGTAACATATAAGGCGATAAAACAATTAAATCAAGTTGTACGTGTAAAATCATAAAGTAGCGGAATATAACAGTTAACAGAAGATATACGCGCTTAAACAACATAAGATTCTTAGTCCATGGTCTCTACCCATCTCACATCTCACATTACGTGTTCTTGTTTTCCTAAGTTCATTCCATAATTTTAATCCCTAAGGTTCGACCTGCTCTGATACCACTTCTGTCACACCCCGTAACCAGGGTGATGACATGGTAGTGTCTCATTGGTCGATAAGACACCAAAGCCTACGATATAGAGTTACATAACTGAAAATGAATCTACTTATTACATTATTGGAATAAGTCTAAGCGTTCTAAAAGAAATAATTGAAAAGGAAATAAAGTTTAGCAGCTACGTAGATTAGGATCACTCCTCAAATGTCCCCTCCTAGGTATCATCATCGTGAACAAGTTCAACATCTACATCACCTGCACAGTAAAAATCGGATGGACTGAGCTCTAGTGCTCAGTAGGGACCTAATAACACAGTTATAAACATAACAGAAAATAACACAGATAAATGAAATAGATTCCCGTTTCCCAAAATACCCCTTTGGAGAATAAAAGCTCTCGACAAGTCACTACACAAGTCTTTTAAGACCTAGCGCCTGAAACAGAACAGAGCAAAATCCAATTGGATCAGAACAGAACGGTACAGAACATAAAAGCAACCCAAAATACAAGTTAAAAAACTCAAACCAAGTATCAGATATGACCCAAACAAATGTTCGACTATACTTATCAAATCTGACACCCCAGATCGAATTCATGCCATGAGCATCACATACTACTCATGCACTACAAACCAATAGTTATGTCAGACAATCGAGTATAAAACAAACATGGACCAAATAAGTAAAGAACAACAAATAAGCTAAACAACTAAACTCTTCACACAACCGAATCCACATCAAGTACGTCTGCCCTACAGTATTCTCGATTACACAATTTACTTAGACGTTACGAACTTAGTTATCGCTATGACACTACAATCCCACAGTCAAGCTCAATTGTCTAATCAGACCCATAATCACTGCTAACAGCCCCCATGTATTAACCCACTGAGGAAGGGCCACACAGAATCCACACAGAAATCGGCCTAAACTTTCCCCCGGTTGGAGGCCAAAAATAAAGAATACATCCATTGTGTCATTGCCCACACATGAGCTCCACAATTAACTGTTAGCAGCCCCAACTTGTTTATCCCCGCTAGGGTCCGGGTCCACATATCCACACAGAAGTCCACACAAAAATATCGCGAACACCAGGTTCTAGCGATATATAAATGGGATGTATCCTGCTACAGACCTTTAATAAACAAGAGTTCGAATGAGGCGACGACTCAGTCGACCAAACCAAATATGACTAAAATCAATGACTCCCAAATATGACGACCAAAGCGATAACATTTATGCAAATTCAATATAGGCCCAATTAATCCAAGATTCACAATTATGAGTTAATTATGACAATTTACATAAGGCAGTAACAAGAACACAGTAATCAATTTACGAATCAGATTATAATGAATTTAAATCATACCCAAAACAGTTTATACAATATCGAAAGAAATGAACACAATTTTGTTAGTAGTGCCCTAGGACCATTAGCATATGTTGTACGTTTTATCTTTTTGAGCATTTCATATGAATAGTTAATTTTGCTTATGAACATCAAATGCGTGATTTGATAGTAAAACTCATTTGCTTATGTAATTACTATTCTAGTTGTCCCTAGTTTTATGTAATCTATTTTACAATGAAATAAAACTAGTATGATGTTTGATTGATGATTACGTTTTACTAATCATGTGTAATGAGTACAAATCATATCATAGATGCAATGTATTGAGATATATCGTATCGGACGTGATCCGTTAGAGAAGTAATACTTCATGGTCCTTAGTCATAAGTATTACTTCCTCAATACTATTTTAGAATCCTTAGACCTTATGTCTCCATTGATTCTAGCATGAATGGAGCCACGTTTTGACTCGACCGTGACGTTACTTTTAATCGAGTAATCAATACGACTGATGATCGGATGTAGCGTCCTATCATGGCTTGAATGTGAGAGGCATTGTAAGGAATTTGTCCCTCTCTATTATTAGAGAGAGATATCCATGGGCCCCTCGATAGGGAAAGACTGTCTAAATGCGTGGCCGTGCTCAAATGTATTTGATAAAGTGGTTATCAGATACCATTTGTTGGAACAGTCTACCTGGAGATCGAGCATAAATACAATTAAGCTTAATAAGGGTGACGACTACCATGCCTTATGCTTAATTAGGATATCGCGAGACAAAGGGATTAAATAGTGGATTGATATTAGGTTCCGTTGTATATTCATTCACTTTGGGTAGTCACAATGTCCTGCTAGGGACCGCTTGTGATTTATGAACTCACACTACTACTAAGTGTGTTTTTATTGCCATTGTGATATGAACCTACAGGGTCACACACATAGAGGAGCTAACGAGCTTCATGTCCAGATTCAATGAATCTATAATGTGTCTAGGTTCATTATATCTGACATTCACTTTTCTGAGAATAATAAAGTGTTATTATTCGAATTAGAGATAAGGGGCATTTTCGGTATAGTTGGAATTACGTGGGAGTTATTATCCGATAAAGACTCCCATTACCAGCAGAAGTCTAGAGGACGTGGGAGTTGAGGACTCCCACTGCCAAGAGGAGTTCAGGATGTGAGAGTTAGTTATGGGAACAAACTCTCATACCTTATATAAATGATCTCTTGGCCGAAACCCTAGACAATCAATTTTCAGCCGCAAAAATCAGCAACTCTCTGAAATCTGATTTCAGTTTTCGGTCTCCCTTTTTCTCTCATAATTCCGAAACTCATAAAGACGAAGAGCTAGCACTCACTCCCCGTCTCGTCGCGTGGATACCGGTAGAGGGATATTCCGCAAAGGGGATTCCGTTGGTGGCAACAAAGCATCCAAGAAACGTCATCCTCCATTCAAGAAGTAGCTTCTTGAACCCGAAATTGTAAGTCTTTTCATTTCTTTTACCGAATCGAATTTGTATGAGCGGATCCTTCAGGGGAGGACTCATGGGTGTTTGGAACGAGTTTCCGCCCATGAATCCCTTCAAATTTGTGCAACTATTTTGTTAATTGAATAGTTTATTCGATTTTACTGTGCAGTAATTAATGCGAAAATTAAATAACGTAGGGGTCCCTACCTCGAATCTTTAGAAAAGCGATAAACGTCCAAGAACTGGAAAATTTTGGTTTTCCCCTCTACTTCTGACATACATTACGTAAAATCTAACTGTTAAAATCTCTATCACTCCGGTCAGATTATATTCCTATCAGTCTAGTTTCTAAATCAGAAAGAATTACTCATATTGGAGTTCGGATGTTACCTGTATAATGATTCTACTGAAAGCGCACAGAAAACGAAATTCAGAAAAACAGCCCCGCTCCCGGTGAGATATCTTTCCACTCCGAATTCCAAATCTAATTCCGTTTGCGCCCACGTATAGGTTTTCTCGCTGTGATCGATCTACATATAAGATTTGTCGAAAACCGATGAGGATTGCCCACTCAAAAAACTTGTCGAAGATGCACAAAATATTCCAAAAAAACTCCTTTTTCTCTCTGCTTCTCACGGCGCGGCTACGCAGCTTCTTTTTCTTGTTGTTTGCTTTTGCAAGACTCCCAATGCGGTAACCCCCAAATCCCACGATTTGTCTAGTGATTTATTTTCCTATTTTATTTTTATTTCTCTTTTCTTTAAACCCCAGCCACACGTAATGCTTTATATTTCATTCTAATTTCATTTCTCATTTAATTACGGAGATTCTCCTAATCTCAATAAAATTACTAATTAATTCCAATCCATCATCTAAGCGAAACGCAATTTAAGTCCCTTAATTATGATATGTGTGCGAAACGCCCTCAATAAAACGTAAACATAATAAAACATGTAACATGTTATAAAAATAAATAGACATGTAAACACATAATCGCGCAAAATAAATTACGCCTACGCTATAAATCACACAAAAATAAATTAAATGTAAAATAACACTTAAGCAAAAGTTACGGGTTTCACAATTCCGATAAAGATTGTCGCATCCCACCTCCCTCTTTCACGATTTCAAGGAGATTCCTCCTCATCATACACCACAGGAAAGGTAACCCCTCAACTTTTACTCCGATAAAGCTAAGGAACTTTATGAAAATCTAGTGAGGGATAAGAGGGGAATTATTTCGGGGTATATCATAGATCATGATTCAGGTTAGAAGAAGTACTGAAATGTGTTTTAAAAAAAAGAATGGAAGAGGAATAAAGAAGTTTGTGTCGGAATATTTATACTAGTATGTGGATACTTGATTTGATTGGACTGAGATTTCTTTGATTTCGGCCTCTGTGGTATGAGACGGCAATTTCTAAAAAGCCTAAGTTATTATTTGTGGCCAAGAATAAGGATTGCGGAAGTCAAATTATTTTGAGATAGTCTCTAATCAACATTGATGTATTTATTTATTTTGACGTAAAAAAAAGTGAAAAAAAAAAGAAAAGAAAAAAAGATCATTACATTATTTTATTTGTTTCTATTGATTAAAGGCATATCTGTCATTCTGTTGATTCACTGATGGGCTCGATCGACCATGTACTTAAAGTTCTTATCTTGAAAGGTATATTACTCAAGATGGTTGATTTGAATTTTGGAACTATTGATTAGTGTTATGGAATGTATGGAATGGAATGGAATGTAAAGTGAAATAGAGAGTTGAAGTTGGTGGTAGATTTGAACAAGTTCTTCTTTGGGATCGATACGACCTCCATGAAGTTTTCGGTAATACATAAAGTGGGGGGTTGTTTTTGTTCTATGAAGTGGATAAGGAATCATATTAAAGAAGATCCAATGCTTACTCTCACGACTTTGTATATCCTATCTTTCGTTTGTTAGCCCCATCCTAAAGCCTACGTTATAAGTTGAGAAGTCCTTTTGGACTCAAGTTGATGCACTATGCTCCATTAGTGAGCTACATTAATGAAGAGTATCGTGTTTCAAGTCCTTGGTTGTGCTGGGTTTGGGTTTGAGGAAAAAGTTTCTTATCTACTTTAATCTTTTTCCAAGTGTTTACTTAGTAACTTGTTTTATAAAACTGTTCCATGCATTCCTTGAGTTCTCTTTGTTACAATGAATTTACTTTGAAGTTTTGTATCTACTTTACTTGGTTAGCATTCTTTGATAAGTTGGGAAAAATTTATCATGCTTACATATTTGAGAATGAATGTGTAGGAGACTATAAGTTTTATGTTGTACGTGTGTTTTAGTTTGCTTTTCTCGGGACGATCAAAGATTAAGTGGGGGTAATTTGATAACTCGTAAATTCATCGATATATTCCTTTAGTTTTATAGTGAATTTGTGCTTAAAAATGTATTTATATATCGAGTTTTGAGTTTAGAATGGTATATTCCTCACTACTTTGTGTTTTAATGGTTGTAGGGTGCTTATTGAGCTTTTATGATGTTTCGAGGACTTAATTGCTAAATATGAAACTTGACTGGAAAGCTGTGGGACTTAACTGCATAATCTGAAAAGCTTTCTTCTGGTCAAAGCTGGTCAAAGAAGTCAACTCGGGTCAACACTGAAAATTTGGTCAACCATGAAGATTATTTGGGACTTTCCTATTAGACTCCTAATTCCCTTCAACCTCTATGGTATTTTTCCTAAAGCTATAGGAGTCTGAACATTATAAATATCCCTGGAAGATTAATCATATAAAACACCGGACATCAGACATTCAATGAGGACCATTGTTATTCTAGACCTAGAGTAATTATTAGAGAATTATTGAGGGCTTTCTTCAACCAAGTTCTACAAGAGGAAACTCGCCATCATCAACGGTTTGAAGACGGAGACAAGCTTGAAGATTGAATCTTTCGTGAGAATGAGTTTTCTTAGAATGAGTTTTCTTTCTTTATCGCTTTCAATAAATTCTTTTATTAATTCTAGCGTTATGAGTAGCTAAATTTCTATTACTTGAATGGGATGAACCCTAGACTTTTATATATATTGATTTTTGGGATTGTGATTAATTCATATTGAACCATATTTTGATGTTTATTATGCGTTTTCTTTGTGTTGGATTAATTTTCTAGAGTATTAATTCATCTTTGATTTCTTATTTGGAATTGAAAAAGGAAGAATTTGAATAGATCATCGCATAATAAAAAGAGTTGCATGGTTTTCTAGAAATAGAATTTACATAAATCTTCGGGATTAGGGTCAAACCTAATAAGGGAATTCATAAATCTTAATGCATCTTTGGGGGTTTTAATTACGAAAGAAATTTCAATTAATCAACTCAAAGGTAGGAACTTTAAATTGTTGAAAAATATTAAAGCTTCATTCTTGGAATTTTCACTGCTTCGGAAAAAGTTCTTTTAAATTAATCCATCCGGTTCATACATAGATATGTCTAGGGGATTCTTGTTCAAGTATCTCTTCTCATCTTATTCTTATAAATTATTTATTTGTTTTCTAGTTATTTACTATTTTTAATCATATAACTCGATCTATTAAACAGTAGAAAAAGGGTAATTATTAGTGCTTGTAGTTCTTGTGGGATCGACACTAGACTAGACTGCTATACTATTCTAAGCGATAGGTGCACTTGCCTAGCAATTTTTATAGTAAGGTAAATCGACCATCAGGACTCCTGAATTTGTTTATTACACTATGTTTTCGAGCAACTTTTCCTTCAAAAGTGTTAGCTTTTTTCTTCCACTTCACACAAGCTGGATACTCATACCAATCGAAGTAATTGCACCCTTCAGGATGCTTCAATGAACAGACAAATAGAAATTGAGATATAAATTGCAACATATAACTAAACCCAATTGAAATTACCAAACTCACATTATAATTTTCACAACCCAAAACAGTCTATCAGGATTCCTACTTGTCTTTGAGGTCTTCAGGACATGTTCTTTACAACAAGCACATTTGATTCGAGAATTCATGGAAAGAGATGGAGACATGTTTTAGTTTTTTTTTCTCCAAGAATCCTAATTTTGTTGTAGTCAATTTGAGAGAGAAATGTTATAATGTGTATTTATAGAGTGCTTTTTGGAGGGGAGGCAGGTAGAAGGCTGGAAATGCCCCCTGCTAATTTAGACACACGAGTGGCACATGTAAAGGTTAACGGGGTTCTGTAAAAAAAAAAAAGTGACAGAAGGACGAATTTGGCAGGTCGAAAATACACATGTAACGTAATTGTATAAAATTAATCGATTATGACTGATGTGGAAGTACGTAAATACATAAGGCACTAAATTGGCTAATTTGCCTTCATTAGTATTGAGTGGTTAGAGTCTGGCATAGAAACAATAAATGATTAACTTCAATTTGACTATAATTAACTAAGGGCAAATATAAAAAGGTCAAATAAGAATGACGTTGACATCATGGAGAGAATCCAAATTGGGGCAAGAAAAATGATGAAATGAGACATCTAATATGGAATGGAAGGAGTAATAAATATGTGTAACTCAATGACTTTTATATGGACTGAGACCGATATGTGTAGAAATTCCAATCCAATCCAATTCGGTCAACATGTTTGAAACTCAATTCAAAACCAATATATTCCAATGGAATTCAATCCAAATTTACTAATTGAATCTTTTTATGAAAACACCTCAACCATTTTTTTAAGAGGAAGCCAAACAAGTTCCTAACTTGTCTGTTTGCAGAAGCACTTGCACGAGGATAGTTTTAAATCCAAGCATTTGAATTCTAGTAAGTGAATATTTTTCCAGCTGATGAGCAGCTATATTTTATGTAGCCGACTCCAATTATTTGGGACTAAGGCTTTTTTGTTGTTGTATCTAACTCATCAAGGAAGTATTGTATAGATTGGATAATGTGGCCTACAACAGATAGATTCTCGAATGTTCGTGACAAAACCCTGGCAACTCTTGACAATGACTGAGTTACAGTGGAGGCGCCTAAGCAATTTAGCACCTTCAAGAATAGCCATGGCCTCAACATGCTTCGGCGAGGAACTCAAAAACTTCAAAGCCCTGCAGCATTTCACCAGTAATCACACCTCTTTAGGTATAATTCTGTAATTAGATATTCATGCTCAGTAGCAGATTATCAAATGTAAATTTTACCTTCAGCCTTTTATCCAAGAACTGAAGAACAAGATAAACAACATACTGCAAAAACAGATGAAAAGATCCCAAAATATAGATATAGAGATTAGAGAAGTACAAAAAAGGAAATAAATGCAAATCTTAAATTGATAACGAGAAGCAGAAAGTTGATAAATTTTAGTGGTATAAGTACTCTTAAGAACCTCGACCATTTGATTTTCACATCTCCAGATACGAGAAAAATGATTGATCTTCAACAGTTAACATAACACAATTCTATCAAGAGATCAAACTAAAGAAGCTGGAATCGAACACAAAACTATTATACACATAACAGCAATTTCTGTTTCTTTTGTATACAGAAAAAGTTAAGCTTGATAATGGATCATCAGAGAGGAGCGAAGCAGATTGCATTCTCATACCACCTGGCTATCTTCTGAAGAATATATGTAAAATGTACATCCAAACTCAATCATTTGATCTGTCAGAAACTGTGTACTGAATCTCAATCAATTATCAACAAGTGCAACCCCGATAGCCAGCTCGTGCCTCTGCTCGATCGTCTTTCAGGAATTACTGTACAGTATGTGCTATCCAAAATTGTGTCCAAAGAATACAGTATTTTCCTCCAATTTTGAGATATCTTCTCCAGAAGACAGAAGATTTCTTATGATCAAGGAAAACAAGAGGAAAAAATAAAATTGAACTGCTCACATTTCAGATGATACACTTCCAAAAGGAATACATGCCGGACATAATTACAATTCCTCATAGTTATAGAAACATGCTGCAAAATGGTCTCACCAATTTCTTGAAACTTCAGGAAGATCTTTGGTGCACATGCTACGAAAAAGTCTCGGTGCAGCATCCTCAATACAAGGAGACGTCCGGTGGCTTTTCTCCCAAGTGAATTCGCAAGAATTCAAATTCAGACTCAACAAAACTCATAATATCCCGTTCAAAACCCTTTGATAGTAATCATATTGACGTGTCCGCCATGCATCCAAGCTACTGCTGATTAGAGAAAGTACCAAGGATACACATTGCTGCAGGAGAAAATTTCCCATCATGACAAGAACATACAAGATAGAAAAGCATCAAAATAATGATGAAATATCAGACCTCCTCGGTTAAACTGAGGTGAAATCGTTTCCTTAAGTTCTGAATTGTCCTGGGACCACCCTTGAAACAAGGGAAACCAGAATCCTGATACAATCAGAAGACAAAAAATCATCCAATGTACGTGTGTTTAATTTTGGTTCTAATATTGCACTTCTATCATGTGGCTCAACTACTAAATAGAAAAAAATTTCATGCGCATGTTTTCTCTGTTTACTCCAGTTTAGGTTGGAGTTTGTGCAGCAAACTAATATTTAGCCAAAATGTTTCCAAATTCCAATTAGAAAATAAAGTTCCTGAAATGGATACTTCACTTAAATCTTATTTATACATGACCTTCAAAGAATATATCACTAAACTTTCATGAAGTAGGCAGTTAAATGCTTTAAAGTTTATCTGCCATTTGGGGACCCTATGCCAGAGACAAACCTTGTTTAATTTCTTAAGCATACCATTTTTCTTCATTATTCTATAAAGGCCCGACATGCTTCAAAAGTAAAGGACCTCCGGGTTTCAAAGTCGGGGGCATTAAACTGGATGTTATGAATTTTCCAAGCACCGTATTTAAATAACTATGAATTTATAGACAATGAGTTCGGGTAACAGAAAGTCATAGTGAAGGGAAAATGAGCCATCCAAGTAACAGAAAGTCAGAAACTATTCAAATTCTGTTGGTTTCTTAGGCCATCTTTTCCCTTCCTCTGGTCTCTTAGAAACTACAGGATGCTATAAGCCCTGTTTCAGAACTAGGTATTTAGTGAGAAAAGAACGAAGAATAAGTTTGAAGGGGGTCAACTAGAAAAGGAGATGAAATAATAAGACCTACTTAACTTGATGGAAAAGGAGATGAAATAATAAGACCTTAACTAGAACAGGTTTTACTTTCTAATCCATTGTAATGACAAGGGTTTTAAGAATACGCTCCAGGATAGAGAAAAGCGGAAAACAATTTATTCAACATCATATATTTTCCATTTCCTTCTATCCTCTCAAACCAATTGGCAATGAGAGGTGTTAACTCATAGCTTATAAGTGATTTGGATTTTCCTTAGGCACTCAATGTGGACTTCATATTTCAACAATCCCCCTCACATCGAGGTGGGAGTCAATTTAAGCCACGCGCCCTTCTTTGGTCGTACGGGGACAACTAGAGCCCCCTTGGGCATTATGAACCCACACATCCCGCCTAAGGACCAACTCTGATATCAAGTGAAAATTAGCTCATGGGCCTCCATATTCTCTCAAAACAAATTGGCAATGAGAGGTGTTAACCCATGAGAGCTTATAAGTGATTTGGATTTTCCTTAGACACTTGATGCGAGACTTCATATTTCAACAGTGAATGAATAACCCCACGTCCAAACAAGGCACTACTGAAAGAGACTAGTTGGTATCCATGAACAGTTGGCATATCCTCTACTTTTCTGCAATACCAATAAGCTTAGAGCACAAGACACGAGGTGAAAATGAGAGCCTACATCTTTAAAATTGTTTGGTGAAGAGAAACCAAAGAAAATGCAGAGAAGTTTCATTTTGTCCTACATGTTTGCTTTGGAGGAAATTAACGGGTCAACTTGTTCCTTTTGTTTAACCTTTCCTGTGAAACTTTTTACCACTCAAACAAAGCCTAAGGAAGCATCTTCTCTTCAAGCAAAGAAAACTGGCCAGCCATGAAGAGCAGCCTCTAGTTACAGACTTCTCTTACATTTGTAACTACCATCCTTTACATAACTGACCAATGCTGAAAATTAATCCTAAAAATTCATTCAAAGCCTCTGACCAGCATTCAAGTTCATTACTTCTACACCTCTATGGTAAGGTTGACAGAATCACCAAAGAAGTTAGCATGAAGGAAAGGAGAAAAATGTGGCCCTGTAATAATGAGTACGTGTACTTACCTGCACCATCTCAACGAGAAGGATTATCCGCTCAGCATGCTTACGGCATGTCAAGAAACCTTGAATGCACAAAACCTGAATGAAACACAAATATCAAGCATCAAAAAGAGCAAATTCGTACTCCCTCTGTCCAGATTGAATGTCCCCTTTTGACTTGCCAAAAAATTTAGGAGAGTATTTGACTTCAATAAAGTTACCACGTTTACCTTATTAATTACGAAAATTAGTGGTGAAATCATGTCTTAGTGTAGTTAAATGCCCTTAAATCAAGGGAGGTGAAGAGGTCAATTGTGGGACCACGTGTTCGTAGAGCTTAATTCCCTTAAATTAAGAGGTTAGTAATCGAAGTTTAGAACAAAAAAATATTACTATTTCCAGAAAGTAAACATTCAATTTGAAACATCCTATAAAGGAAATTAACATTCAATTCAAAATGGAGGGAGCATAATTTTTGCATGACGAAAAGCTACAGCAGCAGAATCTCTATACTCACTTTGAAGTAATCAAAAAACTCGCTTGGAACTCCCTCAGCATCAGAATCCAAGACTTCAAGAAGTTCACGAGTTAACTTAAATGGTGCACTTTCAAAATTTACACCTCCAGGTGAATTTGAGAGCATAAAGCCAAAATCAATATGTATAATATGACCTTCTTCATCCAACAAGAGGTTCCCGTTATGCCGGTCCTTTATCTGGCCATTGTAAAAGACAAAAAGGTAATTTGAAAATAATGTTAACTATAGAAAGCAGGGTAAAGAACACAGTCGAGACAAATCTTTGAAAACATTGCTTTTTCCTCTAATCATTGGAGCATTTTATATCCAGTGTTATAAATCCCGGAGAGCGGCAAAACTTGAAAACGCTATAGCTGAGCTATTTGGAATTCTATGTAAATAACTAAAAACAATATTCAAGACAACAAGCAAAACAAAGTCATTAAATCAAAGATAAAAGCATAACAAAACTCATTAAATCCATGATAATAAAAAAGAACAAGAAAAATCAAGACATGTTAAATTTCTAGAGACTCCGTGACTAATCAATCATCATTGTCACTTTCAAAATCTACCAAGTCTTCATGACTATTGGATTTGTGGCAGTGTCGTTAATTGCGGCCCTATGCCGCTATGGACACCTCCATAGCGTTGCGGATATTGCGGCGCAATTTGGAATAGTATTGAAAACCTTTTTTGCCCATTACAATAATAAAAACATTATGGGTAAATTGGGGATTTCTAACCCAAAAAAGCCTTATAATATCTTCAGCAGCTAAAAAAAAACAGACGAATAATTTCTCATCTCCACCAATCAATCAAAACCTAGACAACGCGAACCAGACTTTTTTTTTAACCTCATCTCAATCCCGACATGACATCTTCAGGTTAAAATCAGAATGTCTCTTCCTCTGCAAGTGCTTCTCATGGATGGATTATGCTTACCAGTAATAATCTTGATATAGCTTGGCAGTGTAATAGTTTGAAAGATTTAAAAAATAGGAAGACTGTTATTTGTCATTTTTTTAGAAGATTAGTACGAGAGGGAATTACTAGAGAGAAAAAAATATCAAAATGGAATAAAGGTTCCGAAGCTAAGGTTGCGTTAATGGAATCTTATGAGAAGAAACAAGGGCAAAATATGCTATTTTGCAAGAATATCAAGATGAGGAAGGCTAAGTTCAAGAGATTTTTATCTTCGAAAAGGGAAAAGGCCAAAAGAATGTGATAATTTTCTATCTAGTGGCAAAAAAAGCAAAAATGTCAAAGGCCCCCTAGATTTCCTTTTCTCTAAAAAGCCGGATTTACTTGCTTGCTTCTCACTTTTCTCCGAACTGATTGTCTCTTACGTCTTCTTAGAGAAAAGCAAATCTAGGGGACCTTTGGCATTTTTTTTTTCTCTTCTTGCACCAGAGAGAGAATTTTCACATTCTTTTGGCTTTTTCCCTCTTCAAAGATCAGAAATCTCATGAACTTTATCTTACTCATCTTGATATTTTTGCAAAATAGCCTCGTTTACCCATTGTTTCTTCTCATAACTTCCATTAATGCAGCCTTAACTTCGGAAGGAGTTTCTTACCAGTATCCACATCACCCTTTATTCACATTTGATGTTTTGTTTTGCTCTAGTAATTCCCCGTACTAATTTTCCCACAAAAATCACAAACAATATTCCTATTGTTTAAATTTTTCAAACTATTCCATTGCCAAACTTTATCAAGATTATTAACGGTAGGCTTAGAAGTACTTGCAGAGGAAGAGACATTCTGCTTTGAACCAGAAGATGTATGTCGGAAATGAGATGAGGTTTCAAAAATAAAAAAGAACTGGTTCGCCGGCATTTGGATTTGTATGGTTGATTCGATGAGATGGATATGAGAAATTATTCGTCTTTTTTTGTTTTTTGTTTTAGCTGTTGAAGATACTATAAGGTTTTGGGTTGGAAATCCCCAATAAACCCAACTTTTTATTATTGTAATTAAAAAAAAAAAAAGGTTTTCTATACTGATTCAAATTGTGCCGCCATTTGAGCCGCAATAGCTGTCACAATATCTGCAACGCTGATGCGCGACGCTATGGAGGTGTCCATAGCATCATAGGGCCGCTTTGCACTGCAATGGGCCGCTATTCCGGCACAATTAACAACACTGCTAATATCTGCTATTCAAATTCAATCTCAATGTCTCTCAACCCGTCGCTATCCTCATCAATCATTTGCTTAATAGTTCATAAGTCTATATTTTTACAATTATTTTGGATTGTTTTCTCACTTGGATTGAGCTTAATTGAGAGAAAAATAAAGTCTTTATTAGTGAATTATAATTATGTTGTTAATAAGTTCAAATGTGAGATTTTATTATATAGAACACAATATAATTCACTAATTTTCTACATGGCATTGCAGGGTAGGAAAAGAAGTTGAAAATTACTATAATTCCAAATAAGAAGAATTTGGAAAGTTCAGGCAGTGCGATTTGTTACATACTAAAAATCAAATATGGAAAGGATTTGGAAATTACTTAATTCCAAATTGAAGTCAAAAGCTCAGTTTACAAAAGTAGCCATTACTTTCCCAATGTGCCGACACAAATCAAAATTCCAATTCCAATTCCAATATGATTTGGAGCATCAGGCTGCTATATAAAGAGGTCAAGGCAGAGGCATCAAGGACTTCTACACACCATTCATAATCCACTCATATACAGAGAATTCAATCCCAAGGAGTAATGCTATAGATTAGAGAAGCTTGTAGATTCTGCAAGGTCAAGGCAGAGGCACGGATCAGAGTGTGCTTCACAGAGGACTCGATTTCGATTCCGACTCCGGCGATCACCAAGCTCTTTCTAGTTTTTGTTAAATTCATTTTAATTTATTTTATGGTTTGAACATGTTCATGTCTAGCTAAATTCTTCGTAACTAAGACCTTATGAAGGTCGAAACTTTTATGGTTAATGTTTGATTTCTATTAAAGATTATATCTTTTCTCTAATTTGGTTAATTGTTATTATCTATTCTTAATGCTTGTAATTTTCCGGCCAATTATTGTATGAACCTAAATTTATTCTAGAGGCTGAGAAGTTCTAGATTAGATTCGATCAAGGATAATAACAACACAACGTAAAATTGACTAGAGATAGATTTGATTTCCTTGTGTGGTTTCTAGCGAGTAGGAAACAAAAACTAGGAAAGACCACATAGTTTTATGCAATTTTAGGTCTTAAAATCACGTAGAGATACAACTGATTTATTCTGTAAAGCTAGGAGATTTTCGCCAAGTGATTGGGTCTAGCTTATATTTGGGAATTCTACCATTAACCAAGTTAAGACTTAAACTAAAGAGATCATTCATTAGACCATAAAAGGAGTAGACTGGATTAGAGGTGTCTTAGTTCATTCATTCCATATATTATCTTCATATAGATCACATATTTACTTTACTTTAATTGTCATTCATATTTATCGTTAATTTAATCCATCTCTACTTTGGTTTAGGTTGAGTTATAAGTAAGATAATTTTTCAGTTAGATAATCAATCTTCGCTGGGACGATCTTTTACTTATCACTTTATTACTTGTTCATATTTGTGCACTTGCAAATTTCGCATCAATAATATTTAAAGTCCTTATATCTCAATAGCAGGCTTCAGCTAAACAATGTTGTGTATTGACTTTGGTATCTTCATACCTTGCATCTAATTTTTGCACACGTTACCACTATATCAATTTACATTTGCAACGCAACATCAACAACGATAGCCACAAACTAACCAATCTTGCATCCAAGAAATAAAAGAGCAATTTGTTTCTGGCAAGAGGCCGGACAAGGCAGGTTATTTAGCAATCCAATAATGTGGAAAAAGAATACTGATGAGTGATACTTGTTGAAAGAGAATAATAGTGAGAGAGAGTCGGTGATCAAAGAAGTCAATGTATACAACAGTAGTAGAGACCTTAAACAGTACAGGTAGAAAAGAAGGAATTGATGGTAAAGGCACTGCTCATTGATATTCATATCCCTTTTGAAGTGACTGTCGTAAACTACACCACTAATGAGCAACTGGAGATTCTTATTTAGTTTCATAAGAGACAAACACATACATGAATAGAACTAATCTTTCTCTCTTATAATTCCATAACAAGCCTGATTTGCTATCAAGCTAAGCACTAGAACATCTGCAACTCACGAAATTTCCAGCACTCTATTTTCATAGTTTTTGTGTGTAAATGATAGGTCTTGGTTTCTGAAGATTTTCCAATCTAGCAATCATAATTAACGAAATATGAACTATAAGATCCATAAGAAAAAATTTGCCATTTTTGGTCTGCTTGTTGTTCCTTTTGTCTGGTCCCTTGGAAACTACCAGATGCTGGAAGAATAAGATTTTTTTCCCTGTCCAGGGCGGTTTCTTGATTTTGGTCACAATTTGAAAATTTTACTCTTCTGTCCCCATTATAACCGACATATTTACAAATATAAACTAAAGTCTAGAATAGAGAAGTGGAGGAAAATTATTTTCACTTGCATCTTCGTCACAGTTTCCACTCTCACGATCATGAATCAATGATCCAAAGTTTCAGACAGGCACTATTTAAAGGCACAAACAAGCCCTGGGATCCACAAATAGTTGGTATATCCTCTAAGTTTCTGAGGATAGTATTGCTTGGACATATAATCATAAGGACAATTTAGCAGCTACAGATATCCAACAATTAACTCGGCTTAAGAATTTCAAGAGTTAATTTTAAATGTTTGCCAAGTTTCATTTCTTCTTTTTCTAATTTCTTACAGAAGAGATGTGCAACGGAGGAATGCATGCACGCATGAACACAGAGAGAGAGTGAGAGAGAGAAATTCACCTGTAGAAGATAGCAGACTAAGGAATATCCAGCCATGCTTTCGACAAAGTTTCTCTGCTTATTCAAGCCAGAATCATTTATAATTAGAACGAATAACTCACAAAGCACATGTAAATACCTACATTACAAGATTAAAAGAAATGACTATATATGCTTTAATACTGCCACATTGCACATTACGTTGGCAACGCAACCCCTACAAGAAGTAATGAAGATGTGGATAGAGAAACAAGAAGTTTTATCTACAGACTCATAAGAGATCTGTAGAAAAAAATTGTTTTAAGAGATAAAAAATAACACAGCCTTCATAACAAATTACCATGACATACTTTATGATGCAACACATGCTTTAACGAAAACATATAAAACCGACAGGATCGTCCCAGCAAAGCTCATTTATAAGACTTGGTTTTCCTATGTTTCCACAAAATTAATTATAATTGAGGTGTCCCGAAAGTCCGAAACCTATCACCGGTAAATCAATAAAAGACTTCTTTACAATTCCCGAGGCCCAGAATATGCAACAAAAAATAAATAGCTACTTTATTCTATTAAACATATTGCAGAAAAAAACAAAAAACAAAACTGGTCTAAGAAATTAAATTTATGCAATATGAAAAATAGAAATGGAGCCGAGACATAGAGAAGACAAGCAAAGAACATAAAAAAACATCAAACAAAAATATTTCATGAATTTTAGCCATTCACCTGTGCAAGCTTAAAGCTTGGAGAATTTTCCTGATACTTGGCAGCAAAAAAGTCTCGCAAACTGTTGATATTGGGAAATCTACTCTTAATAGAGTGAATAGATGCCTATGTAAAAGATCATCAATGAGGGGAAAGATGAGTTGCACATAAGAGCGAGACTACAGTTTTAAGAAGAGAAAGAAATTAAGTAAATGTATGTAGCTCATAATTTACCGTATCTGGAATTGTTTCAATAAGTGCTGTGTACGAGGAAGTAACTAAAACTTCATAAGGACGTAACCAGAGAGGAAGACCAGCTTCCTGAAATATATCTGGCATTTTTAAGATTGAAAAGCCGTTAAATTTAAACAAGTAAATGAAACAAGTATGTGTTGCTCCACATAAACATACATGGCTTTTCCATCTCTACCTGAGGATCAAAAGAACAACGATTTAAAGAAAATAAAAAATAAGAATGCAAAACAAGAAAGAATATAAGAATGGAAGGGTGTGCCAATACAAAGACATTTGAGGGTCAGAAACAACTAAAAGACCTTTTATCAAAACATTGAAATCGGATCATATGTTATGAAAGAAACAAAGCACAGGAAGTATGTTTATTATTAATCTTTCCTCGAGCAATGTATCGTTTGTGCATGAATTAAAAAGCTGGCATTTTTAAGATTGAAAGCTGTTATACTTTTAACTACTCGATGAAACATGTATTGCTCCACAGAAACATATATGACCTTTTCATCCCAAACTGGGGATCAAAAGAACGATGACTTAAAAGAAAATAGAAAATAAAAATGCAAATAAAAAAAAGAATAAAAAAAATTAAGGCCTGCCAATACAGAGACATTTGAGGGTCAGAAACAACTAAAGACCTTTTATCGAAACATTTCAAATCAGATAATATGATGAAAGGAATAAAGCAAAGAGGTATTTTTGTTACTCTTTTCTCAAGGAACGTATCATTTGTGCATGTATGACAATGGAATTGCTGAATCATGTTAAGCAGACAAATGGAAGAATATACTGATAAATAGAGAAATTGAGCATAAAATTGGAACATCCCAAAAGCAATTATACATCCTAGAAAAGACATGGCCCAAAAAATGTTTACAGATGGATTTCTAACTTACTCTAGGAAATAAAGTACCAGTTGTTTCAAGGTGAAATCAGGATGATGATTTCACATTTCTACACTGCACTGATAAGCTTAGAGCTTGTATTCACTACTAACCAAAAAAGTGGTTACTTATTGACTATGTACTTAACAAGCAAAGTAACCAAGTGCTCTCTTCTTGATACTAGAGAGAAGAAATAAAAAAGGGTGGGCCTCTGTGTGTTTTCTTGGTAAATAGACAGAAATTTAGAGTAAGCTATGCACCAACAGTTGAACAAATATATTTTAGGAGAGGCAACAGACACATGCAGAAAATCAGAGTATGTTGCTTTATGCATTAGTCTACTAACTCCAATCAAGTTCAGACGAAAGGGCCTGACAGGAACATAACTTTTTGCTCCACAAGATTAGTATAGCTTATGTATCTAAAACCATAAGTTAACTAAAATAGTTCCACTTATAATCTAAAATGGATGAATAAACTGGCAAGTGTATGTGAAAATTAGCTCATGGGCCTCCATATCCTCTCAAAACCAATTGGCAAGGAGAGGTGTTAACCCATGAGCTTATAAGTTATTCGGATCTTCCTTAGGCACTCGATGTGGGACTTTATATTTCAACACTCCCCCTCACATCGAGGTGGGAGTCAAATTCAAGGTCCGGCGCCCTACTCGGGCCATACGGGGACAAAGAGCCCACACATCCCGCCTAAGGGCCTGCTCTGATACCATGTGAAAATTAGCTCATGGGCCTCCATATCCTCTCAAAAGCAATTGGCAAGGAGAGGTGTTAACCCATGAGCTTATAAGTTATTCGTACCTTCCTTCGGCACTCGATGTGGGACTTTATATTTCAACAGTGCATAAAAAGAAATGGGAAGAACAGAAATAAGGCCCAACTTTATGTTCGACCAATATAGGAAAAAGATAAGCCTTAGCAATGAATAAGAGAGAAGTTAATTATATTTTTATCGCCATAGAAAATGTCTAGAGAGGTTATTTAACAATTTTAAGAAACGGACGGACTCATAAATTTGCATAAGCAAACATCAAATCCCTAAAGAAGAGCAAGTGAAACAAGAAAAGGCATAAAAGAGTCAATTTGAAAGACAACTCTCTTGAAGGAGAGGTACATACCATAAAAGTGAGAGATAAGCTGCACAGCTAGATGCTCTTGCCTACAATCATCACCGCTCTTTACAATTATCTGTCAGGGATGAGTATAAAATGCTCTTGCTTCAGATAAAACAGAACTTTGCTGGTCTCAGGAAGACAAGAAAGCAAATACATCAAGTTTTCAAGTACGAGATTTAGAATTATACATTTGTTAAACCTTATTTGATGCAGCCTATAAACCTATTAGAATTTGCAATGATTCAGACATTGAAGCACGGTTCAAGTTTTGGATTAGATTTGGATATAGTTTAGTTTTAAGTTTTTGTCAAATGTTCTCAAGTACATTTTATGAGTTTCAGGAGCCTGTTTTTTATTTTTTTATTTTTTTGTTACGAGTTCGAAGTTACTCTGATTTAGTTTATTGATAAGTCTTCCTCTAAAATATGAGAAAGGAAGTCTGATTTGTAAACTTGCAGATTATTATATTTGTGTATTCTAAGAGCAGGAAGCATAAATGAGGGCAGGTTCAATGTTTTTACTGCAAAGAGACTAAAGATCTTCTTGCCTTCACATAGCAATGCCTTCAAAAAAAATTATTCTCATTAACAAGCAGCCTGCCTCAGAAGAAAGAAGAAGGGGAAGGGAAAGGGGAGGGGAGGAGGTACAAGATCAATTTTGCTACATAAGGAATTTATCTGCATATCCTCAAGTTCAAATCCCAAAGGAAGCGCCGGACAGAGAGTGGTAGAGAGGTTTACAGGGGTGTGCAGGAGTCTTATAGGAGCAGATAAGCCAATTTTCACAATTCCACCGGGCAAAAACAAAGGGAAAGAAAAAAGATATGTAATCCCAGAACTTACAGAACGCAGGTCCCAACCAGGTAGTTTTCCATAATCTGAAGCTTTGCGTATTCTTTCTTTCTTTACTTCCCAAAGTTCACCAGATAATGCATCAGTTTCCTTGGGAACTCCTCCATTTGTAGTCTGTTGTAAGTCATGTTAATGTACAATATACATGATTGCGGGGCCACAGAGACAAAACCATAGTATTTTCCATAGGTCTTTTACCTTTGGTTGTGCATCTGAGGAATCCTGACCAGCTCCTTTTAGAGGCAGTCCAGGAGGTGCTTCTCCTTTTAGTGCAGCAGCCTGCGAGGAAAAAAAAAAAAGGCACATTGTAAAGAATGATATGAGTATCAAATAAGCTACTTCAATGTAGAGTTCAGTACATTCAGACAAAGACAAGCATGTCATACATGGAATAAGGAATCCTACGTAACAAAGTAGCATACTTTGAAACCATAAATATCAATGCAGTGTAGCACTAAAGGTAAAAATCTATCAAGGAACATTTGGTTTTCCATCTAATGCTATTTATATTAATAGTGCTAAATCGCAATCCTATCGAGAGCATAATATACACATGCACGCTCCAACAAGCTACTTCACATATCAAAGGGATCTTCAGCTATTTACGGTGTCAGATAGCACCTGACCTAAAAGCTTAATTTTTAGCCTTTATCTGAGGAAGTAGTTGGAACATGTTCACAGAAGAAATGATTGCTCAAGAGAATTCAGCAAGTGTGGAGGTTAAATTAAAGGTTCATTCCCTCATTGTCCCATGTTAAGAGACATGGTTGCACTTTAATGTGTCTAAAAATGTCTAACACTTCCTCTAACAAAGAATACCGTACATGTGTGTATAGTTGTTCACCGCAGGATCCTTGAAACTGACACAGGGTATTAGTTTTTTATCTTCAGATAGCACATAAAGTAAGATACTAGCAGGCACGTTCGGAACTTTACTTTTGAAGCTAAAGTAACACATAGTTTAGGAACATATAAAATTAAACTCTTACTAACAAATTCAGATTGACTACACAGGATCAAAGATAGAGTTTTATAAGCTTACACAGAGATTGCTTTGGGACTGGCCAACTCAGCATACAAATGAAATCCTTTTATTTAATTGTTGTAAATAATCAATTGTTATATAGGAGAACTGAATGCAACTGCTAAGTTATACATATTCATATAAAACGACGGTATATTTTAGATGCTGTCAGAGCAAGTTAGCTCCAGCTGCATTTATATATTTCCTACATTTTCCCAACACCACTGAAACCCATATAAGGATTGCATTGGCTGATATAGCTCTGTAGCTTAAATTAAGACAAAACTCAATACTGTAAGTTTAACACAACAGCATTTCTGCCAGAAATCTTTCAGCAATCTTGTTTGCCAAATCAATACCCAGCAGCTTCAAGCAAAAATGTTATGGAAACAATGACAAACAAAGAAAAGGCTACCTTGACTTCCTCAATAGCTACTGTACTTGGAACACGACGGTGCTCTTTCCTCCTGGTTGGTTCTTGGTCCACTATGTCATCCATACTAACCCCAGAATCTGCTGTCAACACAACCTTAACCCATTCCAAATCAGATCCATGAGTTACCACCTCTCTATTTCGACCACCATTTGAAGAAACAGGTCCAGAGCAAGAAAAATCCATTCCAGAGCTTGACTGCCTCTCTAAAGAAAGATTTACACGAACAAATTTTACTTTGGCATCCCATATCTGTGCCATTGCTTCATCTATTGCTTGCGAAGTAGACCTTGACATCCCATCATAACCACTGTTATACATATCCTGCCCAGTCCACAAAGGATAAGCCCAAGGTGGTGGTTTATGCAATAATGCATTGCCATTCGCCAAAGGGATGCCACCTTTAGAAAGCTTTTGATTGTTTGACGCATCTTTTGAGTTGCTAATGCACAAAAAGGTTTTAACAAAAAAAAAGAAAAAAAAGTCTAATATCAGTTTATATCACCAATATGAATTGTATAAGTCAATATCAATCTCAAACTAATAGGGATCCTACTATTTACCTTGGGGTTTCAACTTTCAGGACTTCAACGCAGATCAAATAAGGAGCTTTTTCTCTTGAGTTTAAGAGTACCGCTTCATCTTCAGGTATATGAACTACACGATACATTCCCTTTCCCATTGGAAAAGAAACTCCTGCAAAGCACTAGTGTAAGCATATTACAATAGAGTCGTGATTAAACCTTTGAGCTAAAAGTACAAAAGCACATGAGAAACTGAAACTGAATTCCTCGCACAGTTTTCCCTCTTTGGAAGCTGAAGACAAAATTAGTATACAGAATAAGTATTCTGGAATGGCTTTCAAGGGGATCTCAATCGCAAAGGAGACATAAAAGGAAATTTCCCTGTGTGGTAATGTTATTCAAAAACCATGATGTTGCGAAAAATGATATACTTCTCAATGCTTTACATCTCAAGTTCAAAAGAAATATGCCAGCCATGCCAAATATATTACACGTATTCTGATCCACGATAAAGGATTGAAAAATTTAATAGCAATACAAGAAAAAACTGAGATTAGTATAAAAAAATATATCATATACGTCTACATGCATACATGCCCATACACAGATGAAAGCTTGGCAAAGCAAAATCTGCAGATGTCAACTAAAAGTAGACAGAAACCATCTTAGAAGGATACAGCCATTGAAGCCCTTGCAACTAAAAATGGGAGGAGGCATGTAAAATAAAAGCTACATGTGGAATAATGCATTGATCCAAGCTACATCATGAAAGGGATTGCAACAAGCCAACCACCGGTCCGGTCTCTTGTTTTTTCCCATTCAATTCCCTAATAATTATAGCAATGGTGATGGTGATGGTGATGGTGATGGTGATGGTGATGGTGACGATGATGATGGTGGTAATAGTAATAATAATAACAATAACAATAATAATATCAATTAATTAATTAAATGAAAACAGATAAATAAATGAAACACCTCATAAGATAATATGAACATTAGTTGCATTTTCTCATTAAATTTTGAACTTTATAAATGGTCACCATCTTTTTTTTTTATGCACCAACTAGTTAATGAATGAAACACAAAATAAAAATACAAATAAGATATATACCTCCATTACCCAGCAGAATAATAAATGCATAACCAAATGATACAACCCTTACGCCAATATGAAAATTAGTTTCTTTTCTCCATTACAATCTGAAGTTTACATAATAAAGGAAACAAAAAATAAATTAAAAATAAATCTTCAAAATACAGATGTATACCTCCATTACTCTGAGCAGCAGCTACATGTGCATTAATTTCTGCAAGGGACTAGAGATGCAAGAATCACTATCAGTAAGGAGAGATTACGTAGTCCACGGAATTTTAAAAAAAAAAAAAAAGATCAAACTATAAAAAGGAAAGTGTTGACCTCACGAAGAGCACTTTTACGATCTTCAATTGGGAATACATCTACTAAGCCATAGGAAGTATCACATAAAGATTGCACAAAATCCAGTGATTCATGATACGCCCCTTTCCGAAAATGTGATGCAGTAATATTTGGAAGAGGTGGTCTAGCATTTGAGTTTTCATTCCGCTGCTTTGGTGAGCCGGGGCATTTCTGTAATAGAAACAGCATTACAGCTAAAACTAGAAAACAAACATAGAAGCAACCAAAAAGCAGAAGACTACTAGTAGCAAAACCACCTAGTAGCCCAATTTAGAATGCCAAAATACAAAAGAAGAGAAGTCCAGAAAATATTTCTTAAGAGTTTTAAGTATAAAGAAAGGAGATGAGCTTAGTAACTTCATATGGTTAACCAAGGGCAAAAGAACATTTACAGACATATCAGCACACCACGACAAGTCAAATAATGTTGACTTACTATCAATGTTACCGGTGTTGTCAATCCCAGATAGTGGTGCGGAGAAGCCAACCCCAAAAACGCTATAGCATGATAGAGGGAGCGGCGCTATTTGAAATTCTATATAAATTATAAATCATGGAAGTATGAAAACCTTGGAAATCTACAGCATGTAAACTCTAGTTCAATACCAAGCAACACAAGACTAGACTCCATTGACAGTTTATATTGACCTTAAACAGAACACCTTACTTTTTGGTGATTTACAGCAACAATCCACTGAAGCCAGCAATCAGAAGTAATTAAGAGTATGTTAGTTCCAATCCAAAAGTGTGCAATGAAAGTTCATGCCTGCTTTCTTCACCCCTTGATCCCATCCCCCATCCCCTCCAACCTTCCCTCTTTGGAGGACAATATTAGAATCATTCATAAACTTAACAGTGGATAATAAATAGGGACTCACAGAAGGAAGGAAAACAAGATTAGTTATAGACTATAGAGTAACAGAAATCGGTTTCAAGTTTTAACCGGAAAATTTACTATTCGCGTGAAAGATAATGTTCCTTGCTTAATACGCATCTTGCATCTAGAATACATGATTCTCTTCTGTGGAGCTATGTATCCAGAGACAATAGTTATTCTAATTCTTTTGAATATGTAACAATTTGAGATTATATTAGTTAATAGAATTAGAACAGGACAAAGATCAACTCCAACTGCCAAGGTATTAGGACACATGTAATTCAGGCAAACGTAGGAACAGTGTTATCAATAGCGGAGCGGAGCAGCCATATGTCGCTACGGACCCATCCATAGCGGAGCGCATCAGTGTTGCGGGAAGTAGCGGCCGCTATTGCGGCTAAAATAGCGGGAATAGCGCCTCTATTTGGATAAGAGCTTAAAAACCCCTTTTTTTCCCTTTACAATAGTAAAAAAATTATGGGTAAATTGGGGATTTCTTAAATTTAATGGCTTTGATTATGTTTTTATCTTAGATTTAATGACTTAGGTTATGTATTTTATCTTGGTTTTAATGAGTTTGGTTATGACATGGTTTTCCTTGTTGTCTTGAAATTTTCTTAATTATTTATATTAAACTTCAAATAGCGCCACTACCGCTATCTGCTATCTGCTATCTCACTATAGCATTTTTAGGGTCAGACGCTATCCGAGATTGACAACACTGCGTAGGAAGAGGACTGTTAGGTGTATCCTTAATTAAATGTGCTGAAATTACACTTTCAACACAACAAAGCTTGCAGTTTGGTCAGTCAATAAGTCAATATGTCAAAGTTCACCGGAGGAGTTCCTCAAGTAAGCCCAGGTGGCCAGGTTTGCTTTTTCCCAGAATCTTTGAAATTCTATAATTCAGCAACAGAACAACTAAAATCATTACGTCTACTTGCACACAAATTTAGCCGACCTATTCGAGGCTATCATTTTGACATGAAGACCAAACTTCTATCAGTAAAGCAAGCAAGCCCCTGTTAATATCATAAAACTTTTCTCAAGCTTGATCCAACAATACATTCTGACATACCCAACAGTTCTCATGATTTATAAGAATTGTTTATGGTATTTCGAGTTGATTAATGATTTCTAGTCAAGGTCTAAGACCTCTCACCCCCACAAGCCATATTTCATGATTTCAGTGAACAATATGATTTAATAGCCCCCTAAAAGGAAGGAATATTAACAAGAAAGTAGCATAATTTTAGTTTCCAAAACTTCTAGTATATGACAACATTAACTAGAAGCAATTATCTACAACCAAAAGATTAGTATATGTGCAAAATATACTAAATGAGCAAAGTGTAATGGATATCCATAATTAAATTAATTTATCACTCTAATTTGCCAAAATGCTGCACTGAAGTTAAAGATCTTGAAGATGTTTTGAGTAGGAGCAAACATCGCAAAACATAGAAATTTAATGCATCAACTAAACTTTCCAATCACTAAAAAAACCAAAGAGGAAAAAGACAAGATTCCTAACCCTGAATACCGGATACAGTAAAGAGGCGTTTGAAAGCAGAGAGAGTTCAAAATGTCAAAGTCTGGTAGCTAAAATAAAAGTGAATTTTCAACTAAAAAGAACAAAAGGTTAGAATTGAAATCACAGTCCAAAACTATATAAGACATGACCATAAATGAGCATAAAGTCATTATCTATCTAATAACAAAATTAGAACCAACAAAAAGTATTATGAAGTCACCTCTTTATTCTTTTTTGAACAAAAAAGCTCTGAGTCTTCCAAAGAACGATCACGATCTCTAAACAGTTTGCGAAAAAAAATTTCTCTGTTCCAGGACTTCCTTCAAGGAAATTGCCACCGTTGCTGTTTTCATGCACTACTGGAGACTTAGGATCCTCCGGATGCACGCGAAACAATTTACGAAACAATGAAAAATCTGAAGGCTCGTCTTCCTCACCATTCGCGTGCCCCTTTCCACCCTCCTCAGCCTTGTCACCACTATATTTCTTGTCCTCAAATTTTTCTTTAAAGAATTTTCTAAAGAACCCATCTTTATCATCATCTTCAGAATTCCTTATCACCACTTCTTCATCGTCATTTAGTTCAACTGCATCCTTCTTTTCATCAAACTTCTCTTTAAACAACTTCCGGAAAAATCCTTCTCTTCCATCATCTTCCCCAGATTTTGAAACCACTTTTTCCTCTCCATCATTTTTCCCATCACGGAACAAACGTTTAAAGAATCCATCTGAGCTAGATGAAACCTCCTCATCTTCATCCTTATTGTCTCTTAAGAATCTCTTGAAGAAGCCATCTCTCTCTGATGCATCATCATCTTTATCCAGGGACTTGCGAGTGTCATCATCCCTGCTATCCCTAAGCAACCTCTTGAAAAAACCCTCCTTCTCCCGTTCCTCATCATTATCCACTGATCTCCTAGTATCATCATCTCTACTAAGCAACCTTTTGAAAAACCCATCTTTTTCACGATCCTCGTCATCTTTATCTACTGATTTCCTAACTTCCTCATCCTTACTATCCCTCAATAACCTCTTGAAGAAACCATCCTTTTCTGATTCTTCCTCATCTTTCTCCACTGATTTCCTAAATAGAAGGGCATCACGCATTTTCGGCCCTGGAATAAACTTCTTAAAAATCTTGTTCTCGTCAGGAGATGAAACCTTAGTTACAGTACTACTGTTACTCACACCACCATCGTCTTGCTGTAAATTATTACCTGAAGAGGGAGAAAATGACACAGACCGCTGTGATGTAGGGGGCGATGATGTCAAGGACAACAACTTCTGTTTTGAGGAAAGCAATCTATTAAGAACCTGATTCTTTCCCATTGGACTCAATAGCGTGGCATTCTGAGATCTGATCAAGGGCGGCCACTCACCCATCAATGTTGCAGCAATCTGACACTTCTCCTGTATTCTACTAATCCCTTCATTATCGTCAGAGTCCTCGAGCTCTGCCATTAAAAACCAGTGCACTTTAAGTGCAATTTGGAGAGACTTTGAGCACATATCTATCACAAACTTATCCAAGGATGGGCTTGGCTTGTGCACAAGCATATAACATATCTGAAACAAGTAACTCTCGATGCCTGAAAGGGGCAGAGTATACATTCGATTGCACAAGTAGTCCCTAACCCCGGCGTGATCATGCTTGTATAAGTAGCTAACAGCGATCCACTCACAGAAGAAGGCAGAATCGAAGAAGCGGATTAACCATCCACTCTCTCCGATGGTGTCACTTGTAGGAATAGTTCGAGTAATCTCCCGAGGTGATTCAGCTGATTCCCCTACCAATCTTGCTAATCCCAATAGCCTCACCATTTTACCATCTCCATAAAACCCTAAACCCCAAATTTCATATCATTTCCTCTCCTTAGAATCAATTAGTCCCTATTTTAAAATAATTACAGAAACAAATTGTAAACCCTAAGAACTTAAAAAAAAACACACTGAAACACAAGCTAAGGTGCTGAATTTAGTAAAAGTTTCGGATTGAATTTGACTATTAATACTCGGAAGTAAGTCTTCCTGCAAAATTGAACAAGGAACAAGAGGAAGAAATTTGAATTTTGTGTATTCCTGTTTATACCTATTTCAATTCAAAGGAAAGGCGGAGATCGAAACCTCTCTGCCGGCGTTGGTGACTTCTTTTTGCCTCTGAATTGCAATCGTCTCCGACGACGACGGCGGTGGAGGACGGTGGGTATAGGGGTTAAGTTGAGCTGGGTTGATCGGAGGCGTAATGTAAAAAAATTCAAGTGAAAATTATTGGGGTCGCGTGCGTGAGGGGGGTTGGTGCCTGGTGATGTGGATTTGGTGTTTCTTTTGTTTTCTTATTAATTATTCTGATGGTTTCCACGTTGGTAAAAAGGGTAGTAGTGAAAGATACGCGATTGACGGTAGATGCACTGTTTTGTGTTTTCAAAATTCAAATGCCTCGTCTTTTTTTTTTCCTCCTCCTTCTAAGCATCTCTTATTATAGCCGTCCGGTTCCTCTGTGAAATGCCTATATGTGGGACAGTAAGACATTTGTTAGATTGAAATCTTTGAGATTCAACGGCTGCAATAAAAGGGAAGAAAGGGTATTTTGGTCACTAAAAAATCTTAAACCTTTCGTTTTGTCTTTCTCTCCCTCAATTCGGTTAGGCTATGGTGCAGATCGTATAGTTTTTCGCACATGCAGAACGCACCATAATCAATTTTTTAAAATTTGAAGATCCAATAGTGCTGAACGGGGTTCTGCACATACGGACTAGACCCCCGTTCAGCATTATAACCATTTTGAATGTTGAACGGGGTCTATCCGCATGTACGGGGGCCTCGTTCATCACTGTTGGATCTCCAAATTTTCAATCAACGGCTAAAGACATCTAGGGATATTTTTGGACTCCAAATTTTCTACTAACTCCCCTTAACCCTATTTTCCTTCCATTTTTTCATTCATTCACCTCGTAATATTCTCTATCTATCTATCTATCTCATTATTTTCTCTCTTCTTCCTCACCATAGAATATGAAAATTTCGTCGGAGACATGAATAATGCGATGAAAAACATGAAGATCGACCTAATCTAAAAACTTCAGACTTATTTTTTTCTCTCTCTCTCTCTCTTTTCCCTCTGCTATTTCAATCTCTCTTATTTTCTTCTCCTCTGTCCTTCTTTTCGAAACAACATCTATTATGAGGATGAGTAAGGTTTCTTTAGAAAGTTTGCCAGAGAAAATGGAGATCTCGTTGGAAAATATAAACAACTAGACACCTTGAAAACAGAAACTTCCACTCCGCTTGTTATTATATAAGAACATAAGAGATCAAACAAGATTGTCAAAGAATAGTTTTCTAGAAGATTTTTTTTTTTTTTTTGCTAAACCGCTTTCTGTATATAGAAAAGAACTCTCTAAATATATTGATCAGATATGTATATTTGGTACCTCAAATGTTTCGTTATGAAGACGAGCTTGTTGTTGGTGTTTCATTTTTTAAAACTTTTGGGTAATTTATAGTTGAATTTTGAAGATACTGCAAAAATGAAGAGATGAATTAACTATATTTGTTTTTTCTTGTTTAATGAATTTTTCATGGTATAATATTTATGGATTATAATTTTGGTTGTTTATTTGTTCAAGAAAAAAAAATTGGTTGGTTCTTGTCATGAAGTTAGTTTGGAGGCTTCATATAGATTTGTTGGAGCTAAGATCTTGTGTCAAGAGATTGTTTTTTAAGAGTTTTGGTGTTTTAATTTTGGGTTCGACAAATCGTCTGCAATTGAAGTGATGTTCCGTGTAAAATACAACATGTGTTAGTATAAAGAATAACATGTGTTGTGTATAAAGAATAACATGTGTGTATAAAGAACAACATATGTTGTATGTAAGTTATGTATAAACACCCAATTTCATAAGTAATAATTAGGCAACAGTGACAACAAATTGCTACAAAAGTGTCGTTTGGTTAATAGTGTGCAAAACAATAGATTAATCGAAAACTTGATTTGCAAGACGAACTTATTGTTTTCACATATTTATCACAATGATGAACATGTATTTTGAATGCCTAGAACATGTGTTTTAAGTAACCTTAACAAGTATATTGAGTATATACATAATGGGTGTTCTAAGTACCAATATACAAATGTTTTATGTATCCCTAACAACTGTTCTAAGTACTCGTAACAATTATTTTGAGTATCCTTAAAAATTGTTCTAAGTATTCCTAACAGTTGTTTTAAGTACTCGTAACAGGTTTTTTAAGTATTTATAACAGGTGTTAAGCATTCATCGTCAATTGTATTTCTAATGTTATCATCAATGTACCCTTTCCATCAATTTTCCAGAACTGCTATAGACAAAATACTCACCTTTCTCTTTAACACTCAACATCTAAAGGATTTTTAACAAAATTTATGAACTTTTCATAAAGTACATTCAATAAGAAGTTTAAGACATAGTGAAAAATGAACAAAAAGTTGCTTTTGCTGAAGCATGAACGATGGGAGGAGAAATCAACAATTCAAATGTGATACATGGTTATGATATTATCGAAAAAATTTAAGAGCAGTAGCATTGACCATAGCAGGTGTTTAATATCTATGACATATCTTATAATTAGAATTGATCTAAGATTGGATCTGAATTAATATTATTAATAGTAATAATGCAATAACTAAAAAAATATGAAATTAAAATTCTATTGCATGGATAAAAAATTTCTTCTCAAATTCGTACTTTGTAGAAGTTTACCCATTTACAAGCATCCACTATGTTAAAAAAAAAAACATATCATGAATACAAATTCGATTTCTGCTTTCTTTTTCCTCCATGGACACATCGTTACCACATCCTTCCCATTTGTACTTATCCAACAAGCTTTATCAATTTTCTTTCTATTTTCTCTTGTCCTGAACTTGAAAATTCCTTTTCAAGATCAACAAATATAGGTCATGAATTTTTCTCCCAATAATATGAAATAAGTTCTTTGGGAGAAGAATAAAAATCTTATTCTTAAATTCATACTATGCATAAGTTTTTCCATATTTTGAATGTGATTTTTGTAATTTTGTAGGCATGGCGATGAATAATAGGGGGGAGAGAGAGAGAGTAAAAGAAAACAAATTGATTAAAAAAATACTCTTAAAGACCTTCAAAAAACTTTAGTCGTTGGATTAATTTTTGTTCAATCAAATGGATATGGTGTGTGCGTGCGAAAAATTGTAGGTTCCGCACCATAGCCGAGCCGTTCAACTAGCCATTTTGCCCTCAGCCATATGTAATTATTCTCTATCTCCTTCTTCTCGATCTCTTCCCCATACGCAATCATTTGAGAGAATCCCACATATTTCTTCTTCAGTGTCTTTCTACCTCAACCTCAACTCAACCAAATCGAACTACTCTCTCCTCTTCTTCCTCTCGGAATCGGTTTGCTTTACATCTACAAACTCCTCCCTTTTCAGATCTCAACTCGTTTTCACTAGAGATCTGTGAGTTAGCCGGTCTAAACCGGGCCTTTAGGGTTGCGTTTCTATTGATTTCATTTGTGGATCCAAATTTCCTTCTAACTATTTGATTTGCTTTAAAAATTGTTTGAATATGAGTCTGTTCTCACTTGAGCAAGAGGGATAATTTATACTCTGCTCTCAGCTTGAGTACTCTTTTCACTATTTTTATAATATGGTAGAAAAGCTTCACTTTCGTGTTCCTTTGCATGTTCTTTTGGGTTCATAGAACTATGTTTAAAACTTGTGATTTTAATTTTGGTAGAATGTTGTTACCACTTTCTTTTCCATTCCTTCTAAACCCGCGTGTGGAGATGTCCTTGTGGGCCAAGTACAATTATTCTTTAATTTTGTAATAGTTTATCTGGACCTAACATTATCTTCTTTGTTCGCAAAAATATAATCAATCTGAAATGATCTTTGATGCTTTTCCTTATTGAATTTGATCTCCAGTCTAATTCCTCCTCCTTATTAACCTGATTCGCTACTTGTGATGCATTTCTAAATCTATTCGTTATCTACAATTGTCTCCAACTAATGGGGTTTCCTACAAAATAAATTCAATAAAATGTAATAAAATCCTTAATTAGAGTTCTTAATTTAGTATATAAAAGAACCTAAAATATATAAGTAGAGTCAAAATAAATAAATTAAGAAATTAACATCAAATCGACTCTAAAACGTAACAATTGAATTATTTTTATGTAAAAAATAAGGAGAAAGTGGTGTAATTTATATAGAAAGTATGAGTTTATCAACTTCCCTACACTTATCATTTTGATCATCCTCGAGCAAAGAAAAGAATTTACAAGAAGCAAAGAATCTTTTAATACCGCTGTCAATCCTAAGATTCTACATGCAAATATCCAGCTATGGACTAAAAAAGCTCAATCAAGGTATGAAAAATAGGATTCCAATGCTAATGAAATCTAGACGTGAAAACGTGAGTTGGAAAAAAGTGCCTCATTGATACCCATGGAAAATAGGAATTGCACATATTGAAGAAAAGATGAGGGAAATCGCTTACGGTGGTTTGGACACATAAAAAGAAGACCGAGTGACGCTCCGGCTTGAAAACTTGAAGGATGGATGCATGATGTTGTAAGAGGTAGGGGAGGCCAAACAAGGTTTGGAACGAAGTCATCAAGAATGATATGGATTTGTTAAACTTGGATGAGTATATGGTGTTTGATAGAAGGAAAATGAGAGAATGTATTCATGTGAACTATCACACATGAATTTTATATTGATTCATGTCGCCGACCCCAATTACTTGAGATTAAGGCTCTGTTGTTGTATTGATACCCTATGGAAACTATACATTCAAGACTTTTGCATTTAAAATTAAAAAAATAGACTTTCTGGGAATCTCCCTAGTGGGCTAGGTTCTGTCTCCCTCTCTAGGGTTTCTGCATTAGGGTTCTAAGACCTCTGATAACCATCTTCTTCATTTGTCACCGTACACACCCCCTTCTCTTCCTGCCCCTCTATCACAGTGCTCTTATATTCCTTTTCCTCTATCACAGTGCGCATATATTGTAGCCATTATGGACCATGATATCGCGCTACAGTTAGGCTCCATTACCCTCACGGAGGAGGAGTATGAAATTATAGGCCTTCAGGCCACATATTTGGTTACGGGATTGGCAGAATGTCAGCGGAGTCTCATTGGGATCGTGCATGAGTATGGGCCATTAACCACATGGAATTTAACTCAGCCATGACACGACCATGGCGTTGTGGGGATTTTCACATCCAGGGCTTGGATAATGGGTTCTACCAGTTCTTTTTCGGTACAGACGAAGCTGCAGAGTTTGTTCTCAACAATGGGTCGTGGAGCTTTGATAATCCCGTAGTGGTTCTCCGTACATGGAAACCATATTATGTTCCAGACCCTGCGAAATTTAAGGCGGAGTACTATTGGGTTCATGTGGCTGTCAGGGATCGGCTCTTGGCGAGTTTGGAAGTAGTGGCCCGGTTGGCTCGGGGGTTTAACAAATGCCAAGAAATACAAGTTTGTGTCGTTGTGGGCGACAAAGGGGACATTTTTTTTAGATTAAGGGTGCTGATAGATTTAACGAAACCCTTACGCCGCTACATCAAGTTACGCTTGCATGGCGGAGTTGAGCGTCTCCTCAAAATATGGTATGAGCGTCTACTAAAGCATTGGTTTAACTGTGGTTTACTAGGGCACCGATATAAGGATTGTGTCGTGAAGTCGGCGGAGATCATGGATATCAACCAAATGCCGTTTGGAATCAATCTTGGGGGCATAACGGAGATTCCTTTTGACATCCTGGTTAGACACTTTGATCCAGCAACCTACTTGGATAGCATAGGAGAGGCGGACAAGAACGGGATACCTAAGCAGGCAAACACCCCTTCAGTGATGCCAGATAATCCGAGGAGGATGATTAAGATCACCAAACGGTCTCATGAAGCGGGTGCAACAAGTGACGGAGCTAAAGCACCCAAGCACACCAGAATCCTTGACACTGAGAGCACTAGGACTGGTGTCATCTTGTAGACAAATCACACAATTAAAGGGTCTTTCAATGAACCAGTAGTGGGGAATGCGGAGCATCCCCGCCGACAGCAATAAATACCTTAACTTGGAATTGCCGAGGATTGGGGAGTTCTCGCGCAATTCGAGATTTGAGAAGTCTAGTTAGGTTTGTAAATCCAGTGTACTTTTTCTTTTTGAAACTTTACTTTTCAGTTCAGATATGGTTGATATTCGCATTAAATTAGGATTTCGTAATGGTTTTTTTGTTGATCGTGTAAACCGAAGTGGTGGTCTTGCTTTACTTTGGAATTATGATATTAATCTTACGCTTCTTAGTTATTCTCCTGGTCATATTGATGCTTATGTTACTGAGGATGATGGTTTTATTTGGCGTATAACGGGGTTCTATGACAATCCTAAACATGAACTTCGACATGATTCTTGGACCTTACTTACACGGTTATCGTAGTAGTAAAGTTTGCCCTCGCTTGTCTTGGGAGATTTTAATGAAATTTTATTTAACTATGAGAAAACAGGATTGATACATCGACCTCAGGGGAAAAATGGACCGCTTTCGTGATGTCATTTCGGGTTTGGGTCTACATGACCTTGGTTACTCTGGGCCAAAGTTTACATGTAATAATGGGAGGGACGAACCCTACACGGTGTATGAAATGGTTGGATAGGGGGTTTGCCAATGATACGTGGAAGGCGAAATTCCCGACTGCTCAATTGTATATACTTTCGCACAAGGGTTCAGTTCGTCTACCAATATTTGTCATGTCTCAAAGAATGATGAATGGGTAAATATATCGTGGTAAAAGATTGAAAAGGTTTGAACCACTTTGGTTTCGACATCCGGAGTGCAGTCAGATTTGGGAGTCGCTTTGGCTCCACATGCAATCGGCTACACCTGTCAATGCCCTTAGGCGAGTCTTAGAAACGCAGGTGGCCTTACACAATTGGGGAACTGAGACCTTCATGGCTGAAAAACATGCATCTCATGCATAAAAACAGTAAATAAAATGTGAATAGTAATAGCCCACTATGCGGATTTTCCTAGCCAATGGAAAAATCCTAAGTCTTCCTTAGGTGAAGAACAATAAATCTAATCTATTGTCTTCAGCTTCCATGTGATTTTCTTCGTCTGATTGACTCCATTCTGTTGTTGTAATTGCATAAGAAATCATATAGTATGTCTTACATGATAAAGAAAAGAAATATCGAGTTACATTCAAGAAATAAATTACAACCAGATTTTCAATAGAGAAGGCACGACACGCATTTCGTATTATAATTAAAAAAAATCACTTGGTCAAATGCTATTACTATGCACCTGCCCATATAACATGACAATCATGCTAATAAAAACACAAATATACGCTGCTTGCCCATGTCCGATCGACCGCGATAAAAGAAGTAACAAAACAGTGTAAAAGTTGGCCACCTCAGTCGACTGAGAACAATTTTCGGCGACATACTCAAAAACATACTAGCTTCGGTCGACCGAGATGGCTCTCCGGTCGTTCGAAATCTAGGCAGAAGCAACATCCTATTTTCCCGAACATGTTCGGTCGACCGAGAACCCCTTCCAGTCGACCGAGCCTTTCCCAGAAAATAGAAATACAACCAAAAACACGAACGAACAATTCATTCTAGGACTAGTTTAATATTTAAACATTATCCTAGAGGTTGTAAAAAGATAAAACATCGCATGACATGCATTAAACGTCTACTATAAACGAGAAACACATAAAAGAACGCTTGGGTACTCGTGGGTTCTGATACCACTGAAAGAAAGAAATTCGGATTCCTAAACTAAATGCATCGGAAAGTAAAATTGTGGAATCCGTTTCTACCAGGATCATTAATAAGTAAGTACCAACGAACTTAGATATATGGTATTTACCTTTAAATTACGTAATAACAGAAACATTTTCTATTTGATTTTACTTCGGGAATCACCAACAGCAACCGATCTTATATACTCCTGTCTATAGCGGTATCCTCACGATCAACTTGAACTTGTTCTTCGTGTCTCTAATGCTAGTCAGAGAAATCCAAAGCTTGAAGAGAATCTTCAGGAATTTGGTGTATGTGGGTTCAAGTTAAAACCGAAAAGAAGATTTAATTCGGTGGTGTATGATTTTTCTTCTATCTTTTTTATGTTCTTGGTGGTGTATATTCTTGGCTGATTAATTTGGCCTCAAGGAGAGAATTAGAGTGATAGAGTAATGAACAATTCATTACCTAGAGAAATGAATAGAGGGCTGAAAATTAAATAACCCACTAAGCCATTTCCCATTTATTTTCTCCTCCTTATGTCCTACTACACACACCTCACATGTCGGTTTTGACCCATTCAAACCCGTTCTTGGACCGGTTTTCCGGTTCAACAAACTGGTTTAATCGGATCGGTTTGACCATTCCAGTATTGGTCGGCCCAATCCAATTGACTGCCAAATCCAATTGGAGCACCCATTTAAAATGTAAATTCCAACACTTAGGCATTAACCAACAATTATCTAAGTTTTCAAAAACCTTTTTTCAAAGATTGAAACAATGAACAATTAGTCACAATGATGTACCTATAATCATAAGACTAATCTTCTTAAGGTCTTCAAGTTGAATTCTTCTTAGAGCTTTGACTTGACGCCTTTGGTCATCATTTTCTTTGAGTGGTGGAGTCCTATAGCAATCTTGCAGTTGTAGAGTATTGGACTTCATCACTTCTCTTGTTAATGAGCATACCACTTTATTCTTCTCTTATTGGATAGAGTAGCTCTTACCCTTTGATCTTCCTTCTTGACTTTGCAATTGCTTCCAAGGCATTGTGGATGAACTTCAAGCTTGTTCCATGGAGTCTTGCAAACTACGATGCAATGTGACTCTCTAGGGTCAGATTGAAATCTACTAGTCACACTCAATGCAAATAAGACATTCAACGAGTGCATAACATGGCATACATAATATACACAATGGATGACGCCTATGGTATCTTACTCATGCGCTCTTGGTCTTCCTTCGTGGAAGGTCCTTGAGTTTTGCTGAGTTTTATGCCATGTGACATAGGCAAGAATTCCTTTTAGAATCTTGCAAACTTAGTTGTTTCAGTACTTTGTCAATGCATCCACTATGACTTAGGTCAATCATTCTATTGGATATATCTTTATAGATCCTTATACCTAGAACGTAGGTATCTTCACCTATGTCTTTTATGGAAAAGCACTTCCCCAACCAGTTTTTTACACTTTGTAATGTGAGGATGTCATTTCCATAAAGCAAGATGTCATCTACATAAAGCACAAGGAACACTACTGTATTATTAGTAACTTTCTTATAGACACAAGGCTCGTCTTCACTTTTGATGAAACTAAAATCTTTAACTACTTCATCAAAACAATGATTCCGTCTTCGAGATGCTTGCTTCAATCAATAAGTGGACCTTTGAAGCTTACACACTTTTTTATGATTCGATGGATAAAGAAAACCCTCAGGTTGTGTCATATACACATCCTCGAGAAGGTTTTCATTAAGAAACACAGTTTTAACATCCATTTTCCATATTTCATAGCCATAATATGCAACTATGGAAAGTAAAATCCTAATAGATTTTATCATAACGATAGGAGAAAAGGTTTCATCATAGTTTATACCATGAATTTATCTATAACCTTTAATTACTAGTCGAGATTTAAAAGTGTGTACATTACCATCAATGTCGGTTTTCTTTTTTAATGCCCATTTATTACCAATGATCTTACAACCTTCGGGTGGGTCAACCAAAGTCCAAACTTGGTTATCATACATCGATTGCATCTCAGACATCATAGCTTCTAGCCACTTGGTAGACTCAGAACTATGAATTCCCTCTTGGTAGGAAGTGGATTCATTTTGATCAATCAATTCAATATGATGATCATCAGTTACGATAAATCCATATCTTGTAGGCTGTTGATGAACCCGACTTGACCTCCTAAGGCCTTGTGTCAAAGATTGAAGCTCAGTATCAGCGTGTGAGCTTATTTGAGGTTCCAAAGTTAGTTCAGACGTTGTTTGTGGATCTTGAATTTCTTTAATATGGATCTTACTCCCACTATCCTTTTTGGAAATAAATTCTCTATCAAGGAATACTCCATTTCGAGCAACAAACACTTTGTTCTATGATGGAAGATAGAAAAATATCCTTTAGTTTCCTTGAGATATCCCACAAACAAACACTTGTCAGATTTAAGGGTGAGTTTATCAGATAATAAGCGTTTTACATAAGCTTCGCACCCCCAAATCTTGAGAAATGACGAACTAGGTTGTTTCCCTTCCATATCTCATATGGATTCTTCTGAACTGCTTTGGAAAGAACTCTATTTAACATAAATGCAGCAGTCTCTAGGGAATAACCCCAAAATGATATTGGAATATTAGTTTGACTCATCATAGATCGAACCATTGAAGGGATTCATGGGCAGAAACTCGTTCTAAACACCCATGAATCCTCCCCTGAAGGATCCGCTCATACCATAGGAATCGAAAAAAGGCGAAACTTACTTACAATTTTCGGTTAAAGGTTCTGATTTTGGATGTTGTGCTGCTGCCACCAATAGTTGTCCAATTGCGGAATTTCTCTCTACCGGTATCCACGCGACGAAACGAGCAGCGAGTGCTAGCTCTTCGTTTATGAGTTTCGGGAATCTAGAGAAAAGAGAAGGGAAGAAATCTGATTTTCAGGAATTGGGGTTTTGCGGCTCTCAGAAGTCTAACCCTATGGTTTCAGCCAAAAGAGATTATATAGGCATGAGAGTTTGTTCCGAAAACCAACTCCCACGTCCTATCAACCTCTTCTGGTAGTGGGAATTTTTATCGCATAATAACTCCTACGTAATCCCAGCAAAAACCAAATACCAAAAATGCCCCTCCTTTATCTCTAATTCGAATAATAACATTTTATTATTCTCAAAGATATAAATGTCAGATGCAATGAACCTAGACACAGCCTAGATTCATTGAATATGGACATGAAGCTCGTTAACTCGTCTATGCGTGTGACCCTGTACGTTCATATCACAATGGCAATGAAAACACGCTTAGTAGTAATATGTGTTCACAAATCACAAGCGGTCCCTAGCAGGACATTGTGACTACCCAGAGTGAATGAATGTACGGTGGAACCTAATATCAATCCATTATTTCATCCCTTTGTCTCGCGATATCCAAATTAAGCATAAGGTGATACGGGACCATCTAGAAGGATACATGATCCTTTACAAAGGATCCATAGACCAATGACTAGATCAAGAACAAGACAAAGGAATCAAGAACTAACCACTTTGGTCCGAGAGTTGAAGTCCAAAGAAGAAACCAATCTTCATTTAAAAGATGAAGTACAAGTTCAACTTCTAACTCTTGAAAGCATTGAAATCGGCCCAAACAAGCATTTTGGCTAAAAAGGGTATTTTAGTCTTTTCACATATTAAAGTCTATTCTAGCCTATTCTAGACTTTAATTATAGTAAGTATTATTATTTTCCTAGTTCTAGCCGAGTTATAGCAAGTTTGCTAAATAAAGGACATGTTGTCCATAAGTTAGTTAGTTTGTTATTAAGAGTCCTAATGCAACTAGGACTCTTCATTATTTTGGTATTTATTTATATTGTGCCGCCAAGATAATAGGCACATGTCCCTATTATCTTGTTTAGGTAGTTACTTGATAGCAAGTTGTTATTCAAGAGTCCTAATTCTTCAAGGACTCTTATTTCCCTTTTCCTAGTTTAAGTTAGTTTGGTTCTCTTATAGCCGAATTCCTCTATTTAATAGAGCTTTGGGCAGCCATGTAACTTAGACTTGATATATTGATATTTTGATTAAGGTTAAACCTTTGTTACTTGTTTATGAACTTCCGGTTGAATTTCATAAACCTTTAAGTTACTGTATCAACTAGTTGGTTTCTCTAGTTGTGGTGTTTCAACATTCATTGATACTTAACCTTTCCGGGACTGTGTTAAGTATATTCCCATAGAAACCATTCGAGATAGAGAAAGATCTAAATTTCAGCCGAGTCTTGATATAACCCATCAAGATTTCGCATCAAGTGGTATCAGAGCAAAAGGTTGATCTCTATCTTGGTGTACCCTTTACAGTTTTACTTGAAATTTTTTTTTCTTGTTTGCTTGAGAAAAGCCGAAAGATAACAAAAATATTATTCTACCCAACGAAAAAGCCACTCGGATATAAAGAAATTGGCAGCCGAGTTATCCCATAAAAGACAAGGATACAATCCAAAAGCAAACTTCCTTCAACAAGGAATTGGATCTTGTTCCCTCTTCATCTTGAATTAGTCACCATCAAGGTTAAAATATCAAGGTAACATCTTCATCCCATAGAAGTTCTTGATCTGTGTGGCCAAGATAAGGGTAAGTCTTGGGTAAAAAGGTAAAGAAAGGCGTCAAGAAAAGCAATATCAAGAAGAAAGAAAAATCAAGAAGCGTAAAGGTTACATCTTTTTAAAGATTACTTTTTTTTCTTTCTTACTACACTTTTCTTTTAAGTCAAGAAAGAACTTCTTGCACTATTTTTTCAGCCTTCCATCCTTATAACCCTTCAAACATTCAAAGTTGGAAGTTCTTGACAAGTATTTTGGGAAAAATCGAGAGAAAAGATTCAATATTGAGAGAATACACAATCTGATTACTATTCACAGATTACTATTCACGGATTACTATTCACTTATTACTATTCACAGATTACTATTCTCAGATCACTATTCACAGATTACTATTCACAGACTACTATTCACAGATTACTATTCCCAGATTTTGTGAAAAGATTCAATCTTTTATATCTTTTTTTTCTACTAACGATTTTTGTGTGAATTTTTTCTTTGCAAAGATAATGTCTTTTAATGAAGGTACTTGAGCAAGGTGCCATGGAAAGTGATAAACTTTTCAAAGAATCAATGCAACACACAATGAAAGCGGTATTGCAATCCATTGATGACTTAAAAGATCGAATGGATGTTCTTGAATTCAAGAACCATTCGGATAAAGGTAAAAAAGGCTGTCCAAGATGATCAAGAAGATCAAGACTCTCAAGCATCAATTGATCACAATGCAAGAATCAACCCTCGGCACAATGATGATTTTAAGCCGAGAGTTGTGCCAAAGATGATTCCAAATCCGGCCTATGAACAAAGGCAATCCCATCAAGATGTAAGGTATGATCCAAGACCTTTTGGTCATGAAGAGAGAATTGAGCCGAGACCATTCCATCATCAAAATCAAAGGTATGATCCAAATCCTCTTTTTAATAATGAACCGAGGCCAAACAATCAAAGGTATGATCCTAGACCCTTTGATCTTGATGAACCGAGACCAAATTATCAAGCTCAAAGGTTTGATAATAATCTTGGTTCAATCAAGACCAAGATTCCTTCTTTTCTTGGTACTAATGATCCTAATTTGTTTTTTGATTGGACACGAAAAGTTAACCATGTTTTTGATGTCCATAATTATTCCGAAGAGAAAAAGGTTAAGTTAGCAGCCATGGAGTTTGGAGAATATGCATCCATTTGGTGGGATCATGAGGTAAGTGAAAGAAGAAGAACGGAGCAAAGACCAATTGATACTTGGGATGACATGAAAGCGGTTATGTCACGACGTTTTGTACCCCAGAATTTTAACCGTGAGTTGTATAATCAACTCCAAAAATTGAAGCAAGGGACAAAGACCGTTGATGCATATTTCAAGGAGATGGAGATTTCCATGATTAGAGCTAACATTCGGGAAGCAAATGAGGCTACTTTGGCTCGTTTCTTGGCTGGTCTAAATGACAAAATTAGACCCAAGGTAGAACGTGCTAACCTTACTTCTCTTATTAATATGGTTTATTTTTGCTTTGAACAAGTTGAGAGGCAGCAAAAAGAGAAGAGTTCAAGGACTTATTCGGCCAATTTCCAATCTTGGAAAGCGGCCAAATCGAGTCCCCTAAACAATTCTACTTGTTTTGCAGAGCCCAACAAATGCTAAGGGCAGTTTGGGAACTACAAAAGTGGCCACGGCTTCTTTTGGGGCAGCAAGGACATCAAACACTTCAAAACCAACCGATTTGCGAACTAAATCAACTACATCAAATGATCGGGAATGTTTTAAGTGTCAAGGCAAAGGACACTTTGCTAGAGATTGTCCTAATAAAAGTACCATGATTATGATGGATGATGGAACTTGGGTAAGTGATGAAGAGGAAGCCGAGGACACACTATTGGGAGAAGAAGCCGAGGGCAATGGTGAGCCTCCCGTAGATGATGGTAATTTTCTTTTGGTCAATATGCAACTTTTACATTCGCAACCATTAGATAATTTACATCAACATCGTAGTAATCTTTTTCAAACTAAGTGCACTATTAAAGATCGAACATGTTTAGTTATTATTGATAATGGTAGCTGCACTAACGTTTGTTCTTACGAGATGGTAACCGCTTTAAATTTAACTACAAAAGCACATCCGATGCCATACAAGCTTTCTTGGTTAAACAATAGCGGAGAAATTAAAGTGGATAAACAGGTAGAATTTGACTTCGGCATTGGGAACTTCAAAGATACTGTTTTATGTGATGTGGTGCCTATGACCGCAAGTCACATTATTCTGGGAAGACCTTGGCAATATGATAGGTTCGCGGATCATATTGGCCGAAAGAATGTCTACAAAGTTACCAAAGATAACATTCGATACACATTGCTTCCAATGACACCGAATCAGGTATGTGAGACTCAAAGACTACTTACCGAGGGGAGGGAAAAGAGATTAAAAGAACAAGAGTTGAAAAAAAAGAGTGAACCTACCCCTAAGATACAAGCCGTGGTAAAAAGGAAGGACAAAACCGAGAATATTATGAAGTCATGTGACCTAAAAGATAAGAAAGAATGTTTATTCATTAATTTTGCAAAAGTAGAAAGGGCGTTACGTGCAAATAAACCACTTGTTTTACTTGTTTTTAGAGAAACCGAAAGGTTAACTCTCCTTAACACTTTTGATGATTTAACTTCTTCTCTTCCTAGTATATGTATTGATGTTTTGAAGGAATTCAAAGAGCTTTTTCCAAAGGAATTGCCGAAAGGTCTACCTCCAATCCGAGGCATCGAACATCAAATCGACTTCATTCCGGGATCAAATCTTCCAAATAGGGCAGCCTATAGAGCAAATCCAGATGAGACCCGAGAAATCCAAAGGCAAGTCGATTTACTCTTAGAAAAAGAGCAGGTACGTGAATCTTTAAGTCCTTGTGCTAGTCCGGTTATTTTGGTACCTAAAAGAGAAGGCACTTTCAGATTATGTACGGATTGTCGCGATATTAATAAGATAACTATTAAATATAGACATCCTATACCTCGCTTAGATGATATGCTAGATGAGTTAAGTGGTGCTTTAATCTTTTCTAAAATTGATTTAACTCAAGGCTATCACCAAATTAGAATGAAAGAAGGTGATGAATGGAAAACTGCTTTTAAGACTAAATATGGTTTATATGAATGGATTGTAATGCCTTTTGGTCTAAGTAATGCACCTAGTACTTTCATGAGATTAATGAACTACATATTCCGTCATTGTTTTGGTAAATTTGTTGTAGTTTATTTTGATGATATTCTTGTTTATAGTAAAACCTTAGAAGAGCATGTTCAACATCTTAAGGCTGTTTTTACTATATTAAGAGAACAAACATTATATGCCAAGTTAGAAAAATGCGTTTTTTGCACTAATTCTATTAACTTTCTTGGATATATTGTTAGTTCAAGTGGTATTAAGGTTGATCCGGTCAAAATTGAGTCCATTACAAGCTGGCGAGACCAACATCAGCCACACAAGTCCGATCATTCTATGGTTTAGCAAGTTTTTATAGGCGTTTTGTGCGTGACTTTAGCTCAATTGCCGCACCATTGAATGAAGTTGTGAAGAAAGACGTCTCTTTCTTTTGGGATAAACCGCAAGAAGATAGTTTCAATAAGCTTAAGCAATTACTAACTTCTTCCCCTATTTTATCTTTACCTAATTTTACACTAACTTTTGAAGTTGAATGTGATGCTTCGGGTATAGGTATTGGGGCTGTTTTGCAACAACAAGGGAAACCTTTAGCGTATTTTAGTGAGAAATTGAGTGGCGCTGCCCTTAATTATCCTACATATGATAAAGAGTTATACGCTATTGTTCGAGCATTGGAAACATGGCAACACTACTTGGTGGGCCGAGAGTTTGTGATTCACACGGATCATGAATCCATCAAGTATCTCAAGGGACAAAGTAAGTTAAACAAGAGACATGCAAGGTGGGTTTCCTTCATTGATACCTTTCCATATGTGATCAAATACAAGAAAGGTAAGGAAAACATTGTTGCCGATGCTCTTTCTAGAAGGTACTCTTTACTTTCTCTTCTACATACTAAATTACTTGGTTTTGAACATTTAAAAGCTTTGTATGTAGATGATAATGAGTTTTCAGATTTGTTTACATCTTGTCAAGTCTCGGCAAAACAAGATTTTTACATATTTGAGGGCTTTTTTGTTTAAAGGTAACAAACTATGTGTTCCATCATGTTCTATTAGAGAATTAATTGTTAGAGAGGCACATAGTGGCGGTTTAATGGGTCATTTTGGTGTTATTAAAACATTGGATATTTTACAAGAACACTTTTATTGGCCTAAAATGAAAAGAGATGTACAAAGAATTTGTGAGCGTTGTTTTAAGTGTAAACGAGGCTAAAAAGTACTTCAAAGGCTCACGGTTTACTCATGCCTCTTCCCATACCTTCTTCACCTTGGATTGATCTTTCCATGGACTTTATTTTGGGATTACCGAAATCCACAAGAGGTAATGATAGTATAATGGTTGTTGTGGATAGATTTTCTAAAATGGCACACTTTATTTCTTGTAGGAAAACAAATGATGCTAGCCATGTTGCGGATCTATTCTTTAAAGACATCATTCGGTTACATGGTGTTCCAAAAACAATCGTAAGTGATAGGGATGCTAAATTCCTAAGTTATTTTTGGAAGACCTTATGGAGCAAATTGGGAACAAAACTTTTGTTTTCTACTTCTAGCCATCCACAAACCGATGGCCAAAGCCGAGGTAACAAATAGAACTTTAGGGGGCTCTACTTAGGGCACTTATTCAAAAGAACTTGAAAAAAGTGGGAAGAATGTTTACCTATAGCTGAATTTGCTTATAATCGTACATTACATTCTACTACTAACAATTCACCTTTTGAAGTTGTTTATGGTTTTAACCCCCTTACCCCTTTAGATCTAATTCCTCTTCCTATTGATGAGTATTATAACATAGAAGGTGATTCAAGGGCTGACTTTGTTCAAAGGATACATTTCGAAGTAGCCAAGAACATCAAGAAGACAAATGACCGGGAATGCAATTAAATCCAACAAAGGCCGCAAGGTTATTAACTTTGAGATTGGTGATTGGGTGTGGATACACTTTAGGAAAGAAAGATTTCCAAAAGAAAGGCAGTCAAACTACATCCAAGAGGAGATGGTCCCTTTTCAAGTCATTAAGAAGATAAATGACAATGCATACCAAATAGACTTGCAAGGTAAGTATGGTGTTCATTCTACTTTTAATGTTTTCGACTTATCTCCTTTTGATGTTTTGGGATTACATAGATGAAGATGATGATGATTCGAGGTCGAATCCTTTTCAAGAGGGAGGGGATGATACGGGACCATCTAGAAGGATACATGATCCTTTACAAAGGATCCATAGACCAATGACTAGATCAAGAACAAGACAAAGGAATCAAGAACTAACCACTTTGGTCCGAGAGTTGAAGTCCAAAGAAGAAACCAATCTTCATTTAAAAGATGAAGTACAAGTTCAACTTCTAACTCTTGAAAGCATTGAAATCGGCCCAAACAAGCATTTTGGCTAAAAAGGGTATTTTAGTCTTTTCACATATTAAAGTCTATTCTAGCCTATTCTAGACTTTAATTATAGTAAGTATTATTATTTTCCTAGTTCTAGCCGAGTTATAGCAAGTTTGCTAAATAAAGGACATGTTGTCCATAAGTTAGTTAGTTTGTTATTAAGAGTCCTAATGCAACTAGGACTCTTCATTATTTTGGTATTTATTTATATTGTGCCGCCAAGATAATAGGCACATGTCCCTATTATCTTGTTTAGGTAGTTACTTGATAGCAAGTTGTTATTCAAGAGTCCTAATTCTTCAAGGACTCTTATTTCCCTTTTCCTAGTTTAAGTTAGTTTGGTTCTCTTATAGCCGAATTCCTCTATTTAATAGAGCTTTGGGCAGCCATGTAACTTAGACTTGATATATTGATATTTTGATTAAGGTTAAACCTTTGTTACTTGTTTATGAACTTCCGGTTGAATTTCATAAACCTTTAAGTTACTGTATCAACTAGTTGGTTTCTCTAGTTGTGGTGTTTCAACATTCATTGATACTTAACCTTTCCGGGACTGTGTTAAGTATATTCCCATAGAAACCATTCGAGATAGAGAAAGATCTAAATTCAGCCGAGTCTTGATATAACCCATCAAGATTTCGCATCATAAGGCATGGTCGTTGTCACCCTTATAAAACTTAATTGTATTTATGCTCGATCTCCAGGTAGACTGTTCCAACAAATAGTATTTAATAACCACTTTATTAAATACATTTGAGCACGACCATGCATTTAAACAGTCTTCCCTATCGAGGGGCCCATAGATATCTCTCTCTAATAAGAAAGGGAAAAAACCCTTACAATGCCTCTCACATTCAAGCCATGATAGGATACTATATCCGATCATCAGTCGTATTAATTACTCGATTAAAAGTAACGTCCGACTAAGTCAAAACGTAGCTCCATTCATGGTGGAAACGATGGAGACATAAGGTCTAAGGATTCCAAATAGTATTGAGGAAGTAATAGTTATGACTAAAGAACCATGAAGTATTACTTCTCTTTCGAATAATGTCCGAAACAATATATCCCAATATATTGTATCTATGATATGATTTGTATCCATTACACATGAGTAGTAAAACATAATCATCAATCAAACATCATACTAGTTTTATTGCATTGTATAGAACATTATATAAAACTAGGGACAATCAGAATAGTAATTGCATAAGCTAATGTGTTTTACTATCAAATCACATATTTGATGTTCAAAAGAAAAATTAACTATTCAAATGACATGCTCAAAATATATAAAATGTACAACATGTGCTAATGGTCCTACGGCACTATTAACAATCTCCAACTTACCCTGGGTCCAATCATACATGATCCTCAATCCCATTGCCCTATTATGACTCTCATGTTTAGGTTGCGGGAGTGGCTTGGTCAATGGATCTGCATTGTTGCCGTCTATATGAACTTTGCAAATTTTGACGTCTCATCTATCAATGATCTCTCTAATCAGATGGAAACGCCTGAGAATGTGTTTGGATCATTGGTGAGATCTAGGTTCCTTAGCTTGTGAAATGGCACCAGTATTATCACAATAAAGGTCCACTGGGTTCATAATGCTAGGGATGACACCTAATCCATCAACAAATTTCCTTATCCAAACAGTTTCTTTAGCTGCTTCAGAGCCAGCCACATACTCAGCTTCTGTTGTAGAGTCGGCTACGGTTTCTTGCTTTGAGCTCTTCCAGCTCACAGCACCTCCATTAAAAAAAAAAAAAAACCAGATTGTGATATGAAGTCATCTACATCGGTATGGAAGCTTGCATCTGTGTAACCATTTACAACCAGACTTCCTTCATGCCCTCCTTAAACTAAGAACATATCTTTAGTCCTTCTCAAGTACTTAAGAATGCTCTTGACTGTAGTTCAATGTGATTCTCCAGGGTCAGATTGATATCTGCTAGTCATACTTAAAGCCAATGAGACATCCGGGCGAGTTCATAGCATGTCATACATAATACACCCAATGGTTGAAGCATATAGGGTCTTACTCATGCGCTCTTGGTCTTCCTTTGTGGAAGGTCCTTGAGTTCTGATGAGTTTAATGTCGTGTGACATGGGCAAGAATCCCTTTTTGGAATCTTGCAAACTAAACCATTTCAGTACATTGTCAATGTATCTACTCTGTCTTAGGCGAATCATTTTGTTGGATCTATCTCTATAGATTCTTATACCCAAAATGTATGTAGCCTCGCCTAAGTCTTTCATGGAAAAGCACATCCCCAACCAAGCTTTTACACTTTGTAATATGGGGATGTCATTTCCAATCAGTAAGATGTCATCCACATAAAACACATGGAACACTATTGCATTATTAGACACTTTCTTATAAACACAAGGCTCGTCTTCATTTTTTATGTAACCAAATTCTTTAATTGCTTCATCAAAGCGACGATTCCAGCTTCGAGATGCTTGCTTCAATCCATAAATGGACCTTTGAAGCTTACAAACTCTGTTAGGATTTGATGGATCAACAAACCCCTCAGGTTGTGTCATATACACATCCTCGAGAAGGTTTTTCCATTAAGAAACGCAGTCTTAACGTCCACTTGCCATATCTCATAGTCATAATATGCGGCTATGGCAAGTAAAATCCTAATAGATTTTATCAAACGACAGGAGAAAATGTTTCATCGTAGTCAATACCATGAATTTATCTATAGCCTTTAGCTACTAGTCGAGATTTAAAAGTGTGTACATTACCATCCATGTCGGTTTTCTTTTTGAAACACCATTTGTTATCAATGACCTTACACCCTTCGGGTGGGTCAACCAAAGTCCACACTTGGTTATCGTACATGGATTGCATCTCAGACTTCATAGCTTCTAGTGATACGGGATCATACATGAAGCTTAAAGAGGTCATTTGGATAAATGACCTCATCATTAACTCATACATTCCTTAGCTTCTCGTATCTGAACTTCTTTAAGAATTCATTCATTCTTTGAGTTACTGTATTGGCAAGATCAGTTTCTCTTGTTGTGGTGTTTCAACCTCCATCGACAATTAGCCTTTCTTATTGTTGCGTTGATTATATTCCCTAGAAACTAGTTCGAAAATTAGAGAAAGATCCGGCACAATTAAAGCTATCGAACCTTTTGGTACTTAGTACCTCACGGTTCTTTATCAGGTGGTATAGAGAAAAAGGTTTATCTCTATCTTGGTGTATCTTTATTTCTTTATTGATAATAAAAAAAAAATACCAAAAACACTACCATATTTATGTTTTGTTACTGTTCACGCTACTGTTCATCCGAGAAGAAATCAAGAATCAAGAAACGTCCCAAATCAGATTTCATGATACTGTTCATCCGAGAAGAAATCAAGAATTAAGAATCAAGAAACGTCAAGATTGATTCGGATTTCAAGAAAATATTGAAACTTCAACAAATTCATGCGCAAGATTAGGCAACAATTTGATCAAGAATATGACAACTTTGGTTATGATGATAAAAGGTATGGCTTCCAACATACAACACAATCAAGATATGATGATTCTTATTTTTATCCATATGAGCCGCAAAGAGATTACAAAAATCAGCAAGTTGATAACCCTATTGGTACAATCAAGATCCCATCTTTTGAAGGTACGAATAGACCTGAATTATTATTTGAATGGATACATGAATGTCATAATATATTTGCTATTCTTAAATATTCTGAGGGAAAAAAGGTAAAGATAGCAGCCAAGGGATTTTATAGTAAAGCATCAAAGTGTGGAAAGAAGAAAGTATAATTAGGCAAAGAGCGGGTCAACGACCTATTGATACTTGGAATGATTTGAAAGCTGAGATGAAACGGAAATTTCTGAACCCATATTACTTTGATGATCAAGCTAAACGTTTACAAATGCTTACACAAGGTTCCAAATCGATAGGTGAATATTATGAAGAGATGCGATTAGCCATAATTCGGCTTCACATTCAAGAATATGAAGAAATTACATTGAATCGATTCTTGGCCGGTTTGAATGATGATATTATGCCAGAGGTGGAATGCGTTTATCATGTTGATATTATGAAAGATGGTAGATCATGCGGAGCAAATTGAGAGGCGAATCAAAGAGAAGAAGAAAGGGACTAATTCGGCTAAATTTTCACTTTGGAAAAAGCCAAATCAGCCCCCTTCAAATTTTTGTTTTGGGGAGCGGCAAACTGAGAATGAGAGCTATTTTGGGGCTGCCGAAACAACCACAACTCAAGTAAAAGAAAGCCAAACAGCCTCCATTACTTCTTCAACTTGGGAGACAAAGATGAATGAACTACAGGAACACATGGATCGAATGGATAAATTGATCAACAATTGGGAATGTTCGAATGGCCACAAGAAAGACCATCTTGATATGGACTGCCCAAATAATGATATAATGATAATACAAGCTGATAAAAATTGGAAAAGTCAAGAAGACAAGTATGAAGCCGAGACCATATTAGAAAGCTTGCCAAATGATGAGTTGAAAGAAAAGAGTGATTTTACACTTGCATCCCATGATTTAGAAGATTCGAGGACTAATTCTTTAATAGGGGGAGGGGATATTAAAGATTTTCAAGAAGGAGGGAATGATACGGGATCATACATGAAGCTTAAAGAGGTCATTTGGATAAATGACCTCATCCTTAACTCATACATTCCTTAGCTTCTCGTGTCTAAACTTCTTTTAAGAATTCATTCATTCTTTGAGTTATTGTATTAGCAAGATTAGTTTCTCTTGTTGTGTTGTTTCAGCCTCCATCTATAATTAGCCTTCATTAGCGTTGCGTTGATTATATTCCCTAGAAACTAGTTCGAGAATTAGAGAAAGATCCGCAAAATTAGAGCTGTCGAACCTTTTGGTACTTAGTAATTCACGGTTCTTCATCATCTAGACACTTGCCTGACTCAGAACTACAAATTGCCTCTTTGTAAGAAGTGGGTTCATCTTGATCAATCAGTTCAATAAGATGATCATCAGTTACGAGAAATTCATATCTCTCAGGCTATTGGTGTACTCGACTTGACCTCCTTGGGTCTTGTGTCAAAGATTGAAGCTCAGTATCAGCGCGTGAGCTTGTTTGAAGTTCCAAAGCTGGTTTAGATGTTGTTTGGGGATCTTGAATTTCCTCAAGATGGATCTTACTCCCACTATCCCTTTGGGAAATAAATTACCTTTCAAGGAATAAACCATTTCGAGCAACAAACACTTTGTTCTCTGATGGAAGATAGAAGTAATATCCTTTAGTTTCTTTAGGATACCCCGCAAACAAACACTTGTCAGATTTAGGGGCGAGTTTATCAGATAATAAGCGTTTTACATACGCCTCGCATCCCCACATTTTGAGAAATGACAAACTAGGTCGTTTCCCAATCCATATCTCATATGGAGTTTTCTGAACCGCTTTAGAAGGAACTCTATTCAATATGAATGCAACAGTTTCTAGGGCGTAGCCCCAAAAAGAAATCGGAAGACTGGTTTGACTCATCATGGATCAAACCATATCTAGTAAAGTGCGATTCCTTCGTTCTGACACACCATTCCATTGTGGTGTGCCAGGAGGAGTTAATTGTGAAACAATTCCACAACCTCTAATATGTTTGTCAAACTCTTGGTTGAGGTATTCGCCACCTCGATCTGATCGAAGTATCTTAATACTTTTACCAAGTTGATTTTGTACTTCATTTTGAAATTCTTTGAATCTTCCAAAAGATTCTGATTTATGTTTTATTAGATAGACATAGCCATATCTACTAAAATCATTTGTGAATGTGATGAAGTACTGAAACCCTCCTCTAGCACTTGTGTTTATTGGTCCACATACATCTGTATGTATTAGGCCTAATAAATCGAAATCTCACTCACTTTGTCCAGCCAGTTAGCGGGTGGGGGTCAAGGGGGCAGCACCCCTTGCAGGGGATTCTGGGGGCACGCCCCCCGGAAGGAAAATCTGATTCTCCCTCTGCTCATCGAATGAGTTTTCTGCCCCGATTTAACCCTCAATCGCCTAACATATATAATCAATTACATAAATAGTTTATGTAGTAGTTAATCAGATGAACAACATGAAGCATACAATCACAGTTTATGCGTAATTAATCATATTAATCAGATCTACGATAAAAGTTTATGCGTAATTAATCAAATTAATTATAGATCGAATTACAGAAACATATTAATTACAAATAAACAGTTTACAAATTAACACGATCAATCGATATCATTTTATGCATATATCACATATGTGTATCAGAATCACAGAAACAATATTTCTGTTTCACACATACACATACCAAATCGAGATTGATACGTGTTATGATGTGATTAACATTATCGAATTCGAATAGTATGAACAAGGCTCTAATACCACTGAAGGGATTCATGGGCAGAAATTCGTTCTAAACACCCATGAATCCCTCCCCTGAAGGATCCACTCATACCATAGGAATCGAAAACAGGCGAAAATTACTTAAATGTTCTAATTTCGGATGCTTTGTTGCTGCCACCAATAGCCTCCCCTTGCGGAATTTCTCTATACCGGTATCCACGAGATGAAACGAGCATCGACTCTTTGTTTCTGAGTTTCGGGAATCTATAGAGAAGAGAAGTGCAGAAATTTGATTTCGAGAATTGGGGTTTTGCGGCTCTTAGAAGTCTAACCCTTGGGTTTCAGCCAAAAAAGATTATATAGGCGTGAAATTTTGTTCCGAAAACCAACTCCCACGCCTTATTAACCTCTTCTGGTAGTGGGAGTTTTTATCGCATAATAAATCCCACGTAATCCCAGCAAAAACCAAATACCAAAAATGTCAATCCTTAATCTATAATTCGAATAATAACATTTTATTATTCTTAGAAATATAAATGTCAGATACAATGAACCTAGACACATTCTGGATTCGTTGAATCTGGACATGAAGCTCGTTAACTCGTCTATGTGTGTGACCCTGTAGGTTCAAATCACAATAGCAATGAAAGCAGACTTAGTAGTAGTATGTGTTCACAAATCACAAGCGGTCCCTAGCAGGACATTGTGACCACCCAGAGTGAATGAATGTACGTTGGAACCTAATATCAATCCACTATTTAATCCTTTTGTCTCGCGATATCCAAATTAAGCATATGACATGATAATTGTCACCCTTATAAAACTTAATTGTATTTATGCTCGATCTCCAGGTAGACTGTTCCAGCAAATAGTATTTAATAACCACTTTATTAAATACATTTGAGCACGACCATGCATTTAAATAGTCTTCCTTATCGAGGGGCCCATAGATATCTCTCTCTAATAAGAGAGGGAAAAATCCCTTACAATGCCTCTCACATTCAAGCCATGATAGGATACTATATCCGATCATCAGCGTATTAATTACTCGATTAAAAGTAACGTCCGACTAAGTCAAAACGTAGCTCCATTCATGGTGGAAACGATGGAGACATAAGGTCTAAGGATTCCAAATAGTATTGAGGAAGTAATACTTATGACTAAAGAACCATGAAGTATTACTTCTCTTTAGGATCATGTCCGAAACAATATATCCCAATATATTGTATATGTGATATGATTTGTATCCATTACACATGAGTAGTAAAACATAATCATCAATCAAACATCATACTAGTTTTATTGCGTTGTATATAACATTATATAAAACTAGGGACAATCAGAATAGTAATTGCATAAGCTAATGTGTTTTACTATCAAATCACATATTTGGTGTTCAAAAGAAAAATTAACTATTCAAATGACATGCTCAAAATATATAAAACGTACAACATATTCTAATGGTCCTCGGGCACTAATAACAACCATATCTAATAATGTGTGATTTCTTTGTTATGATACACCATTCCATTGTGGTGTGCCAGAAGGAATTAATTGGGAAACAATTCCGAAACCTCTAAGATGTCCGTCAAACTCTTGGTTAAGGTATTTAGTACCTCAATCTGATCGAAGTATTTTAATACTTTTTCCAAATTGATTTTGTACTTCATTTTGAAATTCTTTGAATCTTTAAAAATATTCTGATTTATATTTCATTAGATAGACATAGTAATATCTGCTGAAATCATCTGTAAATGTAATAAATTACTAAAAACCTCATCTAACACTTGTATTTATCGGTCCATAGATCAGTATGTATGATGCCCAACAAATTACAAGCTTTCTCACTTTGTCCAATAAAAGGAGCGTTAGTCATTTTGCCTAATAAATAAGAATCACATGTTTCAAAAGACTCTAAGTCAAATGATATCAAAATCCTATCTTGATGGAGTTTTGATGTGTGTTTCTCTTTGATATGGCCCAAACGACAATGCCAAAAGTAGGTTTGATTTAAATCTCTTTGTATTACTGTTATAGTTAGACCTGCTAATGGATTCATCGAGGTTAAGAACGTAGAGTCCATTCATCAAAGAGGCATCTCCATAGAAAATACCATTTTTATGAAAGGAACAAATTTATACTTAATATTAAATTCAAACCCATAAATATTTAAACAGGAAACTGAAATGTCTTTATAGCTACTGCAACAACTTTTGCTCTATTTGCTACTTGACGGTCAACTTCTCCTTTTGCCAATGATCTACTCATTTTGAACCCCAACTGTGACGACCCGTAATTTCGAGTATCAATTTAAAAGGTTAGTATTATATTATTTCTCACTTAAGGATAAAAGTGTGTTTTTAATTAACTAGCAAGGGTAAAATAGTAAAAACAATAAGTTGGTAATTTTATTAAAAGACAAGGGCATAATAGTAATTTTATAATTAAGAAATAAAAGAAAATGAAATAAAAGTCATACTTATCCATAAGAAAGTAATTGCAATAAAGTCCCTGAATTACATGATATTTACATAAGAAATTGTATTTACATAAAAAGTCCTTACAAAGTAAGAAATTACAAGGCAAAGGTCTCTCTACAACTATAAATAGAGGCCATTACCTCAACATTTTACTTGCACCATTCTTGGGGAAATTCTCCCTAAACTCTCTCTTCCTTATACCAAACTCTTTCCCGGTTAATAGTCTTTGGTTAGTATGCTCTGAATTATATCACAGTTGCCTAATATTGGATCTTCTGTGAATACTTTCATCAGAAAACCAAGACATTATTGACTAATTATCTAAAGTGTTCCTGTTACTCTACCAACTATAAAACAGGTACTTTTGCTTTCAATCTGTTATTTTGATCCTGCACAATAAATGAACTTAAGTTAATCGGGCTCATGAAAGAATTAGATTATATTCTCTGAGACTGTTGTGCCCGAGGATTGTGGAAACGCAATCCCGAGAGCACTCGTGACCCACCCCCACTGGTGGAGACGTATCTAATCGGATTTTTGTCCGGTTAAGACGGGTGAACCAGAGGAATATAAGTCTAAATTCTTATTTGATCCTAGACTAGAAAAGAGAAACTTCTATTTTAAATCTCATTAAAAAATTAAATAGATACTGATCAAATAGAAATATTCAGTTCTAACATTGGAAGGCGAACAAGAGCCTTTCGATATTAGAACTTGGAACCAATTGTTATTTCTTATATTATTCTTTAATTCAAAAATATTATTTTTAGTATATTTATAAATAAGATAATTGTTCTAATAATATAATGAAAGGATTAAAGAATAATATAGTTTCAGAATATTAGTATTTCCTTTGCATTTAAAGAATCAGGACTGGCCATAAAATAGAAAAAATAAAGTGATGTTGACTTTAACAGAAAATACCAAGAACACTAGAATTCTATTACTTTCTTTCAAAAATAGGAATCAATAAACTTGAAATCCCCAAATCATGAAACCCAGAGAGATCTTTCAAAAATTAAACTAAGAATTCTAATCTTTACACCCAAATCAGATCCATCCTCTCAAGCAGACAAGAAATTTAATCAAAGAAGGAAAATCAGTAACAAAAATAACAACAGTAAAAAGAAAAGGGAACAGAAAACTTTATAGGGGGAAAACAGAGGAGGTGGTTGATTTGGAAATAGGAAACAGAAAATCTAATAATAATAATAATAATAATAATAATAATAATAATAATAATAATAATAATAATAATACCTCTGATGGTGGTGGTGACGGCGGCGAATCAGCGGCAATGACCGGAGGCGGTGGTCGGCGGCCCGTCGGCAGAATAGGCAGCAACAGCGGCAGAAGATCTGAGAAGAACTAAAATAAAATAGGAAATAAAAGAAAGGAGCGAAAAGAGGAAGAAGAAAATTTTAAAAAATAAAAATTAGGGATTTGAATTTGGGGATTTAGGGAATTTTGGAGTTTAGGAAAAGTAAAAATAGAGAGAAGGAAAAGAGAAGGAAGAAAATAGAGGAGAAGGAAGAAGGAGCAGGAAAAAAAAATAAACTGGGACTGGGGGCTGAAGTCGATGAAGGAGGAGGGGGGACAATCTGGTGTGGTAGGTTAATTTTTTTTTTTTTTTTGGGTAAGAACAGATAAAATATATATTAAGAATTAAAGTTCGGAATTACATACTGAAAATTAATAAAATAGATTGTATCAGATACTAATCTCGTCAAAATAGCCCCACGGGCGTCCCCCGCCATAGACTGGCTGACAAAGGGAGGAGTAATTGAATAAGAAATTAAAATAAAATCTTCCAAGAGAGCTCCATTCTTTGCCAGTAAGTCTGCGCAGGAGTTAGCTTCTCTGAAAACATGCTTAAACACGACCGCGTCGAACCTCCGCAATAGTTCCCTACATTAAAAAAGAATGTTAGTGAAGGGATTCATGGGCGGAAACTCGTTCCAAACACCCATGAGTCCTCCCCAGAAGGATCCGCTCATACAAAACGAAACGAAAAACAGCAAGAAAAGACTTACAATTTCGGGTTCAAGATTCCGATTCTTGAATGGAAGATGTTGTTTCTTGGATACTTTGTTGCCACCAACGAAATTCCCTTTGCGGAATATCCCTTTACTGGTATCCACGCGACGAGACGGGCAGCGAGTGCTAGCTCTTCGTCTTTCTGAGTTTCGGAATTGTGAGAGAAAAAGGGAGACCTAAAACTGAAATCAGATTTCAAAGAGTTGGTGATTTTTGCGGCTGAAAAATTGATAGGCTAGGGTTTCAGCCAAGAGATCATTATATAAGGTATGAGAGTTTGTTCCCATAACCAACTCTCACATCATCGACTCCTCTCGGTAGTGGGAGTCTTTAACTCCCACGTCCCCTAGACTTCTGCTGCTAGTGGGAGTCCTTATCGGATAATTACTCCCACGTAATCCCAGCTATACCGAAAATGCCCCTTATCTCTAATTCGAATAATAACGCTTTATCATTCTCAGAAAAGTGAATGTCAGATACAATGAACCTAGACACATTCTAGATTCATTGAATCTGGACATGAAGCTCGTTAGCTCGTCTATGCGTGTGACCCTGTAGGTTCATCTCACAATGGCAATGAAAACACACTTAGTAGTAGTATGTGTTCATAAATCACAAGCGGTCCCTACCAGGACATTGTGACTACCCAAAGTGAATGAATATACAACGAAACCTAATATCAATCCACTATTTAATCCATTTGTCTCGCAATATCCTAATTAAGCATAAGGCATGGTAGTCGTCACCCTTATTAAGCTTAATTGTATTTATGCTCGATCTCCAGGTAGACTGTTCCAACAAATAGTGTCCGATTACACATGATTAGTAAAAGGTAATCATCAATCAAACATCATACTAGTTTTATTTCATTGTAAAATAGATTACATAAAGCTAGGGACAACTAGAATAGTAATTACATAAGCAAATGAGTTTTACTATCAAATCACGCATTTGATGTTCATAAGCAAAATTAACTATTCATATGAAATACTCAAAAAGATAAAACGTACAACATATGCTAATGGTCCTAGGGCACTACTAACAGTTAGAAAGGGGGTGTGAAGAATTATGCTCATGTTTAATAAGATTGATTGCAATTATGGCATCCAACTCCACATCTAGCTTAGCTATGTGTAAGTTGGAGGCCAAAATTAGACCATCTTTGAGGCCTTGTAATTCAGCTTGGATACTAGAGCAAAAACCAATTTTTTTTTACTAAATCCCCCCAGCCATCTGCCCAGATGGTCTCTCAGAATGCCCCCACATCCACTCCTCTTATATTTACTCGAGCTGGAACCATCGACATTCAATTTGGTCCAGCCTATATCAGGCTTATGCCAAGCAATGAAGGCTAAGGATTTGGCTGCAGGTTTTTTGAATTTGCCTCCCAAGGCTGAGAATTCCCCTGCTCTGGATAATGCTTCTTTGTAGAGAACCATTATCTGGCTTGTTGGTCTGAAAGTCCTTTGGTTTCTACTACTCCAGAGTGTATGGTAGCCATAGACAAAGAGTGTGTTCCATGATATGTTGTTCAGATGAGAGCTATGAGGGGCTTTGGATCCCTTACGCAGCCAGTCTTTGAATGCCAGGTTCCAAAGGTCTGGGTGATGAGTTTTGATATTTAATTGGTCCCAGAATTTATTGGCAATAGGGCATCTTTTCAGTATGTGTTCCCCATCTTCCTCTTCAAGTCCACACTCAGTACAGAGAGAGCATTGGACTATGTTCCTCTTCTTAAGTAATTTCCTGGTTGGCAACCTTCCATGATTGCAGGTCCATAAGAAAAGTTAAGTCCTTTGGTGGCAATTTGATTTCCAAATGCAGTTCCAGTCTTGTTCTTCAGTGTGAGCCCCCTCATTTTCCTTACTAATAATGTATGAATGAGCAATCTTAGAGGAGAATTCACCATTGGGGCTATTTTTCCATTTCCTTCTGTCTCTGTGGTTGCAGTTAGTGGATCTGGGAACACTCTGTATAATGTCAACTACCATAGGTGGTAAGATGAAAGATAATTTTGGATAGATCCCATTGTCCATTGTCAGCAAACAAAGTTGCCAAATGTAGATCTTCCTCTTCTTTAGCAAAAGGACCTGAGATGACTCCTCTGAGGGATCCAAAACCAATCCAGTCATCCTTCCAAATCCTGATATTAGAACCATTTCCAGGGATCCAGGATGAAGAGCTTTGGAATAATTCCCACCCAAGGTTAATGGCTTTGGAGTTGATGGAACTTGATTTGAGTCTAAGTTTATCCTTCATCAATCTGTCTTTTTTCCAAAATTTGTCTTTGATGCATTCAGACCAACTAGAGTGCTGAGTTTTATTGATTCTCCAAACCAACTTGGCTAGGCCCACTCTGTTAGCATGGATGGCTTTCCTAATTCCCAATCCCCCTAAGTGCTTAGGCTTGCATATTGTATCCCATTTGATCAAGTGCAGTTTCCTCTTCTCAGCATTGCTTCCCCAAAGGAAGTTCCTTTGTTCTCTATCTATTTTATCACAGATGTTGACAGGCAAAGACAGACATTGAGAATAATAAGATAGGATTTGAGAGGAGGAGGACTTAATGATGGCTTTCCTACCAGCAAGGGACAGAAGGTTTGCTTTCCAGCCACTCAGTTTGCTTCTGACTTTATCCATAATAAACATGAAGTCACTTTTTTTTGGGGCTTTATGGAAGATTGGAAAGCCCAAATACTTGTCCAGATTAAAAGTATGCTTTATGCCAAGGGTACTTTCAATGAAGGCAATTGCATTGGGAAGGAGGCCTTTGGAGGAGCAAAATTTGGATTTATTCAGGTTTATTTTCTGCCCAGATCTAACACAGAAATCATCTAGAACTCTCTTCATTTCAACAATGATATGATTATCTCCTTGGCCAAACAGGATAATATCATCTGGAAAAAGAGAGTGTGAAAATAGGGGACTTTGCTTCCCTATTCTGATTGGTTTCCAGGCCTTCATACCAACAGATTTCTCAATGCTAAGAGACAGGAATTCCATACAAATGACAAATATATAGGGGGAGAGAGGGTCTCCCTGTCTAATGCCCCTGGATGGTTGAAACCATTCTGTTTCCTCCCCATTGAAGAGAATGGAGAAGGCAGAAGAGCTGACACAATTCATGATGAGATTCACCAGAGATGGAGGGAAGTTAAAGAAAACCAGGGCTTCTCTAATAAAGTTCCATTCCAGCCTATCAAAAGCCTTTTCCAGGTCAAGTTTAACTGCTACAACCCCATTTCTAGCTTTACTGATGAAGAACTGCAAGGTTCGGCTTAAGTTTGAGCCCGATCTTTCTTCAATTCTCGAACTAGTTTCTATGGGAATTTAATCAACGCAACCCTAAGGGAAGGTTAATTAACAATGGAGGCTGAAACACCACAACTAGAGAAACAAGCTAGTTGATACAGTAACTCAAGAATGAATGAATTTCTATCCAGAAGTTCAAACACGAGAAGCTAAGGAATAACCTTACCAAAATATCAATATATCTAACGTAACCATTACAATAGCCGAAATCTCCCTTAAATAAAGATGAGATTTCGGTTACAAACCAATAAAAGAAATAAGAGTCTTTAAAGGATTAAGACTCTTGAAAACAAATAAGAGTCCTTGAAGAAGTAGGACTCTTGAATAACAACTTGCTATCAAGTAACTAACTAACCATAAAGTGGCGGCTAGAATCCCTTCTAACTACGAATCTATGAAGAGTCCTAGTTGCATTAGGACTCTTTATTAACAAACTAACTAACACATGGACTACATGTCCTTTATTATAGCAATCTCTTGCTATTACACGGCTGGAATATTAAATAGCAATACTAAAAATAGTTAAAGTCTAGAATAGGCTAAAATAGACTTTAATATGTAAAAAGACTAAAATGCCCTTTTAGCCACTTTGCTTGGTTGGGCCGTGTTGAACACTTGTAAAACTCAAGAGGGTGAATTGAATGTCTTCCTCTAGGTGAAGATTAGCTTCCTCTTTAGTTTTGATACTTCGGATCAATGATGATACTTTGTCCATTGTCATCTTTGCCCTTGATCTTGTAATTGGTCCTTGAAGGTTCTTTAGGGGATCTTTGGAGTAGGGCTGCCCTTGGTATAATCCCGTATCATTTACTATTTGAGATGGTGTACACAGCTTCTTGAACCATCACCACATTGTCAACACATCTCCTACCAGGTATGAAGCTAACCTGATGAGGGGAGATTAAGGATTTGAGTATGGGCCTAATTCTGTTGACCAAGATTTTTGTGATGAGTTTATACAAGGTATTGCATAGGCTGATTGGTCTAAGTTGGCCTACAGATTCTTGATTTTTGACTTTAGGGATAAGACAGACATAAGTATTATTAATGTCTGGGGGTAAGCAGCCAGAGTAAAAAACTTCCATGACTAGTTTAGTGACAGAAGGTTTAACAATATCCCAGAATCTGTGAAAGAAAATGGGATGGAGACCATCAGGACCAGGGCTCTTGTAAGGTTTAAAACCCCACATGGCCTTTTTGATTTCAGCTTCAGTGACTTGGTCAGATAGAGGTAGTATAGCTGTATTGTCAATATGAGCCCAAACAAAGGGAAAGTCATTTGGGAGAAGGGGACTAGCAGTCTGCCCAGTAGTGTACAAGTCCTTGAAGTGAGTAGTAATGATCTGTTTAACTCTAGACGGTTCATACTCCCAAACACCAGAGGGGTGTTTCAAAGAAAGGATTCTATTATTGGTTCTTTGGTTTATGGTGGAAGCTTTGAGAAAATTAATGTTGAGGTCATCCCAGAGAATAGAATCCATTCGAGACTTTACAGCCCAAATAAGCTTTTATTCTCTGTAAAGAGAATCAAGTTCAGCAAGCAGGTTTTTTTCAAGATTAACAAGGAAAGAAGATTGGGAAATCTCAAGGCCTTGTTGGGTTGACTGAATCCTGGTTAATAAAGCTTTATTTTTCTTGAAAGTGTTACCAAAAACATCCCTATTCCAAATTTTAACTCTCTCAGCAAAGCAATGTGCAGAAAAGGGTAAAATCCAGAGGGAAATCTCCCGAAGCTTCAGCCACCACTTCAGTAAGCAGAGGATGAGTCAGCCAAACAGGCTCAAATCTGAAGGGTTTGAATAAGGGTACGTGACAACTAGGTGTAGCACACAGGAGGACAGGAGAGTGGTCAGACATAGTTCTAATAAGGTTATAGACTGAAGCTTCAGGGAATAGAATTCTCCAAGAGGGGTTGGCCAGAATTCTGTCCGACCTTTGGAAGATGAGGGCACCACTATCTCTCTTGTTGGTCCAAGTAAACCTATTCCCTTCATGTCCAAGATCCATCAGGTTACAGTCATCAATCATAGATTTAAAATTACCAACCCTTAACTGATTGATAGGAAGGATCCGCTCATATGAAACAATTCGAAAAACAGCAAGAAACAGCAAGAAAAACTTACGGTTTTGGATTCAAGAAGCTACTTCTTGAATGGAGGATGACGTTTCTAGGATCGGATGCTGCTACCGATTGATCTCCCTTTGCGGAAAGTCCCTCTACCGGTATCCACGCGACGATACGGGCAGCGATTGCTAGCTCTTCGTCTTTTCTGATTTTCGGGAATTAGAGAGAAAAGGGAGAGGCTGAGAATATCGAAATCTGATTTCGGTTTTCTTGTTTAATTGCGGCTGAAGCATTAACCTTCTAGGTTTCGGCTAAGAGATGTTATATAGAGTGTGAGAGTTTGTTACTAGAACAACTCCCTGTTGGAGTACATTTAATCTAAGGTGCGCCAATTCGATTGGGCCGGGTCGGGCTTCGGGCTTCGGGCCGGGATTGGATTGGGCCGACCAATATGATTGGGCCAACCGACCCGTTTGGACCGACCTTATGGCTGGAATGTTAGACATAAATTCAGCCCTCTTGATGGTGGTTGAAGTGGTGGAGAGAGTGGAGGAGTAATTCTCTCCATGATCTCCCACTTCCCCCATTATCTCACCCCACTCTCTCTTGATAGACTAGAGGAAAAATTCAGATTTTTCCTATCATGCTAATCAGTTTTCTCCAGCTTTTTGAAGCTAAGAGAATAGAGAGAAAAAGTGAGTTTTAGAGAGAAAAAGACAAGACAAATTTCTGGACTTTTTTCTTGCATTTTTTTGCTAATAGAAAAGAAGTTAGAAAGCTTGTTTCTTGTTTCTTGTTCTTGAAAAGGTCGTTCATACTCCATCCATTGAAGAGTGTCTTCAAAGCTTCTACAAGGCGTTGGCTAGCACCAAGCAGTAGAAGACCATCTCCGGAAGATCGAGTGGATACCGGAAGAGACGGAGCCTGCAAGCGTGGTGTTCCGTTCGTTACAACAAACCGCTGAAAGTGTTTCAGCCATTCTAGCATCCATATAAGGTAAAACACTATCCCATAGTCGTAGGTACTTACTCGTGAAAGATCCTGATAGAGGCGGGTCAAAGTTATTTCCGCTGCGCTTATGAGTATGACCCGGTTATTCCTCTAACACTCCCACCTCTACTCAACTTCTCTCTGCAGTGGGAGTCTCAGAATCCCACGTTCCCTAGACTTTCACTGGTAGTGGGAGTCCTTATCGGATAATAACTCCCACGTAATCCCAGCTATAGGTAAAATACCGAAATTGCCCCCTATCTCTAATTCGAATAATAAACACTTTATTATTTTCGGAAAAAGTGAATGTCGGATACAATGAACCTAGACACATTCTAGATTCATTGAATCTGGACATGAAAGCTCAGTTAGCTACGTCTATGCGTGTGACCACAGCAGGTTCATATCACAATGGCAATGAAAACACACTTAGTAGTAGTGTGAGCTCATAAATCACAAGCGGTCCCCTAGCAGACGCATTGTGACTACCCAAAGTGAATGAATATACAACGGAACCTAATATCAATCTACTATTTAATCCCTTTGTCTCGCGATATCCTAATTAAGCATAAGGCATGGTGGTCAGTCAATTGTATTTATGCTCGATCTCCGGGTAAATCTGTTTCGACAAATAGCATTTGATAACCACTTTATCAAATACATTTGAGCACGGCCATGCATTTAAACAGTCTTTCCCTATCGAGGGGCCCATGGATCTCTCTCTCTAATAATAGAGAGGACAAATTCCTTACAATGTACTGTCACATTCAAGCTATGATAGGGACACTACGTCCGATCATCGATCGTATTGATTACTCTGTTACAAGTAACGTCCGATCGAGTCAAAAGCGTGGCTCCATTCATACTAGAATCAATGAAGACATACGGTCTAAGGATTCTAAAATAGTATTGAGGAAGTAATACTTATGACTTAAGACCATGAAGTATTACTTCTCGACGGATCACGTCGATACAATGTATCCCTATATATTGCATCTATGATGTGATTTGTATCCATTACACATGATCAGTAAAACAAGATCATCAATCAACAATCATACTAGTTTTATTTCATAGTAATTAAGCATTACATAAAACTAGGGACTTCTAGAATAGTAATTACATAAGCTAATGAGTTTTACTATCAAATCACACATTTGATAATCAAAAGAAAAATTAACTATTCAATCACATGCTCAAAAGATAATAAAACGCACAACATATGCTAATGGTCCTAGGGCACTACTAACAATGACTACCTAAGGAAGATCATGATTTGCACTAACATGCCTAAGATGATCCCAAAATTGTTGTCTGATTTGAAATTTGGGGCTAGCATAAATAGCACTAAGAAGCTAGAGATCAGGAGAGTTAAATACCTTAATAACCGCATGGATGGATTGAGTGTTTTTGGCCACCACATTGACATTCACCTCGCGTTCATTCCACATCAACCAGACTCCCCCTCTGAGGCCCTCCGACTCTGCCATCTAAATCATTCCACATCATGATTTAGTGAAAGGCAGCCTTGCAAAGATTTCCACTGCTCTCAGACCACCAACCTTAGTTTCCAAGAGAGCCACCACCTGTGGCTTATTGGTTCTTATGATCTCCATCATGTGATCATGGAAGTCTGGATGGCCTGCTCCCCTTACGTTCCATACTATTATCTTACTCATATCAAAGGTTGGTGGGAGTGGTGGATCTCCGAGGCACCGTCGGTGGGATCCCTTCCTGGTGATGTGGAGGTGACCTGCTCTGATTGAACCCTGGGATCAGATGCAGGGTGTAGAAGTCCCCCATCTGGTTGGTTAGAGGATCCAGTAGCATTCTGCAGCTTGTCACCCCCTCTGCCATGCGGATTAAAATTGGTGGTCTTCTTTGGTTTGGCGTTTCCAACTTTAAAGCTCGAGCGCTTAGGGTGTAGGAACTCCTTACCTCCGCCTGTCTCTTCCCTTTCCATGTTGCTTTGGCTGTCTGCTCTTGTTGGCGAACCCCTCCTACTCCTCGTCGGCAAAATTCTCGACCTCCATGTAGGATTCCGTCCCCGATTCCTCTCCTCCCGAACCTGCACTGACTGGAATACATCCGTTCTCGAAAGCGAACCGAGGTTTAGGGTTTGGGAGAGTCGCAGGGGTTGGGGGAGAGGCTGATTGTATTTCTCGGATCTTCTGGAGAGATCCTTCTGTATAATGAATCCGGTCTGCTCTGGTCCGGTCCCCGTAACCCTGATGGACCCGGTTCCCTCCTGCTGGGTCTGAAGTCGGGGTTTGGGCTGGGCCTTTGCAGAAAGATGGATTGGTTCCTTTCCACCCATCTCATCATCGTTGCCGGTTCGATGTCTATGTTGAAGGTCAGGCTTTGTTGGGTGGCCCAGAGGCTTATGGAGCCCAGTGGACAGTCCCCCAATGGGCTCAGAGATGAGAAGTGAATATTCCCCACATCCCTCGCCAGAAGTTGTAGGTTTCCCATCCATAGCTACACATCCTCCTGTCTGGCAATTCGGTGTTATGGCGATGGAGTTCTTTGCCTCCAGCTTCTGTCTCTCCTTTCCGGCGATGGTGTCATCGATCTTTGGTTCACCATCCGTCGGTATTGCCAATGAGGTCTCTCTCTGTTCGACATTGTTTGAATTAGGGTTATGGGATGGAACTTCGAGCAAATACCAGGTTGAGGGAGAAAATGAGGATTGCAAATTAGGGTTTGCATGTTGATTTAAAATCACTTGAGGTGACTCCTCGGGAGAAGACGTTTGCAAGACGGCAATCCCTTCGACTTCTCCCCTTGCTTTTTCGGCTGCTGTCATTCGCATATCTTCCCCCGAGACACCTTTCCGACTTTCCTCTGGAGTTTCATCATACGCATTCTTCTCCCCACCAGTCATTATTTTTTTGGTAATTATGACTTTGGGTTTAACCAGATAATTAGCCTTAACCTTAGGTTTAGGTACATTGAACTTTTTCGGTTCATTTGGAACTGGTTGCTTGGGTTTCCAAGTCTTGGAGCATTCCCCTGTTAGTAGTGCCCTAGGACCATTAGCACATGTTGTGCGTTTTATTATCTTTTGAGCATGTAATTGAATAGTTAATTTTGTTTTTGATTATCAAATGTGTGATTTGATAGTAAAACTCATTAGCTTATGTAATTACTATTCTAGAAGTCCCTAGTTTTATGTAATGCTTAATTACTATGAAATAAAACTAGTATGATTGTTGATTGATGATCTTGTTTTACTGATCATGTATAATGGATACAAATCACATCATAGATGCAATATATAGGGATACATTGTATTGGACGTGATCCAGTCGAGAAGTAATACTTCATGGTCTTAAGTCATAAGTATTACTTCTCAATACTATTTTAGAATTCTTAGACCTTATGTCTTCATTGATTCTAGTATGAATGGAGCCACGTTTTGACTTTCGATCGGGACGTTACTTGTAGCGAGTAATCAATACGACTGATGATCGGATGTAGTGTCCTATCATAGCTTGAATGTGAGAGACATTGTAAGGAATTTGTCCTCTCTATTATTAGAGAGAGATATCCATAGGGCCCCTCGATAGGTAAAGCTGTTTAAATTCATGGCCGTGCTCAAATGTATTTGATAAAGTGGTTATCAAATGCTATTTGTCGAAACGATCTACCCGGAGATCGAGCATAAATACAATTAAGCTTAATAAGGGTGACGACCACCATGCCTTATGCTTAATTAGGATATCGCGAGACAAAGGGATTAAATAGTAGATTGATATTAGGTTCCGTTGTAAATTCATTCACTTTGGGTAGTCACAATGTCCCTGCTAGGGGGCAGCTTGTGATTTATGAACTCACACTACTACTAAGTGTGTTTTCATTGCCATTGTGATATGAACCTACGAGGTCACACGCATGAAAGCGAGCTAACAGGGCTTCATGTCGGATTCGATGAATCTAGAATGTGTGTAGGTTCATTGTATCCCGACATTCACTTTTACGAGAATAATAAAGTGTTATTATTCGAATTAGAGATAAGGGGCATTTTCGATATAGGCTGGGATTACGTGGGAGTCATTATCCGATAAAGATTCCCACTACCAGCGAGAGTCTAGAAAGCACGTGGGAGTTATAGACTCCCAGCTGCCAAAAGAGGTTGAGAGGGACGTGGGAGTTTAAGACTCCCACTGCTTGAGAGAAGTGGAGGACGTGAGAGTTGGTTATGGGAACAAACTCTCACACCGATATAATCATATCTCAGTAGAAACCCTAGCTTTCGACTTGACTTGAGCATGACCAACAAAAAATACCCGAAATCAGATTTGAGTCTGCCTCCCCTTTTCTCTCTAATTCCCAAAACTCAAAAAGCGAAGAGCTAGCAATCGCTGTTCGTATTCAGTCGCGTGGATACTCGGTAGAGGGACATTCCGCAGAGGAAATCAATCGGTGGCGGCAATACTGACCCAGAAACAGAATCTTCCATTCAAGAATCGAATTCTTGAGCCGAAATTGTAAGTTCTTTTCTCGGTTTTTGGATTCGTTTACGTATGAGCGGATCCTTCAGGGGAGGACTCATGGGTGTTTGGAACGAGTTTTCGCCCATGAATCCCTTCATCCCCCAGTTCTCTTTTCCTGGGTAGTTCTTCAGCCGTAGGATTAACTGCATGCTGGGATTCATTACCCCTATCTATTGAGATATTTTTTCCAGTAGATGAACCTTTGGATTGAGTTTTCTAATTCATCTGAATGTGAAGCTCTTTGGAGATGGGGAGAACCTTGTTCTATGGGCCTATTCCATACATAGCCTCTGCTTCAATGTCCATATTTTCTATGTATGGTTCCATGTTTGGTACTTCTCCAAGTTGATTCGCCTGTTGTTCATGCACATGTTTCTTATCTGGGCAATCTTTCAGCAGATGGCCAATGATTCCTCAACCATAACAGAAGTCTATTCATTCATATTGGATCTGTTGGATATGTTTAGTTCCAATTTTGACATAGGGGATGAGATTCTTTTTTATATCAACTTGGATGCAAATTCTTGCATATCTTCATCTCTCCGAGTTTGAGGTTTTTGCATCCAGTTTAAGTAAGGTGCCAAGGTAAGCTCCAACCTTTGCAAGGATTCCCCTATCATGAAATCCACTGGGTGACCTGGTAGCCTAGCCCAGATTGCTGTTGTCGCGGGACGGTCTCTATAAGGGTCAAATTCTGGCTGCTATAGCCTTGTCATAAGGTATTGACCATTAATGAACCATGGACCCCCTGCTATAACTCTGGAGAAGTCTTCTTCCTTGTTGAATTTGGCTATAAAGAAGTTATTGCCTAAATCTATCAGCCTGAGATCCCCCAAGATTTTCCAGATTTGTCTAACCTTGAAGTTTATGTAACCATAGGCCAGTGGTTTCCCATATGGCCTAATGATGACGCTGTTAATCCATGGTCCTCTACATCTTAGTTTGTCTTCTTTGGATAATCTAATAGTGGGAATATCATCATCTGTGGTCTCTTGATCTGAATCTTCATCCAGATGGTTTGCCATAAAATCCTTTTTAACATCTTTAGCACAGATTTTGTGGGTTTGAATAAGTTTATCCTTGTAACTCCCCAGCTTGCTGGAGTAATCCTGTGCAGTGTTGTTGCTGTGATCCTTAGTGTTTTGCACTTCCTCTCTCGATTTGAGTTTCTTGTTACTTTGTAGTAGCTGGTCTAATTCTCCAGTTGAATTTTGTTCACATTCAATGTCTTGAATGGATGCTGCCTGGGAGAGCATTCTTACTAAACTGTGGTAGGTTATTTTGAAAAGGGAAGTTTAGGAAATATCTAGTGAGGACTTAAAAGGAAAATAAAAATTAGCATATAAGTCCTAAATGGTCTACTCAATATTTTTAATATTTATTTGGACATTAAAATTAAAGAAAAGATTTAAAGGAATGATTGAAATAAAATATATCTGAGATAACTTATATTCGGAGTCCAAAATAACTTTTAAAAACAACGAATTAGTCCCTATAATTTTATATTGTACTTTTAAGGCCCGTTAAAACATATAAACTATTTCGGGAAAATTTATAAGACTAATAGTAATATATACAAAAGCGTAGAAATATCATAGGATAAATATTTGCAGTTTAATCCCTGAACTTTAAGAATTTACATAAAAGACCCCAGAAGAATAGAAACTTAGTCTGAATACGTTTAGGCATATTAAGGCTTGCATATGATTAAGAAATATATTTCTATACGTATTTCCTAAAGAGTTGGTATTTGCCAAATAGGTACAGATCTTGAAAAAGTACAAACGGTAAGAGGCTAAGGTGAGTTCCCTCTCAAAACCGGAGAACTTATTTTATAAATGTGTTTTATGGAAACTGTTTATAAAAGAAAAAGGTACAATATTTCTGAAAAATAATTCTGGAAACTATTTATGAAAAGTGGTTTTGGAAAATATATGAATGACAACACTGGAACGTTACTGGAATTCTGAAGAGGGCACTTACACTGCACAAATATGGTAGCCCCTCGTCCAGCCATTGGGGGTCTGCACTGGTATGAGGCTAGTCACCCGTACAAGGGCATCTCGCTCCTTTGGTTTTGGACACTCTGGATATCATAATGGGATCCCAAACCGGTGTGGGAATCGTTAGGGGCAGGGAAAGCAACGGGCTGACTGTATCCCTTACGTGCACCACATACGGATCGTAATCTGACTGCTAACATGTCTCCGGGGTTAGGAGGTTTAACTCAGGAGCTGTTAGTATCTTGGTTTTCAAGCTGGTGGTACCCCAGTTCTTGGTTACATCGTAAATCGTAAAATTGGGGATAAGGTTGAAAATCCTGAACAGGTCTGGTGTAAGGCTGGTATTGACTAAAGAGTAATTGACTTGGCCGGTCATGCACTCTTTTATTTCTGAATTTGATATACGGAATGGTTTTCTTATTCCGGAAAGTTATTTCTGAAATTGAAAAGAAAGAATACTCCAGATAAAAAATGTTTCTTTTAAAATGAAATAATTTCTAAATTGTTTTGGAAAAAGATAAAGAAAATACTTTCTGAAAGAAAATAATTTTGGAAATGTTTTGAAAAGGGAAAAGTATTTCTAAATAAAGGAAGTTTCTCCGTGTCTTCAAAATAAAAATGTTTGCGAAATAAAACGAGTTTCAAATCACTGGCACACACTTCACTGAGAACTCACTGGGCTATTTATAGCTCACCCTTTCTCTGTTTTTTGTTTTAGTTTTTGCAGGATTGAGCAGATAGAACAAGAACATTCTGAGGTGTAGAGTTGAACCAAGACAAAGAATTAAGTCAACGCTAGACACAAACCCATATTAGAAGATTTTGGTATCAGAGTGCGCAGCGAAAGCTTGGGATTAGAAATCTGTACATTGGGATTCAGTCAAAGACCGAAGTCAACTTAGAAGCCATAGAATAGTTTAGAAAATTTTTATCCACATGTAATTTATATTGTAAAAGATAGAACCCAGTGCCGAGAGGCACGCGGCGTACCCGACCTGAGAGGGACGGGCCGTCACACCAACACATTTACAGAAATGTGAGTTCCACAGCCGGTATCTAATACCCATGAAGTAAGAGCAGACATGTTAATCTCATTAACAAAAATACATGGAGAGACAGTCAAACTGGCCTTCTCCCTTTTCTCTTTTTTCTTCTCTTCCAAATAGAGTTTTCAATTCCTTTTACAATGCCCTGTTCATTGCAATGGAAGCAAACTCCCTCATTTGATGCCTTGGCCTTAGGTTTCGGCATTTCTTTGCCGTTTCTCTTCTTAGCCATATGTCTCCCCCTTCCTTTGTTTTTTTTTTTTTTTTTAAATTCCCCTTCTGAACCATTAAAACATCAGGAGTTGTTTGTTCCATCATCTGAAAACTTCAACCTCTTCAAACTGTTTTTGAAGTTCATAGCTCATAGTGGCTAGCATAAGGCAAGTCACATCATTTGAGTCATCTACATGCTTCTTATAAGCATCTTTCTTAACTTTAGGGGCGGTGTTTGCAGACTGTTCAGGAATATCAGTCTCAAGAACATACAACTTTGTTTCTTGCTTAAGGACAATCCTTAAGTTACGGGCCCAATCAAGAAAATTGGACACAGTTAGTTTTTCTTTTTCAAGAACATATTGCATTGAATTGTGTAAAGTGTTTGTTGCATTATCTACATAAACTTTTGCAAAGTCATTAATTATTTTGAAACAAAAACTTTCCACAAATTTTCAACACTTGATGAGTAGTGGAAAAATCATTTTACAATAATTATAAGTAAGCTTTGGCTTATAACCCATAATTAAAATAAAATTAAACTATGGGATTGACATCTATAGGAAAAAAAAAATTGTGATATTTTCTTATAAATGTTGTATTTCGTCCCTCCTAAAAAATTTCAGTAAAAAATCCCCCCCATAGCAAATTTCTAACTCCGCCACTGCAGATTCTTCTAACGCTTGGTGTTCAGTGGAGATAAGGTCGTGAATTTAGTCCGATTGTCAAACATGTAGGTCGTCTTGATAGTGTATTTCCCTAATGAAAAGGGAAACCAAAGCGGACCATTGAGTTCCTCGTGATGAGGAATTTTGATCTTCAGTGTATGCTTCACAATATAAGGAGAAAACGTATAGTGAAGCACAACGAGACTCCAGACTTTGAGGTCCAAGTCAATGAGTTCAGACACCAAAGTGAAGGGTGAGTAGCTCGGACATGTTGTACCGCACTTTTTATAAATAATACCTCAACTGTTATTAATAATAAAATATTTGAAATCAGAATTTGGCATCGCTTCCATGGAGCTTGTACCGCTCTTCTCCACTGGAACAATTGCATTGCTCATAAAATATTTTTGTCAATTAGTGATTTTATTGTGTTTGACCATGTTTGCTTAGTTATTTATGAGAATGTACATGGGAGTTGAACCCATGCTAATGCTAATATATCAGTAAAGGCCGCCTTTCACCACCGGAGCAATTGCGTTGTTCCGTATAAAAAAAAAATTGTCAAATGATTGATTTTATTAAGTTTGACCATGTTTGCTTAGTTTTTTTTTCTCTCTCTCTCTCTCCCTCTCTCTTTAACGTATCATGTTTGTTTCCTTTGTTCTCCAGGAAAAAAAGTACCATGTTTGCTTGGTTAATAATGAAAAATTGGAGTATAACAAATTAAACTAGTTTTAGAAGTTTACACTCTCTAATACTTTTTTCTTATGTGATGCTCTCTAATACTCCCTCTATTCACGTTTAATTGTCGTTTAGGAGATTTATAAGTATTCAAATTAAATGTCGTTTAAGGCTCTTTTATTAGTTGTCAACAATTTATTCCAATTAGGGACTCATGCTTGCCCCAGTGGAAAAGGCAGCGAAAAACCTGGCTTCGGCCCAGGTTCGACTCCTATCCCCCCCCTGCCCCGTATTTATTCCAATTATACCCTCGACATTTCTTTTATTTCCCGCCTCTGCCATCCCTATTTTTTCCTTTCTTTTCTTATGCTATAGAAGTTAGAGAGAGGGGTAATATTGAAACTTTCGGTGAAAATGACGAGTTCCTTAATTTTCTCAAATTATCTAAAAAGTCTTATATTTAGGAATGGATTGAGTACCTATTAAGAAATTAGTTGAGATGAAATATTGACGGTCAATAAATTAATCTATTTCTAAAATTTTATTTTTTTAATATTGATTAAGAAAAGAGTTGAGATAATATGAGAATATTTGTAATTTAGATGAAAAAACTCTTTTTTTTAACAGAAGATTCGTAGTATATTATTAAGAGATATCAAGATGTATATGTGGTAGGTGAGAAAATTTGGTGGGTCTCCAAACAGTTGAGTGGAGGCTCTAGATCTCATTGCATGATTTGTCAATCTATTAGCAGAAATATTACAAGATCTGTGAACAAAAAATAAATTAGTTAAGGGGGACATCCGCTTCTATTTGATGGACTTGGTTGACCATAGTTTGACAGCCACTCTCAATAATGAGAGGTTGGTATCCTTTAACTAGAGCAAACCGAATTCCTTCCAAAAGTGCCTTTGTCTGAACGTATTCAGGGCTGGGTGAATTGGAGATAAATTTTGCAGCCCCAACTACAAAGCTTCCTTCGTGGTTCTGTATGATGATGCTCTGTCTTCCAAAGTTATCAGTACATGCTCCATCGACATTGATTTTTAGAAAATCCTCTTTTGGGGTTTTCCATTTGAAAGGAGGTTGCAGCTTTAGAATCTCTGGAGGTTTATCTATATCCATGGGTGCAAACATCCTCGCCTTTCCTTTCAGTATATATCTTATTTGGTCAAAGTTTGGTAAAGGTTGCCGGCTCCACCTGATCTTAAGGATGATGCAAAAACATTATTGTACTCGGTTGCACTGATTAGAGTAAGATTTGCCACTTCCTCTTGTGTATGGCCTTTTCCTTCAAACATAGTCCGATTTTGATTGCACCATATACGCCATGCAATGTAGGAGAAAATAGTGAAAAACTCCTCGTTATCCTCTAAAATAGGCATAAGATGGTAGGGAAAAACATAATTCTTCAGCAAAGCTTTTATATCAAAACTTGTATGATTCCATATTTCCATTGCCGTTGGGCATGAGAAAAGCGCATGTACGACAGTTTCGACCTCCTCATGACAGATATGCATTGATATTTTATATTTTTAACTCGCATTGATAAGGTTTGGCAAATAAGCAGAATACGCTGGAAGATCTTCCAAATGAAAACTTGTAGCTTTGGAGGGAAGGGCCTTTTCCAAATTCCCTTAAAGTGGTAAAAAAACGTTTGGCTTGGAGGTTGAAGAGTTCTCTTACTTTCCACTCTTAATGTCGAGTTGCTGGTGATATCCGGACTTGACAGAGTATAGTGCATTTTTTGTGTATCCTCAAACAAGGCGATAGAGTGGCCAAGCATTACAGAGTGACACCTTAAGTATTTTTTCTTAATTTCATAGGAGGAAAAGAATTGCTCAAGTATATCCATGTTCCATGTACCTTTCTGGTGGTTAATGAATCTGGAGACAACCATCATACTTTGTGATAAATCCATATTTGGCGGGGCTAGAAGTTTAAATGTATTCGGGGTTGTTAGCCACTTATCTCCCCAAACATTAACCCGCGAGCCATCGCCAATCATCCATCTTAATCTAGTTTGGAGCAGTTTACGACCTTTAAGGATTTCTTGCCAAATTATAGAGGTGTACTCGAGGTGGCTATTTTTTCTTTTTTATATATAAAATTAATTAATTTATTGGAAATGCGCCTTTTAAGCTTCAGTTACAACTATAAACTTAAAATTAAGTTCTTTCTATAAGTCCGCAGTTGCGGCTCCGACTATGTCGAAAAATCTCCCTAAATTTCTAGGGTTTTCTCCACTGCTTTTGCGCGTGTATCCTAATCAGACGATGAGCTTTGTCGTCGGTTTAATCTCTCATACCAGATACTTTGGTGTATCAGAGCGGGGTGAGCAGGGGATTAAAAATATAACTTTTGTTTTTGGAAGACATTGGAACAGGAAGGTGTTATATTTGGTTTGGCTGGGTAATGCAGGTTTGCATTGTAAACAAAATATGATATTTGGGGAGGATATGACCTTGAATTTGCCGGCAATGGCGCCCGGCCGGCAACCTATTTTCAAGTTTGGAATGGAAGCGCTGGAGATCATGGTAATGGTGGATCTTGTTCGGGTCAAGCCTGCTAAGGGCGAACCGTGCACGGGTTCATCGGAGGTGGGGACGGAGTTAAGAAGGAGAATATGTAAGGCGGCGGTGGTTGAGTCGTCGGAGACGATAATGATGTTTGGTGGGCATGAGCTTTGGAAGAGATGGAATGCGACTGGGTTAGGGTATTGGGCAGGTCGGGTCACTAATTCACAAACAGGCGGGTGGGGCTGCGATATGGGTATGGTATGGGGCCAGCCTTTTCCAACAAGGGGCCTGATTTCTAATGGGCCTTTTAATATTGTGGGTTTCTTGGGGCTATCTTGTTTTCTATTGGATGGCTTTGCCACAAATTATTGTTTCTTTGGTTGGACCTGTTATAGCTGGCCCATTTCTTGGAAAATTAAAAATTATAAAAATACAAATGAGATTTTTTGGAAGCTTTCTTCTAGATCATATATTGCTAGACTTTCTTTGGTCCCAACTACTGTTAAACCTTTCATTATAGCCCCTTCAAACTGCAATGGCCCAACAGAGGAAAAAAGCAGTTCTGGGCTGGTCTACTCTGGACCGACCAGCACATTTATGCAGACTAGACACAAGGATTTTCCATTGTCATCAAATTGGAAACACAGACATCCACCGATTTATGATGTCTTTACTGATTTTATAGTTGATGATTTGTTTAATCTTGATCATATGTATTCTACGGGGGCTCTTGGCGTTAACCAGGGTAAGGTGGAGGTCGCAAATCGGCCGCGCCAAAATCCATGAGTCGCTTGTTCGTGAATTGCCCAGGCCTTAGCAAATCCTCGACAATTCAATGTCTAGTACGCCTCAAAATGGTGCAGGAAACTACTAGTATTTTGTTTTTCATAATAAAGCCTTTTGTCGACTTTATGATTAATATCATGATAGTGTTAGGTTTTTTTCCATGTTTAAGTTAGGATTTATTTCAAGTTTTTTTGTAAGCAATCGATATGGGCGACTGTCTCAAACTTGAAGGAGCATCCATCAGGATAGAGTTTTATTGCAACATGGCTTCGAATGGAGGATCGTGAGTGGACATTCTGTTCGTATCTGGCGTGGTCGCTGGCCAACTACTCTACGTGGTTTTCAACTGATCTCCCCTCCTAATTTTACGTGTTTTGAAAGTTTGTAGACAAGAACTCTGGAGGTTGTGGAAGGCATCTGGTTTGTGCATGACCTCGGTTTTGCTATTGCTTTTTTGGTAGTAGTGTTTGGTTATACAGTCATAGAATTTTGTACTATAGGGCACTTATTCTCTAGATTTTTCTATGACCGCGAGTCTTGTAATGTTCTGACTCATTGGTCAGCTGGAATTTTTGTAAGGCTTGATGCCTCATTCCAAAGGGTAGGGGATCCATTGGAATTCCACCTCTCTCGTGTAGTTCTTAATATCTATTAATGATATTATTTTCTTTAAAAAGCTTCAGTTACAACTTCTTCAAAGAAAAAAAAAAATATTCAGTTACAACCAAAAACGTAAAAGAGAGGGAAAAAAATTGAAAAAAAAAATTACACCCATGAAATGATAAAGAAGGCCAAAGGGTGTATATACATCGAAGGAAGTGATGTGAATATCATGGCCCAATATCAAGTTCAAATTTCAGTTATTATTCTAATGGGGATGACTCGACCTAAGAGATTCAAATATGAGCTTAACAACTGGGTTCATAGAGTCCTATGACCGAAGGGAGTATGTTTACAGCTGAAAGTAAACCAATATTGGTTTCCCTTAACAAGGTTTGCGTGGATGATAGCATGGGCGTAACTTCCCGCCACTATCTAGACCATTATTTCATATTATGTTTAGTTGTTTTATTTCGTGCGTTATGGACTTGGGACATGTTGTCCATTAGTCTCCTAATTTGGGTCCATAACTAGCAGTTTAATAAAGTAGTTATTTAGTAGTTTTATTATTTTGTATTTCAGTCCAAGTAGGATTAGACTTTGACTTGGACTCGAAAACTATGTCGTATTTCAGTTCAAGCAGGATTATACCTTATCTTGAACTTTAAACTATGTCGTATTTCAATTCAACTAGGACTAGGAAACTTAGGCCGAAATCTCCCTATAAAAGGAGCATTCGGCATCCTTTGTTATGGACCAATTCATTTATATAAAACGTGAGCTTTTGCTTTCATCTTGAGTTCTTGAAAGGATTTATTCTAACTTATCAAGGATTTCCTTGTGGCGTTCTACTTGACTTATCAAACGAATTATTCACCTTCGTTTGTGGCGTCTTCCTTATACCGAGGTTGCTAATCACAGGTTGATTAGAGGTCGAGATTTCCACCCATCATAAGTCGATTATACCTAGGTTGCTAGTCACGAAGTAGGATCCATCATATTGGTTGATTAGAGGTCGAAGGTCCCCATCCAAACCTATACTTGGGCGAATTTTTGGAGTTGTTGCCGAATCGAAGAGGGCCTCGTTCACATCGTTGGCGAAGGTTCGCATCATTTGGAAACAGAGCGGAGTTTCATCCGGTTAGGACTATCTTTACTGTTTTAATTTCGTTTCCGCATTCATTAAGAATTTTTGTTCTTCTAGACGAAAATTCCTTTATTTTCTTTCTTTAGTTCTGAATTGTTGTTGAACCCAGATTGTTGAGAAAAAGAAAGGAAGCAATTTGGCGGGAAAAAATGCCTTGCGAGCACATTAAATTCTGGGCAGGGAATTTAAAAAAAAATAAATTTCGATTTTTTTTTATTTTTTTATATTATGTTGCACAATCAAAAGAGAAACTCGCGCGAAGAGGTTTCTCCACCAATTGTCCTAGATCCCCAAATACAGGCATTGCTAGAGGAATTTAGACAAATGATAAAAGAAGACCTTGGGCGTGTAGGAGATAAGTTTGAAAGGTTAATTCAACTCAAGAAGGGCAATACACAACCGAAACCGATCTTACAAAATCCGAGTGCCACACTTTGGAGGTCAAAATATCCAACCGTAGAGCTTGAGCCGAAGCTAGCCACGACATCCACACATTTTCAAGTGATCTGGGAAGATGGCGAAATAGAATCCGAGAGTGAAGAGGATCCTATGGAAGAGGAGTATGAGGCTGAAAATGGTGAATTGTTGTCACTAGTCTCATGCCGAGATGAAGAGAAAGCAGATGATTCAATGGAAGATGAGGAGTTTAAGGCTGAAAATGGTGAGATTTTTTCACTAGTTCAATGCCAAGATAAAAAGAGGAAGAAGAGGAGCTAGAGAACATCTTTCACACTTGCTGTTATGTAAAAGACAAGAATCCTCGTCCTTACAAGCTACAATGGTTGATTGATAGTGGAGAACTAAGGGTTACTAAACAAGTATACGAGGATCAGGATTTGAGGACAAATCCTTCTCAAGAAATAAGGAATGATGTGAATATCATGGCCCAATATCAAGTTCAAATTTCAGTTATTATTCTAATGGGGATGACTCGACCTAAGAGATTCAAATATGAGCTTAACAACTGGGTTCATAGAGTCCTACGACCGAAGGGAGTATGTTTACAGCTGAAAGTAAACCAATATTGGTTTCCCTTAACAAGGTTTGCGTGGATGATAGCATGGGCGTAACTTCCCGCCACTATCTAGACCATTATTTCATATTATGTTTAGTTGTTTTATTTCGTGCGTTATGGACTTGGGACATGTTGTCCATTAGTCTCCTAATTTGGGTCCATAACTAGCAGTTTAATAAAGTAGTTATTTAGTAGTTTTATTATTTTGTATTTCAGTCCAAGTAGGATTAGACTTTGACTTGGACTCGAAAACTATGTCGTATTTCAGTTCAAGCAGGATTATACCTTATCTTGAACTTTAAACTATGTCGTATTTCAATTCAACTAGGACTAGGAAACTTAGGCCGAAATCTCCCTATAAAAGGAGCATTCGGCATCCTTTGTTATGGACCAATTCATTTATATAAAACGTGAGCTTTTGCTTTCATCTTGAGTTCTTGAAAGGATTTATTCTAACTTATCAAGGATTTCCTTGTGGCGTTCTACTTGACTTATCAAACGAATTATTCACCTTCGTTTGTGGCGTCTTCCTTATACCGAGGTTGCTAATCACAGGTTGATTAGAGGTCGAGATTTCCACCCATCATAAGTCGATTATACCTAGGTTGCTAGTCACGAAGTAGGATCCATCATATTGGTTGATTAGAGGTCGAAGGTCCCCATCCAAACCTATACTTGGGCGAATTTCTGGAGTTGTTGCCGAATCGAAGAGGGTCTCATTTGCATCGTTGACGAAGGTTCGCATCAGGAAGTCTATCATATTATTATTTTTTACTGAATACGAAATTATCCATTAATCACAAAATAGCCGAGGCCTTACAATCAACGGATAATCTGAAAATAAAAGTTATGCAGTAGTTTAGAAAACCAGGATAACACATAAAACTACACTCCAAGACCGGGTAAAAACACTAATACTAGTAGGAAAAAGTAAATACGTAATAAAAAATTTCGTAGCATATACTTCGTAATCCCTGACCAAATACTAGCAAGATAAGCTCAATTTCAATATCTTTTTTAGAAGTCAACAATCTACAAGACCGTGCATTTTAACCGTTTAGTAAATTGTCTGGGAAAGAGAAATCTGAGAAATAGCTCATAACGAGTCAGGTTATAAAAATCACCCAGAAAGATGGCAAAAAACTCCAGATCTGGAATGATGAGAAGATGTTACTTCTGAGTTTTGAATCTTGAAAAAAAGATACATGGAAGGAGAAAAGATGGAAGAAAAACCAAGAAAAAGAAGAGAAAAAATTATGATATAGACCTGGGCTATATGTGGGGGTTGTGGACCACTTGGTCCACAATCAACCACATCACCTCATTTGATTAAAAAACAAAAAAAAAAAAATGCCTCATAAGGCCCACCAAAAGGGGAAGTGTTTTTATTATTTTAATCAAAACTGTTATGTGGCTGAATGTGAACCAACAGATCCATGACCACTTGGTGGCCAAGTTCCACAACAGAACTGATCAAAGAAGAGAGGGACTGGACATAGAAAGAGAGGAACCAATAGGAACCATAAAGTCTATCATCTTATCCCTTCCGACTAAAAAGAGGCCAATGACCTAATAACACAATCACACAAATGCGGACTACTAAAATTTGAACTCCAAGAAATAAAAAAACTCATTCCATAGCCATCCATGGCTACACTCTTGGGAACTTCCTCTGCATCATCAATCTTCTTGGCTTCTAAACCCTTTTCTTGTCACTCTCACAACTCCTCACTGCTCACTTTCTCCCTCACTTCAGGTAAATGTATGCCCATTTTTATTAGTCCATTTATCACCTTGTGTGCAGAATTATATATGTGACTTTCCTGTTTTTAATGGTTGGAAATGTGATGAGAAATTCTGTCGGCACACTTCTCTTTTAAAGAATTATGTTGATGTACTGCCGAATCATCTTTATAAGCTATAGCATAGGTTTGACCAATTGTGATGTTTCCCAGTATTCAAATTCTATTTCTTGGTATATTTTCATCATTTATTCGAAGCTTTTCTGTTAGTAATTTGAATATTAATGGCTAATTCCGTTGGTTCAGTTTAGTTCTTCTGGGTGTTTATGGATTAGTAAGTTGATTATTTCTGAATCTTTAGGAGCTAGTCGGGGGAATCTTTAGGATTGGGGTATGGAATGGATTCGGGGATTTCTTAAATTTTCTTTATTTATTTGATTTTCCTTTCTTATTGGTGCTTTGAGGATTCATAAATTTCACTGATGCAGGCCTATCACAGGGGAGGAAATTTTGTCGAGGGATTGGAATCCCAGTAAAGAAAGGGAGGTCTAAGTTGAAGTTCTCAGTTTCCAGTGTTGCCACTGAAATAAGCCCTGGGCAGGTATTGTTTAGTCCTCTTCTTACGGATCTTTAGGGGAATTTCAATTTTTTTCTTTCTTTATTTTCTTTTTTATTTGTCTTAGGTTGATGCTTTGTAGTTTTAATTATAAGTTCATTTTCTTCTCTATTACATGTTTTACCTTTGCATACATGGAGAGAGTTACAATAATGCAATATAATGTTGTTTCTTGATCCCTTTTAGTGCTGTAAGTTCTTTGTTTGACTAAATTTCTAAGTCAGTCGTGTATTTCCATGATGTGAGATTTCAAAAGCATAGGGATTCACAAAATGTAAGAGAGGAAGGTTTAAATTTGGAACTAACATGGCTGAAAATGTTCAATTTATGTTGTCTCAGGTCCAAAAGGTTGATTCAAAGGAAAACCAGAGACCAGTCTATCCATTTTCGGCTATAGTAGGGCAAGATGAGATGAAGCTATGCCTTTTGCTAAATGTAATTGATCCAAAAATTGGAGGAGTTATGATAATGGGTGATAGAGGAACTGGGAAGTCCACAACGGTTAGGTCATTAATAGATTTACTTCCTGAAATCAAAGTAGTTGCTGGAGATCCATACAATTCTGATCCAAATGATCCAGAACTTATGGGAGTTGAAGTCCGGGAGAAAGCCTCGAAAGGAGAGGAAATCAGTGTCGTGTTAACCAAAATCAACATGGTTGATCTGCCGTTGGGTGCTACTGAAGATAGAGTTTGTGGCACCATTGACATTGAAAAGGCCCTTACAGAAGGTGTAAAGGCATTTGAGCCTGGTCTTCTTGCAAAAGCTAACAGAGGAATTCTCTATGTCGATGAAGTTAATCTTTTGGATGATCATTTAGTAGATGTTCTATTGGACTCTGCTGCCTCTGGCTGGAATACGGTTGAAAGAGAAGGAATTTCAATTTCACATCCTGCCCGATTCATACTTATTGGCTCAGGAAATCCTGAAGAAGGTGAGCTTAGACCTCAGCTTCTAGATCGTTTTGGAATGCACGCACAAGTCGGTACTGTCAGGGATGCTGAACTTAGGGTGCAAATTGTGGAAGAGAGGGCTCGTTTTGATAGGAATCCTAAGGAATTTCGCGAATCTTACAAAACAGAGCAAGAAAAGCTCCAGCAGCAAATCTCATCAGCTAGGAACTCTCTTCCTTCTGTTACAATCGATCGTGATCTTCGTGTTAAGATCTCTAAGGTCTGTTCTGAACTGAATGTTGATGGATTAAGAGGAGACATAGTTACAAATAGGGCTGCAAGAGCAGTGGCTGCTTTAAAAGGAAGAGACAAAGTAACTCCTGAGGACATTGCCACCGTCATCCCCAACTGCTTGAGACACAGACTCCGTAAAGACCCTTTGGAATCGATTGACTCGGGCTTACTCGTTATCGAGAAATTCTACGAGGTTTTTACCTGAGATAGAAAGGTATTCTCTCCGTAACTTTGGCTACACCCCTGTACTGTAGTCCACAGAGAGTGTCATCCTATTTTTCATTGTTTATTTTCGCATGAACTTTCATTTCTGAAGAGATCAACTATATTTGTGGTAGTGACGGACGTACTGTAAAGGAAACAAAGGCTACAAGCTGTCTATAAAGAGTAGTTTTATCATGATGGGTGACTTCTAAGACTCCATTAAGTCGGCTAAAGGAAATGTCCTGTGAAGAGGCTTTGTTGATGTTCTACTTTAGGTACTGCTGCATCTCAAACATTTGCTCAAAATGGATCCTTTATTTTATTTCTCATGGTTGTCCCTGTGTTTTCTTTTCTTCATCTCTTTCTGGCACGCTGCCAAGATTGGTTATATGCACATTGACTATGATGGAGATCATATTACAAATGCAGCAAAAATTGTAGTTTTGTTTCTTTCAGATTGATGGAAAGCTTGGATCTTGTCCGCTTAATACTATCGCCAAGTCCAGGGTAACTTTTCAAAAGGCCTTCATTTATATTTTATCAGAGGAAAAATTGATCTCCAATTAGTTTCTTTTGCAATCAACTATGCAATTTCATGGGAGTTGTGGTTTAGTTTGTGCACCATAAGGCCACCTCCAGTGACACACCCTTTATAGAGAATCTTCTGCAACATCTCTTGTTTTAAGTGTTATCTTTTAAAGCTTAGAATTTAAAATACTAGATTGCAGGAGTTTTTAGCAGTTAAAAAATACTCTTTTCTTCCGCCTATGATAGTGGAAATAGAGAGAGGCAGAAGGAAGAAAAGGCGGAGAGTTTCCCCCGCAACCCTAATTTGCTGACCTTCGAATTTTAAAATCCTTCTGAAATATTGAATTTTTTTTTTTTTTTTTTTTTTTTCTGTTCTACAATCCTCGTTAACCACCAAATATTTGCTCTCCAAGATCCCAATGTATTAAATGTTCTATACCCTTTGATAGTCTATATACATATATGGTAAAAATTTGGTAAAATTCCATGACAGAGTGAATAAAAACCAAACAGTTTTTTCCCTGTTTACACAGTAAATTCAATTGCTGCAACTCTTCTGAGAGAACCTCCACCATAACACAAAACCCTTCTAATTACTGCAACACTTTGGCTTTGGCTAATCTGTTCATAAGCCACAAGCTGTAAACAGTAACAGTTCTCACCCTCAACTGAAAATTGACAAAGAATTAGTCCAACTCTGCTTTCTGTCTCCGTCGGCCATGGCAATTCTTATCATCCACAACCCTTGAAGCCACCAAATGGCTGCATCAGGCAGGGAAAGCTTGCCTGTACTCTGATGTAAGCATGAATTTATGTATGTAGGTTGCAAGTTCCACGTCCAAGACAATTAATAAGAGAATTCGCAGTATGCCATTGCTTTTCTTTAATTATTTGAACATGACGATGAACACGTGCTGTTCTGCAACTGATAACAGGGGTTAGGAGAAACACCATAACTGAATCCCGATACAAATGCACAGTTCCATTTAACAGATGGAGCAAGGCCAAGTATACTAATATTTTTCATGCATATGTCTTCAAATGGTGAATCCTCTAAACCATCCAGCAAAGGAGCCCTTTTAGCGTCCACACTGACTATGTTACTTATGACGATGCCTTTCACCTTTGGTAAAGCTTTAGGGTCCCAGTCCTCATTAGGATGATCATTAGCGCCCCTACTGAACCTTAAAGGGATTTTGACTCTCTCCATGGTTATGTTATTGATGGTAATGTTTGTGATATATCCCCCTCTCCCCTTGTCGGTCTTAATTCGCACACCAGCTGCCGAATCTCTAATATACATATCTTCCACGGTAATATTTGAAATTCCACCAGACATCTCACTTCCTATTCCAACACCAGAACATGTTGGTGTAGTACCTGAAACTCTCCTAACGATAATATTTGAGCTTGGAAGAGCCATTGCAATACCATATTGGTCCCAACCACTCTTTATTGCGACAAGGTCATCACCACTCTCAATGTAGCAATCTTCAATGCATACATTCGTGCTTGAATCTGTTAAAAAAGTATTAAGTTTGATCAAACCGTTAAACCTGATAATGCAAAGTTACAATTGTTGCACCAGAGGATCTACTGTACCTGGGTCTATGCCATCTGTATTCGGGGCAGTCAAAGGCGCCAAAATTGTCATGTTTCTGATTACAACATTACTGCAAGATAATATATGAAAGATGAAACAAGTTAGTATCCTGCAATGAATATTTCCAGAAGATCAATCATATAGTTCCATTTTGCTCATTGTCCTTTTAGTTTACTCCTTTGGGTTCGGGAGATCTTCTCATTTCTCAACTTCCTGAAAGCTTGCCTGTACTCTGATTGTTAGATCTTGTATGGAAGGTTTTCCGAACCACAAGTAGGGGGAAAAGGAGAGGGAAGGAAAAAGCTTAGTGCCTTGCAGATGTTAGTATTTGGGTTTTTCCTCTGCACTCGCTAATTCCCATTTAAAGTTACCCTATTTCCATCATGAAGAGTAGTTGATATTTTTATCATTATAAAATGTTGTCCTTTAAAATGTCTAGAATAAAGTGGTTGAATTTTAGGGAAAGATATGTCATCTCTGAATGAACCTTTTTCTCTTTTCACTGCAAAAGTTCAGCAGTGTAGAAAAGCCATTGATGCATCTCAAAGGTCAAAATTCTCCCAATTATAGCAAGGGCATTTTTGCCTTTTAGCAACTGTTGCTAGTAGTAGAGTAAAAGAAGAAGAAGAAAAATCAGATTCAGCCTCACCTGCAATAAACAGGATGGATGGTCCAGAAAGGAGAATTAAGGAAAGTGAGGTCAGAAATGAGAATGTCGCGTGAGTTAATCAACTCAACCAGGTGGCCTCTGGTGTACTCCAGTGTCCTATTCCACCAAAGATCCCACCACATTTTGCCTTGGCCGTCAATTGTACCATTGTTTCCTGAACAAACATAGAAATCATCTTATTAGATGTTTCCTGAATTTTACACTTTTATTTATTACTCCATCCGTCCGGCCCCATTTTGACTTGGGATACAATTCAAAATTTGCATTGAAATTGTAGCTAGATTTAGAAAATGGAACATTCAATTCCGGACATCCCAATAAGGAAAATGCGACATTCAAATCCAGACAGAAGGAGTATTATTTATTTATTTTTGGTGTGGGGGTGATAAACAAATTTTTACATAAATTTAGTGATTGAGAGGTTATGATTTAACACTTCTCCGAATAATGTATACCTTTTCCAGTGCATAGAAAAAGTTCATCAAATTAATTGGAAAACATAGAGCCTTTCTCTAAACAAATTTCTCGATATTCTGCATCTGAAACCTCTGTTTGGTTAATCTAAAGGAAGGAAAAATTTGAAGATATTTTTCTTCAACGCGCGGGGGGTGGGGGATACATTTTAATAAAGGACTTTTGAAGAAAAAATGATTTCTTTTCTACAGAAAAATTGGCGTTTTGCAAAATGTTGGGGGACGCCGCCGCCTCCCTCTTAGATCCATCACTGCAACTAGCTCTCAGAGAGTATCTGAAGGATGAAGCTTTTGCATAGATAAGTTGAACAAGTCTTTGCCCATTAAAATTCTTAATCAGCCTCCCAAATCTCAATTCACATGCAGAACATGTTGAATCACATGGAGCACTCTCTTAAAAACTAGTGATCAGTTCCAAATAGTCATTTACCGTATTAGATTAATACTCTTTAAAAAAAGAGTTGTAACGGTACTGGAATCAGATCTTATTCGAACAGTTTTGTGTTGCATCTTAGTAATAAGAAATGACAAACTCATAGAATGTAAATAAGGACATCAAGTTCTGAACAACTGTGATTATAAAAGACCCTCTATTAGTAGGAATCCTTCACAAACCCTTGGCCCATAAGGAAATCTAGAAAATTAGAGATCGTAATACTCTCACATTTGAATCCTAATCACCACTTTCTTAAGATCTTTTATCATACTTGTTTCATTTTGTTGCTCAATAAACGGCATAAATAAGTACGTAACCAACATGGCAAAACCATTTATCTTACCTTACATATCATCAAATCCTTTTAATGATACTAGAAATTCTGAGCTGTTCTCAGACAATACAGATATTAGTGCATACACCACCCCTAGTTGCTTCTGTTTTTTTTATTATAAATATATCAAAATAAGAAAATTTTCAAGTAAGAAAATAACCTAAAGATACAAAAGGGAGAGTCTTTGCAGTAGTCATGACAAAAGAGAAGTAACAATAATCACCTTTACACAACACACTAAAGTAATCCCCATAAAGGAAAAGATTAGGTTCTTTCTTGAATCCCACTAATTCCACAACTGTTCTACCTAAATAATTAAGATCTGTGCAGTTTACTTCCACTACTTGTAATTCTTGAAAGTATCTTTATTGCATCAGCTACTTACTTAGTATAAAGTCTGAGATAAGGTACGTTGTCCTCCTAAAAGTATAGTGTAAAAGGATCTCCATAATTTGTCTTTGATTTTGATGAACAGGACACTATCATAATCCCAATTGAAGTATCATTGCTGCCTTGGACAACCAGATATTTGTAAGGGAATCCTAATGATGGGTACTCACAGATTCTCGCAACAGTTTGCAGCTGCCAATTCTCTTAACTTTAGAAACTCAAATTGATCAAGTTGGTTGGTTGGTTGTAAGGCACTTAACACAAGAAATGATGAATTGAATGTCTTTACAAAAAGGGATCTTTTAGCTCAAGATTAGAATACCTGTAATGATAACATTTGTAAGATTGTTTCCATGAATAAGGCTTATATGTCTCCCTCCTAGCCTTTCTCTCCCTCTTCCATAAGAAGGCAGTGGCTCAACAATGGGCCATTCCTTGGGGTCCTATCCTTGAAGAAAACAAATTACATAATTCAACCATCCAACAAAAAAAAACTTTAAAAAGGACAAAGTCCAAAAAAGCAGTCAGGATTGGAAAATAAGAAGATTCTGCGGAAAATTTCTTGATCTTGTGATGTGATTGAGGCCCTTCCTTTAGTGAAGTTTATTAATTAAAGTTGCCAATTCAGACGAGCAAAGTATCGGTTAATAAAAGAAGCAAGAGCATATTATCCAAGCCATCCAAGTTGGTCTTCAACAGTTCAAAAATTTCACTTCTTTTCCAATAAAATACAGCGAAAGCACATCTTTCAACCAATAAAACCATCTTAATAATAATAGTAATAATATCCAGAACTTAGCTAACAACAACAATAATAACAATAACAATAACAATAATAATGTTCGGCTCGAACCAAGTTCAACCACACATTTTCAGAGCTTAGCTGAAGCTGAAAAACTTCATTTCCAGTCGGGATCAGCTCAGGTATAACCAAACTTTTCTCAACTGATCATTGGGCGAGGTAGGTATAGATTGAGCCTATGATTTTTCGCCCAGTAAGGAGTGCTTTTACCGCCTAAGTTACCATCCAGTCGCTTATTATGCAATGCACAATTGGTTGGCCTATGTAATCGGCAAGAACAATGTCAATAGTGTCACAATTTGTATGTCTTCGAAACTTACAACCATCCTTTTCGAAATCCATTCTTATCAAAAGAAAGATTAATAAGAATATAACAAAATATACCAAAGTTGTTACTAACAGAAACAAATGAATTGCAAAACATTTTAATAAAGAAAAATGTCCCAATTAATTTCCTTTGTCTCCAACTCCATATACAGCCAAGCCAAGTAAAAACAACCCACACAAAGAAAACAAATTCTATTAAATGAAGAAAAATATTGAAACTGGTTTCTTTTCTTCCACACCAGTGGCGTAGCATTGAAGGGGCTGGGGCCCTCAAGAATTTTCAATTTTTTTATATACGAAGTATATAGTATATTTAACAGTTCAGAATAAAAGAGATTTTTTTCTACTACGGCCCCCCAGGAATTTCAATTTTTTTACTACGAACTCCCTAAATTTAAATTTTGGGTGTTCCACACAATTCTCATCACCAATACATAATAATAATAATAATGCAAAAGATTCAACACACTAGAAACTTCCACAATCAAAAGAAAAAGAAGAAGAAAATTACTCAAAAAACAAATCTTACACAAACCAAAATTTTCATTTATTTAAAACTAGAAACAAAATTAAACGAAAATATCAGAATTTTTTTAAAAAGTGGTATACAATTAATTAGTACCTGTGATCCCAAAATTAGAGAGCCATGTTGAAGAAAGAGAGTAAAATTACTGGTGAGATTAAAACTACCAGTAAGCCATCTGCCACGAGGAACATTGAGCTGGGACCCACCTTTATCTCGAAAACTCTCCATGTAAACCATGGCCCGCCTAAACGCGGCCGTATTAGAAGTAATCCCATCGCCAACTCCACCGAACTCAACGATGGACTTAACCACCTTTCTCGGCGGACCCACAGTGAAAAACCCAGAACAGCTCTTCTGCCCGGAACTCTTAGTGTAACCGGAAAAAATCAATTGTTGGATTGGAAAAGCCGATCTTTTCGTGAATTGAAAAGCAAAAATCGTCGCCACCGAGAAAATTAAAAGAAAAAAAGAACAAGATGGCCTTTTAAAATTTCCTTTGATCATCATCAAAATCGAACTTTGACCTTCCATTATGTATGATTCTAAGGTCAATACGTGTAGGCAGAATCAGGTGCAAAAACAGATTACTATTTCAGATACATACTATAAAATATCTATATATGTTCTCCGAGGGTTTCAGACTTTAGTGTATGATTTTCAGGGTGTAATATGGAAGAATTGACATCAGACGTAAAGGGAAGAATATGGAGAGGTTGAGAGTGGGGGGGATGCGCGTAGGGAGTAATATTACCTAGATCTTCAACGAGGATGTTCGTGAAAAGCTATATACTTTTTGTTTGGTGTTAGAGCTGAGATCACGTGCTGCAGGTTTATGAGCTACGCGGGAAACCAAGGATTAATAACACAGCGATTTATTTATTATTTTCTAAGTAAAAAAAAAAAAAGAGGTGCAAGTGATGGTGACCAACATTGTGCATCTCATGCTTGGATTTCGTATTCAACGGTATTTACACTAACTGAATAATCAGCAGCTCAATCATCCGTAAAAGTGACACCACTTATTAAAATTCGATATTGTAATTTCAAATATACCAAACTATTTGGAAGAAAGCCTGAAACCACTTGGTTGTAAATTCGTTGGTATAACAACTTGGCCATTATGTTAAGAAGTACTTATATTCTTCTTCTTGAATTTTCCTAAATAATCTTACACAAAATTTAAACATATTTTCATAATATCAAGTAATTTTTATTTTATTTTAAACAATAGAAAATGTCATTTTGACATTTAGGATGTTTAATATATATAATTTTGAAAAATTAAGAAAGTTTGACTTGATAAATGCTTATTTACGATTCAATGTTGAATATTTTTTTTTATCAGTATACATTATCATATTTTTGGGGAGTGAATAGGAAGGAAGGGGATGAGGCATACAAGAATCGATCTCAAGATGAAAAAGACTTAATTAAATATCTATGTCATTATACATTATAATTTTTAGAATTGATTGATTTGATGAATAAGTTCTTTAAATAGGTGATAACTTTTCAAACAATCGCATCGAGAATCAACCTTGAAATTATGTCCAAGTACGTGTTGATCAGCTAGACTATAAAAAGATAATATATTACATCATGGTAAAACTGGAGGGACCATTTTTAGTACAACCAGCAGTAGGATGAGAGAAAAACCTCGAGGAATTCGGATTATGTGGAAACATTTTATTAGCTCACTAAATATTTCTAGATGGTCTGTAAATGTAGCAGATAAAAATGCGACTGGGTGTGGACAAAAGTGATGTCCGTTTTAAATCGTCTTAATAGGTGGCGTGAACAAGCCGCTCTTCACGGGATAAATTTGGAAAATACTTTACTACTATTATTATTTTTTAATTTTACTTTTGTCCGATCTGGATTGTGATGGAGAGAGAAAGTTTCTATAATTAATGATAATTGATAATTATGTGATTATATTAATAACTAGTGCTCCAACCCGTGCGATGCACGATGGTTGATGAGTTATTTTATAAATTATAAAAATTAATGCAAAAGATTTTATTTACATGTGTGTGGATATGATTCACTTACATATATCGAACGAAGAATTTTTATTTCAATTTTTCTAATTTTTTTATATAATATATTTTAATATTTGAAGTTTTAAGACCTAATTTTTTTAAAGCATTCAATTTTAAATAATAAAGAAATCATCATGAAAAACGATCATATAAATAACTGCAAAATGAAACAAAATTTGATGGAAAAAGTTAGCTAAATATTTTTTAATATAAATACTTCAAATTTCAAATTTTAAGAATTCAAGTTTTTACTTGAATGAATCAAGTAAAAAAATTGAACCATAATTTTAAATTTTGAAGTTTTAAGAGTAACAACAACAAAAGAAGAAAAACGAATTTATTGAATTATTAAATAATAATATAAAATAAAAAAATCACCACAAAAGGAAAAAAAATCATCACGATGATTTGAGAGAGAGTAAAAATAAACAACTAAATTTCAAAAAAAGGAAATTACCATAAATTTTTTTAATTTTTTGTGACATTTCAAAAAAGGTAATATCCATAAATGTGTTAATTAAACCGTACAATTTGACAATAAATGGGGAAATCAAAACTAAAGAAATCCTTATATTTATGTCTCATATTAACCGCCTCTTTCCTTTTTCTCCTAATCTTTTTTCGTTTCCCCTTGTTTTCTTCTCCAATTTTCTGCAACCAATTTGTTCCTATATTTTATAGTCTCAATCTTTTCCTTCATCTTTTTTTGCTTCTTACAAAGATCTCTACCCTTATTATTTTTTCTCTGATCGATCTCCATTTTTTTCAGATCCATATGGAAAAATAGTTACCAAATAATCAAAGAAAAAAATTTAAAAAATTCCAAGAAATCATAGAGAAAAAACAAAAACATCATCGATACTTCATGAGGATTAAAGAAAAATATACTCACCTTGTGATTGTTCTATGGGATGGAAGCTGAAAAAAATAGTAGGTGATATTTTATTATTGGGTCTTGTTATAGAATTTTTGAGAACTACTGATTGTATGTGTAGTTTTTAAGTCTCTTCAATTTTTTATTATAAAAATTATCATTATCAGTTGATGTGCTTTCTCTATATTTCTCCATCTTCTCTAGTCTCTCTCCAATTTATTTTCCTGAAAAAATAGTCATTAAAAGCCGAACCTTGATATAAAACATCACGGTTTTGCATCAAGTGGTATCAGAGCAAAATGTTGATCTCTATCTTGGTGTACCTTTATTGCTTTCTTGAAAAAAAAAATATTCTTGTTTGCTTGAAATAGCCGAAAGATAACAATTTTTTTTTACCCCAACGAAAAAGCCACCCGAAAGTAAAGAAATTGGCAGCCGGGTTATACACAATTCGGGTACTTTACCAACATAAAAGCCACCCGGAAGTAAAGAAATTGGCAGCCGGGTTAGCCCAAAATAGACAAGGATTCAAGTCCAAAAGCAAACTTCCTTTGTATAAAGGAATTGGCTCTTGTTCCCTCTTCATCTTGAATTAGCCGCAATCAATACTTTTCATTCAAGCACAAGCTTCATTAATCAAGAGTTCTTGATATTGTGGCCAAGATAAGGGTAAGTCTCGGGTATGAAGGTAAGAAAAAGGCTTCAAGAACAAGCAATTTCAAGAAAAATGAAAATCAAGAAAGGTAAAGATCACATATTTTTCTTGTTTTGTTACAAATACTCTTATACTTTTTCCTTGGACTTTTTGTTAAGTCAAGATCGGATTCTTTGACATATTTTCCCAACCTTCCATCAACATAACCATTCAATCATCTAGAATTGGAAGTTCTTGACAAGTATTTGTGGAATATTGAGAGAAAATAAAATCAGTTACTATTCACAGATTACTATTCACGGTTATTGTTCACAGATACTATTCACAGATTACTATTCATTCAATATCTTTTCTACTAACGATTTTTGTGTGAATTTTTCTTTGCAAAGATAATGTCTTTTAATGAAGGTACTTCGCAGCAAGAAGTGACCATAGATGTTCAAGATGATCAAGAATCTCAAGAACTCGAAAGTTTTGAGGCAAATTGGGAATTTGAGGCCGAAACTTTTGAAATTGAAGCCGAGGGCAATGGTGAGTTTCCCACGGATGATGGTAATTTTCTTTTGGTTAATATGCAACTTTTACATTCTCATCCATTAGATGATTTGCATCAACACCGTAGTAATCTTTTTCAAACTAAGTGCACTGTTAAAGATAGAACATGTTTGGTTATTATTGATAATGGTAGCTGCACTAACGTTTGTTCTTATGAGATGGTAACCGCTTTAGATTTACCTATGAAAGCACATCCGATGCCATACAAGCTTTCTTGGTTAAACAATAGCGGAGAAATTAAAGTGGATAAGCAAGTAGAGTTTGATTTCCGCATTGGGAACTTCAAAGAGTCGGTTTTATGTGATGTGGTACCTATGACCACAAGTCACATTATTTTGGGAAGACCTTGGCAATATGATAGGTTCGCGGATCATATTGGTCGAAGGAATGTTTACAAGGCTACAAAAGATAACATTCGGTACACATTGCATCCTATGACACTGAATCAAGTTTGTGAGACTCAAAGAAAATTAGCCGAGGGGAGAGAAAAGAGATTAAAAGAGATTAAAAGAGCATGAGTTGAAAAAAAAAGAGTGAACCTATCCCTGAGGTAAAATCCGAGGTAAAAAAGGATATAAAAGCCGAGTTAAAAGTGAGAAAAAAGGCAATAGCTCAAAAAGTGAGACAAGAGTGTTTGTTCATTAAATCCGGAAAGGTAGATAGGGCAATTCAAGCAAAACAACTTGTTGTTTTGTTAGATTTGAAAGGAACCGCAAGGAACCTTGTTACTAACACTTTTTCTTTTGATCTAACATCTTTTTCTACATCTAGTCTTGCCATTTTTCAGAAATTTCATGAAGTCTTCCCTAAGGAGTTGCCGAGAAGGTTACTTGTTAGCCTTCAAAATCGTGAAAGGTATAAACCATCTTTGGGTACAAATCAGCAAATTCAAACCCAAGGTGATTTAATTCTTGAAAAGAAGAAGGTAAGTATGTCTTTAAGTCCTTATGTTAATCCGGGGAAAATTGTACCAAAGCAAGAAAGGACTTTTAGATTATATATGGATAGTCTCAATGTTAATAACTTAATGTTTAAGTATAGACATCCGATTCCTTACTTTGATAAAGTACTTGTTGCTAGTAAAAACCGAGAGAATCATATTGAGCATCTTAGAGCAGTTTTTACTATTTCTAAAGCACAAACTTTGTATACTAAGATAGATAATTATGTTTATTACACTCATTCTATTAATCTTCTTAGTTGCATGTTGAGTTTTCAAGGTATTAAAGTTGATCGGGCAAAAGTTAATGCGATGATGGAATGGCCGAGAACAACCAATACCATTCCAGATTGTCCAACATATGAGTTAGCAAGATTTGATAAACATTTTGTTCGCGATTTTAACAAGTTTGCTGCTCCATTAATTTCAATTAAGAAGGACAAGACACCATTTATTTGGGACAGCCGCAAGAGAATCTCCTTGATAGGTAAGGACAATGCAATTTTTATTTTCCATAGTTCTAACTTGCTCCCTTTTATTCATTTTTTAGATTATAAAGCTGATCTTTGGGATGATTCGAGGACGAATCCTTTTCAAGAGGGAGGGGATGATACGGTACCAACCTTGGGGCTGCCCAACTCAAGGGAACGTGTGTTACGATACAAAGAGGTCTCTAAATTACATCTAGGAATGTTGCCCAAGTCAACCTCTTAAGTATCACAAGTGTACAAGGAATGGACAGCTTTGCTACTGTTTGGTATAATGATCATATATTTCTATATAGATATCCAATGGAGCTGATTCCAGTTTCATATTAAATATAAGAGGCAGATCTACAACTTCTATGAAGATCACAAGATCAGATTATGCCTTCTTGATATCCGAAATAGTCGTACAAGTTGGCACAACAAGCTGTCCAGAATTGGGACGAATTTAAAGGGCATTTTAGTCTTTTTGTGTACAATTAAAGTCTATACTAGACTTTAATTATTTTTAGCATATTTAATTACTTATTTTCGTGTATAGCAAGTAGTTGCTACAATAAAGGATATGTTGTTCATGTGTTAGTTAGTTGGTTAATAAGAGTCCTAATGCAACTAGGACTCTTCATAGATTTGGTAGTTACTTTTATTTTAGCCTTCAAGATAATAGGAACATGTGTCTATTATCTTGTTTAGGTAGTTACTTGATAGCAAGTTGTTATTCAAGAGTCCTAATTCTTCAAGGACTCTTATTTTCCTTTTCCTTCTTCAAGTTGGAACCGAAATCCCTCTATTTAAAGAGTAATTTCGGCCACCTTTTACTTAGACTTGATATATTGATATTTTGATTAAGGTTATTCCTTAGATACTTGTTTATGAATTTCGGTAGAACTTCATATTCTTTGAGTTACTGTATCCACTAGCTTGTTTCTCTAGTTGTGGTGTTTCAGCCTCCATTGATACTTAGCCTGCCCGGAGTTGTGTTAAGTGTATTCCCATAGAAACTAATTCGAGATAGAGAAAGATTTGCTTAAAAGCCGAACCTTGATATAAAACATCACGGTTTCACATCATTAGAGATACTGTTAATTCTCAAATAAAAAGAACTGTCAGATAAATTAATACTTCTGCTATTATTGTGTAACCCCTATAATTGTATTTGCAATAAGATGAGTGCTAGAAGAACCAGGATTTAGAGGTTTGTGAAAATAGTTACCATTGTAAGTTGTAACTACCATTTTTCATGAATCAATATAAATTAGGTGGTTCAAATATGAATTTGGCGATCTTGTCTAAACCGCTTCAGAAGAACACTATAGATAAAGCAAACCACGTCCTATCAAATTTCCTTCAAGAGAATTATCTGAAATTTATAGCAAATGATTGTCAACTCTTCTATGATAGAATGGAGTTTCTAGCACAAAGTCTAGCAAGCACATGAACTTGAACTAAAAGTAAAATAAATAGCAAGCAATTTACATGTCTTTTAGCTTTTCATTAAAGTAGACTTCAACACAAATGTTGAGATTAATTCTTTATACATTGATGGTAATTTCTATCAATAAATGTACTACAAGTATTATTTAAAAACCGTTGGAAATGGAGTTTAATTTGAATGAGAAATTAGTTTTTTAAGTGGTTGGAAAATAGAAGTTAAGCTAGTGGTTTTACATCCCACGTGGGTTACATATGGAAGTGGGTTTTACTTTATGTTTACTTGGATTTAAAATGTCTAGTTAAGATTATGTCTCATTCTAGAACCTCGTGCACGCCTGCGCAGGGGGTGTGAATCCAAGGTTCGTCGAAACCAAAATAGCTTGAATTTGTGTGCGGGCGCGACCTGCATACACGAATGGCGGACCAAAACTCGTGGACCTGATCAAGATTTCTACAACTGAATTCATTGGATAGTCTGGTTCATTGGATATGGATGAACATACTATAATTTCGCATTAAATAGTTTGAACTCAATAGAATTAATTATATGCATGTATCTGCTTACTCTAATTAGCCTATAATAGGAGGCTCTTTTCAATGGTGCCTTAACACTTCTTCGAAAATTCTTCTCATATTCAAAAGCTTTCTAAAACACTATGTTTTTGTAAAACTTCGGGTGTTCATCAACGTCAATCCTAGTTCTAATTCGCCGGTGGAGCTGTTTAGTGCAAACCAGTTCTGTGTTACCGTGTATCCTGGTAGATAGACGTTTCACGAAACTCCATCACTAATCCGGAGGAGACGAATCTGTTTTAAGGAAATTGTGTCGAACACAAGCCTCGTTTTATTTTCTGTTTACACAATTTCCTTTGTCATTTACAATTGTTGCATTCTTGTTATAACATCTGTTAAAACTGAAACTAACAGTTGTTAAGTCTTTAAATAACAACTGTTAAAATTAGTGAATCCGGCCACTTTTCAGGCAAAAAAATAACATGTGCTCCCGGAGTGAAGGGCAAAAATGTCCATTACCCTCTTCCTTCTTCCTCTCATCTTCCTCATCAACTCCCTCTTTCTCCACCACCCTCCAGCACCGCCCTCCACCCTCTTCCTCCAGCACCGCCCTCCACCACCCTCCACAAACCCACTCCCAAACTCAAAATTTGCACCACCCTCATCCTCCTCCACCACCCTCCACCATTAAAAGTCAAAAAAATCCTAAAATAAATCAACCCCCTTCTCCTCTTCCACCCTCCACAAACCCACTCCCAAACTCAAAATTTGCACCTCTCCTCCTCCTCCTCGCCCTGCACCACCTTCCACCATTAAAAGTCAAAAAAATCCCAAAACAAATCAACCCTCTTCTCCTCCACCACCCTCCACAAACCCACTCCCAAACTCAAAATTTGCACCTCTCCTCCTCCTCTTCCACCGCCTCCACCACCTTCCACCAATAAAAGTCAAAAAAATTCCAAAACAAATCAACCCTCTTCTCCTCTACCACCCTCCACAAACCCACTCCCAAACTCAAAATTTGCACCACCCTCCTCCTCCTCCTCCACCACCACTGCCCTCCACCAATCTCCACCATTAAAAGTAAAAAAATTCCCAAAACACAATGAAAACTTTCACAAAGGGAAAAAATAATCATATACAAAAAATAGGAAACTTTCTTGTAATTTCTTCTTCTATTGCAACTCTAAGAAACAATTGATGAATTCTCCAATATTTTCCTAAAACAAATGCCAAAATAATAGAATGTTGTTGAGGGTGGCGGGCGGTGGTGGAGAATGGGGATGAGGGTGGTGCAAATTTTGAGTTTGGGAGTTGGGTTTGTGGAGAGGGTGGGGGCGGTGGTGGAGGAGGAGGAGGAGGAGAGATGCAAATTTTGAGTTTGGGAGTGGGTTTGTGGAGGGTGGTGGAGGGCGGTGATGGAGAAGGGGGTTGATTTGTTTTATGATTTTTTTGACTTTTAATGGTGGAGGGTGGTGGAGGAGGAGGGGGTGGTGCAAATTTTGAGTTTGGGAGTGGGTTTGTGGAGGGTGGAAGAGGAGAAGAGGGTAGATTTTTTTTAGGATTTTTTTGACTTTAATGGTGGAGGGTGGTGCAAATTTTGAGTTTGGGAGTGGGTTTGTGGAGTGCAGTGGTGGAGGAAGAGGGTGGTGGTGGAGGGTAGAGGAGGAGAAGGGAGTTGATGATGAAGATGAGAGGAAGAAGGAAGAGGGTAATGGACATTTTTGTCCCTTTACTCCGGGAGCTCATGTTATTTTTTGGCTTGAAAAGTGGCCGGATTTACTAATTGGACATTTATAGTGGCCCGTAAATAGATGCGGCTATAAATAGTCGAATAAAAAGATAAGTCTATTAATTGAAATCCGTAATTAGATAATGGCTACTTATAGCAGTTTTCTCATATATATATATTATAAAGAAAAGCAACTTTTCCTATATTGTGGTAATTTCTTGCTTCTTATAGTTTTGTCTTTGGAATGAATGTGGAAACTTGCAACCAAACAAAACTGATTAGAAATAAAATTTAAGTGGTAAGGAAAACATAAAAGAATGAAGGAATAACTTTTCCATATTTTGAAATTTTAGAAGGGTTAAATGCACTAAATGGTCATCTAGTATTTCACTATTTTGGGTTACAGCCGAAAACAATTATTTCTACGGGTTATGGCCATCAAAATCTTACGGGCAACGCATTTTAGACTCCAGCCACTTTCTTCTCATTTTTTAACTGAAAATGTAAAAAGACTAGTGTAGTCCCCCCATAACCCAACCCGACTTGTAGGCAGCCCCTGTTCATCTTCCCCATTGCAAAACCACCACTTCTCAAATCACTCAAAATCAATACTAGACCCATTAAACCCAATTCTTAAAGCAGAAAATTTAGAAATTCAAGAGACATTAATCCACCATCAACAATTTTTTTAAACTCATTTACATTGTCATTTGATGAAAAATAAATGAAACCTATTTCCATTTCATTTTAATGAAAACTTTCATGTTGGTGCTGGCGAAGCTGCCGTTGCAGTCTCAGATCCAGCTGGTGGCTCTACTGCAGCTCCTGCCGCGGCTCCAACAGCAGATATGTTTGGATTTGGGAGTGATTATGCAGAGGATTTTGGAGTGATTATGCAGCGGATATTGATGAAAAACCTTGATAGCTTGTATCAAGATTCAACAACGAAAGGTTGAATTCAGATCTTTCTCTTCTTGAAGTAGTTTCGAGGGGAATAAGACTCAACGCAACACACAGTAGTTTGAATCTTCAATTGAGGTTGAAACACCACAATAAGAGAAACTAACTTATTGATACAGTAACTCAAGAATGAATGAAGTTCTAAAAGGAAGTTCAATTCACACGTATCTAAGGAATAACATTACCAAATAGCATATATCTAACGTAACTAATAAGGTGGCCGAATTCCCCTTTATATATAGGTGGAATTCGTCTATCCTAGCCTTACAAATAAGAGTCCTATGTGAATTAGGGCTCTACAAATCCTAGAGAAATAAAACTTGCTATAAAAGAAACACTACCTAAAAAAATGGACAACATGTCCTTTATTCTAGCACCACTTAGCCTACTATTCTTTAACTAACATAAATGACTAAAAATAGTAAATATAAAGCTGAAAATCTAATTAAAGTTTATAATAGACTTTAATGTACAAAGGTCCTAAAATGCCCTTTTAGCCACTTTGTTGAATTGGGTCGTGTGTGACACATTGAAAAGTAATGAGATTGACTTGAACATAATCTTGTAAGTTAAACTTGGGTTCTTCCTTAGCTTTAACTTTAGGGATGAATGTAGACATATGTTGATTAATCCTCATTGCTCTTCCTCTTGTCATAGGACCTTGAATGTTGATGAATGGGTCCTTTGTGTAGGGCAGCCCCTTACATGGTCCCTCGTCATTCCCTCCCCCTTGAAAATGATTCGTCCTCGAATCATAAATCATAATCATCATCACAATCTAGATCAAAATCAAAAGGGGACAAGTCAGAAACATTGAAAGTAGAACTTACACCATACTCACCTTTCAAATCTATTTTGTAAGCATTGTCATTTATTTTTGCAACAACTTGAAAGGGTCTATCGCCTCTTTGGTGTAACTTAGACTTTCTTTCAATAGGAAATCTTTCTTTTCTAAGATGTAACCAAACCCAATCGCCAACTTCAAAAGATATGTGCTTGCGGCATTTGTTGTTATGTTTTGCATAAATAGCATTCCACTTTGCAATTTGAGCTTGAACTTGTTGATGAAGTTTTTGCATATATTCTGCCCTAGAATCACATTCTACATTAAAATACTCATCAACAGGTAAAGGAGTTACATCTAAAGGGGTTAGGGGTTAAATCCATAAACAACTTCAAAAGGAGAGTTATTAGTAGTAGAATGCAAAGTCATATTATATGCAAATTCAGCAATAGGTAAACAATATTCCCACCTTTTTAAGTTCTTTTGAATAATTGCTCTAAGTAGAACCCCTAAAGTTCAATTTGTTACCTCGGTTTGGCCATTAGTTTGTGGGTGACTTGATAGAAAATAACAATTTGGTTCCCAACTTACTCCATAATGTTTTCCAAAAGTAACTTAGGAATTTGACATCTTTATCACTCACAATGGTCTTTGGTCTTTGACATTTTTTTCTGCAAGAAATAAAGTGAGCCATTTTAGAAAAACGATCTACTACAACCATAATACTATCCATACATTTTTGTGATCTCGGCAATCCAAGGATAAAATCCATAGAAACATCAATCCATGGTGGGGAAGGAATAGGTAAAGGAATGTATAATCCGTGAGCTTTGCTTGTACTTTTAACCTGTTTACACTTAAAACAAAGTTCACAAAATTTTCTAACATCTCTTTTCATCTTGGGCCAAAAGAAGTATTCTTGCAATATGTCTAAGGTTTTAACAACTCCAAAATATCTCATTAAGCCGCCAAAATGTGCTTCCCTAACAAGTAAATCTCGAATTGAACAAGATGGGATACACAATTTATTCTCTTTGGACAAAAAGCCATTAAATCTATAAAATTCCTTTTGAGCCGAGAGCTCACATGCTTGAAATAAATATGAAAAATCATTATCATGTTCATATAAAGCTTTAATATGTTCAAACCTAGCAATTTAGCATGCATGACCGAAAGTAAAATATACCTTCTAGATAGAGCATTGACTACAATGTTTTCCTTACCTTTATTGTACTTGGTGATGTAGGGAAAAGTATCAATAAAGGAAACCCATTTAGCATGCCTTTTGTTCAGCTTACTTTGCCCTTTTAGGTATTTGATGGATTCATGGTCCGTATGTATAACAAATTCCTTTGCAATCAAATAGTGTTGCCATGTCTCCAAAGATCTAACAATTGCATACAATTCCTTGTCATAAGTTGGATAATTAAGTGTAGGTCCACTTAATTTCTCAGTAAAGTACGTCAAAGGTTTATTTTGTTGTTGCAAAATAGCTCCAATACCTATTCCTGAAGTATCACAATCAACTTCAAAAGTTAAATTAAAATTAGGTAAAGCAAGTATAGGAGAAGAAGTAAGTAAAGCTTTGAGCTTGTCAAAACTTTCTTGTTGCGGCTCATTCCAAGAAAAATGAGCGTTCCTCTTCACAACTTCATTTAAAGGGGTAACAATAGTACTAAAATCACGTACAAAACGTCTATAGAAACTAGTTAACCCATGGAAAGATCTTACTTGACTTGCATTTGTTGGTTTCGGTCAATCCACAATTTCTTTGATATTGGCCGGATAAACACTAATCCCTTGAGAACTCACAACGTATCCAAGAAAGTTTATACAATTAGTGCGGAAAACACATTTTTCAAGTTTAGTGTCACACCCCGTATCCAAGAGGCGAGACACGACCGTGTCAATAGCCCATACTACTGACACAAAGTCTTTTACTTCTTAATCTCAAGCTTGTTAAAAACAAGTATATGGACTTAAAACTTCATCATCTATAACTTCAAAGGAAAAATAATCTATACAAGAGATAACCTTATACATTACAGCGGAAAACTAACTTATAATGAACATTAAGAATAAACCTTTCATAACAAAACTCGAATCCATAAAGCACATGTTAGTAGTGCCCTAGGACCATTAGCACATGTTGTGCGTTTTGTTATCTTTTGAGCATGTAATTGAATAGTTAATATTTGCTTTTGATTATCAAATGTGTGATTTGATAGTAAAACTCATTAGCTTATGTAATTACTATTCTAGAAGTCCCTAGTTTTATGTAATGCTTAATTACTATGAAATAAAACTAGTATGATTGTTGATTGATGATCTTGTTTTACTGATCATGTGTAATGGATACAAATCACATCATAGATGCAATATATAGGGATACATTGTATTGGACGTGATCCGTAAGAGAAGTAATACTTCATGGTCTTAAGTCATAAGTATTACTTCCTCAATACTATTTTAGAATCCTTAGACCTTATGTCTTCATTGATTCTAGTATGAATGGAGCCACATTTTGACTCAGTCGGACGTTACTTGTAACAGAGTAATCAATATGACTGATGATCGGACGTAGTGTCCTATCATAGCTTGAATGTGAGAGACATTGTAAGGAATTTGTCCCTCTCTATTATTAGAGAGAGATATCCATGGGCCCCTCGATAGGGAAAGACTGTTTAAATGCATGGCCGTGCTCAAATGTATTTGATAAAGTGGTTATCAAATACTATTTGTCGAAAGCAGATCTACACGGAGATCGAGCATAAATACAATTAAGCTTAATAAGGGTGACGACCACCATGCCTTATGCTTAATTAGGATATCGCGAGACAAAGGGATTAAATAGTAGATTGATATTAGGTTCAGTTATATATTCATTCACTTTGGGTAGTCACGATGTCTGCTAGAGACCGCTTGTGATTTATGAACTCACACTACTACTAAGTGTGTTTTCATTGCCATTGTGATATGAACCTACGAGGGTCACACGCATAGACGAGCTAACGAGCTTCATGTCGAGTTCAATGAATCTAGAATCATGTCTAGGTTCATTGTATCGACATTCACTTTTACGAAAATAATAAAGTGTTTATTATTCGAATTAGAGATGGGGGCAATTTCGGTATTTTACCTATAGTTTGGGATTACGTGGGAGTTATTATCCGATAAGGACTCCCACTACCAGTGAAAGTCTAGGGAACGTGGGATTACGAGACTCCCAGCTGCCGAGAGAAGTTGAGTAGAGGTGGGAGTTGTTCTAGTAATAAACTCTCAAACTCTATATAACATCTCTTAGCCGAAACCTAGAAGGTTAATGCTTCAGCCGCAATTAAACAAGAAAACCGAAATCAGATTTCGATATTCTCAGCCTCTCCCTTTTCTCTCTAATTCCCGAAAATCAGAAAATACGAAGAGCTAGCAATCGCTGCCCGTATCGTCGCGTGGATATCGGTAGAGGGACTTTCCGCAAAGGAGATCAATCGGTAGCGACATCCGATCCAAGAAAGCGTCATCCTCCATTCAAGAAGTAGCTTCTTGAATCCAAAAAGCGTAAGTTTTTTTCTTGCTGTTTTCGAATTGTTTCATATGAGCGGATCCTTCAGGGGAGGATCCATGGGTGTTTGGAACGAGTTTCCGCCCATGAATCCCTTCAGCACATACCATCATCATCAAAGGGCACTTCTCTCAATCTCATACATCATTCTCACTATTGCTAACTTCACCTGAAAAACAACATGGAAAGTAGTGAGCTTCCAACTCAATAAGAAATTAAACTCCTCCTGGAATCAAGCAATTTGAAAACACTTTTACTTATTGTTTCAAAACCATAAAGAGCACAAGTAGCTTTCTCTGAAACATTAAATTTATGTCCCAAATAACTTTTCATTCAAAAGGTAACAACATCATTCAACAATCACATTGCATTGACTTTTAGCTCGAAAAACATATAATCGTCAGGAAAATTCTTGACTTGAAAAAAAAAGTATTTTACCACAAGGGTACTTTACCGTAAAAGGGTACTTTAGTCGATTAGGGAAAAACATTGACTCACAAGAGTCCTTTAACCAACCACAATTTCTTTAACATTTAACTTTTCAAAATAGTATTTATTTTCTTTGGCTCTTTCTCATAAAATATCGAATTTGACTCATCAAGTCCTTCAACCGGGGGTATACTTCGAACAGTCGGCTTCGGTCGCGGGCGATGATTACTTAATTGAGTCATAAAATATACTTTACTTTTTAAAATAAAAGAATGATTATACTTTATATAATACTTTTATAAAACACATCTTGGCTATCAAGTCTACTAATTTCCAAAAAGACAGAAAGATAACGGAGATTTGCATTTTTGTGAATAGAGAAAGGAGCTTGACATCTCAGTAGGAAAAGGGCATCAAAATGAATATAAAGAAATCCATGACATGCACATTAGGAAAACTAAGGTTGTGACCATATGAAAACTCCAAAAGTTGATTCTCTCATCAAGGTAAGGATTCAAAGAAACATAAGAGAATTGGTCATTTAGGCATTCATATACAAACATGATATGCATCATGGCAAAAAATGCACCAGGCATCTTTAGGCAACAATTTTCAATTCCAAACATAAAAGAAGATCAAGTGGCATGAAATTGCAAAGAGAAGACATTTTGTACCCTGCAATTCCTCAAGAAACAGAAGCAATCAAGATGAATTTTCAGCCTCGGAATCTTGTAATTCAGACTGATAATATAGGCGTATTAACAGAAATAAAATCATGGCGTACGAAAAACTTTGGTATTAACATATAATCAATTCTCGAAATTAACATACTCGATTCCTCTTTTCTCATAAAAATAAACGTTTCGAAATTCCAATCGAATCACTATAACATTAAAAAGATGCTTATTATTATTAATTTATCTAAAAACAAAAAGGGGTTCAATTCCTTACCTTGTTGAATTCACAAATTCAAGAAAAGTATACCAGAAATTCGTAGCAGAAAAATCAGCGACGTTCAAACAGAGATATCTCTCGGCTCGCGACTCGGAATGCCTCCCCGTCATTGCTCACTCGTAGGAAATTTTGATACCTTCGTTTTGATATCTTACGGGTCGAAAACGGACGTTGTTAAGGCCTTTAAACACCAAAACAACTCTCTGCCTAGTTTTTGTTCCTATCTTCTTTTTTTTTTTTCTGCCCTTTCCTTTTCCTTTTCCCTTCCCCTTTTGTAACCCCAGATGGGATAGTGAAGAATCAGCAGTTTTAGAGTTAATTGCACAAGAGGTCCCTCAACTTTTCATAGTCAAACACTCAAGCCCTCAAACTTTCTAATTATACATGTAACACATGAAACATACTGTGGTGCACATAACACGTAATCAAATTAAATATACATGATGACAAATAACAATCACATAAAACACGTAAGCAGAAAATCGGGTTCTCACATTTAGCATACAAAGTTTGTTCCTTTAAAATAGTAAAAATAGTTCTAAGATGTTCAACATGCTCTTCAAAGTTTTTACTATAAACAAGTATATCATCAAAATAAACTACAACAAATTTCCCAAAACAATGTCTAAATATGTAGTTCATTAATCTCATAAAAGTACTTGGTGCATTAGTAAGACCAAACGGCATGACAATCCATTCATTTAATCCATATTTAGTCTTAAATGCAATTTTCCATTCATCTCCTTCTTTCATTCTAATTTGGTGAAATCCTTGAGTTAGATAAATTTTAGAAAATATCTTTGCACCATTTAACTCTTCAAGCATATCATCTAAGCGAGGTATGGGATATCTATATTTAACGGTTATCTTATTAATAGCTTGACAAACCATACATAATCTAAACATTCCTTCCTTTTTAGGTACTAATATAACAGGACTAGCACAAGGACTTAAAGATTCTCTTACTTGCTCTTTCTCAAGAAGTAAATCTACTTGCCTTTGTATTTCATGAGTTTCATCCGGATTTGCTCTATAAGCCGATCTATTTGGAAGAATGGATCATGGGATGAAGTTGATTTGATGTTCAATGCCCCTAATTGGAGGTAGACCTTTCGGAAACTACTTAAGAAAAACACCCGTGAATTTCTGCAGTAGATCACAAACAAGACTAGGTAGAAAAGAAGAATTTAGCTCAAAAGTGTTAGTAAAACAAGACCTTTCGGCTCCTTTGAAAATTAGCAAAACAGTTGCTTGTTTTGCTCGAATAGCCTTATCCCGAATTTATAAATAAACACTCTTTCCTTACTTTTTGAGCACTTGTCTTTTTTCTCACTTTAGGCTCGACTTTTTCATCATTTTTTACCTCGATTTTTACTTCAAGTGTGAGATCACTCTCTTTTTGCATCTCATCTCTCATTATTTTCTCTTTATTCTCGGCCATTTGTTGATGAACCTCACTTGCTGCCTGTCGTGTTAAAGGTTGTAATGTAAACCGTACTTTATCCATGGTGACTTGATAAACATTCTTCCTCCCAATATGATCCGCACACCTATCATATTGCTATGGTCTCCCCAAAATAATGTGACTTGCAGTCATTGGAACCACACCACATAATACCTTATCTTTGAATCTCCCAATTTCAAACTCAATCTCAACATGTTTATCCACTTTGATTTCACCACTATTGTTTAACCAAGAAAGCTTATAAGGATGTGGATGAGCTTTCCAAGGTAAATCAAGAGCTGTGACCATGTCAAGAGATCAAACATTAGCACAACTACACTATGATCAATAATGAGTAAACAAAGCTTGCCTTTAAAGTTTCACTTTGTTTGGAGAAGATTGCTCCTTTGTAGACGTTCCTCATCTAATGGTTGAGTATGTAGAAGCTTCATAGCCACCAAAAGTGGATTCCCCTCCTCGGGTTGTTCCTCTAGAAGCTCGGTTTCTTCCTCCAAAACATCATCCTCGACTTCTCCATCACTTACCCACTTCCATCATCTTTCATGATCATTACACTTTTGTTTGGGCAGTCCCTAGCAAAGTGACCCTTTCCTCTACACTTAAAACATTCATTTTGAAGGTTAGGAGTGGTACTTAACCTCGAATTGGATGAATTTGATGTAGAAGAAGTCTTGGCTGCCCCACTTGATGAAGTGGCTGTTTTGGTTGCTTCAAATGTCTCATTTGCTTTGATTTGGCTCGGCAAAGTAGATGAATTATTTAGAGGCTAATTCAGATTTTTCCAAGATTGGAAATTAGTCGAATAAAGTCCTTAAACTTTTCTCCGTTTTGTTGTCTTTCTATCTGTTATGCATAATAAACCATTGCAACAAGATTATCATGGTTAGCACGTTTTACCTTTGGCCGAATTTTGTCATTTAGACCCGCCAAGAATCTCGCCAAAGTAGCCTCATTATCTTCTTGAATATCCGCTCTAAACATGGCAATCTTCATCTCTTTGTAATATTCATCCACCGATTTAGAGCCTTGCTTCATCCACCAAACAGTTGAAAAGTTCGTTAGTATAATTTTGAGGAACAAATCTATGTTTCATCACCGCTTTCATCTCATCCCAAGTATCAATTCGATGTTGTCAAACCCTTCTCCTTGTATTAGCCTCTTTATCTCACCAAATTGAGGCATAATCCGAGAACTCCATGGTTGTCAACTTTACCTTTTTGTCGTTCCGAATAGTTGTGCACGACAAAAACATGATCAACTTTATGAATCCAATCTAAAAATAATTCGGGATCATTCATACCTTGAAAAGAGGGAATCTTGGTCTTGATTGCACCAAGATTGTTGTCAAACCTTTGATAATTATCTCCCCTTCTCGGCATCATTGGCTCAAAAGCAAGATTGCCATCCATTCTATCAAATTGGTGTCTTGCTCTCGGCTGAGGTGGAATAAATTCCATTATTGGCAAAATGTTGTCCCTCCTTTGTTCATTAGATTCATGTGATTCAATCTCATCAATCTCGGCATCAAATTGAACATCTTGTGTACCAACTTGCTTACCTCTCTCCTAGGTACATACGACTGCCTTTGAGGGAGTTGTGGCTTCACCATTGTTTCAACAAGATTCATCATTTCGGCTATCTCATCCAATCTTTGCATCATCATGAATTCAAGATTCGTAATTGTTGCGTTGATACAAAGATGAAAGATAGAGGAATTAAAAATCTTAGACCTAAATAAGTAGTAAAGAAAGAAAATTAAGAGTAATCTTGAAAATTTTAGACCTAACAAGAAAAGAATATACATTTTAGGTAATCTTGAAAATCCTAGACCTAACAAGAAAAGAAGATACATTTTAGGTATCCTTTTGTGTTTAGGAAAAGGAAGACCTCAATCTTTATGCTTCTTGATTCTTGTTCTTGAATATTTTTCTTTCTTTTCTTTTACCTTTTGCTTAGCCGAATGGTATCAAGAATTGAGGCTCGAACGCTTTTCAATTCATGAATGATAATAAATGTTGCGGCTAACAAAGAAAAGGTGTGAACTTTTACCAATCATTGAAACGAGACTATGACGTCTAGGAATCAAGAAGTTTGCTTTTGGCTTATGTTCACTAAATAAAACTCTCTGCCTTGTATTCTTTTTTTGACCTTTTCAACCTTTTTTTTTATCAAAGCAAACAAGAAAATTATCAAGAAAGCAATAAAGGTACACCTAGAAAGAGATCAACCTTGAACTCTGATACCAACTGATAAAGAACCTTGATAACTTGTATCAAGATTCAAGAACGAAAGGTTGAATTCGGTTCTTTCTCTTCTTGAAGTAGTTTTGAGGGGAATAAAACTCAACGCAACACACAGTAGTTTGAATATTCAATGGAGGTTGAAACACCGCAATAAACGAAACTAACTTATTGATATAGTAACTCAAGAATGAATGAAGTTCTAAAAAGAAGTTCAATTCACAAGTATCTAAGTAATAATAACATTACCAAATAGCATATATCTAACGTAACGAATAAGGTGGCCTAATTCCCCTTTATATAGAGGTGGAATTCGACTATCTCATCCTTACAAATAAGAGTTCTATGTGAATTAGGACTCTACAAATCCTAGAGAAATAAAATTTGCTATAAAAGAAACACTACCTAAATAAATGGACAACATGTCCTTTATTCTAGCACCACTTAGCCTACTCGGCTTTAACTAACATAAATGACTAAAAATAGTAAATATAAAGCTGAAAATCTATTAAAGTCTATAATAGACTTTAATGTACAAAGTTCCTAAAATGCCCTTTTGGCCACTTTGTAGAGTTGGATCGTGTGTGACACTTTGAAAAGTAATGAGGTTGACTTGAACATCATCTTGTAAGTTAATCTTGGATTCTTCATTTGCTTTAATTTCACGGATGAATAGACATATGTTGATTAATCCTCCTTACTCTTCCTCTTGTCATAGGACCTTGGATGTTGATGAAGGGGTCCTTTGTGTAGGGCAGCCCCTTAGATGGTCCCTCATCATCATTTCAGGTCTTGAAGACCTAGTAATTGGAACTTCATTTGAGGTCTTCAAGAAATGTGATTGACCAAATTTTTCTTTCCCCTTTAATATTCTCAAGTTGATAAATGGGTAATGTGAAATCCATTAAACGTCTCCCCTGGAAAAGCCTCCCAATTCCCTTTGAAAGGCCCGCGAAAATTGGTCCCTGCGGATGCTCGCTGAAATCCTTAGAAGGAGATGGTGGCGGCGGCTCTTTCAAATTTTATTGCATTTGTCTGAGAATGTTTTTGGATTTTTGATAATTTTGAACGGTGATGGGACGGAAAAGCCTCCCAATTCCGACCACCCAGTGATCTTCCTGGGAAGAATAAAGAAGAAAAGAAAATGATGAAAATATCCCTCACGTAGGGGGCTTTTTTAAAAAAAGTTGCCGGAATTTTGGTCGGAGTCTAAAATCCGTTGCCCGTAAGATTTTGATGGCCCCATAAATAATTGTTTTCGGCCGTAACCCAAAATAGTGAAATACTAGATGGTCATTTAGTGCATTTAACCCATTTTAGAAATACAATGGCTTTTCAATTTTCCTTTGTGTTTGTGTTGATTTGCTTAAGAAATGACTTTGAAAGTGGCTGATGTGAACTTAAAAATGTACTTTAAATAACTTTTATTTTTCCTGACTTTTTAATGTGATCTAAAATCATTTAACTTCTTCATTAAAAAAAACCCATTCAACTTCTTCATTAAAGTAAAACTAATGAACTTCTTCATTAAAAAAAAAAAAAAACCATTGAACTCCTTCATTAAAAAAAAAACTCATTGAACTTATTCATTACAAAAAGAGTGAATAGACAATGTTGGACCTTAACAATTTTTGCTTTTCTCTCTTTAGACATAAACGATTTTTTTGCACATTATTAGACTTTATTTTTTTACGGACATTCAGAAATAAAAAAAAAATTGAAAATCCGACTAAAATATGGCCGTTGAGTAAAACGGGGTCGTTTGACTGAGGGCACAATAGTCAAATTACAAGTATAAAAAAAAAAAAAAAAGATCATCCTCACCCCAGGATCTACCCGACCCGCCCCAATCGAACCTACCAATCTTCATCTCCGCCGACTATTGATTCATTGCGGATGAAGAATCCGAAAATGGAAGCCAAATTGGTTGAATATGCGAAGGCAAAGATGAGGATGTGGAAAAATGGTGTTGTCCGATAAATTGATTTGGATAAATTTCAATTTCATGGCTCTTTTGGATTTGGATAAATTGATTTGGATTTCAAAATTGGTTATGAAGCTTGAAGAATTTTTGGCCATGACTGCTATGAGAGGTGGTTACGTATGCGATTTCATGCCCCTTAAGCTAGAGAGAGGATGTGGTTTCAAACTTATTATGGAAAAGAAAAAGGAAATGGTGGCTATTGCACCGGAAATGATGGGGAAGGAGATGGCTAATTCGCCGGAATCTTCCCCTTCAGTTCAGAAACACCAGCAATTTCAAAACTCTCAAATTCCATGACCTTATCTGGTGGATGAACTTCGCCGAAATCTTCCCCTTCATTGAATTTTGGGGATTTTTTTATTGAATTGAGGGTTACTTTGGGATATGGATTAAATAAATGGGGGTATTCAGATTCATAAGATGTGTTGAATTTGTAGTTTAAAAAACGAGAGCATCTGAATCAATCATATATTCAGCACTTGAAGAAGAAATGTGGGTTGTTGAAGCTTCATGATGCGAAACCGTGATGTTTTATATCAAGGTTCGGCTTTTAAGAAGATATTTCTCTATCTCGAATTAGTTTCTATGGGAATACACTTAACACAACTCACAGTGAGCTAAGTATCAATGGAGAAATGAAACACACTATTAGAAACAATCTAGTTGATACGATAGCTCAAAGAATATGAAGTTCTAGGAAATTCATAAAGCAAGTATCTGAGGAATAACGCTTAATCGAAAATATCGATATATCAAGTCGAAGTATAATGGTGGCGAAATTGCTCTATAAGTAGAGGAATTTCGGTTCCAACTATAAACAAGGAAAGGAAATAAGAGTCGCTCGAAGAATTAGAAACTTTCTTGAATAACTATTTCTTTATCAGTAGCTACATAAACGAGATAATAGGCACGTGTTCCTATTATCTTGGTGGCTAGAAAAGTAAATAACTACAAATCATGAAGAGTCACAGTTACGTTAGAATTTCTTATTAACTAACTATACAGCATGAATGACAGTATGCACTTTTATTATAACAACTACTTGCTATACATGAAATTATAGTAATGAAATATGCTGAAAATAATTAAAGTCTAGTATAGACTTTAATTGTACACAAAAAATACTAAAATACCCTTTATAATTCAGTCCCAATTCTGGACGAACTATTGGGCCAACTTGCACGACTATTTCGGATATCAAGAAGGCAGAATCTGATCTTGTGATCTTCATAGGAGTTGTAGATCTGCCTCTTAGCTTTGATATGCAACTGGAATCAGATTCATTGGATGCCTATATAGAAAGATATGATCATTATACCAAACAGTAGCAAAGCTGTCAATTCCTTGTACACTTGTGATACTTAAGAGGTTGACTTGGGCTACATTCCTAGATGTAATTTAGAGTCCTCTTTATATCGTAACACACGTTCCCTTGAGTTGGGCAGCCCCAAGGTTGGTACCGTATCATCCCCTCCCTCTTGAAAAGGATTCGTCCTCGAATCATCCCAAAAATCAGCTTTATAATCTGCAAAATGAATAAAAGGGAGCAAGTTAGGAATATAGAATGTAGAAATTACATCATACTTACCTTTTAATTTGATCTTATGGCGGCTGTCCCAAAAGAAATCTTTTTTCTTCATTGCATTCAAGGCAGCAAGCTTGCTAAGATTATGAACCAAACGTTGACAAAAACTTGCTAACTCAAATGATGATCGATGTTGAATTGTACTAGTTGAATTTGGCCATTCCTCAATTGTATTAACTCTTGCCGGTTCAACTTTAATACCTTGTAAACTCATCATGTAACTAAGAAGATTAATAGAATGAGTGTAATAAATATAATTATCCATCTTAGCATACAAGGTTTGTGCATTCATAATAGAAAAAACAACCCTAAGATGTGTACTAACATGTTCTCGGTTTTGACTATTAATAAATATTTTATCAAAGCAATAAATTGGATGTCTACATTGAAAAGTTATGTGATTAACATGTAGACTATCTGTATATGTTCTAAAAGTCCTTTCATGCTTAGATTCAATGTTTACCGGATTAAAATAAGGACTTAAAGACTTACTTACCTCCTTCTTTGCACAAATTAACTCACCTTGGTTTTGAAGTTGCTGATTTGTACCCCAAGATGGTTTATACCTTTCACGATTTTGAAGGCTAATAAGTAACCTTTTTGGCAACTCCTTAGGGAAGACTTCATGAAACTTCTGAAAAATAGCAAGACTAGATGTAGAAAAAGATGTTAGAGTAAAAGAAAAAGTGTTAGTAAATAGGTTGCTTGTGGTTCCTTTCAAATCTAACAAAACAACAAGTTGTTTTGCTTGAATTGTCCTATCTGCCTTTCCGGATTTAATGAACAAACATTCTTTTCTCACTTTTTGAGCTATTGCCTTTTTTCTCACTTTTAGCTCGGCTTTTTTGTCCTTTTTTCCCTCGTTTTTTACCTCTTGGGTAGGATCACTCGTTTTTTGCAACTCACGCTCTTTCATTCTTTTCTCTCTACCCTCGGCTAATAACTTTTGATGCTCACGAACTTGAATTGGTGACATAGGATGTAAAGTATATCGAATATTATCCATTGTAACCATGTAAACATTCCTTCGACCAATATGATCCACATACCTATCATATTGCCAAGGTCTTCCCAAAATTATGTGACTTGCGGTCATAGGGACTCATCACAAGTAACCGAATCCAAATAATGTCCAATGCTGAATTGAATCTCAACTTGTTTATCCACTTTAATCTCACCACTATTATTTAACCAAGAAAGCGTATATGGCGTCGGATGTGCTTTCAAGGGTAAATCTAAAGCGGTAACCATATCAAAAGAGCAAACGTTAGTGCAACTACCACTATCAATAATAAGTAAACAAATCTTGCCTTGAACAGTGCACTTTGTTTGAAAAAGATTGCTTCTTTGTTGATGCAAATCATCTAATTGTTGATATTGTAAGAGATTCATATTTACCAAAAGATGATTTCCCTCATCCGGATATTGATCATTGACCTCGGCTTCAACTTCAAAACTTTCGGCCTCAAATTCCCAATTTGCCTTCTCGGTTTCTTCCTCACTAAAATATATTGAGTCATCATTATCCGCTTCAATATCAGTTTCCTGTGATGAACCTTCAATAAAAGACATTATCTTTGCAAAGAAAAAGAATTCACACAAAGAATCGTTAGTAGAAAAAGATATTAAAGATTGAATCTTTTCACAAAATCTGTGAATAGTAATCTGTGAATAGTAGTCCGTGAATAGTAATCCGTGAATAGTAATCAGATTTTTATTCTCTCAATATCCCACAAAATACTTGTCAAGAACTTCCAACTTTGGATGATTGAATGGTTATGTTGAAGGAAGTTTGGAAAAATATGGCAAGAAATCTTATCTTGACTTACAAAAAGTCTAAGGAAAAAGTATAAGAGTTATTTGTTGCCAAACAAGAAAAAGATGTGATCTTTACCTTTCTTGATTTTCTGTTTTCTTGAAATAGCTTGTTCTTGAAATCTTTTCTTACCTTCTTGCCCGAGACTTACCCTTATCTTGGCCACAATATCAAGAGCTCTTGATTGATGACGGTTGTGCTGTTAGTAGTGCCCTAGGACCATTAGCACATGTTGTGCGTTTTATTATCTTTTGAGCATGTAATTGAATAGTTAATTTTGCTTTTGATTATCAAATGTGTGATTTGATAGTAAAACTCATTAGTTTATGTAATTACTATTCTAGAAGTCCCTAGCTTTATGTAATGCTTAATTACTATGAAATAAAACTAGTATGATTGTTGATTGATGATCTTGTTTTACTGATCATGTGTAATGGATACAAATCACATCATAGATGCAATATATAGGGATACATTGTATTGGGACGTGATCCAGTCGGAGAAGTAATACTTCATGGTCTTAAGTCATAAGTATTACTTCCTCAATACTATTTTAGAATCCTTAGACCTTATGTCTTCATTGATTCTAGTATGAATGGAGCCACGTTTTGACTCAGTCGGACGTTACTTGTAACGAGTAATCAATACGTCGATGATCGGATGTAGTGTCCTATCATAGCTTGAATGTGAGAGACATTGTAAGGAATTTGTCCCTCTCTATTATTAGAGAGAGATATCCATGGGGCCCCTCGATAGGGAAAGACAGGTTTAAATGCATGGCAGTGCTCAAATGTATTTGATAAAGTATTTATCAAATGCTATTTGTCAAAGCTAGATCTACACGGAGATCGAGCATAAATACAATTAAGCTTAATAAGGGTGACGACCACCATGCCTTATGCTTAATTAGGATATCGCGAGACAAAGGGATTAAATAGTAGATTGATATTAGGTTACGTTGTATATTCATTCACTTTAGGTAGTCACAATGTCCTGCTAGGGACCGCTTGTGATTTATGAACTCACACTACTACTAAGTGTGTTTTCATTGCCATTGTGATATGAACCTATAAGGTCACACGCATAGACGAGCTAACGAGCTTCATGTCCAGATTCAATGAATCTAGAATGTGTCTAGGTTCATTGTATTTGACATTCACTTTTCTGAGAATAATAAAGTGTTATTATTTGTATTAGAGATAAGGGGCATTTTCGGTATAGCTGGAATTACGTGGGAGTTATTATCCGATAAAGACTCCCACTACCAGCAGAAGTCTAGTGCACGTGGGAGTTATAGACTCCCACTGCCAAAAGAGGTTGATAGGACGTGGGAGTTTAGACTCCCACTGCTGAGAGAAGTGGAGGACGTGAGAGTTGGTTATGGGAACAAACTCTCACACCCTATATAATTAACTCTCAGCCGAAACCTTAGTCGATCTTTGCTTCAGGCGCAATTAAACAATTCACCCGAAATCAGATTTCAAATTTTTTTTTCGCCTCTCCCTTTTCTCTCTAATTCCCGAATCTCAGAAAAACGAAGAGCTAGCAATCGCTGCCCGTTTCGTCGCGTGGATACCGGTAGAGGGACATTTCGCAAAGGGAATTCCGTTGGTGGCAGATTAGCATCCAAGAAACGTCATCCTCCATTCAAGAAGTAGCTTCTTGAATCCAAGAAACGTAAGTTTTTCATTGCTTTTACCGAATCGAATTTGCATGAGCGGATCCTTCAGCGGAGGACTCATGGGTGTTTGGAACGAGTTTCCGCCCATGAATCTCTTCATGTGCTAGATAAAAAAGTCTTGATTGTGGCTAATTCAAGATGAAGAGGGAACAAGATCCAATTCCTTTATACAAAGGAAGTTTTCTTTTGGTCTTGATTCCTTGTCTATTTTGGGCTAACCCGGCTGCCAATTTCTTTACTTTCGGGTGGCTTTTATGTTGGTAAAGTACCCGAATTGTGTATAACCCAGCTGCCAATTTCTTTACTTCCGGGTGACTTTTTCGTTGGGGTAAAATTCTTTTGTTATCTTTCGGCTATTTCAAGCAAACAAGAAATTTTTTTTTTCAAGAAAGCAATAAAGGTACACCAAGATAGAGATTACCCTTTTGCTCTGATACCACTTGATGCGAAACCGTGATGTTTTATATCAAGGTTCGGCTTTTAAGAAGATATTTCTCTATCTCGAATTAGTTTCTATGGGAATACACTTAACACAACCCCGGGCAGGCTAAGTATCAATGGAGGCTGAAACACCACAACTAGAAAAACAAGCTAGTTGATACAGTAACTCAACGAATATGAAGTTCTACCGGAAATTCATAAACAAGTATCTAAGGAATAACCTTAATCAAAATATCAATATATCAAGTCTGAGTATAATGGTGGCCGAAATTGCTCTATAAGTAGAGGAATTTCGGTTCCAACATAAACAAGGAAAGGAAATAAGAGTCCTTGAAGAATTAGGACTCTTGAATAACAACTTGCTATCAAGTAACTACCTAAACAAGATAATAGGCACATGTTCCTATTATCTTGGTGGCTAGAAAGTAAATAACTACCAAATCTTTGAAGAGTCCTAGTTGCATTAGGACTCTTATTAACCAACTAACTAACACATGGACAACATGTCCTTTATTATAGTAACTACTTGCTATACACGAAATTATAGTAATGAAATATGCTGAAAATAATTAAAGTCTAGTATAGACTTTAATTGTACACAAACATACTAAAATACCCTTTATAATTCGTCCCAATTCTGGACAGCTTGTTGGGCCAACTTGCACGACTATTTCGGATATCAAGAAGGCAGAATATGATCTTTTAATCTCATAGAAGTTGTAGATCTGCCTCTTAGCTTTAATATGCAACTGGAATCAGCTTCATTGGATGCCTATATTGATAGATATGATCATTATACCAAACAGTAGCAAAGCTGTCCATTCCTTGTACACTTGTGATACTTAAGAGGTTGACTTGGGAAACATTCCTAGATGTAATTTAGAGTCCTCTTTGTATCGTAACATACGTTCCCTTAAGTTGGGCAGCTCCAAGGTTGGTACCGTATCACTTCATCTGATGTTGTTGCCATTTTTGGATCAAATTGAAAGCTTCATCAAATGGGTTATGGATGAGGATGATGATCCTTCTTTCTTTTTCTTTTTTTAATTTTTTATTTGTAATTTGACTATTGTGCCCTCAGTCAAACGACACCGTTTTACTCAACGGTCACATTTTTGGCCGGATTTTCATTTTTTTCCATTTCTGAATGCCCGTAAAAAGATAAAGTCTAATAATGTACAAAAAATTGTTTATGTCTAAAAAGAGAAAAGCAAAAATTGTTAAGGTCCAACATTGGCTATTCACTCTAAAAAAAAATCCATTGAACTTCTTCATTAAAAAAAAAACCATTGAACTTATCATTTAAAAAAATATTGAACTTTTTTGTTTTCTAAATGAATATCTCAAAGCATTTAGATGTATTATAACTATCTACTTTATGGAATACACTAGGTTGCTAACCCGCACGTTGCGCGGATACTTTCAAGTTTAATTCATGTATTTTTTATGTGTATATTGTTATATTCAATAATATATCTCAAAATATATTTAGACAATATATAATAACTAAACTTTTTTTTATTCATATGCTTATTCATTCTTTATGTCTAAGAAGTAAGAACAACGCCATCATAAATATTAATTTTTCCTAAAATAAATAATAGTCATACTTTTTGACATTCATATTTTATAAAATTTGTCTCACTCATTGTGCAATTACAAACAATTTTCTAATCTTTATTACTATTACTTTTCAAGTGTTTTCTTCGATATCATTGAAGATGAAGAGTTTTGACATGACATTATTTTTTTGCATTGCCATAAGCTTTGAGAATTTCTCTTAATCATGAATTTGTAGAAAAATTTGATAAGTTTATACATATGATATAAAATATGTATTGAAACGTACAAATATAACACATAAAAAGTCATCGAGCACATAACATTTAATTCATGGCATTAATTATAAATCATATAATTACGGAAAAAAACAAATAAACACGTAATTCACATAGAAAAAATTTCCGGGTATCACATCTTTCCCCCTTACAAATGTTTCCTCCCCGAAACTTACTAATCCCGGTCTCTGAATAATGAGAATACTTCAACCGAGCTTGTTCTTTCAACTCCCAATTGGCTTCCCATTCTGAATGGTTGGACCACTAAGTCCGAGAATATCAGGATGTGTGAGAATGAAACCGTAACTAACTTCAATAACAAGCTGAGAGACATTGGAAAACAATCTTTTCAACTGGATGAAGAATATTCCAGTGAAAACTTGGTGCGTAAGATTCTGAGTCTGCTAGAAAAATGAGATGTCGAAAAAAATAATACCTAAGGAAATGAGTTTGGCCTTAAAATCTAAAGAATCACTATCCACAATAAAACCTAGTGAGGAAGATATGGCAAAGATGATAAATCATACTCCTCTAAGTGAGATGATTCCAAGACTGATGACGAAGATGATTATTATGAAAGTGGGGATGAGCATGTTAGCAACTCAATTTATGGCTTTCTACGCCAAGTTCATACTTTGATGAAGAATATCATATCGACACGGATGTCAATTAGCACAAAGTAACACAAAAAAAATACTTGGATGATGAGGAAGATCATGGTAAGACGAAGGAAGACTACAACATTGCAAAGATGTGGATCCAGGTTGTTAAACTAAATTGTAAACCAAAGAGTAAGAATCAAGAATTGACAACGAAAGTTGATTCACTTGGAAGGGAGATTACAATTCGTGAATAGACATTGGTTGCACAAAACGAGAAACTGGAAGTAGCTAAAGGGTGGATCAAGAAATGGGATAATGGAAAAGCCAATTTTCGGTGACCTATCATCCACGGGTCAACAAGGTGGAGATCACCGTGGATTGTGATATGATAGCAACAATCAAGGTTCAATAAGAAAACATCCCGCTTCTAAAAAATTGGTCATTAAGGAGAAAAAACAACAAAAGTTTATAGAGGATGATTTTACTATGATGAACATGGTCATTACCGGAAAGAAAAACGAAAATCCTATAAATGATAGGGAGTTTTCAGAGGAGATCATGTAACAAACATCCACATCCATAAACAAAATGTAAACATGTGTGGGTGGAGAAACAAGAGTGGAGAGAGATAAAACCAGGTGATGCTCTAACCCAGACTGGAAACAACCTACAAATATATCACTGGTAGAACTATTGCGTAGAACCAAGAGAACATAACAGATCCAGATTAGGCATTTCCAATTAGAACAAGCAACGAAACAAGGGAAAAAAAATAATAGAATATATCGAAAAAGGCACAAAATTGACTTATGATATATAATAAAATCAGGTAGGTGTACTAAGAATGAGTGAAGCAAAATGTACATGTGATGTCTCCTCAGGTCACAAAGCATCTGATAAACAGGAATCCGAAATAACCAACGTGAGGAAACCAAGAAGGGCAGCAAATAAAATGTGGAAGATAACAAACGTAAATAGCAGTAGGAGAAGCACTTTTGAGAAAGGTTTACACCGAATTGTCTGCAAATAAAAAGGTAAAACAAAATGTTACATCTCAAATGGCTGGGAGAAGTTGGGTGAGTGTGATGCAAGGACCGATGAAGGAACATTTTTTGGTACTCCAACTGAAGGTATACAACAAAAGGACCTCTGGAGAGATGGAAACTATCAATGTAGTGGTACAAGATGTGCCTGCAGATCTTGTTGAGAGCTGTCTCACAGAACTTGATGAGAGTGACATTGTTAATCTAGCAGAGCCGCAATAACCAAAGAGCCAAAAAGATCTCACAAATACAACGAGTGAACATGATGATAATTCTGATACTCACTCAGATTTAGGGGTGCAGCAGACGAAGCGGGTACAAGCCAGGTAAGTAAAAGAAACCATTCGGTTGAGTATATAGTTACATTTAAACTCGGGGGAATTCTAAGGTCAACTGCAGGGAAATGATCATGTACAATTGTTATACTTCCATTGTTGAAGCTAAAAAAAATGTGAAGGAGGAATTGCAGGATGAATTTTGGATCATGTCGATGCAAGAAGAACTTCAACTGTTTCAGAGAAATAATGTTCAGAAACTAGTTCTAAGAGCGGATGGTGTGAACATCATTGGTATTTAGTGGGTGTTTAGAAACAAGACAAATGAGCTAAGAAATATTACTATAGACAAATCCAAAATGGTAGTCAAAGGATACACTCACGTACATGGGACGGATTTTGATGAGAAGTTTGCTCTTGTAGCAAGACTTGAGTCGATAAAACTTATGTTGATGTTACATTTTTTTTTTTTTTTTTGGTGAGCTTCAATTTTATCAGATGGATGACAATAGTGCTTTCCTGAATGAGGTGTTATAAGAAGAAGTATATGTGGACCAAGCTAAAGTATATGAAAAACAGATTATCCAAATCATGCATACCAATTGAAAAAGGCTCTCTGTGGATTGAAGCAATCCACAAGAGCTTGGTATGAGAGGCTAATAAAGTTCTTGTTAAAGAATGGACATACATGAGATGGAATTGGTAAGAAAATGTTCATTAAGAATTGAAGAAATCAAATCATGATAACTCAAGTTGATGATATTTTGTTTGGATCAACAATCAAAGGCTACGATAAATGTTGACACTTTATCAATCTAATGCAAACTGAATTTGAGATGAGCATGGTAAGTTAATTGACATTTTTCTTGGGATTACATATCAAATAAATGAAAGAAGAGATCTTTATCTCTCAAACTAGGTAAGCAACAAATCTTGCGAAGAAGTTCAACATGAAAACTTTATAGCAGCCAAGGAAATGATAAGGATGGAGTTGTTGTGGATAAATGGGAGAAGAAAGAAGTTATCTTTGATTTGAAGCAAAAGGCGAGTTTGGCATGGCAGGGTATAGCACATAAGAATAGCGTAGTACAACACACGTAATATGTAACGATAAGATAATGAGCGATAGGTAAGTCGTAGTCGTCACTGCTTCATTGACTCGGATCCATCTGAACCCCTACAAGTGTATAGCAAATAAGGTAAGATAAGCGACAAAAAACTTAACAACTAAATGTGTGAGGCAAAGACAGGTAGAGCATGGCATGGTATAACATAATACAAGCAATCGTATATCATGTATAACATATAGAATACTGTAAATAATATTTAGCATTATGATATAAAGCGTTAAATAACCAGAAGAATCATAGTCCATGGTCTCTACCCATCACACACCTCACATTATGTGTTCTTGTTATCCTAAGTTCAATCCAAGTTTTAATCCATAAGGTTCGACCTGCTATATTACCACTTCTGTCACACCCCGTAACCGGAATGGTGACATGACAGTGTCTCATTAGTCGATGAGACACCAAAGCCCACAATATAGATTACTAATAAGGCAGTTCATTTATGAAATATATAAAATCAGAGTTAAATAGCGGACGTCTAAATTACTGAGATGAAATATTCTAAGCATTACATGATCAAAATATTGTTCAATAGTTCTAAATGAATTACTGAAAATAAACTAGAGATCTATTAGTAATGTGCTAAGAAATATTACTATAGACAACTCCAAAATGGTAGTCAAAGGATACACTCATGTACATGGGACGGATTTTGATGAGAAGTTTGCTTTTGTAGCAAGACTTGAGTCGATAAAACTTATGTTGATGTTACATTTTTTTTTGGTGAGCTTCAATTTTATCAGATGGATGACAATAGTGCTTTCCTGAATGAGGTGTTACAAGAAGAAGTATATGTGGACCAAGCTAAAGTATATGAAAAAACAGATTATCCAAATCATGCATACCAATTGAAAAAGGCTCTCTGTGGATTGAAGCAAACCTCAAGAGCTTGGCATGAGAGGCTAATAAAGTTCTTGTTAAAGCATGGACATACATGAGATGGAATTGGTAAGAAAATGTTCATTAAGAATTGAAGAAATCAAATCATGATAAAACAGATAAATTTTGTTTCGATTTTCTTAGAAACCAGTCTCTTAAGAGGTTAAATTGTCCTATCTACCTCAACAATGCAAACAAATAAGCATTTTTATAGAGTCGGCCTTTTGTCTCCCTTGACTCATGGCTCTTCTCTCAATTTGTTTTATCACTTGAACTTGCTATTTTTCTCTCAAGTGTAAGATCACTATTTTCTTTCAACTCATCACTCATCATTCTTCTTTTTTTCTTTCTAAATTACTCTCAGTCTCCCTCTTTTCTTCTTGACTAACCCAAGTTACCATCTTGCATTATCATCATACTTTTATTTGGGCAGTCCATAGCAAAGTGCTATTTTTTGTTACATTTAGAGCATTCTGTTTGAGTTGAAGATGAACAATTTTGCTTCCAAGTTGAAGAAGAACTCGCAGCTGTTTGGGCAGCCCCGAGTTGAACCGTGGCTGTTTTGGCAACCCTGATTTGCTCTTTTATCTCTACTCTATTCGTCCATGAAGAGAATTAGAACGGGGCTGATTTGGTCTTTTTCAAGATTTGAATTTGGCCGAATTTGCCTATCTCATTTTCTCTTTGATTTGCCTTTTAATTTTCTCTGCATAGTACACCATATGACGAAAATGGTTGATTTTGTTGTTTCCAAGGTTGAAATTTTGCCAGAGCTCCCCCTTTCTTTTTCTCTTTAAATTGCCTTCCAATTTGTTTCAATAAAACACCATATCAACAAGTTCAATATGTTTAGCCCTTTCTATCTTTGGCCTAATTTCATCATTTAAGCCTGCCACAAACCTAGCTAAAGTAGTCAATTAGTCATCTAAGATTGACTAAACATTATTAACTCACCTTATGTCCTTAATCAACATACGTGTTGTTAAGGTGATCATATAGGCAAAGAATTTTAGAAAAGCTAAAAAGTTTTAAGAACCTAATTCACCCCAGGTTCATACCCTAAAAGGGTCTTTCAATTGGTATTAGGGCCTGGTCTCTTTTTGGTTGGATTAATATCCTAGGAGGGTCCTAGAGATCGAGTACAAATACAATTAAACTTTATGAGGATGACTACAACCATGTCTTATGCTTAATCAGGATATCCTAAGACAAATGAATTAATTAGTAGATTGAGACTAGGTCAACCAATTACTCATTTACTTTGTCCTGTCACAATGCCATGCTAGGGACCATTTGTGACTTATGGATACATACTCTACTAAGTATGTTTTCATTACCAATGTGAAATGAATGTACATGGCCACAAGTATAGACGAGTTAATGAGCTTTGTGTCAAGATTCAATTAATCTGGAAAATGTCTAAATTCATTGTATCTGACATTTATTTTATGAGAATAATAAAGCGTTAGTATTCAAATTAGAGAAAAAAAAACTAATAAGATAATGATTTCGTTTTTTGATTTTGGTTGGGATTATATGGGAGTTATTATGCGATAAAAACTCCTACTACCAAAAGAAGTGGGATTATGTGGGAGTTTGTATTCGAGAGAAACTCTCACGGCCTTTAAATACTTCTTTTGACGAAACCTTAAAAAATGGTTTTCAGCCGCTCTAAATCAATCACAACCAAATAATTCTACAGCCCCTTATCTCTCAAATTTTTGATCTCAGAAACATACAAGAGCTAGCACTCGCTTCTCGTGTCATCGCGTGGATACCAGTAGAGAACTAATTCATGAGGAACTAGTTGTGGTCACTGAATCTGACACGAAAACAACAGAGAAATTGTAAGCCTCTTTTCGTTGTATTCGGTTCTTATAGTATGAACGGATCCTTTCAGGGATGAATAATAGGTTTATTATGAATGTTTCTGCCTATGAATCCCTATAGTGGTGTTAGAGCCTTGTTCATACTATGTTTGAATTCAATTGTGTTCATCACAATTAATACATTTATTAATCTGGATTTGATGTGTATGTGTGAAACAGAATAATTGTTTTTCCGTGATTCTGATGTATGCGATATGCATGTATGTTTGTTAATCTGTTCATATGCTGAATAGTATATTAATATGCATGATATGATATGTTATTAATTCAATTAATGATGTATAAATTATTTTATGTTTATGATTTGTAATTAATTTAATTGATAATGCATAAACTATTTCGGCATATGATTTATAACTCAATTATACAAGTACGGCGATGGAGGGTAAAATTGGGGCAGGAATTCATTCCATGAGTTGAAGGGAAATCATAAGGAAAATTGGAACTGCCCATTGGATCCTATCAAGGGGGCGCCTCTATATGACGTTGTATTTGTACTCGTTACTTGCTTATGATATTCCTTATGTGGGTTATAGCATGGTGAATAGCATATCCCACTATACCCTTCTGTTTATACATTTATTGGATTGTATATTTTATAATATGGCTTGCGAGTGATTTTTCAATCTTGTTTTTGCCTATGAATCCCTACAGTGGTCTCAGAGCCTTGTTCATACTATCTGAATTTAATTGTGTTCATCGCAACCAATACATATATTAATATGGATTTGATATTTGTATGTGTGAAACAGAATAATTGTTTTTCCGTGATTCTGATGTATGCGATATGTATGTTTGTTAATCTGTTCATATGCTGAATAGTATATTAATAAGCATGATATGATCTATTATTAATTCAATTAATGATGTATACATTATTTATGTTTATGATCTGTTATTAATTTAATTGATAATGCATAAACTGTTTCGGCATATGATTTATAATTCGATTATACAAGTACGGCGATTGAGGGGTGAAATTGGGGCAGAAATTCATTCCATGAGTTGAAGGGAAATCATAAGGAAAATTGGGACTGCCCATTGGATCTTATCAAGGGGGCGCCGCCATACGACGTCGTATTTGTACTCGTTAGTTGCTTATGATATGCTTTATGTGGGTTATAGCATGGTGAATAGCATATCCCAATATACCATTCTGTTTATACATTTATTGGGTTGTATATTTTATAATATGGCCTGCGAGTGGTTTTTTCAATCTTGTTTCTGCTTATGAATCCCTACAGTGGTGTCAGAGCCTTGTTCATACCATCTGAATTTGATTGTGTTGATCACAACAAATGCATATATTAATCTGGATTTGATATGTGTATGTGTGAAATAGAATAATTGTTTTCCCGTGATTCTGATGTATGCGATATGTATGTTTGTTAATCTGTTCATATGCTGAATAGTATATTAATATGCATGATATGATCTGTTATTAATTCAATTATTGATGTATAAATTATTTATGTTTATGATCTGTTATTAATTTAATTGATAATGCATAAACTGTTTCGGCATATGATTTATAATTAGATTATACAAGTACGACGATGGAGGGGTGAAATTTGGGCAGAAATTCATTCCATGAGTTGAAGGGAAATCATAAGGAAAATTGGGAATCGGAGGGGAGTAGCCCGGTGGGGAGCTCCTCTTCCTGGGACTGAGAGGTCCCAGGTTCTTTACCAGGCCACAGCGCCTAAAATAACTAACCCCCCTCCCCAAAAAAAAGAAGGAAAATTGGGACTGCCCATTGGACCCTATCAAGGGGGTGCCGCCATATGTCGTCGTATTTGTACTCGTTACTTTCTTATGAGATTCTTTATGTGGGTTATAGCATGGTGAATAGCATGTCCCACTATACCCTTCTGTTTATATATTTATTGGGTTGTATATTTTATAATATGGCATGCGAGTCATTTTTCAATCTTGTAAAATTGTAATTGCTTTATTAGAATATTTTCATTACATTAGATGAAGGCTTTGATTGCCCATGTAATTATGTAACAAGACTGGAATGACGCTGGATCGAAGACAATAATCATGTGATGTATATTGTTTTAGATTGACCATTGTCTTCCACAAGGCTCGTGGGAGTCATCATAGGATTAGACCATGCTATCTCAGATTTATATTTATTTATATTATCTTATGCATGTGATGCTTAATTTTTGTCTAAAGGGGTCAAACAAAGAAACTCATCAGCATATAAAATTGATTTTAATTATGTCTTAAAGTGCCTACCATTTTTAAGCACTTATGAAGCTTGGATCTGTTGGAGTTTACATTTGATATAGGTACTCAATTAGATTGGGCAGGCTCAATTGGATTGGGCGTTCGATTGGATTAGGCCAAATGACCCAGTCGACGGAACCGACTGGTCACTCCGATCGGCCGAGAACCATTTCTCCGGTCGACCGGACCAGTAGGATCAGGTCAAAACCAGCAATGTCTTGTGTTAGAGGGTCTCTGTGTGTAAGGGAATAGTGGGGATGTGGAGTTAGTGGGTTATTCCACTAACACCACAAAATGATGAAATGTTTATCATTCTACACATTCAAGTGTGGTTAATTTTCTCTCTATTCTTACTACTTCTCCTAACCGAAACTCAAGAAGCAAAAAATTGGGATTTTTCCTTTTTTGATTTTACACACTCTCAAGAACAACTAAAGAGAAGAAAATATGATTTTCTCATCTATACTTTGTGGTTCAAGGAAAAGTGTTTTTCAAACTTCGGAGTTCTTCGGACTAGCATCTGAGATGCGTAGTAACAAGCCGGAGTCTGAAGGCTCCTGGTGGTGATTCTTAGTAGCAGAATACGGGGAACGTCGATTAGATCAACATAAAGGTATAACTTCTATCACAAAGTTCTTGTTCTTTCTCGTGAGTAGATCTTTTAAAGAAACGTAATCCCGTGCTATTTATTTCCGCTGTGTTTTTGGGATTACGAATTTTTCCTTCAAGTGGTATCATAGCCTATCACGAGAACCCAATATATGTGTTATCATGATTTTAGTAGTCTGATAATGCATGTCATATGATGTCTTTGCCTTTGTACAGCCTCTGGGAAGTCGTTTAAGTGTTAAACGAATCCCATAACGAATTGTAAATTTTTCTTTTTTGGCTATTTTCTATTTTTGGAAAAAGTTCGGTCGACCGGAAGAGGTTCACGGCAGACTGAACATGTGTTAGAAAATGGGATTTTGCTACTGCCTAAATTTCGGCCAACCAGTGAGCAATCACAGTCGACCAAGGCTAGTCTGTTTTTAGGCCGGTCGATCAGAAATGTTCTGGGTCGACCGAGTGGCCCATTGTTTACTCTGTTTTGGCTAGTGCCTTATAGCGGTCGATCGAAAAGGGGCAGACAGTGTATATTTGAGCTCTTAGCATGATTTTGTGTTTGTTTTGAGCATCATGCATATTAATAAAATAGCATTTGACGCAGTGGTTTTATTATAATACGGCATGCGTGTCGTGCCTTCTCTTATCAAATTCTTGTTGTAATTTTAATGTCGAATGTAACTCGACAATTCTTTCAATTATGTAAAAGTATAGAATATGATTTTATATTTTACATATGTAACAGGTGATGAAGAAAGACGTCTATCAGATGGAGGTAACCACAAGGAGGCGGAAGACAATATATAGGTTTTATTGTTTTTCACCTTTAGATTGACCTAGGATTTTTCGTTGGCTCGGAAAATCCGTATAGGGGCTATTACTATGTCACAGTTTATTTACTGTTTCATGTATTTTGCATGAGATGCCTGATGCATGTTTACAGTATTTTTAGCATGCGATGCATATTCAACGCATACAATAGATTATACACCGTTTGGTGAGACAAATTTTAAAAATCCCTAAAATTTTAAATATTCCTAAAATTTTAAATATTAAGTTTATTGTATTCCAAGTGGGGTCGTTGTCAAAGCCATGATCAACGGTAGTGTGAACTTCCGCGTGGAATAAGCGCCTGTTTATCCTTGTGAGGCGCGAAGGATAAGTTAGTGATATCCTCCCGTCAACCTTGGGTTATACATAACTGGATTACCTCAATGGTTGAGAATCCGCAGGCAAAAGGGTTAAGATGTGCATTTATGTGATTAGCAAGTGTCGCATAATTGATGTGATTAGCAAGTGTTGCTTACCTAAAGCGTCTTGTTGAGTATAGTAGCCAAAGCTGGCTTGAGAATGACGAAATATGGATCTTGGTTCTACTAGACAGTTTTGAACTTTTCGAATGAATACTTGAGGGTTATTCATTTGAAGAAAATAGTGGGAGAATCATTAAATAAAGTCCTTTTAATGATTTTAAAATATGACAACTAAAATTTTGCAAATTCTTCTCTGTAGATAAAATGGCAAATGCAATCGTTGCATCAAACTCATTATCATTGCGATCCGTCCTTGAGAATGACAAACTTAAGGGAGGAAACTTCCTCGACTGGTACAAGAACTTGAGAATCGTTCTCAAGCACGAGAAAAAGTTGTATGTTCTCGAGGAACAAATTCCATATCCAACAGCCGCGAGGGCTCTGGCCGCTGAAAGAAATGCTAATCGTAAGCACTTAGATGACGCCTTAGATGTGTCTAGTCTTATGTTAGTGACCATGACCTCTGAGCTTCAGAAGCAACATGAGAAATTGGGAGCTTTCGATATGATTAATCATTTAAGGCAACTCTTTCATGGTCAAGCCCGCCAAGAGAGATTTGATGTGTCGAAGTCTCTGTTTCAGTTCAAAATGACAGAGGGAACACCAGTCGGAACTCACGTTCTGAAAATGATCGGCTATATTAAGAGCTTCGAAAGACTGGGATTTTCTCTGGGCCGGGGAGCTATCCACTAATTTGATTCTGCAATCGTTGCATGAATTATTCAGCCAGGTTGTATTAAACTTCAACATGAATGAGATAGACAAACCTCTCCCAAAATTGTTGAACCTGTTGAGGACTGCCGAGAAGGAAATAGGCAAGTCCAATGCCATTTACATGGTCAGCAAGAATAGGGGCAAGTGTTTAAGTAAGACTAAGGGCAAACCTAACCATTCCGAGAAATCACTGATGCCCACGGACGCTGTGGAAAAGGATGTAAATTGTTTCCATTGTGGACAGAAAGAACATTGGAAGATAAACTGTCCTAGTTTTCTTATTGGTAAAAAGCTTGGAAAGGGAGCAAGTGTTGCTTCTGGCTCAGGTATTTATGTTATTTAAATCAACTTGTCTACTACTAATTCCTCTTGGGTATTAGATACCAGATGTGGTTCTCACATTTGCATGAATGTACAGGGACTACAAAGGAGTAGAGAGCTGGCAAAAGGCAACGTGGACCTACGTGTTGACAATGGAGCAAGAGTTGCTACATTAGCTGTTGGAACATATAGTCTTAATTTGTCTTCTGAAATTGTTCTAGATTTAGACAGCTGTCTTTATGTACCTACGTTAACAAAGAATATTATTTCGATATCTTGTTTGGACAAGATGGGTTTTGAAATTCATATTAAAAACCAACGAATGTTGTTATCGTTAAATGATGTCTTTTATTGTAGTGATACGTTGGTGAATGGTTTATACTTGCTAGACCTAGAGCCACCAGTTTATAACATAAATACAAAAAGGATAAAGACTAAATAGTCTAATCCTACATACCCCTGGCATTGTCATTTAGGCCATATAAACGAAAACCGCATTTCCAAACTCCATAAAGATGGATTGTGGGAATCATTTGATTTTGAATCATATGATACATGCGAACCTTGTTTAATGGGTAAGATGACTGCTTCTCCTTTTACTAGAACTGGAGAACGAGCAAAGGAGTTGTTGCAACTAATACATAGTGATGTATGTGGTGTTAGTAGTGCCCTATGACCATTAGCATATGTTGTACATTTTATATATTTTGAGCATGTCATTTGAATAGTTAATTTTTCTTTTGAACATCAAATATGTGATATGATAGTAAAACTCACTATCTTATACAATTACTATTCTAATTGTCCCTAGTTTTATGTAATGTTCCATACAATGAAATAAAACTAGTATGATGTTTGATTGATAATTATGTTTTACTGATTATGTGTAATAGATTCAAATCATATCATAGATACAATATATTGGGATATATTGTATTGGACGTGATCCGAAAGAGAAGTAATACTTCATGGTTCTTTAGTCAAAAGTATTACTTCCTCAATAGTATTTGGAATCCTTAGGCTTAATATCTCCATCATTTTCAACATGAATTAAGTTGTGTTTTGACTCAGTCGGACGTTACTTTTAATCGAGTAATTAATATGACTGATGATCGGATGTAGTATCCTGTCATGGCTTGAATGTGAGAGGCATCGTAAGGGATTTGTCCCTCTCTTATTAGAGAGAGATATCCATGGGCCCCTAGATAGGGAAGACTGTTTAAATGTATGGTCGTGCTCAAATGTATTTAATAAAGTGGTTATTAAATACTATTTGTTGGAACAGTCTACCTGGAGATCGAGCATAAATAAAATTAAGCTTTATAAGAGTGACAACTACCATGCCTTATGCTTAATTTGGATATCGCGAGACAAAAAGATTAAATAGTGGATTGATATTAGGTTCCACCGTACATTCATTCACTCTGGGTAGTCACAATGTCCTGCTAGGGACCGCTTGTGATCTATGAACGCATAATATTGCTAAGTTTGTTTTTATTTCCATTGTGATATGAACTTATAGGGTCAGACGCATAGACGAGTTAAAGAGCTTCATGTCCAGATTCAATGAATCTAGAATGTGTCTAGGTTCATTGTATCTTACATTTATTTTTCTGAGAATAATAACATTTTATTATTCGAATCAGAAATTAAGGATGGGCATTTTCGGTATTTAGCTTTCATTGGGATTACATGGGAGTTATTATGCGAGAAAAACTCCCACTACCAGAAGAGGTTTGAATGTCATTACTATAAAGGCTGAAGAGACAAAGAAGCCTTCCAAGAATGCAAGGCACAAGGATCAAACACACCTAATAGCATTTGAAGGCAAAATACATAATTGGAAGGAAAACGGTTGAAAGGGTATTTTAGTCATTTGATAATTAAAGTCTATTCTAGCATGAATAGAGCTACGTTTTGGAATCCTTAGACCTTTTGTCTTCATCCTTTCCAGCATGAATAGAGCTACGTTTTGACTCAGTCGGACGTTACTTTTAGCCGAGTAATTAAAACGACTGATGATCGGATGTAGTATCCTATCATGGCTTGAATGTGAGAGGAATTGTAAGAGATTTGTCCCCCTCTTATTAGAGAGAGATATCCATGGGCCCCTCGATAGGGAAAACTGTTTAAATGCATGGCCGTTCTCAAATTTATTTAATAAAGTGGTTATTAAATACTAATTATTGGAACAGTCTGCCTGACGATCGAGCATAAATACAATTAAGCTTTATAAGGGTGACAACTACCATGCCTTATGCTTAATTTGGATATCGCGAGAAAAAAGGGATTAAATAGTGTGTGACACCCCCAACCCCTCCGCTAGGGTCCACTGCGGCTGAGTAGGGTGTCTGCGTGCCTCTCGGCACTAACATATTAAAAATTTCAAATGCTCGGAGGCAAAATAACAAAACAAGAAATACATAATATAGAAAAGTTATCTCTTACAAGGTAACCACTAAAACACGTAATTCTTATAGGTGAATATTGTTAGTAGTGCCCTAGGACCATTAGCACATGTTGTGCGTTTTATTATCTTTTGAGCATGTAATTGAATAGTTAATTTTGCTTTTGATTATCAAATGTGTGATTTGATAGTAAAACTTATTAGCGTATGTAATTACTATTCTAGAAGTCCCTAGTTATATGTAATGCTTAATTACTATGAAATAAAACTAGTATGATTGTTGATTGATGATCTTGTTTTACTGATCATGTGTAATGGATACAAATCACATCATAGATGCAATATATAGGGATACATTGTATTGGACGTGATCCGTCAGAAAAGTAATACTTCATGGTCTTAAGTCATAAGTATTACTTCCTCAATACTATTTTAGAATCCTTAGACCTTATGTCTTCATTGATTCTAGTATGAATGGAGCCACGTTTTGACTCAGTCGGACGTTACTTGTAACAGAGTAATCAATACGACTGATGATCGGATGTAGTGTCCTATCATAGCTTGAATGTGAGAGACATTGTAAGGAATTTGTCCCTCTCTATTATTAGCGAGAGATATCCATGGGACCCTCGATAGGGAAAGTCTGTTTAAATGCATGGCCGTGCTCAAATGTATTTGATAAAGTGGTTATCAAATGCTATTTGTCGAAACAGTCTACCTGGAGATCGAGCATAAATACAATTACGCTTAATAAGGGTGACGACCACCATGCCTTATGCTTAATTAGGATATCGCGAGACAAATGGATTAAATAGTAGATTGATATTAGGTTCCGTTGTAAATTCATTCACTTTGGGTAGTCACAATGTCCTGCTAGGGGCCGCTTGTGATTTATGAACTCACACTACTACTAAGTGTGTTTTCATTGCTACTGTGAGATGAACCTACAAGGTCACACGCATAGACGAGCTAACGAGCTTCATGTCCAGATTCAATGAATCTAGAATGTGTCTAGGTTCATTGTATCTGACATTCACCTTTTTGAGAATGATAAAGCGTTATCATTCGAATTAGAGATAAGGGGCATTTTTGGTATAGCTGGGATTACGTGGGAGTCATTATCCGATAAACACTCCCACTACCAGCAGAATTCTAGGGAACGTGGGAGTTAGAGACTCCCACTGCCGAGAGGAGTTGGGGATGTAAGAGTTGGTTATGGGAACAAACTTTCACACCCTATATAATTATGTCTTGGCCGAAACCCTAGGGTAAGGTTTTTTCAGCCGCAACCTTTGCCATTCTGTGAAATCTGATTTCAGTTTTGGTCTCCCTTTTTCTCTCTAATTTCCGAAAATCAGAAAGACGAAGAGCTAGCACTCGCCGCCAGTTTCGTCGCTTGGACACCGGTAGAGGGATATTCCGCAAAGGGAATTCCGTTTGGTGGCAGCAACACATCCAAGAAACATCATCCTCCATTCAAGAAGTAGCTTCTTGAATCCAAGAAACGTAAGTTTTTCCGCTGTTTTTCGATTCGTTTACGTATGAGCGGATCCTTCAGGGGAGGATCCATGGGTGTTTGGAACGAGTTTCCGCCCATGAATCCCTTCAAATATGATACATAAAGGTTTCCAAAAGCATGACAGAATATAGCAAATGCCTTCCTCAAACTCCAAGTAGAGATTCCCACAAGGTTCATGGATCCATTTCCTGAACCAGCTTTATCTGAAAACATGTCATAAAAACACGTGTGAGCCAGAATGCTCAGTGAGTTCGCGTGTGTGTTAGTGTATTTTCAAGAATCTTTTAGTGAATGCATGCATATGCTTTTCAAAAATATTCTCAGTGCGAACAAATCCATTTTCCATTGAGTTTCAAAATCATATGCAAAAACACATGAGAGGTAGAGGCGCAGTCGAAAAGTCTGAACAAATCAAGACATATCAATGTAGCCTCTAAACCCGAGTTTCCAAAATAATTTTCAAATCAAAGTCGGGCTCACAGAGACAAGTCCGGATCCCGAAGTCATTACCAGCCTCACACCAGTACGAGCTCGAATTTCATACCTTATGCCTCCCCAAACACAAAACCAGGCTACGAAATCTGGGGCACCTACCAGCTCGCACCTGGTGACTAACTCCAACGTCAAGCCCCTCCTGACTCGCCGCAGAGCAGCCGAACACCACAAAACGATGTTCCACACAAATAAACGCAATACTGGTTGGGTCGAACCCTCCCCGAATACTACGCCCCCTTTCACGTGGTACCACAATCCAGAGTCTATAAATTTGAATTTATATCCGCGAATTATTTATGTCATGTTTTATGTGATATTAGCATGGTGAATAGCATGGCCTACTATACCTCTTGTTTTACATGTTTGGTTTGTAATTTTATAAATACGACTTGCGAGTCGTTTTTCTTTATGATGTAAAATTGTAACTGCTTTCTTAGATTAGTTTTATTACTTCACATTGAAGGCTGGGTATGCCCATGCAATCATGTAACAAGACCGGAGGACATAGGATCGAAGACTACATTCATGAGATGAATACAGACTTAGATTGACCCTTGACTCCCACAAGGCTCGTGGGAGTCATTATAGGAATAGGCCATGCTATATCACATTTACATTTTCGCTCCATATCCTGCGTGTGATGTTTATTTTATGTCTGGATGGATTTATTTTAGACGTCACATCAAATGGTTTTAATTAAGTCTTAAAGTGCCTACCATAACCTAAGCACTCCATAAGCTTGGATCATCATTTTTCTTCTTGCCAAAGCAACAGATAAAGTGGTTACCTAAGTAAAAGGAGATGGGAAAATAGTGATTTCCATAATGCTTAGACATGGTTCGACTTAACTAGGCTATCAAAATAGTTTTGGGCCTAGGGCATAAAATGGGAAATAGCCGGGACATATCGATGTCATTCCCATTAGATGATTTTACTTTAATTGTGGGTGTTAAGCCAAAGCTTTCCTATAACTATTGTAAAATGTTTTTCCCCACCATTATCAAGTGTTGAAATTGTGGAAAATGTTTTTGCTCAAAAACTAATAACTTTGCAATTAACTTAATATAGATAATGGCAACCAATTCATCACACAATTCACTGCGATCCGTCCTTGAGAAGGAAAAACTTAGCGGGACCAATTTCCTTGATTGTGCCCGCAACTTAAGGATTGTCCTTAGCGAGAAAGAAAGTCATGACGTTCTTGAAACGAACATTCCTGAACAGCCTAAAAATAACGCCCCTAGAGCTCAAAGAGATACTTGGAAGAAGCATTTTGATGACTCTAACGATGTGACTTGTCTCATGTTAGTCACAATGAGCCCTGACCTTCAAAAACAGCTTTGAAGGAGTTGAGGCTTTCCGAGATGATGGGCCACTCAAGGAAATGTTCCAAGAGCAAGCTCGTCATGAAAGATTCCTCACAACTAAGGCGTTAAATAGTTGCAAATGGCCCCAGGAACCTCTGTCAGTGCACATGTTCTTAAGATGAAGGGCTATTTTGACCAACTTGAGAAGCTTGGAGCTACCATAGGTCATGACATGGCCACAGATATGATCTTGGGCTCACTCCCACCGGAGTATGACCAATTCGTTATGAATTTCAACATGCATACCATGGAGAAGACCATACATGAAATACACTGGATGCTCAAGCAGCTGAACCCGAACATTAAGAAGACCCTCGAAGTCTTAATGGTTCAAAAAAGGGGAATTTCAAGAAGAAAGGCAAGGGAAAGCCCATGGCCAAGAAAGGCAAAGGCAAAGGCAATGACAAGCCCAAGCCCCAGCCCAAAGCCAAGGCACCAAAAGAAGGAGTTTGCTTCCATTGCAATGAACCAGGTCATTGGAAGCGGAACTGCAAGCTCTATTTGGAAGAGAAGAAAAAGGGAAAGGCCAATTTGACTGTCTCTCCAGGTATTTATGTTATAGAAATTAACATGTCTGCTCCTACTTCATGGGTATTAGATACCGGTTGTGGATCTCACATTTGTGCAAATGTGCAGGGGTTCAAAAGGAGTAGATCACCGGCAAAAGGAGAAGTGGACCTCGAGTAGCAAACGGAGCAAGAGTTGTTGCCCGTAGCTACCGGGACATTTAATTTAGTTCTCGCAAGTGGCCTTATTATAGAACTCGGATAATTGTTTGTATGTTCCAACTTTGAGTAGGAATATTATTTCAATTTCTGCTTTGGATATTGAAGGTTTTGAAATTAATATTTTGAATAAGATTTGCACCATTCATAAAGATCGTATCTATTATGGAGATGCCTCTTTGATGAATGGGCTTTATATTCTTAACCTCGATGATTCCATTAAAAGGCCCATCTATAACATTAATACTAAAAGGTTTAAATCAAATGACTTAAACCAAACCTACTTTTGGCACTCGTCGTTTGGGCCACATAAACGAGAAGCGCATATCAAAACTCCATACGGATGGAATTTTAACATCATTTGACTTAGAGTCTTATGAGACGTGTGAATCTTGCTTGTTGGGCAAAAATGACTAAAGCTCCCTTTACTCGGACAAAGTGAGAGAGCTTCCGATTTGTTGGGCCTCATACATACGGATGTTTGTGGACCAATAAACACTAGTGCTAGAGGAGGGTTTCGATACTTTCATCACATTCACGGATGATTTCAGTAGATATGGCTACGCTCTATCTAATGAAACATAAATCGAATCTTTTAGAAGATTCAAAGAGTTTCAAAATGAAGTACAAAATCAACTTGGTAAAAGTATTAAGATACTTCGATCGGATCGAGGTGGCGTAATACCTTAACCAAGAGTTTGACGAACATCTTAGTGGTTGTGGAATTGTTTCACAATTAACTCCCCCCGGCACACCACAATGGAATGGCGTGTCGTAACGGAGGAATCGCACCTTATTAGATATGGTTCGATCTATGATGAGTCAAACAAGTCTTCCAATGTCCTTTTCGGGCTACGCCCTAGAAACTGCTGCATTTATATTAAATAGAGTTCCTTCTAAAACGGTTCGTAAAACTCCATATGAGATATGGACTGGGAAACGACCTAGTTTGTCCTTTCTCAAAATTTGGGGATGCGAGGCGTATGTAAAACGCTTGTTATCCGATAAACTCGCCCTAAATCTAACAAGTGTTTGTTTGTGGGATATCCTAAAGAAACTAAAGGATATTACTTCTATCTTCCATCGAGAACAAAGTGTTTGTTGCTCGTAATGGTTTATTCCTTGAAAGGGAATTTATTTTCCAAAGAGGATAGTGGGAGTAAGATCCATCTTGAGGAAATTCAAGATCCCCAAACAACATCCGAACCAACTTTAGAAGTTCAAGCAAGCTCACGTGCTAATACCGAGCTTCAATCTTTGACACAAGGCCCAAGGAGGTCGAGCCTGCACATCAACAACTCGAGAGATATGGATTTCATGGATCGATGATCATCAGAGTTGAACCGATTGATCAAGATGAACCCACCACCTACAAAGAGGCAATTCGTAGTTCCGAGTCGGATAAGTGGCTAGAAGCTATGAAGTCCGAGATGCAATCCATGTACGACAACCAAGTATGGACTTTGCTGACCCACCCGAAGCGGTGCAAGGTCATTGATAACAAATGGTGTTATAAAAAGAAGACCGACATGGATGGTAATGTACACACTTTTAAATCGCGACTAGTAGTTAAAGGTTATAGACAAGTTCATGGTATTGACTATGACGAAACCTTTTCCCCTGTCGTGATGATAAAGTCAATTAGGATTTTACTTGCCATAGCCGCATATTATGACTATGAGATATATGGCAAATGGATGTTAAGACTGCGTTTCTTAATGGAAACCTTCTCGAGGATGTGTAGATGACACAACCTGAGGGGTTTGTTGATCCAACAAATCCTAGCAAAGTGTGTAAGCTTCAAAGGTCCATTTATGGATTGAAGCAAGCATCTCGAAGCTGGAATCGTCGCTTTGATGAACGTATTAAAGAATTCGGTTTCATAAAAAACGAAGACGAGCCTTGTGTTTATAAGAAAGTAACTAATAATGCAGTAGTGATCCTTGTGCTTTATGTGGACGACATCTTACTGATTCGAAATGACATCCCCACATTACAAAGCGTAAGAGCTTGGTTGGGGAAGTGCTTTTCCATGAAAGACTTAGGCGAGGCTACATACATTTTGGGTATTAGAATCTATAGAGATAGATCTAACAAAATGATCGGGCTCTGAGCGCAGTGGATACATTGACAAGGTACTCGAAACGGTTCGACTTTGCAAGACTCCAAAAAGTGATTCTTGCCCATGTCACATGGCGTTAAACTCAAAGCAGAACTCAAGGACCTTCCACAAGGGAGGACTAAGAGCGCATGAGTAAGATCCCATATGCTTCGGCCATTGGGTCTATTATGTACGCCATGATATGTACTCGCCCTGGGATGTCTCATTTTTCTTTTAAGTATGACTAGCAGATATCAATCTGACCTCAGTGAGTCACATTGGATCTGCAGTCAAGAGCATTCTTAAGTACTTGAGAAGGACTAAAGATATGTTCTTAGTTTACTGGAGGTCGTGAAGGAAGTCTCGGTTATAAATGGTTACACAGACGCAAGCTTCCGGACCGACGTGAGACGATTATAGATCGTAATCTGGGTTTTGTGTTTTGTTTGAATGGAGGTGCTGTGAGCTGGAAGAGCTCAAAGCAAGAAACCGTGGGCCGACTCTACAATGTAAGCTCGAGTATCTAGTCGCTCTCAAGCAACTAAAGAAGCTCGTTTGGATCGGGAAGTTTGTTGATGAACTAGGTGTTGTCCCTAGCATTGTGAACCCCAGTGGACCTCTATTGTGATAAGTACCGGTGCCATTTCACAAGCTAAGGAACCTAGATCTCACCAACGATCCAAACACATTCTCAGGCGTTTCCATCTGATTAGAGAGATCATCGACAGAGGAGACGTTAGTATTTGCAAAGTTCATACAGACGACAACATTGCGGATCCATTGACCAAGCCACTCCCATCACCCCTAAACATGAGAGTCATACTAGGTCAATGGGATTGAGGATCATGTATGATTGGACCTAGGGCAAGTGGGAGATTGTTAGTAGTGCCCTAGGACCATTAGCACATGTTGTGCGTTTTATTATCTTTTGAGCATGTAATTGAATAGTTAATTTTGCTTTTGATTATCAAATGTGTGATTTGATAGTAAAACTCATTAGCGTATGTAATTACTATTCTAGAAGTCCCTAGTTATATGTAATGCTTAATTACTATGAAATAAAAACTAGTATGATTGTTGATTGATGATCTTGTTTTTACTCGATCATGTGTAATGGATACAAATCACATCATAGATGCAATATATAGGGATACATTGTATCGACGTGATCCGTCGGAGAAGTAATACTTCATGGTCTTAAGTCATAAGTATTACTTCCTCAATACTATTTTAGAATCCTTAGACCTTATGTCTTCATTGATTCTAGTATGAATGGAGCCACGCTTTTGACTCGACTCGGACGTTACTTGTAACAGAGTAATCAATACGACTGATGATCGGATGTAGTGTCCTATCATAGCTTGAATGTGAGAGACATTGTAAGGAATTTGTCCCTCTCTATTATTAGAGAGAGATATCCATGGGCCCCTCGATAGGGAAAGTCTGTTTAAATGCATGGCCGTGCTCAAATGTATTTGATAAAGTGGTTATCAAATGCTATTTGTCGAAACAGTCTACCTGGAGAACGAGCATAAATACAATTAAGCTTAATAAGGGTGACGACCACCATGCCTTATGCTTATTTAGGATATCGCGAGACAAAGGGATTAAATAGTAGATTGATAGTAGGTTCCGTTGTAAATTCATTCACTTTGGGTAGTCACAATGTCCTGCTAGGGGCCGCTTGTGATTTATGAACTCACACTACTACTAAGTGTGTTTTCATTGCCACTGTGAGATGAACCTACAGGGTCACACGCATAGACGAGCTAACGAGCTTCATGTCCAGATTCAATGAATCTAGAATGTGTTTAGGTTCATTGTATCTGACATTCACCTTTCTGAGAATGATAAAGCGTTATCATTCGAATTAGAGATAAGGGGCATTTTTTGTATAGTTGGGATTACGTGGGAGTCATTATCCGATAAAGACTCCCACTACCAGCAGAATTCTAGGGAACGTGGGAGTTAGAGATTCCCACTGCCGAGAGGAGTTGGGGATGTAAGAGTTGGTTATGGGAACAAACTCTCACACCCTATATAATTATCTCTTGGCCGAAACCCTAGGGTAAGGATTTTTCAGCCGCAACCTTTGCCATTCTCTGAAATCTGATTTCAGTTTTGGTCTCCCTTTTTCTCTCTAATTTCCGAAAATCAGAAAGACGAAGAGCTAGCACTCGCCGCCCGTTTCGTCGCGTGGACACCGGTAGAGGGATATTCCGCAAAGGGAATTCCGTTTGGTGGCAGCAACACATCCAAGAAACATCATCCTCCATTCAAGAAGTAGCTTCTTGAATCCAAGAAACGTAAGTTTTTCCGCTGTTTTTCGATTCGTTTACGTATGAGCGGATCCTTCAGGGGAGGATCCATGGGTGTTTGGAACGAGTTTCCGCCCATGAATCCCATCAAATATGATACATAAAGGTTTCCAAAAGCATGACAGAATATAGCAAATGCCTTCCTCAAACTCCAAGTAGAGATTCCCACAAGGTTCATGGATCCATTTCCTGAACCAGCTTTATCTGAAAACATGTCATAAAAACACGTGTGAGCCAGAATGCTCAGTGAGTTCGCGTGTGTGTTAGTGTATTTTCAAGAATCTTTTAGTGAATGCATGCATATGCTTTTCAAAAATATTCTCAGTGCGAACAAATCCATTTTCCATTGAGTTTCAAAATCATATGCAAAAACACATGAAAGGTAGAAGCGCAGTCGAAAAGTCTGAACAAATCAAGACATATCAATGTAGCCTCCAAACCCGAGTTTCCAAAATAATTTTCAAATCAAAGTCGGGCTCACAGAGACAAGTCCGGATCCCGTAGTCATTACCAGCCTCACACCAGTACGAGCTCGAATTTCATACCTTATGCCTCCCCAAGCACAAAACCAGGCTACGAAATCTGGGGCACCTACCAGCCCAATAAGAACTACTAATGATCCAATCACATGTCTGCAAGTAATTAATTATCTTAGGCTTATTTGCATATAAACATTAAGTAGAGGGACCAACCAACATTCCCAAAGAAATCCTGTCCCTAAGCTCTGATACCATCTGTGACACCCCCAACCCCTCCGATAGGGTCCACTGCGGCTGAGTAGGGTGTCTGCATGCCTCTCGGCACTAACATATTCAAAATCTCAAATGCTCGGAGGCAAAATAACAAAACAAGAAATACATAATATAGAAAAGTTATCTCTTACAAGGTAACCACTAAAACACGTAATTCTTATAGGTGAATATGATACATAAAGGTTTCCAAAAGCATGACAGAATATAGCAAATGGCTTCCTCAAACTCCAAGTAGAGATTACCGCAAGGTTCATGGATCCATTTCCCGAACCAGCTTTATCTGAAAACATGTCATAAAAACACGTGTGAGCCAGAAAGCTCAGTGAGTTCGCGTGTGTGCTAGTGTATTTTCAAGAATCTTTTAGTGAATGCATGCATATGCTTTTCAAAAATATTCTCAGTGCGAACAAATCCATTTTCCATTGAGTTTCAAAATCATATGCAAAAACACATGAAAGGTAGAGGCGCAGTCGAAAAGTCTGAACAAATCAAGACATATCAACGTAGCCTCTAAACCCGAGTTTCCAAAATAATTTTCAAATCAACGTCGGGCTCGCAGAGACAAGTCCTGATCCCGAATTCATTACCAGCCTCACACCAGTACGAGCTCGAATTTCATACCTTATGCCTCCCCAAGCACAAAACCAGGCTACGAAATCTGGGGCACCTACCAGCCCAATAAGAACTACTAATGATCCAATCACATGTCTGCAAGTAATTAATTATCTTAGGCTTATTTGCATATAAACATTAAGTAGAGGGACCAACCAACATTCCCAAAGAAATCCTGTCCCTAAGCTCTGATACCATCTGTGACACCCCCAACCCCTCCGATAGGGTCCACTGCGGCTGAGTAGGGTGTCTGCATGCCTCTCGGCACTAACATATTCAAAATCTCAAATGCTCGGAGGCAAAATAACAAAACAAGAAATACATAATATAGAAAAGTTATCTCTTACAAGGTAACCACTAAAACACGTAATTCTTATAGGTGAATATGATACATAAAGGTTTCCAAAAGCATGACAGAATATAGCAAATGGCTTCCTCAAACTCCAAGTAGAGATTACCACAAGGTTCATGGATCCATTTCCCGAACCAGCTTTATCTGAAAACATGTCATAAAAACACGTGTGAGCCAGAAAGCTCAGTGAGTTCGCGTGTGTGCTAGTGTATTTTCAAGAATCTTTTAGTGAATGCATGCATATGCTTTTCAAAAATATTCTCAGTGCGAACAAATCCATTTTCCATTGAGTTTCAAAATCATATGCAAAAACACATGAAAGGTAGAAGCGCAGTCGAAAAGTCTGAACAAATCAAGACATATCAATGTAGCCTCCAAACCCGAGTTTCCAAAATAATTTTCAAATCAAAGTCGGGCTCACAGAGACAAGTCCGGATCCCGTAGTCATTACCAGCCTCACACCAGTACGAGCTCGAATTTCATACCTTATGCCTCCCCAAACACAAAACCAGGCTACGAAATCTGGGGCACCTACCAGCCCGCACCTGGTGACTAACTCCAACGTCGAGCCCCTCCTGACTCGCCGCAGAGCAGCCGAACACCACAAAACGATGTTCCACACAAATAAACGCAATACCGGTTGGGTCGAACCCTCCCCGAATACTACGCCCCCTTACACGTGGTACCACAATCCAGAGTCTATGCGTTCTACACCAGCAGAAGAGGTCCTAGCACAGGTGACTAGCCATGTACAGTGCAATCCACTGACGCTTCAGGCTATCAAATCAATTTTGAATCGTATCCAAATCAAACATGGTCGGAATGGGGTTTTAATGCAAATTTCACAATCAAAAGGGCCAACATAAAGGCCAACCAACATAATCATATTCAAATCTAATTCAAATCTAATTCAAAATATTCACCCGTCCGCCAGTCCAAATACAACAAAAATGCACAATTTCTCAAATATGCCATGACAATGCACATGGGTTTCCAAAACAATGAAGTTTTCAAATATCAAAGCATTTTCCGAAACTTACATGCGTTAAGCGAACCTGCGAAAAAGAGGTTATTCCAAAAATCATATATTCTTAACTGGAGCACCGCTCCTATGCAATTCTAATGCACATTTTATTCAAACATTGGAGAACCTCTCATATTTAAAGTAATTGATAAATATCCAAATTCTTAAGAATAAATGATTTCTATTTTCCAAAAGAATCATTTGTCAAAATGAATAATTTTATAAACATATCGTAAACACTTTAAATCTAGTAAGTTTCGGTTTGCGAAAACTCACCTGGTAAATGATCTATAGACTTGAGATCCGACATAATCCAAATCCTAAAATGAAGTATTATCAATCAAATTATTCAAATATTATCTTCCAATAATCATAGAAAATTCGCCCTGATAAATAAACTCCATAACAAGTGATATGCTAGAGTCTTATCTCTAATTTACGAACAAGTCCCGGAACATCAAAGCGTTATTCAATTCCTAAGCTCTAGGTCACAGGAGAAAATATGAATAAAGGCAACATGACGAGAAATGGAAGAATATAAAAATAGTGGCATCAAAAAAATTTGACATATGAGATGACTTTTATGGATAATTGGTGCATTTGGTAACTCTCGACCAAAGAAAAGAAAATGATAGTTAAACAGAGAAGAAATGGAAAAACAAATCATCTATTAGAAATGGTAATGATACTAATAGTTTGGATTAAAACCTAAAATCTCAACTTTCATTGTGATAATCAAAAATCGTCTACTTCGAAAAGTCTAATAAATTTATTTTTAACTCAAAAATGTATTTCATAGCAGTATTGGAGATCCATGTGTTATTATTGGACTTTAATTATTTCCAGCATATTATTTACTATATTTAGACTTAATTTCGTGTTTAGCAAGTAGTTGCTATAATAAAGGACATGTTGTCCATGTGTTAGTTTTGTTTCAGGAAGTTTACTTAAATTAGGATTGAAGAGTCTTACCTAAAGTAGGACTCTTCCTTATTGTTTCTTGGAACCGAAATCTTCACTCTATTTAAGAGAGATTTCGGCCAACATAATATTTAGATTAGATATATTGATATTTTGGTAAGGTTATTCCTTAGCTTCTCGTGTTTAAACTTCTATGTAGAATTCATTCATTCTTTGAGTTACTGTATCAACAAGTTTAGTTTCTCTTGTTGTGGTGTTTCAGCCTCCATCAATAATTAGCCATCCTTTAGCGTTGCGTTGATTATATTCCCCTAGAAACTAGTTCGAGAATTAGAGAAAGATCCGGCACAACTTACGCTGTCGAACCTTTGGTACTTTGCACATCACGGTTCTTCATCAGGTTGTATCAGAGCAAAAGGTTCTTCTCCAATTCCCGGTGTACCCTACGCACAAATTTTTTTTCTTGTTTGCTTGAACTGACAGAAAAGACAAAAAAAAAAAAAAAAAAAAAAATTACTACGAAAAAGCCGATGGTGTAAAGAAATTGACAGCCGTGTTGTTATTGAGAGAGATCAGTGATTCAAGCCAAAAGCAAACCTCTTGGTTCCTTTAGAACATTCAAGAGTTGGTATTGTAACCCCTTAAACTTGTCATAGCCGTGTACAATTATTATACATCTTGGTTCTTCGTGAACATTCAAGATAACACACGGCCAAGAGAGGGTAAGTCTATAAAAAAAAAAGAAAAAGAAGTTACTGTTCAACGTTTACTGTTCACAGATTACTGTTCACAGTTTACTATTCACGTTTACTGTTCACAGAATACTATCCATCTGAAATCAAGAAACATCAAGAAGATCAAGATCATCAAGAACCGGTTTCCATTCTCGATTAGGATTTCGTTTCTTCATCTTTTTCTTTCTCTTTAGCTTTTCGTTTAGGTCAAAGATAGGATTTCTTTCCTTATTTTTTCAGCTTTGTGTCAACGCAACAAGTTAGGAACCCATTCTTTAATCTAAGTTTGAAGTTCTATACGAGCGGTGTTGGAATAAAGAGTGAATCTTTCTTTGCTATCTAACATTTTTGAGTGTTTTTCTTGAATTATAAAGATGTCTTTTCAGGGATCTCCATCAAAGAAAGGTGAAACCTTTGATCAAGAAAAGATGTATAAGATGATGGAGGATATGGCGAGAAACGTGGCTGATATGACGAGACAAATGGCTGATTTAAGGGGCGAATTGGCGGACTCAAAAATCAAAATTCAGCAATTTTGAAATCAGCAACGTAAGGTTCGGGATAATACCAAGATTGATGATCAATTGGTTGATGAAGTTGAGCAGCCTAGGCCACCTCCAAATCCGCCACCAAATCGGTTGATCAACAATCAGATTTTTTAGCCGAGAAGAGGGGACCAATTTCAGCGTTATGACAACAGTCGTGATTCAATCAAGACGAAGATTCCATCTTTCGAAGGTACAAATTAGGGGTGTTCATGGTTCGCTTTGGTTCGGTTTTATACATTTTCAAACCAAACCGAAATATTCGGTTTGGAAATTTTGAAACCAATCCAAACCATTTAAAATCTCAAACCGATACATTCGGTTTGGTTTGGTTCGGTTTGGATTGGTTTGGTTGCTCGGTTTTGCGAGACACAAAAATATTGATTATAAAGTTTTAAAAAACTTTATTTAATTAGTTAGTTACTAAAAATATTTATAAAAAAAATATGCCTACTATTTTCTCAAGGTAAACACAATAAAAAAAACAAAATAATAAAACATAAATTTTTGGTCTTGATCCTTGCACTTCAAACAAATTACTTCAAAATCATCCTACAAGAAAAAAGAAAAACACAAAAATTACATAATTATTAGTTCAAAATAGTGAAATGCAATAAAATCTTTTGGTGGTAAATCTAAAATCGCATCCCAAATGATGACTTTATAATCTCTTGGTTTAACACTTGAAGAACTTGCACTTGAAAATTCTAGAATGAGATACAAAAGTTAGCAATTATACTAGAAATCATTTTAAGGAAAAATATATTTTATTGCAAAAAAGTCATTTAATATATATTATATTATATATTATATATATTCGGTTTGGTTCGGTTTGGTTTATAATTTTTTTTAAACCAAACCAAAAATTCGGTTTTAATTTAGCTCAAACCGAAACCAATCCAATGCACCGCTCAAACCGAAAATTCGGTTTGGATTGGTTTGGATTGGTCGGTTTCGGTTTTTCTTGAACACCCCTAGTACAAATGATCCCAAATTGTTTTTTGATTGGATTCATAAAGTTAAACATGTTTTTGTTGTTCATAACTATTCGGAGGAAATGAAAGTAAAGCTAGAAGCCATGGAGTTTTATGGATATGCTTCTATTTGGTGGGATAAAGAAACCAAGACAAGGGTAAAAGTGGAACAACCAGAAATTGCAACTTGGGCCGAGATGAAAGCGGTGATGAAACGGCGTTTTGTTCCTATAGATTACATAAAGGAACTTTACAACCGTTTACACAGATTAAAGCAAGGAGAGAGTTCGGTCGATGAGTATTACAAGGCAATTAAAATTGCAATGATTCGGACCGACATTAATGAGGGAGATGAGGCAACAATGACTCGGTTCTTGGCTGGTCTAAATGATAAGATCCGATCAAAGGTAGAACGTGCTAATCTTTATAATATTACCTCTATGTTATATTATGCAGAGCAGGTTGAAAGACAACAAAAGGAAAAGAGTTTAAGGGCAAAAACGGCAACTTTCCACACTTGGGAGAAGCCAAATCAGTCCCAGATTTTTTCTACTGTTTTGCCGAGCCAAAGCAAGGGTAATGAGGTCCAAATTGGTGCAAAAACAACCACGGGGAAGTTTGGGGCAGTAAGGTCACAAAATTCAACCGTTTCGGCCAATACGAGGGTAAATTCTACTCCAAAACTTGTTGGGGAATGTTTAAAATGTATGGGCAAAGGACACTTTTCTAGGGACTGCCCTAACAAGAGTACTATGATCATGTTGGATGATGGAACGTGGGTTAGCGATAACAAACCCGAAGAACCTGATTTTGAGAAAGAAACCGAGAAGTTGGAGGAACTTCCGGAAGATGGGAATCAACCTTTGGTTACGATAAAGCTACTTCATTCACAACCTTTAGATGATATTCCAAGAGAGAAAAAAGAGAGTGAGTTGAAAAATACGAGTGACCCTACCCATGAGGTAAAATCTGAGGTAAAAATCATAGAAAAAGCCGAGCTAAAAGAGAGAAAAATGGCAATCGCTCTAAGTGTGAGAAAAGAATGTTTGCACATTAATCCCGGAAAGGTAGATAGGGCGATTCAAGCAAAACAACTTGTTGTTTTGTTGGATTTAAAAGGAACCGCAAGGAACCTTTTTACTAATGCTTTTTCTTTTACTCTAACATCTTTTTCTACATCTAGTCTTGCTATTTTTTAGAAATTTCATGAAGTCTTCCCTACGGAGTTGCTGAGAGGGTTATTTATAAACCTTCAAAATCGTGAAAGGTATAAACCATCTTTGGTTAAAAATCAGAAAATTCAAAACCAAGGTGAGTTAATTCTTGCAAGGAAAAAGGCAAGTAAGTCTTTAAATGCTTATATTAATCTGGAAAATATTATACTAAAGCATGAAAGGACTTTTAGAATATATACGGATAGTCTACATATTAATCACATAACTTTTAAGTATAGACATCCGATTTATTGCTTTGATAATATGTTTATTTATAGTGAAAACCGAGAGCATTTTAGTAAACATCTTAGGGCTGTTTTTTCTATTATAAATACACACACCTTGGATGCTAAGATAGAAAAGTATGTTTATTACACTCATTCTATTAGCCTTCTTAGTTGCATCATGAGTTTTCAAAGTATTAAAGTTGAACCGGCAGAAGTTCCAACAATTGAGGAATGGCCGAACACAACTAGTTCAAATAGCATTCGGTCATCATTTGAGTTGACAAGCTTTTGTACGCGTTTTGTTCATAATCTTAGGAAGATTGCTGCCACAATGGAGAAAAGAGAGATACAATTCTTTTGGGACAGCCGCAAAAGAATTTCTTTAAAAGGTACATACGGTGAACTTCTACTTTCTATATTTCTAACTTGCTCCCTTTTACAAATTTTTCAGATTATGTGACTGATCGTGATGATGATACGAGGATGAATCAAGCTTTTCAAGGGGGAGGGGATGATATGGTACCAACCTCAGGGCTGCCCAACTCAAAAGATTGCTTACACGAACCAATGATGCGGCCTCGAACAAGGGACGTGATTCAACTAACCACATCATTGATTCGTATATTAAAGTACAAAGAGGATGCTAAGTTACACATAGAATATAAAAGGCAGCCTCTCAAGTTCACAAGTGTACAATTAGGCCCTATCAAGCAAAGAGGCTAAGAAGGGTATTTTAGTAATCATACAAGATGATGAGGGATTGGACAGCTTTACAACAGTTTGGTAGAATAGTCATAACATTCGATCCAGTTATCCAATGGAGCTGATTCTAGTTGCATATTAAAGATAAGAGGCCGATCTACGACTTATATGAAGATCACGAGATCAGATTCTGCATTCTTAATATCCGAAATCATCGTACAAGCTGTCCAGAATTGGGACGAAATTAAAGGGCATTTTAGTCTTTTTATGTACAATTAAAGTCTATTCTAGACTTTAATTATTTTCAGCATATTATTTACTATATTTAGACTTAATTTCGTGTATAGAAAGTAGTTGCTATTGTTGGAGCACATTTAATCTAAGGTGCGCCAATTCGATTGGGCCGGGCCGGGCCGGGATTGGATTGGGCCCTTAATCGGGTTGGGCCGACCAATATGATTGGGCCGACCGACCCGTTTGGACCGACCTTATGGCTGGAATGTTAGACATAAATTCAGCCCTCTTGATGGTGGTTGAAGTGGTGGAGAGAGTGGAGGAGTAATTCTCTCCATGATCTCCCACTTTCCCCATTATCTCACCCCACTCTCTCTTGATAGACTAGAGGAAAAATTCAGATTTTTTCTATCATACTAATCAGTTTTCTCCAGCTTTTTGAAGCTAAGAGAATAGAGAGAAAAAGTGAGTTTTAGAGAGAAAAAGACAAGACAAATTTCTGGACTTTTTTCTTGCATTTTTGCTAATAGAAAAGAAGTTAGAAAGCTTGTTTCTTGTTCTTGAAAAGGTCGTTCATACTCCATCCATTGAAGAGTGTCTTCAAAGCTTCTACAAGGCGTTGGCTAGCACCAAGCAGTAGAAGACCATCTCCGGAAGATCGAGTGGATACCGGGAGAGACGGAGCCTGCAAGCGTGGTGTTCCGTTCGTTACAACTAACCGCTGAAAGCGTTTCAGCCATTCTAGCATCCATATAAGGTAAAACACTATCCCATAGTCGTAGGTACTTACTCGTGAAAGATCCTGATAGAGGCGGGTCAAAGTTATTTCCGCTGCGCTTATGTGTATGACCCGGTTATTCCTCTAACAGTGGTATCAGAGCCACTCACGAGTACCCTATAGACTTTAAGTGTTATAGTGTTTGAATATAGATTATGAATCTATGTTATGCATGCCTTAGGATTGCTAGAAATGTAATAAATCATGTATGACATGCTTTTCCAGCTTTATGTATGTATATCTGTTGAGAATTTCCAATTTTGAAGTCATTCAAAAGCTGGAAAAACTCTCAGTTTTTGTCACTTCGATCGACCGGGACTCATCTTGATCGACTAGAGGCAAGACGATGAGCTAAATGATAATTGTTCGGATCAACCGAGTTGGTCTTCGGACGATCCGAGTTGGTCTTCGGTCGACCGAAGACCCTGACCGGTCGACCGAACCTGAGACAATATGAAATGTTCATTTGTTTGCTGCTTGCTCGTTTTTCCATAAAATGTTATGTTAATTGATCATGATGCATAGTAGTCGCCTTTACCCTGTTGGTTTTATTTTATAATACGATCTGCGTATCGTGCCTATTTTATCATTCAAAAAGTTGTAATTTTATTCTCATTATATCTCCTCGAATGTAACTCGAGGTTTCCTTAGAAATTTTGTAATTCTAGATTAGGAGAAGGTACAGCTGAGATGATGAAGATTTGGAGGCAACCAACTGAAGGTCAAGACGGTGTAGAATAGATGTTTTTCATTTTACACCCTTAGATTGACTTCACGGTTTTTCCATTGGCTTGGAAAAACCGAATAGGATATGGCGATTACTATTGCATTTTATTTTATGTATTGGATGCATAAGTATATAAGCATAAACTGTTTTATTTATGCTTTTCTGGTGAGATTGTTAAAAACGAAATCCCTCATTTAAAATATTAATTAGTGCCTTCCTTAGTTTGGCCCTCGTCAAGGCCTAGATCGATAGTAGTATGGGACATGCCAAAGCTGTGCATACCTGTCTATCCGAGTGAGGCGCGAAGGATAAGTTGTGATATCCGCCAGCTAAAACTTAGGGTCCTAATTAACTGGATTATCTCAATAAATGGATTGAGGATCTAGAGGCAAAAGAGTTGAGAAAAGTGTATAATGATACGCTTGAATAAATGTTATTCACTCAACTAACCAAGAATTACATAATTTGATGTAATTGGCAAATGTTGCCTACCTAAATAACTAAGTTTTGGGCGATCAGCCAAAGCTGACTCAGAACGAGGTGAAATATGGATCTTGGCCCGCTAGAAAGTTAACGAACTTTCCGAGTCGATATTGAGGGTTATTCACTCGAAGAAAATAGTGGGAGAAATCATTAAAAGATAAAGACCTAATAATTATTTTAATCGGTACTTACTTTTGTATATGCATATTTTTGTTGTAGAAAATGGCTAATTCAAACCAAACACTATCACTGCGTTCGTCCCTTGAGAAGGACAAATTAGAGGGAGTTAACTTCCTCGATCTGGGTTCAGAACTTGAGAATCGTTCTCAAGCATGAAAGAAAAGTCTGTATGTCTTGGAACGACTCTATTCTCGCTATACTGGAGGCTCGCGCTTCGGCCGCTGATAGGGATCGCTTATCGAAGCATGTTAGTGATGCTTTAGATGTGTCTAGCCTCATGCTTGTCACCATGAACTCGAGCTTCGAAGCAACATGAGGACATGGGGGGCTTATGAGATGCTTTGGCTCATCCGAAGCAACTATATCGTGGGACAAGCGCGCCGAGAGAGATTCGATGTGTCAAAATCTCTCTTTCGATGCAAAATGTCCGAGGGAATGCCGGTAGGAACTCACGTTCTTAAGATGATAGGTTATGTTCAAAACCTTGAAAAACTCGGGTTTCCTTTGGGACAAGAGTTGTCGACCGATTTGATCTTGCAATCGTTGCTCGAATCATTCAGATCGGGTTCATTCTAAATTATCATATGAATGAAATTGACAAGCCATTGCTCGAATTGTTGAATATGCTCGAGGACTCGCCGAGAAGGAAATAGGCAAGTCCAAGCCCAACACCATACTCGATGGTGCAAAAGGGCAAAGGCAAAGGTTTTGTGAGATCCAAAGGCAAACCGAAAGGTAAGCCCAAGGGCAAGCAAACCACTTTCAACAATGCACTCGAAAACCTAAGGGTGGTGTAGCCAAGGACTCTATCTCGTCATCATTGTGGTGAGACGGGTCATCTGGAAAAGGAACTGCAAGAGCTATCTTGCAACAAAAAAGGCTGGAAAAGGAGAAAGCAATTGTTGCTCGCTTCGAGCTCGTGTATTTATGTTATTGATGTTAATATGATTGATATCAATTTAAATACAACTACTTCTGGGTATTTGATACCGGATGTGCTTCTCACATTTGTACTAATGTGCAGGGGACTTCAAAGGAGTAGAGAGTTGGCAAAGGGTGAAGTGGAACTACGAGTAGGCAACGGAGCACGTGTTGCAGATCTCTAGCTGTAGGGACTTGTACTTTTACTTTGCCTTCAGGGCTTGTTTTGGGTTTAGAAAACTGTTTCTATGTACCTAGTTTAATTAAGAATATTATTTCAGTTTCTTGTTTGGACAAGAAAGGTTTTGAGATTTCGATCAAAAACCAACGATTGTCGTTATTTCTGGATAATATGTTTTATGCAAGCGCCTCTTTGATTAATGGTCTATATATTTTAGACCTTGATATGCCAATTTTAAACATAAATACCAAAAGGATTAAGACTAATGATTCTAATCCGACATACCTCTGGCATTGTCGCTTAGGCCACATAAACGAAGATCGCATATCCAAACTCCATAAAGATGGGCTATTAGAATCATTTGACTTCGAGTCTTATGATCGATGCGAATCTTGTTTATTGGGCAAGATGACAGCATCACCTTTCACTAAGCTAGGTGAGAGAGTTGATGATTTATTAGGACTAATACATAGTGATGTATGTGGCCCTTTTAATATACATGCAAGGGGTGGTTACCTCTACTTCATTACCTTTACTGATGACTTCAGTAGGTATGGATATGTGTTCTTGATGAAACACAAATCCGAAGCATTTGCTAAGTTTAAAGAGTTTAAACTTGAAGTAGAAAACCAACTTGGCAAGAGTATTAAGATTCTTCGATCTGATCGAGGAGGAGAATACTTGAGTCAAGAATTCTGTGACTATCTAAAAGCTTGTGGAATCGTTTCACAACTTTCTCCTCCAGCTACTCCACAATGGAATGGTGTATCTGAAAGGAGGAACGGAACCTTATTAGATATGGTTCGTTCTATGATGAGTCACACGAGCCTGCCCAATTCCTTTTGGGGACACGCACTAGAAACAGCAGCTTTAACACTTAACCACGTTCCATCTAAATCAGTTGAAAAGACGCCATACGAGTTATGGACTGGGAAGCGTCCCAGTTTGTCTTTCCTCAAGATTTGGGGCTGTTAAGCGTTTGTGAAACGCTCGACTTCCGATAAGTCGCTCCGAAATCGAAAAGTGCATATTTGTAGGTTATCCTAAGGAAACTAAAGGATACTACTTTTTATATCCCCTAACGAGAACAAAGTGTTTGTTGCTCGACTGAGAGTCTTTCTAGAAAAAAGAATTTGTTTCTAGAAACACAAGTGGGAGTAGCGTAGAACTTACTCGAAGTTCCGGACTCTCAAACTAGCACTAATGATGAGATGGAAATTGAACAGACTCCACAAGTTGTTGTGCAGCGAAAGTGCCACAAAGCAGTTGTGCAGCCCAAAGCACTGATTCAAGAAACACAAGAATTGCGTAGGGTCCGGTAGAGTTCGTCGTCCACCTCCCGGGAAAAATTTGGATTTTTCATAACAGAACATGGTGATGTTATGTTTGTGGATCACGATGAACCTTCAACCTACAAACAGGCAATTAATAGCCCTGGGATTCCCGAGAAATGGCTTGAGGCCATGAGATTCGAAATGGACTCCATGTACACAAACCAAGTCCGGATCTTGGTTGATCCACTCGAAGGGGTAACTCCCATAGGGGTGCAAATGGGGTTTTTAAGATTAAAACCGACATGGAAGGGAATGTACAAAGCGTACAAGGGGCGATCGGTCGCGAAAGGTTTCAAACAAATTCATGGTATTGACTATGATGAGACCTTTTCCCCTGTAGTTATGTTCAAGTCCATTCGGATTTTGCTTGCTATTGCAGCTTACTATGACTATGAAATCTGGCAAATGGATGTCAAAACCGCTTTCCTTAATGGAAAACTTGAAGAGGATGTGTATATGACACGGCTGAAGGTTTTGTCACTCCAGAGAATGCTGGAAAAGTATGTAAGCTTCAGAGATCCATTTATGGACTCAAGCAAGCTTCTCGAAGCTGGAACATCCGATTTAATGATGCCGTCCGTGAGTTTGGCTTCATTAAAAATGAGGATGAGCCTTGTGTTTACAAGAAGGTTAGTGGGAGCTCAATCGTATTCCTGGTTTTGTATGTAGATGACATACTACTCATTGGAAACGACATACCAACCTTAAAGTCCAGTAAAGGCTTGGTTGAGTACGTGTTTCTCTATGAAAGACTTAGGCGGCTCGACTATATCTCGGGGAGTCAAGATCTATAGAGATAGATCCAGGGAGACTCATTGGCCTAAGTCGAGTACATATATAGACAAGGTGCTAAAGCGGTTTAGCATGCAAGAGTCTAAGAAAGGACTTTGTCCTATGGCACATGGTACTGCTTGTCATCGAAGGAGCAAGTGTTCTAAAACGCCCTGCGAATTAGAACGCATGAAAGAGATTCCTTATGCTTCGCCATAGGATCCATCATGTACGCCATGATATGTACTCGCCCTGAGATGTCTCGTTTGCCTTAAGCATTACGAGCGGATACCCGATCTAATTACGGTGAACGTCACCGGATCTCGATCAAGAATATCCTCAAGTACTTGCGAAGGACTAAGGATACATTCTTGATTTATGGAAGAGGCGGATGAGCTCGTTGTAAGTGGTTACACCGATGCTAGTTTCCAAACCGGCAGAGATGATTTCCGATCGCAATCCGGATATGTGTTTAACTTGAATGGAGGTGCTTTGTGAGTAGCGCAGATTCAAAGCAATCAACCATCGCAGATTCTACGACAGAGGCCGAGTACATAGCGAGCTTGTGAAACATGCTAAGGAGGCGATTTGGATCGGGAAATTTATTTCCGACCTCGATGTGGTTCCTAGTATTGCGAACCCGATAGACCTCTTTTGTGATAACAATGGGGCTATTTCCCAATCTAAGGAACCTAGATCTCACCAGAGGTCCAAACATGTACTACGGCGATTTCACCTAATCCGCGAGATTAAAGAGAGAGGTGATGTGCATATATGTAGAGTAGACTCGGCGAGACAATGTCGCCGATCCACCCGACGAAGCCACCTGTCGCAACAGCGAGCATGATCGTCACACTAGCTCCATGGGTATCCGATATTTGGAGGACTGATCTTTAGAGACAGTCATTAGTATGCCCCTAAAGACCATTTATTGTAATTTGGGTCTTTAGTGCAAGTGGGTGATTATTGTACCGTATTTAATGTAATTTTCATTTTGATGAATAAAAGGCAATTAATTCAAGTATTATTCATTATGTTTCTGCGTTCTTAACAACATAAATAAATAATAATGTCCTTAGAATAGTATTTATAATTGTTATGAGATACTATTCTGAAACGTCCATAGTCGAACATTATTATGGAATCTTCGAGGACAATAATAATGCGTAAGACTAGTATGTGCAGTGATTGATATAAGATATCGGATCGTCACATAGGTATATATGATTAGAGAATCATTATACTTGAATGCAGACTCGACATGAGAAACACACCATGGGTTGTTATATAATAGTCAACGGTGTTTCTCAAAATTTTGATCTAGGGTTGTATATGAGATCCTTCGACTTGAGGTCTCACAAGAGTTCTTGCATGGCTAGTGTTATGCTTTGATAATGTTAAACGCTATCCCAGTAATCGGGTGAGCAATAAAGGCATTTATTGGGTATATCACGAATCTTGTTCGGGATGAGTGGGATGCGAAAAGGATTTGTCCCTCCTATATAGCGAGAACGATATCTCGGGCCCCTTGATGGAGTCTGACTAATTCATGGCCATGAACAAGTGAATTAGTATATGATATTGATGTCATTTGATTAGTCTACTCGCGAATCAAGAAACTAAAAGATTGGACAATACAAGTGTGACTTTTCCATGACTTGTGTTCAATCTAGATATCAAGGACAAAAGGATTTAACTACAAATGTCAAATGTTGTGATTATGATAAATCACCGAGATATTTATGAATCGGGGGTAATGATGCGTTGCTAGATACCTCTCATTACCTGTGACATATGATGTCACGGCCAACATCATAGATACCTCTTGGGTCGCACTCATAGATCAACTGGATTGGGCTTGTTGGAGTACATTTAATCTAAGGTGCGCCAATTCGATTGGGCGGGCCGGGCCGGGATTGGATTGGGCCCTTAATCGGGTTGGGCCGACCAATATGATTGGGCCGACCGACCCGTTTGGACCGACCTTATGGCTGGAATGTTAGACATAAATTCAGCCCTCTTGATGGTGGTTGAAGTGGTGGAGAGAGTGGAGGAGTAATTCTCTCCATGATCTCCCACTTTCCCCATTATCTCACCCCACTCTCTCTTGATAGACTAGAGGAAAAATTCAGATTTTTTCTATCATACTAATCAGTTTTCTCCAGCTTTTTGAAGCTAAGAGAATAGAGAGAAAAAGTGAGTTTTAGAGAGAAAAAGACAAGACAAATTTCTGGACTTTTTTCTTGCATTTTTGCTAATAGAAAAGAAGTTAGAAAGCTTGTTTCTTGTTCTTGAAAAGGTCGTTCATACTCCATCCATTGAAGAGTGTCTTCAAAGCTTCTACAAGGCGTTGGCTAGCACCAAGCAGTAGAAGACCATCTCCGGAAGATCGAGTGGATACCGGGAGAGACGGAGCCTGCAAGCGTGGTGTTCCGTTCGTTACAACTAACCGCTGAAAGCGTTTCAGCCATTCTAGCATCCATATAAGGTAAAACACTATCCCATAGTCGTAGGTACTTACTCGTGAAAGATCCTGATAGAGGCGGGTCAAAGTTATTTCCGCTGCGCTTATGTGTATGACCCGATTATTCCTCTAACAGCTATAATAAAGGACATGTTGTCCATGTGTTAGTTTTGTTTTAGGAAGTTTACTTAAATTAGGATTGAAGAGTCTTACTTAAAGTAGGACTCTTCCTTATTGTTTCTTGGAACCGAAATCTTCACTCTATTTAAGAGAGATTTCGGCCAACATAATATTTAGGTTAGATATATTGATATTTTGGTAAGGTTATTCCTTAACTTCTCGTGTTTGAACTTCTATGTAGAATTCATTCATTCTTTGAGTTACTGTATCAACAAGTTTAGTTTCTCTTGTTGTGGTGTTTCAGCCTCCATCAATAATTAGCCATCCTTTAGCGTTACGTTGATTATATTCCCCTAGAAACTAGTTCGAGAATTAGAGAAAGATCCGGCACAACTTACGCTGTCGAACCTTTGGTACTTTGTACCTCACGGTTCTTCATCACCATCCATGTCAGTTTTCTTTTTGAAACACCATTTGTTATCATTGACCTTACAACCCTCGGGTGGGGGTCAACCAAAGTCCATACTTGGTTATCGTACATGGATTGTATCTCAGACTTCATAGCTTCTAGCCACTTATCTGACTCAAAACTATGAATTGCCTCTCTGTAGGTAGTGGGTTCATCTTGATCAATCAGTTCAATATGATGATCATCAGTCACGAGAAATCCATATCTCTCAGGTTGTTGATGTACCCGACTTGACCTCCTTGGGCCTTGTGTCAAAGATTGAAGCTCAGTATCAGCACGTGAGCTTGCTTGAAGTTCCAACGTTGGTTCAGATGTTGAAAATAAATTCCCTTTCAAGGAATAAACCATTACGAGCAACAAACACTTTGTTCTCTGATGGAAGATAGAAGTAATATCCTTTAGTTTCTTTAGGATTTCCCACAAACAAACACTTGTCAGATTTAGGGGCGAGTTTATCAGATAACAAGCGTTTTACATACGCCTCGCATCCCCAAATTTTGAGAAATGACAAACTAGGTCTTTTCCCAGTCCATATCTCATATGGAGTTTTCTGAACCGCTTTAGAAAGAACTCTATTCAATATAAATGCAGCAGTTTCTAGGGCGTAGCCCCAAAAGGAAATTGGAATACTTGTTTGACTCATCATAGATCGAACCATATCTAGTAAGGTGCGAGTCCTCTGTTCCGATACACTATTCCATTATGGTGTGCCGGGAGGAGTTAATTGTGAAACAATTCCACAACCCCTAAGATGTTTGTCAAACTCTTGGTTAAGGTATTCGCCACCTCGATCTGATGAAGTATCTTAATACCTTTACCAAGTTGATTTTGTACTTCATTTTGAAATTCTTTGAACCTTCCAAAAGATTCTGATTTATGTTTCACTAGATAGATGTAGCCGTATCTACTGAAATCATCTGTGAATGTGATGAAGTACTGAAACCCTTCTCTAGCACTTGTGTTTATTGGCCCCTAGACTTCTGCTGGTAGTGGGAGTCTTTATCGGATAATAACTCCCACGTAATCCCAGCTATTAACCAAATACCGAAAATGCCCTTTATCTATAATTCGAATAATAACGCTTTATTATTCTCAGAAAAATAAATGTCAGATACAATGAACCTAGACACATTCTAGATTCATTTAATCTGGACATGAAGCTCGTTAGCTCGTCTATGCGTGTGACCCTGTAGGTTCATCTCACAATGGCAATGAAAACACACTTAGTAGTAGTATGTGTTCATAAATCACAAGCGGTCCCTAGCAGGACATTGTGACTACCCAAAGTGAATGAATTTACGGTGGAACCTAATATCAATCCACTATTTAATCCTTTTGTCTCGCGATATCCTAATTAAGCATAAGGCATGGTAGTCGTCACCCTTATTAAGCTTAATTGTATTTATGCTCGATCTCCAGGTAGACTGTTCCAACAAATAGTATATGATAACCACGTTATCAAATACATTTGAGTACGGCCATGCATTTAGACAGTCTTTCCCTATCGAGGGGCCCATGGATATCTCTCTCTTATAAGAGAGGGACAAATTCCTTACAATGCCTCTCACATTCAAGCCATGATAGGACACTACATCCGATCATCAGTCGTATTGATTACTCGATTAAAAGCAACGTACGATTGAGTCAAAACGTGGCTCCATTCATGCTAGAATCAATGGAGACATAAGGTCTAAGGATTCTAAAATAGTATTGAGGAAGTAATACTTATGACTAAGGACCATGAAGTATTAATTCTCTAACGGATCACGTCCGATACGATATATCTCAATACATTGCATCTATGATATGATAGTTGAGAAGTTTTGAAAATGAACTGCTGAAAACCATGATAATCTGACTTTTAGCGATGCTCTGGTCGACCAGACCTTTTCTGGGGTTGTCCGGACATCGTTTGAGGCAATCTGTCAAGCCCATTGTTTATATGTTGTCGACCGAACCAGTATTGCGGTCGATTGAACTGTCTAAAAAGTTTCCGTGTAAAATTGACCATAACTCCATTCGACCGAACCCTTATTGAGGTCGATTGGGATTCCCCTGTTTTCCTACACAACTCAATTTGGATCCTTGTTATTCCTAGGCAGCGCCTTAGTAAAACTATCAACAAGTTGTTCATAGGTTGCTCACAAAATTAATACAAACATCAACCTTAGCAACATGATCACGAATAAAGTGGTGCTTAATCTCTATGTGCTTAGTCCTAGAGTGTTGAACCGGATTCTTCGTCAAGTTTATGACACTAATGTTATCAGACAATCAAGTAAAGTATGCTTCATCCAAAGAACTTGAGCACAACAACTATCAACGACGATATATTTGGCCTCGGAAATGGAAAGAGATACACATGATTGTTTCTTTCTATGCCAAGATACAGTAGCATGACTAAGAAATTGACAATGAACACTTGTACTTTTTTCGCTCAACTTTGTACCAGACATAGTCGGCATCGGTATATCCAATAAGGCCACAAGACTCAGTTCTAGGATAGCAAAGACCATAAGAGTACCAATAAGATATCTAAGAATATGCTTAACAACAACTAAATGCGATTCTTTAGGACAAGATTGAAAATGAGCACATAAGCTTACAACAAACATAATATCGGGTCCACTTGCGGTTAAATAAAGTAAACTACCAATCATATCACTATATCAGATTCATCAACTTTCTTACCCTTCTCATCTTTGTCAAGCTTAATGGTAGAGCTCATGGGAGTTTTGCTTTCCTTCGCATCATTCATCCCAAATCTCTTGAGTAGTTACTTTGTGCAGTTAGCTTGATTGATGAAGATGCCCTCGTTGGTTTGATTGATTTGAAGTCCAAGGAAGAAGTTGACTTCACCCATCATCCTCATCTAAAATTCAGCATGCATTAGCTTAGCAAACTCTTCACATAAAGATTCCTTAGTAGCACCAAAAATTATATAATCAACATAAATTTGAACTAGCAAGATATCGTTGAATTTATTCGTTTTAATAAAAAGCGTGGTGTCTACTTTTCATCTTAAAAATCCATTTTGAAGAAGAAAAGTACTTAGGCTTTCATACCAAGCATGAGGAGCTTGTTTAAGACCATAAAGAGCATCAGAAAGTTTGTAAACACGGTTTGGAAACTTTTCACGAACAAAGTCGGGATGTTATTCTACATAGACTTCCTCCTCAATATCACAATTTAAGATAGCACTTTTGACATCCTTTGAAATAGTTTGAAACCTATAAAGTAAGAAAAAGCCAATAACATTCTAATGGACTCAAGTCTAGGATTTTTGCAAGATTTTAAGCTTTCTGCCATAAGTCCGGTCGACTGGAACTGGTACCTAGGTCGACCTCAACAGCTAGGCCGACCTGAGTCACTCATGCGGTCGACTAGAAGCGGCTATTTTCAGCAAACTGTGATGTTCACACACATTATCCTGTAAGTTTTTATATTATTTTAACATGAGCACAACCCCAAGGTGAGTTTTATTAGTGAATTCTATTTATTCTTCTCATATATGTGATACGTTCTTACTTTTGTCATATCGTAGCATCATCACATCTTTTGTTAGCTTTGTTCTTCTATCTTTTCTTGTGTTTAGCCAACTTAAGTGCTCTTTGTTAGAGTTGCATGATCTTAACAAGTGAATCTTCTATATCTACCTCCCTTATTTTTTTTCGATCATGTGTTTTACATCTCTTATATTTTGTGATCTGATGTTGTTTTGGTTAGCTTTGTGCTTATTTTGCTATCTATTCTTGGCTAACCTTCTTTTAAAGATGAACGCACTTTATAGTGTTATTCTATACCTCCTCTTTCTTTGGTTTGTGATACATATGCTCATATTGTCTCATTTTTTACATGGTATCACATCTTTTTGTTAGCTTTGGTGTTTAACTTGTTTTATCTCGTCATAGCTAACTGTGTTCTATGAAAAAGAAGGAGATTGTGCCTTAAGGTTTTATACTCATATCTCCTTATGATTTAACCTTGGTTGTTAATTCGTCTTTGAGCCATATGACCTAAGTTTGTATGTATGTGTCATCTTGTGCTCTCTTTCTTTTGATTTCAACCAAGCTTAAAACCTCTTCAAAAAAGATCATCTTTAAAAGCTTATATACATTTTAAGATAAGCATCATATCTTGGCCACACTTTTTCATTTCAAATGGAATTTTACAAAAGATGTGCTTAAATAGCTTTAATGTTTTCCTTCTTTGGTTTTCATATCTCTTGATATTATTTTGGTATTTATAAACACTTCCTTTGATTTACAATTTATTCAATATTTGACCAAAAAGCTTCTTCATATTTGATTTCAAATGTATCCCTCTTAAAAGGTTTTCATTTTGTATCCTTTGGATCTCTATTTTAACCAAAAAGGAGGAGAAAATGCTTTTCATCTTGGTGCTCTGATGAACCTTTTTTATTTTGACGAAATGGGGGAGAAAACATAGCATTGCAAATGTTCCATGAAAAGATAATTTACAAAAAGAGAAAGTTAAAAACTTTGCAAAATGGGAGAGAAATTATTCATTAAAAGAGGGAGAAGTAGAATGCTTTTTCAAACCATCTACGTGCCTTGATCATTTGCGTCCTTGTCTCATGATCTTGATATTTTGTGCTTGTTTGCCTTTATCCTTTTGTTATATTATTCCCATTTGCATCAATGTTTTGTCGTCATAAAAAATGGGGAGATTGTAAGCCCTAAGAGCAAATGTTATCAACATAGTTTTGATGATAACAAACCATTGAAAAGTTCTCATGTTTGTGTGATATTTTGTTTTGATGATAGGACTCACACCTACATTGATGAAAATGGTAAGAAATCTTTCATTATCCTCAAAGGTGACAATCCAACAAAATTTAAGATGCCATATCAAAGATCACTTTGAAGGACGCATTGAGAAGAAGCTACACAATGAAAAGACTCAATGGCACAAGCTTAAAGTGGACTCCACAATGCCTTGGAAGTGGTTGCAATATAAAAAAGGAAGATCAAGAAGTTAAGAGCTACTGAATCCCAAGTGAAGTTCATCATGAAGTATGCTCTTAACAAAGGAAGTAATGAATTCCAAGGTTTAATATCTTACAATATTACAAAGGACTTGGCCACATAAAGAGGTTGATAAAGGCTTCAAGGAAAGCTCAAAGAAGTTTCTACACATTTAGAAGACTTGAAGACCTTTGAAGATTAGTCAGGTTCTACATAGGTGTATCCTAGTGATTGATCTTATTTTAAAATACTAGTTTAAGTATGTAAATCTCTTGCATGATTTCAAAACCCTCATTTATACTTGTAAGCCCTAAAGGCTAATGTGATCAATCTAGTTTTGATGATAAGAAACCATTGAGAAGTTCTAATGTTTGCGTGAGCTTGTATTTTAATGATATGATTTATATACTCACACTTGCATTGATGAAATGGTAAGATAGCTTCTTGTGGACCTCAAAGATATCATTCTACAATAAGAAAAAGGTACACAATGCAAGACTCCATGGCACAAGCTTAAAGTACATCTACAATGCCTTCGAAGTAGTTGCTGTTAGTAGTGCCCTAGAACCATTAGCATATGTTGTACGTTTTATTTCTTTTGAGCATGTCTCTGAATAGTTAATTTTTCTTATGAACATCAAATGTGTGATTTGATAGTAAAACTCATTAGCTTATGCAATTACTATTCTAGTTGTCCCTAGTTTCATGTAATGTTCTTTACAATGAAATAAAACTAGTATGATGTATGATTGATGATCATGTGTAATGGATACAAATCATATCATAGATGCAATATATAGGGATACATTGTATTGGACATGGTCCGTTAGAGAAGTAATACTTCATGGTCCTTAGTCATAAGTATTACTTCATCAGTACTATTTTTACAATCCTTAGACCTTATGTCTCCATTGATTCTAGCATGAATGGAGCCACATTTTGACTCAGTCGTATGTTACTTTCAATCGAGTAATCCATACGACTGATGATCGGACGTAGTGTCCTATCATGGCTTGAATGTGAGAGACATTGTAAGGAATTTGTCCCTCTCTGTTAGAGAGAGATATCCATGGGCCCCTCGATAGGGAAAAACTGTTTAAATGCATGGCCGTGCTCAAATGTATTTGATAAAGAATTTGTTGGAACAGTCTACCCGGAGATCGAGCATAAATACAATTAAGCTTAATAAGGGTGACTACTACCATGCCTTATGCTTAATTAGGATACCGCGAGACAAAGGGATTAAATAGTAGATTGATATTAAGTTCCACCGTAAATTCATTCACTTTGGGTAGTTACAATGTCCTGCTAGGGGCCGCTTGTGATTTATGAACTCACACTACTACTAAGTGTGTTTTCATTGCTATTGTGATATGAACATACAGGGTCACACGCATAGACGAGTTAACGAGCTTCATGTCCAGATTCAATGACTCTAGAATGTGTCTAGGTTCATTGTATCTGACATTTATTTTCTGAGAATAATAATACGTTATTATTTGAATTATAGATTAAAGATGGGCATTTTCAGTATTTGGTTATAGTTGGGATTACTTGGGAGTGATTATGGGATAAAGACTCCCACTACCAGCAGAAGTTTAGGGGACATGGGAGTTATAGACTCCCATTACCGGAAGAGGTTGATGACGTGGGAGTTGGTTCTTGGAACAAACTCTCACATCCTATATAAACCACTTTTGGCTGAAACCCTAGATAACGAATGCTTGAGCCGCAATAAACCAAAAATCTCCCGAAATCAGATTTCTTGAATTCTGCCCTTCTCTTCTTTCTATATTCCCGAAACGAAGAGCTAGCACTCGCTGCTCGTTTCGTCGCGTGGATACTGGTAGAAAGCAATTCCGCAAGGGAAGGCTTTTGGTGGCAGCAGCACACATCCGAAAGACAACATATTTAGCCGAAAAATGTAAGTAATTTTTTGTTGTTTTCGATTCGTTTTGATATGAGCGGATCCTTCAGGGGGAGGACTCATGGGTGTTTAGAACGAGTTTCTGCCCATGAATCCCTTCAACTTCACTACTACAAAGGTAACATCTCGGATTCAGAATGATGAAGCTAAGAAGTTGTTTGATTCATTGCAAAATAACAAGAGGGGAATTTTGCCCAGTTATACAAAACATGAGAGAACATTTGGAAAGGGCTAGATAGAATCCTAGATATGTTTAGTGATGTGGGGGTGGTTGAACTTGTTTAACCATGATTGTGAGTACTACCCCATAATTAGAGAATATGGTATGCAAGACGATGGGGACTTTTTGTATGCATCTAGTATTAATGGTGAAGAGTTTAGCTTCTCCTAAGTTATGATATGTGATGTATTTGGGTGGAGTTTAATATAGAAGACATTAGGCATTATGACAATTCTGAGAGTGTCCCCGAAGAAGATGATTTGGACTTGAAGAGTTTCAGGGAAAACTTCAAGATTGAGGGAAAGTTTAGTTAATCTACGGAAAGGGAGACTAACACATATGAAGAGTATGAGAGAATTGTACACCACATGGTTTTAAATGTGGTCATTCCAATTAAAAGACACAAAAGTTCGATGAGCTAACTCCAAATGACAATCATGGAATGGCTTATTAAAAGAAGGAGGATGAACTTTTGTTATTTGGTAATGAAACACTTTAGTGAGTGTGTCAAGAGTTCTAGAAACTTCCTACCATATGGAAACATGCTCACTAAGTTGTTCAAGAGATTCAACATCAAACTTGTAGATCCCGTAAAAAGAAAGAAAGAGTAAAATATTTACAATGAGGGATGCTTTCACAGAATGCACATGATATATGTGGATGGCCAATGGAGATTCCAAAGTAGATGCACTAATGAGCAATTGGTTGTGGCCGCCATTGCTAAAGGTGCTAGCAAAAAAAATTGAAATTATCAAGGAAACCATTGCCACTAGAAGCCAAAAGCCTAAAGAAGATGAGCCTATGGAAGAGAAAGAAAGTCAAGAGAAAGAATGGATTAAAGAAGATCAAGATGAGGTAGAGTTTGACATTGAAGGAGATGAGAGTGAAAAGGGGGAAGAAGACAAGAAAAAAGAAGCCTCACCTCAAAGTAAAAGAAGAGTTGTGGACATGGACCTAGAATCAATGCCAGTTTCAAATGGGGAGGCTACTTTTACCCTAACTTACTGTGAAATTTTAATCCAAGTGATTAAAGATGTGAAAGTGATGTCATAGAGCCTACAATAATTCAAAGAAGATTTCCATTATTGAATCGAAACTTTGGAAAGTAAAATGGTCAACATAGAATCAAAGATGGAGGAAATGGAGAGAAAGTTTGATGATATTATCACTAAAACTAAGACAAAGAAATCCAACCTTGAGGAATATGAAGAAAGTGAGGATGAGGACAAAAGTGATGATGATGGAAGTGATGGAAATGGGGACAATGGGGGAAAAGAAGAAGATAATAAAGAGGGAAATGAGGAAGAAGAGCAAGGAGACCATTTATCTTTGATCGAAGAAAATATTTCCAAGGTCATTGGAGATTTAAGGTGAAGCAGCAATACTTGAAGCATCATGGTGTCAAAAACATGCAAGATATCTACAAAACTCCATGAGAACCTCTAAACTCTTACTTATTTTTTCTTTTCATATATGTTATCCCTTTATATACCCCTAGCATATCAAGTATTGAACCTAATTTTGATAATTTTATATGAATTTCTTGTTGAAGTTGTTATAAACATGCTTTGTTTTGATTTATCTTGTTGATATTTACATGTTTAGGAGTTCAATGGTGATATACTTGTGATGAGTGCTCATTCTAACCCCCAACTCTTTTTGATGACAAAGGGGAGAAAAATATGCTATGTAATGTTTTTACCTTGGTTAAAATGCAAAGAATATGTAGCACAAGGTAATATGTTTGAATCTTCAAGTGTTAAGCATGTTCTTTAACTTATGATCATATATTGCTTCTCTTGTTAATTAAACTGCTTTGATGGTATGCCTATATGCCTTGGAATGTGTTGATGTAATTTGTAAATGCCTTGGTAGTGTTTATTGCAGGTTGTCTCAGTTTCTTCCAAAAGACCGGTCGATCTGCCTGGTTATACTTCGATCGACCGCAGCTACTCGGTCGACCTAACTTAATATTGCGGTCGACCGCATCATTCTTCCATCATACAAAACTATGATTTTTTTTCATCTATATTTCAGTTTTATCTTTATATAATATGGAGACAACCTCAGGGTAGAATTCATTAAGTGAGTCTCTACTTTATCCCTGAGGTTGATTGGTTTTTAATTTTTAAAAGCCTATAGATGACTTTGTGCTTAACTCTGCTCTCTCAAAAGTCATCCTTCCATTTTCTTTATATTTATACCCTATCACATTACATCAAAGTTTTTCATAATAAAAAAAAAAAGGGAGATTGTAAGCCATAATGGCAAGTTTCTATATTTTGATAAACGACAAACAGTTGATGAGGTTTTAACTTTATTTGTTAATGTGATAGATCTTATGGAAGTACCAAGATCTTCAAGATGAATTCACAAGTTATATGAAAATCCTTACACATTGAAGATTCAAGAGATGCCATTTAATGAAAAAGCCTTGAAGACTTAAGTATTTACTAGGGTAGAATAGAATTTATATACCTTGTAAAACACTAGAATCTAAACTCAGATAATATGTCTCACACTTGTCATGCATGCACGAAAAAATATTTCATTTACAATGCCCTGTGGTTTGAAAAACCGTAGTTTTTATCCTTCGATCAACAATGTTAAAACGTGTTTGAAAAGGTGTTCAAAGGTAGCACAAAAGATTTTGGCATGAGTTAGAGTGCATTTAATTTGAGACTTAGTGGAGAATCCACTTATGAGCATAAATCTCGGATGACCTGATGAAGGTCGGTCGACCGAATTATGTGGTTAGTTCGACCGAAGTGTGAAGTTCTACTTAGTCACTTTAAATGTTTTAACTCCAACGAATAGTTTGTCCGGTCGACCTTGATCTTAGGTCAGACGACTGAGCTTTGACTCCGTCAACCAAGGTCCCTTCTTAGGTCGACCACATGTATCTAGAAGATAACTTAATCTATCCAGACGACCTGAAACCTATGTTGGTCGACCGGAGTATCCAATTAGGTGATAGATACTAGCCGTTGAAGCATTAAATGCAGCTCAATTTTGAACCTCATATATATTAAATACTTATTTATTTCCAACCAATTAAGGTATTAAGTGCATTTATGTTCTACAATTTTCTTCAAACATTCAAAACCCATTTATTACACATTCATGTGCTAAACAAGTGATCGTTATAATTTGAGCTTAGAAAGTTCAAGCTATACAACTAAATATATACATCACATAAAGTGTGATTAGTTTGGTTAAACGTTTCCCTCATCTCTTTGTGAGTTATAAGCTCTTAGTGAGTTTCTCTATTTGTGAGATTGTAAAGCTCTTGGTGAGTTGTGCTCTTTGTTAGCTTGTTAGTGGTTGTTGTGTAAAACTCTTAGTGAGTTAGACACTTGTCATTAAGTTGTAAACGGAATTTAGTGTGTTGTTGAAATCTTTGGGTTAGTCTCAAGGTAGTGGACGTAGATTCTTAGTGAGTCGAACCACTATAAATCGCTTGTCTTTGATATTCTCTTTCTAGCTTTTCATATCTTGTTTTTGTTTAGCTCATTTTTCTTAATTTGGAAGAAAGTTTTAAAAGTTTATAAAAACTCAATTCACCTCCCTCTTTGGTTTTTCAAGTCATAAATTTTCTAACATGACATTTAGGACCAAATAGTCTAATTTGCCATTAATGGTTAATGGAAAACTTAGTGTAAACTGTTATAAGCTATTTATTATAAGTTTTTTCATATATACATTAATTCAAAATAACATGTGCATCATTTAAAAAAAAATAACATATGCATCCAAAACTACTCATAAATAAAAACCAGTATCAAAATTAAATACATGTTGAACAGATAAAATCAGTAAAAACGCCATTTTCGTCCTAAATGTATTTTCTAAGAGACTTTTTAGTCCTGTTCGAAAAAATTTCACCCTTTTCACCCTATCTGTTTTTACGATTTTCCATTAGCGTCCTTCCATCTAATTTTTTGTCAAGATACCGTCAAGTCAGTCATGTGCCTCACACTTGAAATACTTTTTAAAGGTATTTCAGACATTTAAACAAGAAAAACCTAGGTACTCAATTGTTAAATAAAAAAAAACTATAAATACCCAATTTCAACTAACTAAAAAGATTATTAAACACATCTTATATCCCTCCATCTTCATCCACCACCCCATCCCCACCACCACCGTCGCCGATAACTACCACCACCCGCAACACTCACAAAAAAACTATGGATAACCAATTTTAATTAACCACAACAAAAACTATGGATACCCAATTCCATGTTTAAATTACATTCTTCAGAATTGAATAAAGAAGCCAAAATTCAACATAAATCATAAACAGTTACAAGCGGTTTTGGATTCATCAAAAAAAGTTACAAGTGATTTTGGTACTGAAATTTTTGTACTTTCCCTTAGTGGGTAATAGACCATTCAAATTCAGATTAATGAAAGTGGGTTTTGATAATGAGAAGAGAAGATTTGCACCACCCCAACAATGGCTTTCAACAATGGCTTATTTTCTACTAAATCATTATTTTCAATCGTTTTCTTCTTCAGCTAGTCTTTCAACAATGGCTTATTTTCGCTAGGTTTCTTTGAAGTATTATCAATACCTAATTCTTCATCAAATTGGACATATTCTATGTGTATAAATAGAGGAGAGACAAAGGAGATAATTGCTTGGTGAAGGAAATCTTCGGCGACTTTGAGCTTTGATGAGATCCAGCAAGCCATTGGAGTAGAATTAACGTGAATTCGCCGAAGAGATCGGAGAGGACGAAGGGTTGTGTTCAGGCACCGCCGCCTCATTTTCAACGGTGATTTGATTGTTTTGTTTAAGGTACGAAGATGTAAGAACTTCTTGAAGAAGACTTTGTGGATTTTTAAAAATTGGGGATTGAATTCACTATTGAAATTGATTGATTGAGTAATCATAATTAATGGGAAATGGTTATTGTTGTTGTTGGTGGTGGTGGGGAAGGGTGATGGCGAAGGAAGTTGGAGGAGGAGGAGATGAGTTTAGATGTTTCATTTTTTTAGTTAATTTAAATTGAGTATTCATACTTATTTTATTTAACAATTAAGTACATATTATGAAATGGATGGAATTCTAGAGTGAATTCCACCACAAAACTAGAATATAATATAAAGATGAAGTAGACAAGACACAAGAGATAGAAGAATTATTTCTCTATTATTCCATGAGTCACTTTTACATCAAAATAAGCCCTCTATTTATAGGGTTAGAAAATGTAGGTTATGAAACCTTTCATAAAGGGTAGATAATGGAGCTTGAATGTGTAGGTTATGGATTTCTTGTAACTCCTCTTTCAATAGAGATTTAAGGTATCCATAATGTTGAAGGGGTTATGGAATAAGGACTCCAACCTTAATATATAATATTTTCATAACACTACCCTTTGGAGTCCTTAATATAAAGAATATGCCTCGTTAAAAGTTTACTAGAGTAAAAAACCCAGTGGAAAAAAAATTCTCTAGTGAAGGAAAAAGAGTACATCATTCTTTATATTTTACTCCCCCTGTTGATTAGATTACTTTAAGATCTTTGTACCAACGCATGCCAATCTTATAAATCAACTTCTTAAAATTTGAAGTCGGTAATGTCTTAGTAAACGAATCTGCCAGTTTTTTACACGATTGAATTTGTCGCACTTCAATTTCACCTTTCTTTTGAAGTTCGTGAGTAAAGAAGAATTTTGGTGAATTGTGTTTTGTTCTATCTCCCTTGATGTATCCTTCACTCAATTGAGTTATACCAGCTTCATTATCCTCATACAATATTGTAGGGATTTCTTTCTCAAAAGATAAATTACTATTCTCTCGAATATATTGAATCAATAACCTCAACCACACACATTCTCGACCTGCTTCATGAATAGCTATTAATTCAGCATGATTTGAAGATGTGACTACTATATACTGTTTTGTAGAAAGCCATGATACAGCAGTCTCGCCACAAGTAAATAAATAGCCAGTTTGAGAACGTGCTCTATGAGGATCAGATAAATAACCCACAACTGCATATCCAACCAATGTTGGTTTTGATTCCTTAGAATAAAATAATCCGAGATCCATTGTTCCTTGGAGATACCGAAGGATATGTTTAACTCCATTCCAATGTCGTCGAGTAGGAGAAGAACTATATCTTGCAAGTAAATTTACTACAAATGATATATCAGGACGAGTATTAATTGCAAGATACATTAGTGCACCAATAGCACTAAGATATGATACTTCAGGACCAAGTAGTTCTTCATCTTCCTCTCATGGTCGGAAAGGATCATTAGTAACATCTAATGAGCGGACGACCATTGGAGTGTTTAAGGGATGTGACCTATTCATGTAGAATCTTTACAGGACTTTCTTAGTATATGTTGATTGATGAATAAGGATTCCATCTTCTAGATTATCAATTTGTAAACCAAGAGAAAATTTGGTTCTCCCAAAATCCTTAATCTCAAATTCCTTTTGCAAATAATCTCTTGCTTTAAGAAGCTCTTCAAGAGTTCCAATGAGATTAATATCATCAACATATATTGCAATTCTAACAAAACCTGATTCCGATCTTTTAATGAAAACACATGGACAAGTTGGGTCATTCTTGTATCTAGCTTTTAGTAAACTCTCACTTAGGCGGTTATACTACATTCTTCCAGATTGCTTTAATCCATACAGGGACTTTAGCAATTTAATAGAATAATTTTCTCGAGTGCTTGACTTACATGTTTCAGGCATGCTAAATCCTTCAGGGATTTTCATGTAAATTTCAGTATCCAGATTCCCATACAAATATGCAGTAACTACATCCAAAAGACGCATATCGAGATTTTCATGCACTGCCAGACTTACAAGGTATCAGAATGTAATCGCATCAATTACAGGAGAGTAAGTCTCCTCATAATCAATACCCGGTATTTGCGAAAAACCTTGTGCTACTAGTCGTGTTTTATATCTCACGACTTCATTTAATTCATTCCGTTTCACACAAATATCCATTTATAACAAACGGGTTTTACCCCTTCCGGTAGTCTGACTACAGGTCCAAAAATCTCACGTTTAGCAAGTGAGTCTAATTCCGATTGTATTGCTTCTTTCCATTTTAACCAATCCGACCTACTCCGACATTCTTCTATTGGTCTTGGTTCAGGATCTTGATCATCACTTAGAACTTCTACTGCTACATTATATGCAAAAGAATTATCTATAATCGTATTAATACGATTCCAATTTTTGCCAATAGCAACAAAATCTATGGATTTTTCTATGTTCTCATTATTCTTAGATACATGAACCATTGGATCAATAATTTCTTGGTCCGTTCTTACTAATTCTTTAGGAGTATTACTTTGATCATTTAATCCTTTTCTTTCCCGAGGATTTTTATCTTTAGAACCAATGGGTCGGCCACGCTTCAGGCGTGTTTTGGAATCTATAGCTATAGAGCTTATACTTTGTTCTGCAGGAATATCTATTCGCATAGGAGCATCTATAGCCGGAAGATGAGATTTGGTAATTCTTGTAGAGTCAGAAAAAACATCAGGCAACTGATTTGCAATTCTTTGCAAATGAATTATTTTCTGAACTTCAAGGTCACTACTGCCTGACCGTGGATCCAAATGACTTAATACTGATGTTTTCCATGTAATTTCATTCTTTTGTTGTTGATTTTCTCCACCCCCCCCCCCCCAATGTGGGGAACATTGTCTCATCAAAGTGACAATCAACAAACATACCAATAAAGGCATCGCCTGTTAATGGCTCAAGATATCTGATGATGGAAGGAGAATCATATCCCACATTTATTCCAAGTCTTCTTTGAGGACCCATTTTTGTAAACTGATTTGGAGCAATAAGGACATAAACTCCACACCAAAATATTCTCAAATAAGATATATTCGGCTCAGAGCCAAATGCCAAATGTAGAGGAGAATATTTTTTATAACTAGTTGGCCTTATGCGAACTAGTGTTGCTGCATGCAAAATAGCATGACCCCAAACTGATATTGGGAGCTTTGTTCTCATCAACAAGGGTCTAACAATCAACTGTAGTCGTTTAATGAAGGATTATGCCAATCAATTTTGTATATTAATATGTGCTACAGGATGCACAACTGTTATACCAGTTGACATGCAATAGGAATCAAAGGTATGAAAAGAATATTCACCAGCATTATCTAAACGGATTCTCTTGATGGGATAATATGGGATTGTGCCCTTAATCTAATTATTTGAGCAAGAAACCTCGCAAATGCCAAGTTGCGGGTTGATAATAGGCACACATGCGACCATCGGGTAGATGCAACAATTAAGACCATAAAATATATGAAAGGTCCACATGGTGGATGAATAGGTCCACATATATCACCATGAATTCTTTCCAAGAATGCAGGGGATTCAACTTCTTCTTTTAGTGGTGATGGCCTAACTATTAATTTCCCTTGAGAACAAGAACCACATTTGAATTCACTTGAACTTAATATCTTATGACCTTTTAATGGATGGCCATGTGAATTTTCAATATTCCTCGCATCATTATGGATCCAAGATGACCCAATCGGTCATGCCAAACTATAAAGTTATATGGATTAGTAAACTTCTGGTTTACTAAATGATGAATTTAAATAGCACTAATTTTTGCATAATACATGCCAGATGAGAGAGATGGTAGTTTCTCAAAAACATATTTTTTGTTAGAAACGTTTGCAAAAAATACATAGAAATTATGCATTTTTATCATTCATCGTTTCAATGTGATATCTATTTCTGCGAATATCTCTAAAACTTAATAAATTTCTCTGAGACTTTGTAGAGAATAATGCATTTTGAATGACCAACATAGTTCCTTCAGGTAAAAATATACAAGCTCTTCCGAAGCCTTCTATTAATTTTGCACTACCATTTATGGTTTGGACACTAGTTTCTCTCATATTTAAAAAAGAAAAATATTTCTCAGTTTTAAGTATTGTGTGTGTTGCTCTACTGTCAATAAGACATATATCACTATCTCCAATCTTTAATCCAGAAGAGGGGACAATAGCCATTTTCCTTCAATGCAAAATTAAAATAATTTAATAAATTTGAAGGAAATAAAATACTTTTATTCATCACAGTACAAATGTACTATTTATTACAAAAAGGAACTAGTAAACTAAAAAAAAAAACTTAATTAACTGAAATGAAAGATAGACATAATAAACTAAAATTGAAAATAAAATTTTAAATCTTCTGGATTGTTCCATATTAAGTCTTCTGGATTGTTCCATCACCAATAAGGTGATCTATCTTTCCCTCCGGATGTTCAAAGAAATCAGCAACATCCAAGTGTGTCATATCAACAGACATATTATCCATATAATCATCATCATCATTAGTATTCTTTTGGGAAATGTAATTTGCCTCAAAACTCTTAGCTTTCTTTTTAATTGATGCTTGATAAAGATCAATGAGGTGATTAGCTGTACGACAGGTACGAGCCCAATGACCTTCCATTCCACACCGATAACAAATTTCTTCACGATTTTCCGGATTAATATCTTTACCTTTTTTCTTATCATTCATTTTCACGGTTGAGGAACCATCCACATTATTATTATAATAGGGAATGCTTTTACCGCGCCCACGTCCACGACCTTGGCCACGTCCGCCGCCATGACTTCTTCCACGGTTATAAAATCTAGTCGCATTCACTATAGGGAATGGAGTGGAACCAGTTGGTCGAGATTCATGATTTTTCATCAATAACTCATTATTTTGTTCAGCCACAAGAAGACAAGAAATCAAATCAGAATACTTTGTAAAACCTTTTTCTCGATATTGCTACTGTAGGAGCAAATTTGAGGCATGAAAAGTGGTAAATGTCTTTTCTAGCATATTGGCATCACTAATATTTTCTCCACATAATTTGATTTGAGAAGTAATTATGAACGTGGCTGAATTATACTCACTAATAGACTTAAAATTCTGGAGTCGTAAATGTGACCAATCATATCGTGCCTTTGGAAGTATGACCATCTTCAGGTGGTCACATCTTTTCTTCAAATTAGTCCACAAAGTAAGTGGATCTTTCACCGTAAGATACTCCGCCTTCAAATCCTCATGAAGGTGACGGCGGAGGAAGATCATAGCCTTAGCATGATCTTGGTTTGATGCTATGTTATTTTCTTTGATGGTGTCTCCAAGACCCATTGAATCAAGATGAATTTCAGCATCCAAATTCCATGACATGTAATTTCTCCCGGTGATCTCAAGCGCTACAAAATCAAGCTTAGCAAGGTTAGCCATAAAAATAAACTTTAACAAAAAATAATCAAATTACTTTAACCTCCTTTTGATATAAGCCTCAAATGTAATATAGAAATTATTAACCGATTTTATTTTTCTTAAACTAAAGAGACTTCTTGCTGATAACGTATTATGAAATGGATGGAATTCTAGAGTGAATTCCACCACAAAACTAGAATATAATATAAAGATGAAGTAGACAAGATACAAGAGATAGAAGACGTATTTCTCTATTATTCCATGAGTCACTTTTACATCAAAATAAGCCCTCTATTTATAGGGTTATAAAATGTAGGTTATGAAACCTTTCATAAAGGGTAGATAATGGAGCTTGAATGTGTAGGTTATGGATTTCTTGTAACTCCTCTTTCAATAGAGAGTTAAGGTATCCATAATGCTGAAGGGGTTATGGAATAAGGACTCCAACCTTAATATATATTATTTTCATAACAGTACACAATTTTTTCTTGAGAGAAATATGTTGAAATGTCTGTAATACCCTTAAAAAGTTCCTCACATGTGAGGCACATGACTGGCTTGACGGTATCTAGACAGAAAAGTGGACAGAAGAATATAAATAGCTGTTCGTAAAAACAAACATGATGAAAATTGTGAAAATTAATCGAATATTACCTTAAACTCCCTTAGAAAATACATTCAGGACGAAAATGGAGTTTTTTCCGATAAAATCTATTCAAAATACCTGCCACTTAATAGAGAAAAAAAACCTCTAAGGGTAAGGGAAAATTGAAATCCCTAATTCTTAATAACAAAGTTCCCCTTTTAGTGTTAAAAAATGAAACACCTACACCAATATTATACTACTAGAGGAGGCAAAAGGTTAGGGGAGGCGCCGACGCTTTTCCAACTAGGATGGCGACGCCGACAATGTGTTTCACCAAAAAGGGATGAGCCAGGGACTGGGACGAAACGTGGAGAGAGAGGGGCTGTAGGTATTTCCTTTTCCAACTAGGTCTTGTTAGACCCTATATTACTTGTTAGTATCTTAAATGGGTCCTAATCCAACTTAGACATGAGTATAAAAAGGGAAATTCGCCTATTTAGTCCCCTAATAATTTTCGTTTCGCCTGTTTAGTCCTCAAGTTTTAATTTCAACTTTGATAGTCCCTAATCAATTTATAGGCAGCAGAAAGAATCTCCGCCACCACTTACACGTTGGAATCTGACTAATTTTGACATGTGCGACATGCATGCTCAACTAAACAAGGGTAAAGTTGTCTATTTTATTATTTTTCCCAAAACAATAATGATAATAAACTAAAAAAAAATCTTTTATTCCATCTTCTTTCTCCTAGAGCCTCACCTAACACTCTTTCTCCTTAAGCGATGGTTATGCTGAAGAAGAAGACAAGATGCTGCGGGGTTTAGGGAATAAGAAGATTTATTTCTCTCTCTTTTTGAAATAATGATTTCAAGCATGTATTAGTAATTTAACTTGTTTAGTTGAACATGCATGTCGCGCATGCCAAAATCAGTCAGATTCTAATGCGTAAGTGGTGGCGTGGACTCTTTTTGTAGCCCATAAATTGATTAGGGGCTATCTAGGCTGAAATGAAAATTTGAGGACTAAACAAGCGAAGCAAAAATTACAGAGAGATTTAATAGGGTGACATTAAAACGTGGGGACTAAACCGGTGAAACAAAAATTGTGAAGGGACTAAAGAGGCAAAATTCCCGTATAAAAAATAAGAAACATTTGCATGTTTGGGCTTTGCAATAGACAGACACTGATTGGGCAGAATGGTCATACCATGGCATTTTTTTTAGAACAACATTTATGTTCAGGATGAAAGTCTTGGGGCCAAGACGTAAGTCCCACTTTCGTTCCGGGCTGACGTGGCGTTTCCCAGGCGCGCGTTGCCACTCTAGCCCAGGACGAAAGTGGGACTTCTGTCTTGGCCCCAAGACGGAAGTCAACCTCCAGCCCTAAATTGAAATCAGCCTCCTCCTTTCTACTTCTCACGATTCAAAGCAAAACCTAAGGCAAGAAAAAAAATCCCGCCCACGGCCGTCGCCTGCTCCCTTTAGCCGCCTTTCTCTTCCGCCGCTGCTGCCACCACCAATCTCCACCACCTTATTCTCTCTCTCAATCTCTCAATTTGTAAGGTATAAAGCTATATTTTTTTTTGTTGGGAAAATTAACTTTATGAGTTGAAATTAACTATAAATTTTAAGAATTAAGTTTATAAATAATTGTGAATTTGGAAATTTAGAGTAATTTGTTGAAATTTTGAATTTTGGACATTTTTGAATTTAGTGCATTTTGTGAATTTGGTGATTTGTGAATTTGTGAAATTGTGAATTTATGGCATTTGTGAATTTTGTGATATAACATGTGTTTTTTCGGATACATTGTATGTCTATTATTTTTTTGTACAGATGTCTACACCTCATCATCTGCATCCCGGTCCTTTTGATTTTAGTATTTTAAACAAACAGACATCACATAGATCATTAGCAATATGGCACGGGGAAGAGTCACTGAACAAACCTTTAAAGGTTATTAGAAGTGAAGGTAATTTTTACGGAGCGTACCGAAGAGAAACCAACCCTAACTTAATAAACCTAATAGACCAATTAGGTTTTGGGGGATGTTGTAGGCTGGGTAAGATTAAGGTAGATCACGCTTTAGTGACTTCATTAGTAGAGAGATGGCGCTCGGAGACCATTAGTTTCACCTATGTTGCGGTGAGGCGACCATTACACTAGAGGACGTAGGATGTCTTCTAGGACTACCTACTAGGGGTCACGTAGTGTCGTGGGGTGAGGACTTCAATTTGACCAAAGCTCAATGGGTTAATCGCCTGTTCGACCTGTTAGGATTCCGACCCCAGAGGATTCAATTAGGGAAAACACTCTCCAGCTGATGGAGGTTTATGCCCACATTAGTGAGACCCTAGAACATGATGTTCCTCAATTGGCGATAGAGCAGAGGGCTAGGGCTTTGGTTTTCATCTTGATGGGTAGTTTCCTTTTTCCCGATAAGTCGGGGTCCTCTGGGGATGAGCGCGTAGATTACATAGAGTTGTGGGACGAGCGCGTAGATGCACTGGCAGACGCTGTTCCCGTTCTCGGTAATATTATTGCACCAACCCCAAGTACTTGGATTGGTACAATAACATTACAGTTCACCGTCTGACTAACCCACAAAATAAGGATCCCAGGCTACTCCCGATGGGCATTCAACCAAACGCTACAGCTGAAGATATTTTGGTAAGTTTTATTCGTTTTGTTGTCAACATAAATATTTTTATTTTGAATATACTAATTTTAATATTAATGTTACAGACGCAGTCAAACAAGTTGATGCTGGAAGAATTCGAGAAGCCTTCCCTTCGAACTGTGAGCCAGTACAAGGGTCTCATCACCTGGGCTGTCAAAAGCATAAAAGATGCATTCGTAGCGGCTGGGAAGTCAGTTGCTTGCAGACCGTGCACTGCCGACGTAGCAGAAGATGTCGTTCTGCAACCGTCCACACAACCGAGGGAGCTTGTTCAAGGTAGGACTCCGGTTGGGAGGTAGGGTATTCGTCGAACTCGGCAGGCTACTCAGGAGCATCTTGCCACACGGCATCTTAGGCAACGTGGCGAGGTGGCGGGACCGTCTCATTTGCCAGAAGATCAGACTCAGGCTGATATACCCTCCGGATATCACTACCAATTTCCGAGCATCAACACTCTTTCTCCGGGTAGTCAGATGGGGGGCATGCTGGTGAGGGTTCCTCTACATAGGGACAAGAGGAACTCTTTTTGGGTGCGTCTGTCTCGTGCAGCCTACACCTGGACATGACGCAGACGCAACAACACACTCCACTGCTCTAGCCAGATTCACCTGAGGAGCCAGATTTATCGACCACGAAGGCGCTGAAGTCATCCGAACGGAGCATGGTGGTGCCATGCGAACCAGAGACGGTCACACATACTATCTACGGAAGAATCCGAAATCAACCGTTAGATATACACCGTCGGGGGCAGTAAATAGAATTTAGTTTTTTTTTTCTTTCATTTGTTTAATTGTTGTTACCTACGTTTAATTTATGTTACATACGATTTGTTTGTTTTTATTAATAAAGCAAGTTTTGTCAAATGTAATTTTTGTACACATTTTTTGGTAAAAATTCTGTTTTAGTTGTTTTTTGTTGTAAAATACCAACTCAAAAATATGTAGGCAAAATACAAAAAACTAAGTGTTTAAGGCACAACTGGTTTTGAATGAAAAAAACCAAGTATTTTTTCAAAAATTTCTAGAGGTTGACTTCCGTCCTCGGCTGTGGCAACGCACGTCTGGGAGACGCCCGTCCTGGACAGAAATGTTGCTCAAAAAAAAAAACATGCCATGATATGACCATTCTGCCCAATCAGTGTAAGTCTAATGAAAAATCCTGCATGTTTTGTCCCTTTACAATTTATGTTTCGCCTGTTTAGTCCTCCCCTTACCTTTTCAGACCTAGTCCCTCAAAAACTTACGACAAACAATAAGAGGGTCCCGCCACCACTCTACGACAGAATCTGGTGATATTCAACATGTGTGAGGCACATGCTCAATTAAACAATGGTAATATAGTTTTATTCTACCTTTGTTTTTTATTTAACAAAAATCAATAATAATAAACATAATTTCACTTTTAAAATACAATTTTCTTTTCTTTTTTTCGCATCTTTTTCCTCTTAAAAATCCCTTTCGGGAACACATTTTCTCACCGCCAGCACCACCATCTTCCTACTCTCCCGCCAGTTTCCCCAACCCAACTCTTCTACACTTATCACATTGAAAATCCCCTCACTAGATCGCATCTGTCCTAAGACACCATCGACTACGTTTGCAAGTGGGTCTTTCTAATTTTTTCTCAGCACCACGAAAAAGCAAAAACCAATTCTTCGGCACAAACCAATTTCCAATCTTACCCGTACCAAATCCATCCCTCAATTCTCAAATAGCCTAACAAATAATCAAATCTCTTATTTTATTTGCTCTTGTTTTCTTCCTTGGAGATCGAATTTCTTGACATGTTCTCGAACTTTAATAATCCAAAATAAAAAAGGGGTTGAACAATGGATAGAAACCATTATTCAACTAAAAGAAAATGTGAAATCACAACACCATCTACATCTTTGAAACCATGAATTCAAAATCATCATTAGTTCAATCAAGGGCAACAATTGACTAATAATTGGAACAAGTCACAAGAAATTTGTCTTTAATGTCTATTAGAAGATCTCATAGACAATCTTTTGTGTGTCTACTAAAGAATAAACATTTTTCATAAGCCCGGCCTTTACCTCTATAACTCATAATCAAGAGCTCGATCTTAATTTGGAGGACTTGATACAAACCCAGAACAATTGGGTACTCTTAGAGAAACTGCCACACCTCGTAACCAAAAGGTGACATGGCAGCGCCTTATCCAACAATGAGATATGAAACCCAAAGATAACTTAACAAAATATAATTCCATTTATGTAATAAACTGAATAACGTCTTACAAAGTTATAAATCTTAAAGGTATAATATACATACTACCTGTTCTCATTAAGTATTACATCATAAGACCATTTGTAATATGACTTCCTATGTCTGAATCGTTCTTTCTGATTGACCATCTGTTTGAGAGTGATAAGCCATATTGAGTGATAACTTCGTTGCCATTACTTCATTAAAGCACTTTCAAAACTAAGACACAAAACGAGGATCCCGATCTGACACTATACTGATGGGTTCCTCATGAAGTAAGACTATCCCATCCATATATAATTTGATGAAGAACCGCAAGGTTCGACTTAAGTTGAGCCCGATCTTTCTTCAATTCTCGAACTAGTTTCTATGGGAATTTAATCAACGCAACTCTAAGGGAAGGTTAATTAACAATGGAGGCTGAAACACCACAACTAGAGAAACAAGCTAGTTGATACAGTAACTCAAGAATGAATGAATTTCTATCCAGAAGTTCAAACACGAGAAACTAAGGAATAACCTTACCAAAATATCAATATATCTAACGTAAATATTAAAGTGGCCGAAATCTCCCTTAAGTAGGTTGAGATTTCGGTTACAACCAATAAAGAAATAAGAGTCCTTAAAGGATTAAGACTCTTGAAAACAAATAAGAGTCCTTGAAGAATTAGGACTCTTGAATAACAACTTGCTATAAAGTAACTACCTAAACAAGATAATAGGCACATGTTCCTATTATCTTGGTGGCTAGAAAACCAACTAACTACCAAATCTATGAAGAGTCCTAGTTGCATTAGGACTCTTTATTAACAAACTAACTAACACATGGACAACATGTCCTTTATTATAGCAACTCTTGCTATACACGAAACTAAGTAATTAAATATGCTGCTGAAAAATAATTAAAGTCTAGTATAGACTTTAATTGTACACAAAAAGTCTAAAATGCCCTTTTAAATTCGTCCCAATTCTGGACAGCTTGTTGGGCCAACTTGCACAACGATTTCGGATGTCAAGAAGGCAGAATCTGATCTCGGGTTCTTCATAAAAGTTGTAGATATGCCTCTTATATTTAATATGCAACTGGAATCAGCTCCATTGGATAAACGGATAGAAAGTTATGACCATTCTGCCAAACTGTTATAAAGCTGTCCAATCCCTCATCATCTTGTATGATTACTAAAATGCCCTTCTTAGCCTCTTTGCTTGATAGGGCCTAATTGTACACTTGTGACTTGAGAGGCTGCCTCGTATAACATTCCTAGATGTAACTTAGCATCCTCTTCATACCTTAGAACTCGGGTCAATGATGTAGATAGTTGCTTAACGTCCCTTGTCCTAAGTCTCGTGCTTAGTCGATGTATGTGCTCGTTTGAGTTGGGCATGTTAGAGGAATAACCGGGTCACACATAAATGCGCAGCGGAATAAAACTTGACCCGCCTCTACCAGGATCTTCCACGAGTAAGAACCTACGACTATGGGATAGTGTTTTACCTTATATTGATGCTAGAATGGCTGAAACGCTTTCAGCGGTATGTTGTCACGAACGGAACACCACAATGCAGGCTCCGTCTCTCTCAGTATCCACTCGATCTTCCGAGGATGGTCTTCTACTGCTTGGTGCTAGCCAACGCCTTGTAGAAGCTTTGAAGACACTCTTCAATTGAGTATGTATTTCAGACCTTATCAGAAGAATAAGATACAGGATTTCTAACTTCTTTCCTATTAGCAAAAGCTAGAAAACAAGTCTAGAAATCTATCTTTTCTTTTCTCTCTAAAAACTCACTTTTCTCTCTTCTCTCTAAGCTTCAAAAGCTGGAGAAAAACTGATTAGAATGAATGGGAAAAATCAGTATTTTTTCCCTTAGTCTATCAAGAGAGAGTGGGGAGAGATAAAGGGGAAAGTGGGAGATCATGGAGGAAACCACTCCTACACTTTCTCCACTCCTTTAACCTCTAGATAAGAGACATATGAGCTGAAAATATGTGTCCAATTTTCCAGCCATAAGGTCGGTCCAAAACGGGTCGGTCGGCCCAATCATATTGGTCGGCCCAACCCGATTAAGGGCCCAATCCAATCCCGGCCCGGCCCGGCCCAATCGAATTGGCGCACCTTGTTGGAAAAGAAAGCACTTAGCCAAATACTCGGCTGTTTCCTGTTTAATCCCTTTCCAACAAAAGTTGTTTTTCAAGTCATTATACGTCTTTGAAGCTCGCGGATGAACTGATAACTTGGTGTTTTTTATCTCTTGCAATATTTATGTTCTCAAATCTAAATCCGAAGTTACACATAGCCGACCTCGGAACCGAAGGCTGCCATTTCATGAATTGGGAAATTTGTCTGTCTTTCTGATAGTGTCAAAGCCCGCTCATCTTCTAAGTCCACATCTGCCCATTGATCTTATTTGATCCTTTCTAACAGAGTTGGTTGTGCCACCATAGCTTCCATGACATGACTCGTTGACTCCACCACCTCAATCTCCAATTTATCAAACTCAAAAATCAGCTCTTGTTTGTTCAGTGATCGAATCGTCCTTCTGTCCCGTATTCTTTCTACTAAGTGCATCAGCCACACGATTAGCTTTTCCTAGATGATAGCTAATCGTCAAGTCGTAGTCCTTTAGTAGTTCCATTCATCTTCCTTGCCTCATATTCAGCTCATTTTGAGTAAACATGTACTTCAAAATCGGATTATCGCCTAATACTTCACACGGCTCCCCATATAAACAATGTCTCCATATCTTCGAAGCAAATACGACTGTCGTGAATTCCAAGTCATATGTAAGATAATTCTTCTCATAAGGTTTCAATTGCCTCGAAGCATAAGCTATCACTTTGCCCTTCTGCATCAAAACACATCCTAAACCAATACCCGATGCATCACTGTATATCATAAAACCCCTGACTCTTCTAGCAAGCTTAAAACCGGACCTGTGGTCAACTTTTCTTTCAGCTTCTGAAAACACTCTTCACATTCTGTATTCCACTCAAACTTTACTTTCTTCTTTGTTAACCGAGTCAACAATGCTGCTATTCTTGAGAAATATTCTACAAACTTACGGTAATACCCCGCTAATCCCAACAAACTTCGGATTTTTACTACATTGGTTGGTCGAGGTCAATCCATGATTGTTTCTATATTTGTTGGATGCATTGATACTCCATCTGCTGATATAACATGTCCTAAGAAGGTCACATTTCTCAACATGTCCTAAGAAGGTCACACTTCTCAACAAGACCTTCCAAAAAATACATCAACAAAGTCTTTCACTATAGAAACATCTTAAATCTGAACTTCCTTCTCATTCTTCGTCACTGCATAGGCTAAGAACACTTCACAACCCTTTTGCACATACTTACAGGTTCTAGTTACTGATATCAGTGGTAATCCTTTCTCACAATTCTTCTTTTACGACCTTTGAAAGGTAAATGCTTCTTTACCCTCTGTTACTAACTGAACTTTCTTCTCTTTACAGTCTACCAACGCATGGTTGGCTGCCAGCTAATCCATATCCAAAATTGCATCAAAAGTCTACCATGTTAATCTGAATAAGGTCCGCACACACCACCTTTCATTCAATCTCTGTTCGACGTTCCTTATGAACCAGATTTGATACTAAAGCCTTACACTAGGCACAAACTCTATAGGCATCCAAAATACATACATGGAAACTCTTAAGAAACTTAGCAAATCTACATGATATGAAGGAATACGTGGCAACACAGTCAAATAGCACATAAGCAAGTACATAGTTGATCAAAAGTGTACATGTCACCCTGTTAAAGACATTCCCGACGTCTTATTGAGTAATGACAAATACCCTAGCGTTAAGCCCCACCCTTTGGTTCCCAACCCTTGGTACTGCAGATGTAGTAGTGTGATTGTTCCCTTTTTTTCAAAAAATTTGCGGATTTTATTTATGAGGCTAAAAGGAGAATTGGGATAAATTCCCATTACATTTAAGGTAAATCATCGTATGTATGGAACATACTGACGATCTAAATTACAAAGCGCCCTAATAGAGTTAGGAACTCAAGCAAAAGTCATAAAACTGCCTTCATTCTGCAAATCACATGCCAAGTTCGCAAGAGTGTCTGCTACTTTGTTGGCTTCTCTAAATATGTGTTCAATAACGTTTGTACCAAGTAACTTCACCGCATATCAATCTTCCAAGCCGAAATCTTCCCCTTTGTAAAACCCAAGAGGGGGGGGGGGTGAATTGGGTTTTAACTAATCTTGTAAACTTTTTCGAATCTTATCAATGCTAGTAGAAGTTTAAGCAAGATGAGCAAATGCAAAGCTAAACCCAATAACAAGACAAAGGATTTATAGTGGTTCGACTCACTTAGAATCTACATCCACTACCTTGAGCCGCACCCAAGGATTTTAAACAACTTCACTAAGAAGAATGTTTACACTTGTGGCTAACTCACTAAGAGTTTTACACAACAACCACAACTCAAAACTCACAAAGAGCTTGCCCACACAAAGTAGGACTTTTACAAATTGCCCACACAAAGTAGGACTTTTACAAGAATTACCCAATCACTTAGAAAGGGAATTGAATGTTTAAATACAAATATTGATCACTCTTATAAGTGAGAATGTATACCTTTGAAGCACAAACAATTTCAGCTCTTGAACATATGAAGTTCACTCTTTGTCTTGCATTTGAAATAACACCTTTGAATGCTTTAGATCATGGCAATGAAGTACATTATCTTTGTAGGTGTTTTGGCTTGATGAGAAATCAATGAGAATATGTTTTGCAAGCCTCTCAAAGTGTTAGAGTCATTCTAAAGCTTTGGAGTATATATACATTTCAAAATATGGCTGAAAAACGACTCTTTAACGGTCAAATAACGGCTAGAACTCGCAGAGTTCGGTTGACCGAAGCTCGACTTCGGATCATATTGCACCATCTTGGTCGACCAAGATTACCAATAGGTCGACCGACCTATGTCTTGCAAAGTCTCTGTTTTGCCTGGGTTGATCCGAGGCAAACTCGAATGATCCGAACCCTGAGCTGATTTTTCACACATTTTGGAATCTTTTGAAGTCTTATGAAGTCTAAAATGTTTTCCCAAAAGGTAACAAGTAAGAACACTTGGAAACCCATTTTAAAGAACTTAGACTTAGAAAACAAAGGCTTTTAAGATACGAACACTATTAAGAATCATTTCGAAAACTAAGCCTTTTGAAAACGTGTTTGTGTGAATGCAAGACTTGAGTGTAGAGCTTATGTTCATGAGAACTTTGGTTAGAGCTTTATAAGATAAATGACTAATGACGACAAAGCTAATCTAACCAAACATAAGTCTTCAATCTTCAATCTTGATAAATGAGCCTCGCATATCTTTGAATCTTGATACCAATGGCTTTCAATGGCTTGATTGAAGTACTTAGAGCTTCCATAAAGAGTTCCGATATTCTATCACAAATATTAAGATCATTAGACACAACATTAAAAGTTTGTCCAATATCAAAAACTGAGTTTGTTCGCCCTTAGGTCTTACACCCTTCTTGACTGCTTCCACCAATTTGTTTGAATCTGATTACAATTTGAATTGCACAATTCCCAATTGCCTCGCCAATTTTAGTTCTTCAATAAGCGCCTCGACTTCCGCCATTGAGTTCGTAACTGAATCACCCAAATAAACATATTTTGCTGCTATAAAAATCCACTTCCGTAACGAATCACACATCCTACTCTCGAGATAACCGGATTACCTCGTGAAGCTCTATCCACATTGATGACCACACAATCATCCGAACTCGTACGCCATCTTACAATTTTCATCACCCGCGATGTGCTTAGAGAGTTAGTCCCCAGTGAAGGGATTCATGGGCAGAAACTCGTTCTAAACACCTATGAGTCCTCCCCTGAAGGATCCGCTCATACAAAAACGAATTGAAAGCATACGAAAAGACTTACATTTTACGGCTCAAGAATCGGATTCTTGAATGATAGATTTTGTCTTTGGGCTCTCAACAAAGATCACCTTGAGTCCTCCCTTGCGTAATTACTCCCTACCGGTATCCACGCGACGAAACGGACAACGATTACTAGCTCTTCATTTTTCTAAGTTTTGGGGATTTAGAGAGAAAGGGAGAGGCAGAATTCAGAAATCTGATTTCGGGATTCTTAGTATATTGCGGCTGAAGCATTAGTCTTAAGGGTTTCGGCCAAGAGAGTTTATATAGGGAGTGGGAGTTTGTTTCAAGAACAACTCCCACGTCCTATCCATTTTGGCAGTTGGAGTCTATAACTCCCACGTCCTCTACACTTCTGCTGGTAATGGGAGTCTTTATCGGATAATAACTCCCACATAATCATACCGAAAATGCCCCTTATCTCTAATTCGAATAATAACGCCTTATTATTCTCACAAAAATAAATGTTAGATACAATGAACCTAGACACATTCTAGATTCATTGAATCTGGACATAAAGGTCATTAGCTCGTCTATGCGTGTGACCATGTAGGTTCATATACAATGGCAATTAAAACACACTTAGTAGTAGTATGTGTTCATAAATCACAAGCGGTCCCTAGCATGACATTGTGACAACCCAAAGTGAATGAATTTACGGTGGAACCTAACATCAATCCACTATTTAATCCCTTTGTCTTGCGATATCCAAATTAATCATAAGGCATGGTAGTTGTCACCCTTATAAAGCTTAATTGTATTTATGCTCGATCTCCAGGTAGACTATTCCAACAAATAGTATTTAATAACCACTTTATTAAATACATTTGAGCACGACCATGCATTTAAACAGTCTTCCCTATCGAGGGGCCCATGGATATCTCTCTCTAATACGAGAGGGACAAATCCCTTACAATGCCTCTCACATTCAAGCCATGATAGGATACTACATCCGATCATCAGTCGTATTAATTATTCGATTAAAAGTAACGTCTGACTAAGTCTAAATGTAGCTCCATTCATGCTGGAAATGATGGAGACATAATGTCTAAAGATTCCAAATAGTATTGAGGAAGTAATACTTACGACTAAAGAACCATGAAGTATTACTTCTCTAACGGATCACGTCTGATACAATATCTCCCAATATATTGTATCTATATGATTTGTATCCATTACACATTATCAGTAAAACATAATCATCAATCAAACATCATACTAGTTTTTTTTCATTGTAAAGAACATTACATAAAACTAGAGGCATTCAGTATAGTAATTGCATAAGCTAATGAGTTTTACTATCAAACCACATATTTGATGTTCAAAAGCAAAATTAACTATTCAAATGACGTGCTCAAAATATATAAAGCGTACAACATATGCTAATGACTGAAGCGTATGAGATCTTACTCATGCGCTCTCGGTCCTTCTTTGTGGAAGGTCCTTGAGTTCTGCTGAGTTTAATGCCATGTGACATGGGCAAGAATTCCTTTTTGGAGTCTTGCAAACTGAACCGTTTCAGTACATTGTCAATGTATCCACTCTCCTTAGGCCAATCATTTTGTTGGATCTATCTCTATAGATTCTTATACCCAAAATGTACGTAGCCTCGCCTTAGTCTTTCATGGAAAAGAATATCCCCAACCAAGCTTGTACGCTTTGTAATGTGGGGATGTCGTTTCAATCAGTAAGATGTCATCCACATAAAGCACAAAGAACACTACTGCATTATTAGTTACTTTCTTATAAACACAAGGCTCATCTTCGTTTTTGATGAAACCAAATTCTTTAATTCCTTAATCAAACCGACGATTCCATCTTCGAGATGCTTGCTTCAATCCATAAATGGACCGTTGAAACTTACACACTTTTCTAGGATTTGATGGATTAAGAAACCCTCGGGTTGTGTCATATACAATCCTCGAGAAGGTTTCCATTAAGAAACGTAGTTTTAACGTCCATTTGCCATATCTCATAGTCACAATATGCGGCTATGGCAAGTAAAATCCTAATAGACTTTATCATAACGACAAGAGAAAAGGTTTCATCATAGTCAGTACCATGAATTTGTCTATAAATTTTAACTACTAGTCGAGATTTAAAAGTGTGTACATTACCATCCATGTCGGTTTTCTTTTTGAAACACCATTTGTTGTCAATGACCTTACACCCTTTGGGTGGGTCAACCAAAGTCCACACTCGGTTATCGTACATGGATTGCATCTCAGACTTCATAGCTTCTAGCCACTTGTCAGACTCAGAACTATGAATTACCTCTTTATAGGTAGTGGGTTCATCTTGATCAATCAGTTTAATATGATGATCATCAGTCACGAGAAATCCATATCACTTAGGCTGTTGATGTACCCGACTTGACCTCCTTGGGCCTTGTGTCAAAGATTGAAGCTTAGTATCAGCACGTGAGCTTGCTTGAAGTTCCAAAGCTGGTTCAGATGTTGTTTGAGGATCTTGAATTTTCTCAAGATGGATCTTACTCCCACTATCCCTTTTTGGAAATAAATTCCCTTTCAAGGAATAGACCATTTCGAGCAACAAACACTTTGTTCTCTGATGGAAGACAGAAGTAATATCCTTTAGCTTTCTTTAGGATATCCCACAAACAAACACTTGTCATATTTAGGGGCGAGTTTATCAGATAATAAACGTTTTACGTACGCCTCGCATCCCCAAATTTTGAGAAATGACAAACTAGGTCATTTCTCTGTCCATATCTCATATGGAGTTTTATGAACTGCTTTAGAATGAACTCTATTAAATATGAATGCAGCAGTTTCTAGGGCGTAGCCCCAAAAGGAAATTGGAAGACTGGTTTGACTCATCATAGATCGAACCATATCTAGTTAGGTGCGATTCCTTCGTTCTGACACACCATTCCATTGTGGTGTGCCAGGAGGAGTTAATTGTGAAACAATTCCACAACCTCTAAGATGTTCGTCAAACTCTTGGTTAAGGTATTCTCCACCTCGATCTGATCAAAGTATCTTAATACTTTTACCAAGTTGGTTTTTTACTTCATTTTGGAATTCTTTGAATCTTCCAAAAGATTATGATTTATGTTTCATTAGATAGACATAGCCATATCTACTGAAATCATATGTGAATGTGATGAAGTACTGAAACCCTCCTCTAACACTTGTGTTTATTAGTCCACATACATCTGTATGTATGAGGCCCAACAAATCAGAAGCTCTCTCACTTTGTCAAGTAAATGGAGCTTTAGTCATTTTGCCTAACAAGCAAGAATCACAAGTCTCATAAGACAAATATGGTTTGAATAACACATAGCACATAAACAATAATATCACACATAACTCCTATTATGTACCCTCTACCAAAGGATCACGTCTTAAGTAATCTTAAAAAAAAGCCACCAGTGTGGTGGGGCGGACCCCCGTTTTATTAATTAAAACCAAAAGGGCAGAAAGTGATGAGAGGGGGACTTAAACCTGACCTCCCGAATACAATATGCGTGTAACCTTAATCATTTATAAATATGATCAAGGATGAAACAAAGTATGACTATACTAGTATGCAAAGCAGTAAACGGCTAAACAAAACTAGTATTCTCAAATCTAAGAGCTAAAAATTATGAACAAGCAAATAAACTGTAAGATTTAATCTTTCTAATATAAGCAACACCCTCCGCACCTAGTCGACATAAACCTCGAATAAGATGGGGCAGCGAATGAAATTGGTGGAAATGTCGAGAGGTCTGGGAGTCACAAGCTTCGTTTGCAAGACTATCCGCAACCTTGTTTGCCTCTCGATAGATATGATGGACCCGAAAATTCCCAATAATGCCCAAAAGTTCTTGAAAAAGATGGTCAAGTCTCCAGGATAAGACTCTTCCCAACCGAATAGAGTCATTAAGAAATTTAGAATTCGTCTGAATACCTATATTAAGATAACCCAGTGAAAGACCGTGTTGTATACCCTTAAGCATTGCTTCAATCTCAGCCACCGACTTAGTCAGATTATCTCCAAGGAAGATCGAAAAAGCTCCAAGAAACTCACCTGATGCAGTACGCAATATACCACCAGCTCCAGCAATTCCCGGGTTACCACGAGAAGCCCCATCAACATTTAGAATAATCGGATCTTGACTTCCCCTCCAAGTTACTGCCATAACCCGGGGGCATACCAAACATGAGCCGCCCATGAGCGCCTCTAATAATCCCGTACTTTTCAAAATAGGCAGCGAGAAGCTATCAAATTCATATAAAAGACTTTGCGAGCCTGATTTTTTCCCATAAAAAACAAAACGACATCGATTTCGCCAAAGTATCCAGCAGACGCTTGCAATGATAATAGAATTAATATCTCTCCACTTAACATGTCCTTTCCACCAAAGCAAGTTTAAGAGAGAGCAATAGGAATCAAACCTTAGGGTGTCCCAGACAATGCCGAGCACGTCACAAGCATGCTTCCATAAAGAACAGGCCAAACGACATGCCGAGAAAATATGATCAAAAGTGTCCTCTCCGTATCCACACTGGCATCTGGAAGCCAACGGTATCCCCCACCTCTTCCTGACCTCATCCAGGGCCAGATATCCATTCAGCAATCTCCAAAGAAAAATCTTTTGGTCCAGAGGCAAAACCGAGCTCCATATCTGAGTCCGAGATAGCTGAGAAGGGCCATTTATGCGGAGTAATTTCAAAACCGAGGTAATGGTAAAATTACCTCGAGGCTCAAGTGTCCAAACATGTATATCACGGCCTGTAGATAGCCGAATCCTGGGCAAAACATGTAAGTGACTAAAAGGAAGACACTGGCGAGTCGTATCCTTCCATCCTTCCTCATCCAAGTGAGTATGAATTGAGGAATTATCAGCAGGAACCCGTGAGATTAAAGATATAGAACCTTGAAACGGAAAAATTTTCATACCAGAAAGAAGAATTGCCTTCCCGGACCAGAAGATGCATGAAGGTCTCAGCCGAGTTTCGGATCGCAAGCATTCTTCGCCATATAGGAGAGTCCGTGAGCCGAGACGGGACTAAAACCGGATGATCTCCATTGGGACAATATCTATCCATCATGAAGGTTTTCCACAAAGAATCTGAGGTCCGAAATCTCCACCAGAGTTTATGAGAATAAGCAATTTGATAGGATTCCAGAGAAGATAATCCCAAACCATTTTGTGATGTATCCCGGCATAACCGATTCCAAGACATCCAATGTCGTCTCCCTCCAAAAGCCGTGTTGCCCCAAAGGAAATTGGCAAACAACCGTTCCATATTAAAGAGTACTTGTTTGGGGGGGGGGAGGAGGAGACAGCCAAAATATGCATAGGCATGGAAAGTAACACAAAACGAATCAAAACTAGACGACCACTCAATCCTAAAAACTTCTTTTGCCATCCGGCCAGTCTAGATTCAATTTTCTCCAATATGGAAGAGTAGTAAATTACCTTCTTCCTTCCTGTAAAAATTGGGTAGCCGAGGTATGTCATAGGAAATATGCCACGGTTAAAGCCTGTAACTCTCAAAATCATCTCCTGTTGTCTCGCATTGGTTCGTTCAAACACATAGAACGAGCATTTATCATCATTAACTCGTTGGCCCGAAGTATGTTCATATTGCCGAAGAAACCGCACCAAGGCTGCAAGCCACGTTTAGCACCATTCATAAAACAACTACATCATCCGCATAAGCCAAATGGGAGATCATAAGTGTAGAGCATGGGACTACATATCTGCCTATACACCCTGTATTAGTAAGATAGTTCAAACCCCTTGAGAAGACCTCAGCAGCAATTATAAAAAGTAGAGGAGACAAAGGATCCCCTTGTTTAACACCGCGACCCGATTTAAAATAACCATAAGGAGTCCCATTAATTAGTACTGAAAACCAGTTATTAGACAAGAGATTCCGTATCAGTTGCATAAAGTGCGGGCTGAAACCAAATTTTCTGAGCACAGACAAGAGAAAATTATGTGAAACCCGGTCAAAAGCTTTCATCATGTCTAATTTAATCATCATATTTCCACCCCGAGTTTTTTTTTATAACGAGTTCGCCATTTCCATTGCAAGCAGGATGTTATCTGAAATAACCCGTCCCTTAATAAACCCCGTTTGATTCCGGCTTAACATTTGATCAAGCAAAGGTGACAGTCGACTAGCTACAACCTTTGAAATGATTTTGCTAGTAAAATTGCATAAAGAAATAGGTCGGAACTCACTGAATGAATCTGGGCAGTCCTTCTTTGGGAAGAGAACTAGAAATGAACTGGCCATAGAATGCGGAAGAGGTAATCCTGCCCAGAAATCTTTAACTGCTTGGATAGCATTTCCCCCAACAATATCCCAGCAAGATTGAAAAAACCGACCAGTGAAACCATCTGGGCCGGCTGCACTCGATGGACTTAGAGCAAAAACCGCCTATTTAATCTCCAAATCAGTAGGCAGGGAGTCCAAAGAACGATTCTCCAAATCCGAAATAGTGTGTGGTATCAAATTCAGAAGCTGATTATCCGGCTGAACTTGAGTGTCTAGAGCGAATAAGTGTTCATAATATTTTGCTCCCTCCGCCCCAATATCCGCGGGAATGGTGTGGAAAGTACCATCAGATGAAGTAATCTTGTTAATAAATAATCACCGTTGGCGATTCCTGCAATAAGAGTGAAAATAGCTAGTATTAGCATCTCCAACTTCAATCCATTTTTGTCGCCAAAAAATTCCTTCCAATTCCAAGTTACGGGCGTGATTTTCCCGAACCTCCGTTAAATCACCATGTAGGGTAGCCGAAGGGTTCAAATCGTGAAAGCCTTCTAATCGAGAGACTTCCCTCTCGGATTCCTTTACCTTAGAGTGGATATTACCAAACGTTGATCTATTCCAGCTACCCAATACATGTTTTAGCTTTTTGAGTTTAAATTGCAACAGAATCATTCCCGAGCCATCGACATCAGCTGTCCAAAAATTACAAACAATATCCATGAAGGTAGGATGACGGACCCACATGTCCTGAAATCGAAAACCAGATCCACCTCTATCTGTAGTTAAACGAACAGTTATAAGAAGACCACAATGATCAGAAATAGTACGGGGCACATGTGTTACCGTGGTGAATGGGAAAACAGTATTCCAAGAGGCTGAGACCAATAACCGATCCAGTTTTCTGAGTAAAGAGCGCGTACCTCCACGACACCAAGTATAGGGGCTGCCCGATCCCGGGATCTCTACTAATTCACAATCATTAACCATTTCCCCAAACTCTTGCATAGGAAGCATAGCTGGGATCGACCCCTAACTCTCACCAACCCGCAACACAATATTAAAATCCCCCCCAATGGACTAAGGAATATCATATTGGGAATAAAATAAACGAAGTTCACTCCATAACTCTCGCCGTCGAGTGTAAGAACATTTAGCATAAACAAAGGAGCAGTAAATAGTTGATGCTGAGAAAAAATTAACCTGGAAGTGAATAACTTGCTCTGAATCTTTAATGACCACAATATCCACTGTATCTTCCCACATTAACCAAATTGTACTGTTACAATTTCCGAAGTATGAATCAAACCCCAATCTCCGAGCATACATTGGTAATTCCGAAACCTCAATCAAAGGTTCCAGCAAAACAACAAAATGCAGATGATGTTCCCTTTTAATCTGACGTATACTAGCTAAGGTACTTTCATTAGCTATCCCCCGAATATTCCATATGATGTAATTCATTATAACATGAAGAAAGGGGTCAATAATAGAGACTCTTAAAGAGAATTAGAGGACTCTGAGAGTCGAGGTGATCTTCTCAGAGGTCCATGTACCGTCTTTGCTTTTTAGCCTTTTTTAACCGGCAAAGCTACAACTAAATGAGTATCCACATTTACCTGAGTATCAGTGGCTTGTGTATGTGACGGTACAAGAGCTGTCTGCAGCCGAGATGGACTTTCACTGGTAGTCGCATAAACCTCTTGGTCATCCATTGATCCGGGTAGAGCCGAAACACCACCCACTTCAACACCTTGTAGAGATTCAGTCTCATCCGGGTACTCCGGGGCTTCATCGTCCTTTTCGGTTCCCACTTCAACTTCAGGTATCCGATCCGGGTCTTCTATACCTGGGACCAAGTTTCCAAAACTGGCTCCCAGGCTTCCCAATACATTCATTCCGTCCACCCCCTGTATATCCGAGCCGAGGTCAGCAGGTGTAGCAGCTGTGTTCTGTGAAGCGTGATGCTTCAAACTAGGTACAGAAGAACGTAGTTCGTCTAGAATTACCTCCATTGGTTTTGTCGATTTGCCGCCATCAGATAGTGTAAAACGCGAATTAAAAGGGGATTTGGCACCTCCTACCATAATATCATCAATACCCCTAGGACTCAACACAGCCGGATCAATTTCCAAGCTATATTTCTCTTTTGAGACTGTTTTTTCACAACCTGGCAGCCCTGTTATTTCTGGGAAAATTGCATATTTTGGCAGTGTAAAATGCCCTGTTTCCCCTGTTTCCAGCGCCAGAATTGGCGCAGACTGCTGTACCTGCGGCTGTGAAGACTCTGCAACGGGGCTATCCGCTGCAAGAGGCACCCGCGACCCATTCTGTGGCGGTGCAGTGGTGCTGTTCTCGGCCAGAGATGCCGCAGCAGTATGCTTTTTCTGCTGTACGGTTTCCTTGTCTCGAATGACCAGTGCAGTTCCCGATGGACCCGGTTCTCGCCGCGATCTCACCGGAACCCACTGGTTATTGGGAGCCGTGACTACTATTCCAGATTTGAGAATTCGGGGCTCCGCTACCACGGCTTGCTTGCCTTTGATTTTTGCGGACTGCACCGGTTGAACAATATGAGGTTTTTCCAATTCCACTGGTTTTTGAGAGTTACATTGCTGATTATGATGACCAATTCTCTTGCATTTGACACAATATTCCGGCAAATCGTCATATACAATTGATTGCCAAAATCCCTTCCCCGTATGAGCATGTGTGATACGTATACGCTTAGGTAAATCTGATAGTAAATCTACCTCAACACATACCTTCGCAATCGAAGGTCTGGAGGCTGCGGCTGTAGGGGCGTCCAACGCAAGCGGTTGTCCAACCGCCTTTGCAAGTGAAAAAATCTTGGATTTGTTATACAAGTGAATCGGTAGACCCTCAAAGCCAATCCATATTGGTACTATTGACGGTTCTTCATCGACATTGAAATCATAGGTCCACTTGAAGACCCGCATTGTAATTCCATAGAAATTCCATATTCCTTGTCGCCAAAATCGACAATAATCTTCTTCAAGATCAAATCGGATCAAAACGTGACGTTGATCCATCCTTCCAATCGAAAAATTCCCTTTAAACCCAATTTTGTGAAAGGATTTCCGCAAAGAGTCAATAGACGGGGCATATTTGTGAAATTTTCCAACCAAAGCAAATCGCCAAGGCCGAATCAAAATGTCAATTTCATCCGAAGGGATGATTAGATGAGGTTCCCCTTTAAATACCTCCAATTTTGTAGTTGGAAGTGTGGGTGAGGCAATTGAAGTACCGGTTAAGAGTTCCGTGAAGCTCTTTGCTTTCCATGGTGAAGGATCAGGAGCGGGAGCCACGGCAGCCACTGGGCCGGCGGCCATGGCAGCCGCGAAAGAAAGAAGAAATCGGCAAGGTTTCCTATTTTTTAGGAAAATCGCCTAGAAAAATCGCCTAACAAATCGTTCCTATATTCATTCCATACTTAGTTCTATTCATTTTTATTCAAGCCTAAGGTTCGACCTTCTCTAATACCACTTATGTCACACCCCGTAACTAGAAGGTGACCTGGCAGCGCCTCATCTACCAATAAGAGACCAAACACAAAGATAACTTAACAAAATATAATTCCATATATGTAATAAACTGAATAAATTCTTACAAAGTTATCAATCTTAAAGGTATAATATACATACTACAAGTTCTCATTAACTATGACATCATGTGTTTCTGAAAGAAAGAAATTCGGATTCCTAAACGAAGTGCAGCGGAAAGTAAAAGCGGAATCCATTTCTAACAGGATCATTCACGAGTAAGAACCAATGATCTTTGAAATAGGATAATTACCTTTAGTTTACGGGATGACAGAAACAGTTTCTGTTTTGTGTTTGCTATGGAATCACCAACAACAACCGATCTTTATCGACTCATGTCTCCAGCGGTATCCACACAATCAACTTGAACTTGTTCTTGACATCTCTAATTCTAGTCAGAGAACTCCTAAGGTTGAACACAATCTTGAGGAATTAATAATATAGGTTCAAGAAAAATGGAAACGAAAGAATTAAAAATCTAATTTTTCTTCTAACTTTTGATGTTCTTGGAGTGGTGTATTTTGAGGCTAATTTTTTCTCTAGAAATTGGCAGCCATATTATATTAGGAATAAGGAATTAATTCAACAATTAAATAATAATAAGAGCAAATGAAGTAGTGGGGTGAAAATTAATTCACCCACTACTTCCACTTTCCCCTCAATAATTTCTCAGAACCCCCACTACACACAACCCGTCACATGACTCTCACATGTCTGGTTATGACTATTTCAACTTGTTCTTGGAACGGTTTTCTGGTTCAACCAGATCCGTTTTACCAATCGAGTATTGGTCCGCCCAATCCAATTGGTGTACCTATATCAAATGCAAACTACAAAAAGCCCAATTCAATTGATCATAGTGTGCGACCCATTAGGTATTTGCTATGTTGGCCGTGAAAACAATTGTCAACAATAATGAGAGGTATCTAGCAACACATCATTACTCCCAATTCACAAATATTTCGGTGATTCAAGTCATCACTGTTATGACATTTTGTACTAATCCCTTTGTCCTAGATATCTAGATTGAGCACAAGTCATGTAGAATTTCACACTTGTATAGTTCAATCAATTACTTTCTTGATTCGCGAGTAGATAATCAAATGACCCATATTAATTCACTTGTTCATGGCCATGAATTAGTCTCACTCCATCAAGGGGCCCAAGATATCACTCCTGTTATATATGAGGGACAAATCATCTATTTATCACACCTCAACCTACACATGGTTTATAAATGCACCCAATAAATGCCTTTATAGACCATCTACTCTACTTGCATGCAAGATCTTTCTTTTAATGAGCAAGCAAGTTTTTCACATAATATCTTATTCTTCTTGGCCATCTTTTTCATCTAAAGGTATAAATCACTTAATAGCATATAAGTGAAAGAAAGAAATTCGGATTCCTAAACAAACGCAGCGGAAAAATAAATACGGAATCCATTTCTAACAGGATCATTCACGAGTAAGAACCAATGAACTTTGATTAGGATTTAACCTTTAGTTTAAGGGATGACAAAAACGCTTTATGTATTGTGTTTACTACGGAATCACCAACAACAACCGATCTTTATTGACTCCAATCTCTAGCGGTATGCACACAATCAACTTGAAATCTTTAGGAATTTCGGTGTATAGGTTTAAGTAAAAAAGGGAAAAAGGAAGAACGAAAAATAAAAAATTTCCTCTAACTTTTGATGATCTTGGAGTTGTATTTTGGGTCTTTTTTTCTCGAAGAATTTCGGCAGCCTAGTGTAGGAAGAGAAATGAATTAATTCAACTATTGAATTAAGAAGAGAAAATGAAATAGTGGGGTAAATATTAATTCACTTGCTACTTCCATTTTCCCCTAAAAAAGCTCCCACAACTCCCATTACATACAACCCCTCGCATGCCGGTTCAACTAAATCGGTTTGACCAATCGAATATTTGTCGGCCCAATCCAAATAACTGCCCAATCTATTTGGAGCACCTATATCAAATGTAAATTCCTACAAGCCCAGTCCAATTGATCATAGTGAGCAACACATTAGGTATTTGCTATGTTGGTCGTACAACAATTATCAACAGTAATGAGAGGTATCTAGCAACACATCATTACTCCCAATTGACAAATATTCTGATGATTCTAGTAATCACTGTTATGACCATTTGTACTAATCCATTTGTCCTCAATATCTATATTGAACACATTTCATGGAGAATGTGACACTTGTATAATTCAATCAATCAATTTCTTGATTCGCGAGTAGACTAATCAAATGACATTAACATCTCATATTAATTCACTTGTTAATGGCCATGAATTAGTTTCACTCCATTAAGGGGCCTAAGATATCACTCCTGTTATAAAGAAGGGACAAATCCACTATCTATCACACCTCATCCTACACATGGTTCATAAATACGCCCAACAAATGTCTTTATATCCCATCTAGTTACAGACGACGTTTGACAGCATCAAAGCATACCATTAGCCATGTAGGAAATCTTGTGTGATTTCAAGTCGAAGGTTTCTGTTACAAACATAATCATAATAAGAAACACTGTTGACATTCATATAACAATCCATGAAGTGTTTCTTATAGAGGGTTAGTCTAGTATTATGATATCTAATATCACATACCCATGTGTTGATTAAATATCCAATATTAATCACGACACATACTAGTCTCAACACATTATTATTGTCCTAAGCATGCTATAATAATGATCGACTAGGGACATTTAGAATAGTTTAATGTAACAATTCCAATAACTACTCAAAGGATGTTATTATGTTCAATACAAATGCACAGTAGCAATACAACATAATAATGGAATTTTTCCTTTAATATTTCATCACAATGAAAAAATAGATACATCTCCCACTTTCACTAAAGACAACAACCTTTCCTTTTAGTGCATACTCTACATAAGAACTATCTCTAAGACCAGTTCTCTTGGTATCTAATATCCATGCTACAAGTATGACGATCATCTTGATGTTGTGTCATTGGTTTCGTCATTGGATCGACGATATTATCATCCGTATGTAGTTTACAAATCTTTACATCACTCGTATCAATAATATCCCGGATTAGGTAATATCGCCTGAGTATATGTTTGGACCGTTGGTGAGATCGTCGTTCCTTTGACTGAGATATGGCCCCATTGTTGTCACAATAGATATAAATAGCATTCGAAATGCTAGGTACCACTCCAAGTTCAGTAATGAACTTCCGGATCTAAGAAACTTCCTTAGCATCATTTGATGAAGCTATATACTCGACTTCAGTTGTGGAATCTGCAACGGTTTCCTGCTTTGAACTCCTCCAGCTCACAGCATTTTCGTTAAGGTAAAGTACATAACCCGACCGCGATTGAAAGTTGCCTATATCGGTTTGTAAACTAGAATTAGTGTAACCACCTACAATGAGCTCGTCTTTCCCACCATAGATTAAGTGAAGGGATTCATGGGCGGAAACTCGTTCCAAACACCCATGGATCCTCCCCTGAAGGATCCGCTCATATGAAACAATTCGAAAACAGCAAGAAAAAACTTACGGTTTTGGATTCAAGAAGCTACTTCTTGAATGGAGGTTGGCGTTTCTTGGATGTATTGCTGCCACTGATTGACTTCCCTTTGCGGAATGTCCCTCTACCGGTATCCACGCGACGAATACGAACAGCGATTGCTAGCTCTTCGTTTTCTGAGTTTTGGGAATTAGAGAGAAAAGGGGAGGCAGAATTCCGAAATCTGATTTCAGGTATTCTTGTTGATTGCGGCTGAAAATCAAGTGTGTCTAGGGTTTCGGCTGAGATATGATTATATAGGGTGTGAGAGTTTGTTCCCATAACCAACTCTCACGTCCTCCACTTCTATCAGCAGTGGGAGTCTTAGACTCCCACGTCCTCTCAACCTCTTTTGGCAGTGGGAGTCCATAACTCCCACGTGCTCTAGACTTCTGCTGGTAGTGGGAGTCTTTATCGGATAATGACTCCCACGTAATCCCAGCTATACCGAAAATGCCCCTTATCTCTAATTCGAATAATAACACTTTATTATTCTCAGAAAAGTGAATGTCAGATGCAATGAACCTAGACACATTCTAGATTCATTGAATCTGGACATGAAGCTCGTTAGCTCGTCTATGCGTGTGACCCTGTAGGTTCATATCACAATGGCAATGAAAACACACTTAGTAGTAGTGTGAGCTCATAAATCACAAGCGGTCCCTAGCAGGACATTGTGACTACCCAAAGTGAATGAATATACAACGGAACCTAATATCAATCCACTATTTAATCCCTTTGTCTCGCGATATCCTAATTAAGCATAAGGCATGGTGGTCGTCACCCTTATTAAGCTTAATTGTATTTATGCTCGATCTCCGGGTAGATCTGTTTCGACAAATAGCATTTGATAACCACTTTATCAAATACATTTGAGCACGGCCATGCATTTAAACAGTCTTTTCCCTATCGAGGGGGCCCATGGATATCTCTCTCAATAATAGAGAGGGACAAATTCCTTACAATGTCTCTCACATTCAAGCTATGATAGGACACTACATCCGATCATCGATCGTATTGATTACTCTGTTACAAGTAACGTCCGATCGAGTCAAAACGTGGCTCCATTCATACTAGAATCAATGAAGACATAAGGTCTAAGGATTCTAAAATAGTATTGAGGAAGTAATACTTATGACTTAAGACCATGAAGTATTACTTCTCGACTGGATCACGTCGATACAATGTATCCCTATATATTGCATCTATGATGTGATTTGTATCCATTACACATGATCAGTAAAACAAGATCATCAATCAACAATCATACTAGTTTTATTTCATAGTAATTAAGCATTACATAAAACTAGGGACTTCTAGAATAGTAATTACATAAGCTAATGAGTTTTACTATCAAATCACACATTTGATAATCAAAAGCATAATTAACTATTCAATTACATGCTCAAAAGATAACAGAACGCACAACATGTGCTAATGGTCCTAGGGCACTACTAACATTAAGAACATATTCTTAGTCCTTCGTAAGTACTTTAGGATATTCTTGACGACTATACAGTGACGCTCACCGTTTGTTGACTGGTATCTGCTGGTTATACTCAAAGCATATGAGACATCCAGGCAAGTACACAACATGGGATACATGGTAAATCCAATTGCCGAAACATATGCAATCTCACTCATGTGTTCTTTCCCATTTAGTGTCTTAGCACAATGATGTCTGGAAAGAACTGTACCAAGTGCTATAGTACAAAGGCCCTTCTTGAACTCCTGAAACTGATTTAGTACTTTGTCTATATATGTATTATGACTTAAGCCAAGGAGTCTCCATGATCTATCTCTATACATCTTAACCTCTAAGATGAAGCTTTCTTTACCTAAGTCCTTCATAGAGAAACATTGCCCCAACCAGACATTTACAGATTCCAATGTTTGAATGTCATTCCCTATAAGTAGCATTTCATCCACATACAAAATTAAGAACACAATCTAGGTTCCATTAAACATCTTATAAACACAAGGTCCATCAACATTCTTGATAAAACCGAACTCGTATACGACTTCGTCAAAACGTCGATTCCACCTTCTAGAAGCTTGCTTTAGTCCATAAATTGACTTCATTAGCTTACATACTTTATTGACATTATTTGGAACGACAAAACCTTCGGATTGTATCATATATACATCCTCTTCAAGGTTTCTGTTAAGGAAAACTGTTTTGACATCCAATTGCTAGATCTCATAATCATAATATGCAACTATTGCAAGCAAGATCCAAATAGATTTGAACATAACTACAGGTGAAATGTTTCATCATAGTCAATACCATGAATTTGTTTAAATCATTCCGCGACATGTCGCCCCTTGTACGCTTGAATTTTCCCTTCTATGCTGGTTTTTCATTTAAAAACCCATTTGCACCCTATTGGGGTCACCCTCTCAGGTGGATCAACCAAGATTCATACTTGGTTAGTGTACATGCAATCCATTTCAGATCTCATGACTTCAAGTCATTTCTCAGAATCTGGACTAGTAATTGCTTGTTTGTAGGTTGTAGGCTCATCATGATCGATAAACATAACGGCACCATGTTCTGTTACGAGAAATCCAAATTTCTCTGGTGATCTACGAGTTCTACCCCACCTACGCAATTATTGTGTTTCCTGAACTGGCTGCAAAATCTCTTGTGATGCTTGTTCATATTCCATCTGATCTCTAGTGTTTTGTTCAACTTCAGTAAGTTCTAGAACTTCACTAAACTCTACTTGGCTCCCACTAGTTTTCCCAGAAATAAATTATTTCTCAAAGAAAACACATTTTCGAGCAACAAACACTTTGTTCTCGTTACGAATGTAGAAGTAGTATCCTTTAGTTTCCTTAGGATACCCAACAAATGTGCACTTGATCGACTTAGGATTGAGCTTGTCCAAAGGTGGAAGTGTAAAAAATGCCTCACAACCCCAGATCTTCATGTAAGATATACTAGGACGTTTTCCATTCCATATCTCATATGGTGTCTTTTCAACAGATTTTGATGGAACTCTATTTAGTGTTAAAACTGTTGCTTCTAAAGAATGTCACCAAAAATAGTTTGGAAGGCTCATGTGACTCATAATAGATCGAACCATATCTAATAGAGTTCCTGATGCGGGACCATCTAGAGGGCTGCCTCATATTAAGCATCCCTTATCAAGCATGGTAGGACCAATGACTAGATCAAGAGCCAAGCAAGTTGATCAAGAAATATCTACATTGATCCGAGAGTTACAGTCTAAAGAGGGATTCAAGTCCAACTTCTAACTCTCCAAGATATTCAATTCGGCCCAAACAAGCACAGTGGCTAAAAAGGGCATTTTAGTCTTTTTGTACATTAAAGTCTATTCTAGCATATTCTAGACTATTCTAGACTTTAATTATTTTCAGCAATGTTATTTCCTTTATTTAGGCGTGTGATAGCAAGTAGTTACTATAATAAAGGACATGTTGTCCATAAAGGATAATGAGTTGGTTATCTAGTTGTTAAGAGTCCTACTTCTTGAAGGACTCTTCACATGATTAGTTAATTTCAGCTATAGTTTTTTATTATAGCCGCATAGATGCAAGATAATAGGACATGTTGTCTATTATCTTGTTTAAGTGTTTTACTTGATAACAAGTTGTTGTTAAAGAGTCCTACTTCTTCAAATACTCTTCTTTATTGTTGCTTGGAACCGAATTCTACTCTATTTAAGGGAGGGTTCGGCCAACATATTATTTACGTTAGATATATTGATATTTTTGTTAAGGTTTTTCCTTAGATACTTGTTTATGAATTTCTAGTAGAACTTCATATTCTTTGAGTTATTGCATCAACTAGATAGTTTCGCTAGTTGTGGTGTTTCGCCTTCATTGTTACTTAGCCTTCTTGGAGTTGCGTTGAGTAAATTCCCCTTGAAAACTAATTCGAGATAGAGAAAGATCTGCTAAAAGCCGAACATTGATATAAAACATCACGGTTTCGCATTAGTTCCATTGAGGAGTAACCGGTGAAGAAAGTTGTGAAACAATTCCACACACTTTTAGATTATCACGAAATTCTTGACTTAAGTATTCCCCACCTCGATCGAATTGAAGCATCTTAATACTTTTGCCAAAAACGAGTAACACATAGAATAACGATTGGGTACTCGTGATTGGCTCTAATACTACTGAAAGAAAGAAATTCAGATTTCTAAACGAAGTGCAGCGGAAATTAAAAGTGGAATCCGTTTCTAACATGATCATTCACGAGTAAAATTCAATGAACTTTCAAATAAGATAATTACCTTTAATTTATGGGCTGATAGAAACAGTTTTTGTTTTGTGTTTGCAATGGAATCACCAACATCAACCAATCTTTATCAACTCATGTCTCTAGCGGTATCCGCACGATCAACTTGAACTTGTTCTTTACGTTTCTAATGCCAGTTAGAGAACTCCCAAGGTTGAAAACAATCTCCAGGAATTAAAAATATAGGTTCAAGAAAACCCAGAAAAATAAAGAATTAAAAATCTAATTTTACTTCTAACTTTTGATGTTTTTGGAGTTGTGTATTTTGGGGCTAATTTTTTCTCTAGAAATCGGCAGCCATATTATATTTGGGAGAAGGAATTAATTCAACAATTAAATAATAATAATAAGAGCAAATGAAGTAGTGGGGTGAAAATTAATCCACCCACTACTTTCACTTTCCCCTCATTAATCTCCCATAACCCCCACTACACACAACACCTCACATTACTCTCACATATCCGGTTTTGACTATTTCAACCAGTTCATGGATCGGTTTTACTGTTCAATAGACCGGTTCAACCGGATCGGTTTGACAAATCGAGTATTGGTCAGCCCAATCCAATTGGAGCACCCATATCAAATATAAATTCCAACAGTATCACTATCTCTGCCCTCAACCCTGGTTGTCCCTTCATTAACATCTTCATAAACATATACAAAAAGAGTAAGGCAATGATGGCCTCAGACTATGCATCCTCCGGACCCATCATCTGCAAGATCTTGGATGGACGGAAGCCACATCCATCTTTGCTTTCGATCGACCGAAGTGATCGTTTGAAGGGCGGAAATGACTTTTTCATGTGCTAAATAACAAAGGAATTACCATTTTCTGAAATTATGAAACCCAACCCATAAGACACATATTTTGACCATTAACACGTACAACTTCATACACATAAACATGTCAAAAGCATATCCTTTCATATCCAACACTTGTACATATCATATCCAGCCATCACGTGCTCTGAGGTGAACTCCACAACACCTGTTAGCAACCCCAACAATATTTCCCATCGGGGAAAAAATATGGGCACGAGCCATTACATATCATATCATAACATATCACGTCATCGCGTGCACCTGGGCATCAGTGGAACATGAAAAAGAAATCGAAATGCATCCCACTATAGAATCTTTCACTGCCAAGAACTCACGATTGTGAATGTAACTATCACGTAGTCGGAATATCAGACCACATATACATAAATAAAAACGCAGGAATTTGTGACAAACAAACTAATCATGCAATACATACTTCACAACACTTCATCCAATTTGATGCAATAAAAACGATGTTAGAAATCCATTTAATTACATTTCATACTTTAGTAGAAATACCATTTTCATGCCATTGATTAGAAAATACAAGAGTGTAAGAACCCTACCTTGATTGCTTATCAGAAACTTCAAAAGATTACACGTCTACCTTTTTCCCCGAATTTCTTAGCACTTCACTCCGAAATTTATATCTCTTAAACTAGCCGTTAAAATCTACTCTCGACTGGTCAAAATTGATTCTTATAAGTCTTCTAGTTGTGGTTAAATTTTGGGGATACTCAGAGCACGTTTGATATGTCTGCGGAAAATTTTAATCTTATTGCACAGGATTTCCAGAATATTGCTTTCTTTTTTTTTCTTCCTTTCTTATATTCTATGTTTTCACTAGGTTTTTCCCGGCAAATAATCCTCTGTCCCCAATTCCTGTCCCCATCCCTGTCCCAGCCAATCACAATCCACCCTGTGTATATATAATTGGAAAAACTATTTATATAGTAAATTTTGATTGGCTGGGACAGGGATGGGGACAGGAATTGGGGACAGAGGATTTTCACCCGTTTTTCCCAAGTGTTGCAGCACTTTATTTTCATTACACACCACTTCAAAAACTAACTTCCCTCCTCCTAACAAATCTACAAAATAACTAATATTAACTTAACACTTCAGTCATCCTATTTCCTATTTATGTCATTACACCCTAAAACTTAACAAATAACCAATTAAACACATAAAACGAATAAATCACGCATAGAAGGGTTACGGGTATCACATAAACTCCATTATAAAAAATGGAAGGTTTCGAGGATGAAAATTTTGTTCCAAATGGTACAAAAGAAGAATTCATAAAGAATTAAAAAATAATTCTAGTTGGTGATGCTGGAGGTCGGAGATCGTTGAGGGAGCATTAAATGTGTGGGTGTCGGGCACACTGTGTGTGTGTGTGTGTGAGAGAGAGAGAGAGAGATTAACAAAAAATTGAGGAAAGAGGAGAAAATAATGGCGCTGCGTTTGAGGTCGAGAGGAGTGGTGATGGTGGTTGGCTAGAATCCAAGAGAGACCTGGGTAGGGGTAATCGACTGGCAGATATAAGAAGATGGGAAGATGGTAGAGATGGGAGGTAATAGGTAGATTTTTATTTTTTGAATAAAATATAGATTTTATTTTTTGTTTTATGAATTATTGATTTCACGGTTATATTAGTAACTTTAGACTATTTAATTATGTATATGCCTCGCACAACATAAAAATACACTGGATTCTGCCGTGAGAGTGTTGGAGGGGACTCATATTTTTCCCCTAAGTTATTGAGGGACTAACTGAGATGAAAAAGTAAAGGGGGGGATAAGCAAGGCAAAACGTAAATTGTGAGGGAACTAAACAGGAGAATTTTCTAAGACCTGATTTGGGTACATTGGGCCTGGGTCCGAGGTCTGGGTATTTAGACCTAATTGACATACCTACATATGTTAGTTGAACTTGTACACCTTAAACATAAGAGCTTAGTTATGAGTGTTTAGGGGGAAAATATATGCGTTATGAAAAATTAAAAAATTGATATTGGGATAATCTAAAAAAAAAAAATGAACACTGACTGAGAGAGTATGTTATTTAACAATATAATTTTCACATCTAATTTATTGTAGGGATAAAAATATTGAAATGGATTGTCCTTAGAAATTGAAATCAATTGGAAACGGAAAGAAATTAGCATGTACGAACGTATGTTCTTGGGAAGATAGTATCTTTTGCAAAACGAGGTTTTTGGGGAGGTTGTAGGACGACAGTGGGAATGGGTTTGATAATTGTAGAGGGTTGCGGCTAGGGAAGAGGAAAGTTGGAGGAAGAGATGGGGAAGAGAATAAGAAAAATAAATAAATAATTATACTGAATTTTGAAAATTACTCTAAATTTTTTTTTTTTTTTTTTTTTTTAACGAGAGGCACATGATAGACTTTATGGAATTTCTTCCGTAAAATGAAGGGGATTCCTTTGTTTGTTTTTTTAGGGGAACGAAAGTCCTTTGTTAGCGGACATGATTTACACTTTGGATTTAAACAGATAAGAAAAAGTAAATTATCTTTCAAAATTAAAAGGAAAGGTAAATTAAGAACATCATAACTAGGTAGAAAAATAATTGTTGAATTTGCAAACAAAAACCAAAAGATTTTCCATTTGCAAAGTCATGGAAACTTCTTGTTGACCCCCAAAGACCACGCCTTATAGGAGGTTTGATAAGTCAAAGGCCACTCTCTGCCTATTCATTGATCTCTATGTAAATGTAACAAACGTTTATTTTCTCCAATTCCATATCTTCAACCACATCAACCTCTCCTCAACACAGCCAAATCAAAATTTCTCTTTAGCCTAGGATTTGAAAGGAAAATCGGCATGGAGAAAGAACAAGAAGAAATTCAATTCCTCGGATTCTTTGGCATATTCATAGAATCATTCAATATTGTTCCTGCATGGAGGAAGATTTTCAGCCAATTAACCACGGCTATGATTATTCCTTTGTCCTTCATCTATTTAGCTCATATCCAGATTTCTCATTTCCTCTTTTGGAAAATCTTGCGTAACGAATACATCCTAGATAGAATTCCACAGGGTACTCCTACATATGACAATATATCTAATATGCTTTCATCATAATGGATCATATTCTTTACGTTCAAAATTGGATATTTCATTTTTTTCTTAATTTTAGCCCTTCTTTCAACATCTGCCGTTGTTTACACAATTGCATGCATTTACACAGCCAAAGATATATCCTTCAAAAAGGTGATCAGAGTCGTCCCTAAGGTCTGGAAAAGACTTATGGCCACATTCATTTCAAACTTTATCATTGTTTTCGCATACAACATTATTGTCCTTCTGGTTTTCGTGATGTTAATGATCATGATACCTCCCGGAATAATCGCGGATCTCCTCCTTATTTGTCTTTTGATCGTGTATTTCATAGGATTTGTCTACATAAGCGTTATATGGCATTTGGCAAGTGTTGTTTCGGTTTTAGAAGAGAATTTTGGCCTCAGTGCCATGATCAAAAGCTATGATCTTATCAAGGGCAAGATGGGGATATCCATGGTGATTTTTTTTTATTCTCAATCTATGTTTCTTTGGAATTGATTTAGCATTTGAAAAGCTTGTTGTCCTTGGGGATGGAATTCTTTTCAGAATTGGCTATGGAATGTTGTGTCTCTCACTGCTTTCTCTCTTGATTCTTCTGGGCCTTATTATTCAAACAATTATCTATTTCATTTGCAAGTCTTATCACCATGAGAACATTGACAAATCCTCATTGGTAGATCATCTTGAAGTTTACCATGGGGAATATGTTCCTTTGAAAGGAAGAGATGTACAATTAGAGCAATTTTATGCTTGATCATTCCACATAATTATTACAAAACTAGTTTATGTGAAAGAGATGATGACATTTATGTTCATAAAAAAAATATGATATCCATAGTTTTTCAATGTTTTTGTGCGAGTCTAGTTAAAATAGGGTGTCTCCATAAAACATTTGTACATACATAACGTGATATGGTGAAATAAAAAATTCTCATTTTGTCCACTAAACATGTGCGATCAATTGGCACCAATACTTTTCTTCTCTTATTATTTTCTTTTTCTTTTTGTGTTTTTTATAAGGATTCAATTTTAAATTAGGATTATTATTATTTTTTGCTGAATAATTAGATCATCCATTAATAATTAGAGGATAAAGTTATTACAATTAAAAAATTCTCAAACTCCTTACGCTAGAGAAGATTCTTCTATCTTTGTTATCTTCTTATACAGATTAAACCCTTGGTGGTGAGTGGCTTATCTCTTTTACCCAAAATCGTGATTCCATTGTTTTAGTGTTGAGTGTTGAGTCGGTTTGGATCATTTTTTTTTTCTATCTTGTACCCTTAACCTGGTTCTCTCAACCTAGTTTTTAAACTTTTTCAAAAAGAACTTCCAAAACACGTTATATGAAACTTTCAAAACACTTTTTACGTTATCACTGTAGGGATTCATAGGGAGAAGCATTCAATAAGACCTATGAATCATCCTCGGAAGGATCCGTTCATACCATAAGAACCGAATAAAAAAGAAAAGAAACTTACAATTTTTCGTGGCTGTTTCAGCAACTATTTTGCGTGTGCTTGCAAAATTGCAGCAACCACAAAAAACTATCCCCTTTGAGGATTCACTCTCTATCGATATCTACGTGACGAAACGAGCAGCGATTACTACCTCTTATATTTTCTGAGTTCTGAAAATAGAGAGAGAAGGGATGGTGGAATTATCTTTTGGTTGTGACTGATTTGTTGCGACTTAAAACTTTAACCTAGGTTTCGTCAAAAGAAGTATGTAAAAGTCGTGAGAGTTTGTCTTGAATACAAACTCCCATGTAATCCAACTTCTTTTGGTAGTGAGAGTTTTTATTGCATAATAACTCTCACGTAATCCCAACCAAAACAAAAAACCGAAATATTATCCCATCACCCTTTTTGTCTAATTCGAATAATAACGTTTTATTATTCTCATAAAATAAATGGCAGATACAATGAATTTAGACACTTTCTAGATTCATTGAATCTAGACACAAAACTAGTAAGCTCGTCTATGTGTAAGACCTTGTAGGTTCATATCACAATAGTAATGAAAATATACTTAGTAGTAGTATGTATTCATAAGTCACATGCGGTCCCTAACAGGGCATTGTGACTGCCCAGAGTGAATGAATGATCGGTGGAATGATTACCTAATCTCAACCCACTATTTAATCCCTTTGTCTCACGATATCCTAATTAAGCATAAGGCATGGTAGTTGTCACCCTTATAAAACTTAATTATATTTCTACTCGATCTCCAGGTAGACTGTTCCAATAAATAATATTTAATAACCACTTTATTAAATACATTTGAGCACAGCCATGCATTTAAATAGTCTTCCCTATCGAGGGGCCCACGGATATCTCTCTCTAATAAGAGAGGGACAATCCCTTACAATGCCTCTCACATTCAAGCCATGATAGGATACTATATCCGATCATTAGTCGTATTAATTACTCGATTAAAAATAACATTCGACTGAGTCAAACGTAACTCCATTTATGCTGGAAACGATGAAGACATAAAGTCTAAGGATCCCAAATTGTATTGAGTAAGTAATACTTATGACTAATAGAACTATGGGGTATTACTTCTCTTTCGGATCACGTCCGATACAATATGTATGCATGATATGATTTGTATCCATTACACATGATCAGTAAAACATGATCAGCAATCAAACATCATACTAGTTTTATTTTTTGTATATAACATTTCATAAAACTAGGGACAATTAGAATAGTATTTATATAAGCTAATGAGTTTTACTAACAAATCACATATTTGATGTTCAAAAGCAAAATTAAGTGTTCAAATAACATGTTCAAAATATAAAAAATGTACAACACATACTCACGGTCCTAGGGCACAACTAACTCTTCCAACCATATATCAAACATACTAGTGATCTAAGCTCTCACTCCATTAACTCGCCTCTCTGTGCTAATCAACATACTTGCTATCTTGTTGATCACATAGGTGAATAATTGCTTAGAAAAAAGAAAAAGATTTAAGAACCTAATTCACCCCCACATAGGTTCTCCCTTAAGTATTTAGATATCATCCTGATTTCATAATGATCAATCTAAGAAATTGTTTGATTATTTACAAAATATTAAAATAGTGATTTTTCTCGGGTATGTTAGACATGAGAAAACATTTGGGAATGGGCTTGAGAGAAGAAGGGATGCAAGATGATGGGGACTTTTTATATACATCGAGCATCAATTGTGGCGATTTTAGTTTCTCTGAGGCTATGTTATGTGACATTTTTGGAGTAGAGTTTGATAGAAGTGCTATTAGGCACTGTGACAATTCTGGGAGTGTCCCCTATGCAGATGTGTTGGACTTGAAGAGTTTTAAGGAGAATTTCAAGAGTGAGGGTCTGTGTAGTAGATCATGGGAAAGGGAAAAAACAAATTGGAGCAATATGGAAGGATTTTACATCAAATGGTGTCGAATGTGATCATTCCTATCAAGGGTCACAAAAGCTCAATAAGCTACCTTTGAATGACTATAATGGAGTGGCTTGTTGAAAGGAGAAGGATGAACTTTGGTTACTTGGCTTTGAAACTTTAGCGAGTGTGTCAAAAGTGCTCGAAACTTCCTACCCTATGGAAGCATGCTCACTAAGTAGTTCAAAAGGTTCAACTTCAAGCTTGTCAATCCGGTTGAAAGCAAGATGGAGTACAATATCTACAACGAATGACACTTTCATTGTATGCACATGATTTATGTGGATGGCAATTGGAGATTTCAATGAAGATGCACCGATGAGAAATTGGTAAGCGTTTCCATTGCTAAAGGGGCTAGCCAAAAATTTATATAGACTATCAAAAAACCATTTTCCTCAACAAATGGCCAAAAGCCGAAGAAAGATGAGCATATGGAAGAGGAAGCAAGCCAAAAAAAAAAATGAAGGGATTCAAGTGGAGGAAGAGGAAGAATTTGATGTTGGAGGAAATGAGGAAGGACAAGAAGAGAACATCGAAAAAGAAGCCCCACCGCAAAGGGAAAAAAAAGTTGTTGACATGGATCCAAATTCACTACCGGTTTTCAAAGGTGAGGCAACTTTTACACATACATCTATGAGTTATTCCTTCAAGTGATCAAAGATGTGGAAAGTATGTCAAAAAGTCTTCAATCATTCAAAGAATATTTCCATTCTAGAATGGATCATTTGGAAAGTAAAGTGGTCAACATGGAGTAAAAAATTTAAGATATTAGAGGCAAGTCGGATGATATCATTACAAACACAAAAACAAAGAAATCCAAACTTGTGGAAAAGGAAAAGGAAGAATGTGAGGAGAAGGAAGGAAGAAAATGAGGACAAAAGTGATGATGATAATGGAAGTAATGATGGAAGTGATGAAAATGGGGACTTTGGGGAAAAAGTAGAAGACAAGGAAGAAGAGCAAGGAATTCATTTGTCTTCAGCCAAAGAATAAATTGCCAAAGTCATTGGGGAGTTGAAGTGAAGAAGATTAATCATCGTGGTGTGAAGAACTTGCAAGACATCTACAAAACTCCATGAGATTCAATAAACTCACATATTCGACTCCTGTCTCTAACGACATCCACACGATCAACTTGAACTTGTTCTTCGTGTCTCTATTTCCTGTCAAACAACTCCAATGTTTGAAGACAATCTTTCAGAATTTGGTGTATATAGTTATAAACTAAAACTGGAAAAAAGAAAAAACGAAAAATCTAATTTTTCTTATAAATTTTTTATGTTCTTGGTGGTGTATATTCTCTAAGAAAATCGGCTGCTAGGGAGAGTTATAGAATATAAATTAATTAATCAACAATTGATTAAGAAGAGAAATGAATAGTGGGTAAAAATTAATTCACCGAATACTCCACATGCCCCTCAATATGCTTCCCATAATCCCCACCACACACACACACACCTCACGTGGTTGGTTTTGACTTATTCAAACCGGTTTTTCGGTTCAACCAGATCGGTTTGACTAATCGAGTATTGGTTTGCCCAATCCAATTAACTGCCCAATCTAATTGGAGCACCTATATCAATTGTAAATTCAAACTAGCCCAATCCAATTCATCATAATGTGTGACACATTAGGTATTTTCTAGGTTGGTCTTGACATCAATTGCCAACAGTAATGAGAGGTATCTAGCAACACATCAGTACTTCCAATTGATGAACACTGTTGACATTCATATAACAATCCATGAAGTGTTCTTTTAGTGGGTCAGTCCAGTGATAGTTGGAGTACATTTAATCTAAGGTGCGCCAATTCGATAGGGCCGGGCCGGGATTGGATTGGGCCCTTAATCGGGTTGGGCCGACCAACCCATTTTGACCGACCTTATGGATGGAAAATTGGATATACATTTTCAGCTCTTATCTCTTAGAAAGGAGGTTGAAGTGGTGGAGAATGTGGAGGAGTGGTTTCCTCCATGATCTCCCACTTTCCCCTTTCACTCTCCCCTCTATCCTTTGAATGACTAAGAAAAAAGCTGATTTTCCTAGCATTCTAAGTCATTATTCTCCAGCTTTTTGAGAGCTTAGAGAAGAGAGAAAAGAGAACATTCAATAGAGATTGAATAGAAAGAAAAGACAGTTTTTCTAGATACTTCTTTTCTAGCTTTGGCTAATAGAAAAGAAGTAAGAAAACTGTTTCTTGTTCTTCTTTAGGTCCTATATCCACCATATATATATATATATATATACTCCATCTTGAAGAGTGTCTTCAAGACTTCTACGAGGCGTTGGCTAGAACCAAGCGGTAGAGGACCATCCCCGGAAGATCGAGTGGATATTGGGAGAGGCGGAGCCTGCATTGGTGGTGTTCCATTCGTGACAACTGAAACCGTTTCAGACGATTTCCGCACTTCGAAAGGTATAATACTATCCCATAGTCTAAGGTTCTTACTCGTGAAAGATCCTATTAGAGGCGGGTCGTTTTATTTCCGCTGCATAACTGTTTTTGACCCGGTTATTCCTCTAACAGTGGTATCAGAGCCACTCACGAGTACCCTATAGACTTAATGTGCTATAGTATTTTAATATGGATTATGAATCTATATTTTGCATGCCTTAGGATTGCTAGAAATGTTGTATATTATGTATGACATGTTTTTTGTATCATTTTGTATGTATGAGAGTCGAGTTTTACTCTCAGTATCTCTGTTCGGATTGGTATTCGGTCGACCGCAATGCATGTTTTGGTCAACCGAGTACTCTCAGTACTCTGTTCGGTCGACCGCAATGTCTGTTCGGTCGACCGCAAATTCTGGTCGGTCAACCGAGTACTCTCAGTACTTTGTTCGGACGATTGGTACATATGTCGGTTCAGCCGACTATTTACCTGGTCGACCGAGCGGGTGGCCGGTCCACCGAACTGATACAGAATATGATATGTTCATTTTACTGGTTGCTCATTTTTCCATAAATTGTTATGTTAGTTGAGCATGATGCATAGTAATCGCCTTTACCCTGTTGGTTTATTTTATAAATACGATCTGCGTATCGTGCCTATCTCTTTTTATCAAAAGTTGTAATTCTCTTCTCATCAAATCCCCTCGAATGTAACTCGAGGTTTCCTTAGAATTATGTAATTCTAGATTAGGAGAAGGTACAGCTGTGATGATTTGGAGACAACAACCTGAAGGTCAAGACGGTGTAAAATAAAATTTTTCTTTTCACACCCTTAGATTGACTTCACAGTTTTTCCATTGGCTTGGAAAAACCGAATAGGATATGGCGATTACTATTGCATTTTTACTTTTATATATTGGATGCATATGTATATAAGCATAAACTGTTTTATTTATGCTTTTCTGGTGAGATTGTTAAAAACAAAACCCCTCAATTAATATTAATTAGTGCCTTCCTAAGTTTGGCCCTCGTCAAGGCCTAGATCGACATTAGTATGGGACATGCCAAAGTTGTACATACGTGTCTATCCGGGTGAGGCGCGAAGGATAATTTGTGATATCCGCCGGCAAAAACTTAGGGTCCTAGTTAACTGGATTATCTCAATAAATGGATTGAGAATCTAGAGGCAAAAGAGTTGAGAAAAGTGTATAATGATACGCTTGAATAAATGTTATTCACTCAACTAACCAAGAATTACATAATTTGATGTAATTGGCAAATGTTGCCTACCTAAATAACTAAGTTTTGGGCGATCAGCCAAAGCTGACTCAGAACAAGGTGAAATATGGATCTTGGCCCGCTAGAAAGTTAACGAACTTTACGAGTTGATAATGAGGGTTATTCACTCGAAGAAAATAGTGGGAGAAATCATTAAAAAGATAAAAGACCTAATAATGATTTTTTTTGGGTACTTACTTTGCATATGTATTTTGTTGTAGAAAAATGGCAAATTCAAACCAAACACTATCACTGCGTTCTGTCCTTGAGAAGGACAAATTAGAAACGACATACCAACCTTAAAGTCTGTCAAGGCTTGGTTGAGTACGTGTTTCTCTATGAAAGACTTAGGCGATGCCAGCTATATTCTGGGAGTCAAGATCTATAGAGATAGATCCAGGAGACTCATTGGCCTAAGTCAGAGTACATATATAGACAAGGTGCTAAAGCGGTTTAGCATGCAAGAGTCTAAGAAGGGCCTTTGTCCTATGGCACATGGTACTGTTCTATCGAACAAACAGTGTTCTAAAACGCCTGCCGAATTAGAACGCATGAAAGAGATCCCTTATGCTTCTGCAATAGGATCCATCATGTACGCCATGGTATGTACTCGCCCAGATATCTCGTTTGCCTTAAGCTTTACGAGCAGATACCAGTCTAATTACGGTGAACGTCACTGGATCTCAGTCAAGAATATCCTCAAGTACTTACGAAGGACTAAGGATACATTCTTGATTTATGGAGGGGCGGATGAGCTCGTTGCAAGTGGTTACACCAATGCTAGTTTCCAAACCGACAGAGATGATTTCCGATCGCAATCGGGATATGTGTTTAACTTGAATGGAGGTCGTCGTGAGTGGCGCAGTTTCAAAGCAATCAACCATCGTAGATTCTACGACAGAGGCCGAGTACATAGCAGCTTGTGAAGCAGCTAAGGAGGCAGTTTGGATCAGGAAATTTATTTCCGACCTCGATGTGGTTCCTAGTATTGCGAACCCGATAGACCTCTATTGTGACAACAATGGGGCTATTTCACACTCTAGGGAACCTAGATCTCACGAGAAATCCAAACATGTACTACGTCGTTTTCACCTAATCCGCGAGATTATAGAGAGAGGTGATGTGCATATATGTAGAGTAGATTCGGCAGACAATGTTGTCGATCCACTGACGATGCCACTGTCGCTGCAGCAGCATGATCGTCACACTAGCTCCATGGGTATCCGATATCTGGAGGGCTGATCTTTAGAGACAGTCATTAGTATGCCCTTAAAGACCAATCAGTAGATGATTTTGGGTCTTTTGTGCACGTGGGAGATTATTGTATCGTATTTATGTAATTTTCATTTTGATGAATAAAAAATGCATAAATTCCAGTATTATTTTCAATATGTTTCTGCGTTCTTAAAAACATAATGAAAATAATATGTCCTTAGAATAATATTCATAATTGTTATGATTCTGAAACGTCCCTAGTCGAACATTATTATGGAATCTTCGAGGACAATAATAATGCGTAAGACTAGTATGTGCAGTGATTGATATAAGATATCGGATCGTCACATGGGTATATATGATTAGAGAATCATTATACTGGACAGACCCGAAATGAGAAACACACCATGGGTTGTTATATAATAGTCAACGGTGTTTCTCAATTTTTGACTGGGTTGTATATACGATCCTTTGACTTGAGGTCTCACAAGAGTTCTTGCATTGCTTGTGTTATGCTTTGATAATGTTAAACGCTATCCTTAACAGGGTGAGCAATAAAGGCATTTATTGGGTATATCACGAATCTTGTTCGGGATGAATGGGATGCAGAAATGATTTGTCCCTCCTATATAGCAGGAGCGATATCTTGGGCCCCTTTGATGGAGTCTGACTAATTCATGGCCATGAACAAATGAATCAGTATATGATATTGATGTCATTTGATTAGTCTACTCGCGAATCAAGAAACTAAAAGATTGGACAATACAAGTGTGACTTTTTCCATGACTTGTGTTCAATCTAGATATCAAGGACAAAAGGACTTAAATACAAATGTCAAATGGTGTGATTATGATAGTCACCAGATATTTATGAATTGGGGGTAATGATGCGTTGCTAGATACCTCTCATTACCTGTGACATACGATGTCACGGCCAACATCTTAGATACCTCCTGGGTCACACTCATAGATTAACTGGATTGGGCTTGTTGGAGTACATTTAATCTAAGGTGCGCCAATTCGATTGGGCCGACCAACCCATTTGGACCGACCTTATGGCTGGACAATTGGATATATTTTCCAGCCCTTTATCTCTTAGAAAGGGGGTTGAAATGGTAGAGAAAGTGGATGAGTGGTTTCCTCCATGATCTCCCACTTCCCCCTTTCACTCTCCCTCTATCCTTTGAATGACTAAGAAAAATGCTGATTTTTCCTAGCATTCTAAGTCATAATTTCTCCAGCTTTTTGAGAGCTTAGAGAATAGAGAAAAGAGAGAACATTCAATAGAGATTGAATAGAAAGAAAAGACAGCTTTTCTAGATACTTCTTTTCTAGCTTTGGCTAATAGAAAAGAAGTAAGAAAACTGTTTCTTGTTCTTCTTTAGGTCCTATATCCACCATATATATATACTCCATCTTGAAGAGTGTCTTCAAGACTTCTATGAGGCGTTGACTAGCACCAAGCGGTAGAGGACCATCCCCGGAAGATCGAGTGGATATTGGGAGAGGCGGAGCCTGCGTTGGTGGTGTTCCGTTCGTGACAACTGAAACCGTTTTAGACAATTTCTGCACTTCTAAAGGTATAATACTATCCCGTAGTCTAAGGTTCTTACTCGTGAAATATCCTATTTGAGGCGGGTCGTTTTATTTCCGCTGCATAACCTGTTTAAACCCGGTTATTCCTCTAACAGGAAGACCTTATGAAGGTCGGTCGGCCGACCTGTGTGTAACTTCCACCGATTGAATAAATTTGAAAGAAATCAAGTGTGGTCTCTAGTCCCTAGACCCCCTAACCATCTTTTTATTGGCACTAAATGGGGTTTTTTTAGAAACAAGCTTGATGAACTTGGTGAAATCATTAGAAACAAGACTAGACTTGTTGCCCAAGGATACAATCAAGAGGAGGGCATTAATTTTGAAGAATCGTTTGCACCGGTTTCAAGACTTGAATGCATTAGAATGTTGTTAGCATTTGCTTGCTTTAATGATTTCAAATTATTTCAAATGGATGTCAAAAGTGATTTCTTAAATGGTTATATTGAGAGGAAGTTTATGTAGAACAACGTCCCGGATTTGTTAATGAAAAGTTTTCAAACCATGTTTTCTAACTTTCTAAAGCTCTTTATTGTCTAAAACAAGCTCCTCACGCTTGGTATGAAAGATTAAGTGGTTTTGTTATTGCAAAAGTATTTTTAAGACATATAAATTCAACGACATATTGCAAGTTAAAATCTATGTTGATGATATCATTTTTGGTGCTACTAATGAATCTTTATGTGAAGAGTTTGCTAAGCTAATACAAGATGAATTTTAAATGAGCATGATGGGTTAACTCAACTTCAATCTTGGACGTCAAATAAAACAAACCAATGAGGGTATCTTCAACAATCAAGCAAAATACACAAAAGAACTACCCAAGAGATTTGGGATGAATGATGCTAATCAAGCTTCACAAAGATGAAAAGTGTAAAAAGGTTGATGAATCCAGGTATAGATGTATGATTGGTAGTTTACATTTACTTAACCGCTAGTGGGCCCGATATTATGTTTGATGTATGCTTATGTGCTAGATTTCAATATTGTTCTAAAGAATCGCATTTAGTTGACGTTGAGTGTATTCTTAGGTATCTTATTGGTACTTATGATTATGGTCTATGGTATCCTAGTACCGAGTCTTGCGACCTTATCGGATATACAGATGCCTACTATGTGGGATGAAAAGTCGAGCGAAAGACTACTAGTGGTCATTGCCAATTCCTAGGTCATGCTCTTGTATCTTTGCATAGCAAGAAACACGCTTGTGTATCTCTTTCCACCGCCGAGGCCGAATATATCGCCTCGGTAGTTGTTTTGCTCAAGTGCTTTGGATGAAACATACTTTACTTGATTTTGGTCTTGTTTTCAACAATGTGCGTATCTTCTTTGAGAACACTAGTGCCATAAATTTGACCAAGAATCTGGTTAAGCATTCTAGGACTAAACACATAGAGATTAAGCACCACTTTATTCGTGATCATGTTGCTAAGGGTGATGTTTGTATCGATTTTGTTAGCACCGATGATCAACTAGCTGATATTTTTATCAAACCTCTAAGTTCTGAGAGTTTTTATTCCCTAAGGCGCTTCCTAGGAATCACAAAGTTTAAAATTTTGTGTGTGTTGAGTTGTTCAGAAAAACAGGGGGATTCTCGGTCGACCTCAATAATGGTCTGGTCGACCGGAGTAATAGTCAATTTTTCAAAACAAAATTTGAGTCAAGTCGATCGACCACATAAAAACAGCGAGAACGTCACCTTGTTCGAATAATGTACGGACTTTTTCGGACAAGAGTCGGTTGACCGTTGTATCGCGGAAAGGCAAATTTAAAGGGTTTCTACTGTTCAATTTTTCAAAATTTTCATATTTCTTCAACTTCCTTCTCTCCTAAAACTCAAAACCCTCTCATATCCCATCTCAACATATAAATCCCAATCATCCACAATCCTCAGAATCAACCACAAAACATCTTCTCAATTTATACAAACTCACTATGAAGACAAATCTACCTGTATCCAAACCAAAACAATAACCACCAAAGAGAAATCCTCCAAAAAAACTACCTCCAAAAGTCAATTTGAAAAATGAATAAGTATTCAAGGAATTAATCCAACTCCAAAGGAGAGAAAGATTATGGCCCATAAAGGAAAGGGAAAGAAGAAATGGAAGAATGGAGTCATGAATCGACAACCGAATCCGACTATGAGGTACCTCCATCACCACCTTGAAAATCCAAAATTCAAGGGGAATCATCGAATTTTGCTATAACAAAGGTAACCTCTTGGTTCTATGATGATGAGCCTAAGAAGTTATTCGATTCTTTACCCAAAATAAAAAACAAGAGAGGAATTTTGCCTGGTTACATCAAACATGATATGACTTTTGGGAAAGGGCTAGATAGCATTCTTGATATGTTTAGTGATGTGGGGTGGTGGCTAAACTTATTTAACCATGATTGTGAATACTACCCCTCAATGATATATGAATTTGGTTGGGGCTAATCTTAGAGAAGAGGGGATGCAAGATGATGAGGATTTTTGGTATACCTCGTATATAAATGGAAAAGAATTTAGCTTCTCGGAAGCTGTGTTAATTCATTTTTTTTAGCCATGTGACCTATCTATGCATTTATGAGTCATAATGTGCTCTTTTTCTTTTGATTTCAACCAAGCTCAAAACTTCTTCCAAAAAGATCATTCTTTAAAAGATTTAAATCTTTTTATCATAAACATTTTAAGATAAGCATCATCTCTTGACCACTCATAATCATTTTAAATGGCCTTTTACAAATAAAGTGCTTACTTAGCTTTAAAGATATTTCCTTGATATTGATATTGGTTTGGTCATTATAAACGCTTCCCTTGGTTTTAATTTTATAAAACTATATTTGACCAAAAAGCTTCTCCATTTTTTATTTACAAGTTATCCCTCCTAAAAAAATTCATTTTTTATCCTTTGGATCTCTATTTTAACAAAAATGAAGAGAACATGCTTTTCATCTTGGCGCTCTAAGAAACCTTTTTTACTTTGACAAAATGGGGAGAAAATTTAGTGTTGCAAATGTGCCATTAAAGTGTATTTTACAAAAGGAGAAAGCAAAGAACTTTGCAAAATGGGAGAGATAAGGGATTCTTTAAAAGAGGGGGAGTGGAATGCTTTTTCCAAACCATATGCTTGCCTTGAGCATTTGCATCCTTATCTCATGATCTTCTTATCGTGTGCTTATTTGCATTTATCCCTTTGTTACTTTATTTTCATTTGCATCAATGTTTTGTCATCATAAAAAAGGGGAGATTGTAAGCCCTAAGGGAAAATGTGATCAATCTAGTTATGATGATAACAAACCATGAAGTAGGCTCTTAACAAAGGAAGTAATGAAGTCCAAGGTGCTACAACCTAGAAGATTACAAAAGGACTTCAACAATGAAGAGGTTGTTAAAGGTCTCAAGTAAAGATCAAAGAAGTCTACAAATCTAGAAGACTTGAAGACCTAAGAAGATTAGTCATATTCAACATAGGTACTTTCCTTTGTGACTAATATTATTCGAGAATACTAGTTTAAGTATGTAACACTCTAGCATGATTTCAAAGCCCTCATTCATACTTTGATTTTATCTTAAAAAGGTTTTGAAAGCATATGTTAGTGTTGGTTTATGCATATGATCTTAAACATGTTTTAAAAGTCTTAAAAACACTTAGGCATGAGCTTGAGAACATTAGAAATTTGACCAAGTGGAAAAATCACTTTTGGCCTTCATTCAAGTCGACCAAGCCTAAACCTCGGAAGACCTTATGAAGATCGGTCGACTGACATGTATTGTCCGATCGACCGAAGTCTCTTTTACACTTAGTCATTTTGAATGTTCCAAGACTCCAACGGCTATATTGTGCGGACAACCATGTTTTAGGTCGATCGATCGGACCCCTCATTGCGGTCGACCGCAAGCTGTCTGGTAGCCTGTCTTCATTGATTCGGAAGGACCACGGACTTTCGGCATTGCGTTCAACCGTAGTTGTCATGTCATATGAAAAAATATAGTTGTTGTAACCTTGTTTGCTTGTCTTTAATGTCTCTATATAAATCCTTTAAGACTGATTTTTCATATTTAACCAAGCCATAAGAGGCACTTTGTTTTATACACTTTAAACAAGCAAGACAAATATTCTGAAGAGCTTAATTCTTTCATCTTTTATCAAAATACATCATTTTGAGCAAGACCAAATTTTTTCTTCTATTTTCGGCTGCTAGGAAAGTGAAAAGCTAGAGAGAATAATCAATCATGAGAGAGTATGGAATGAAGAACAATTCTTCATCAAATGTGGTGTTAGTGGAATTACCCACTAACCCCCATTCTCCCATTATTTCTCTCCCTCTACAAGCACTCACACACTCCCTAGCACATGTAGATGTGCCGATTTTTTACCTGGTCCAAACGGTTCGGTCGACTCGAGACAGCTCTGGGTCGACCGGGTCCGATCCAACCGGGTCCAGTTTTGCCCAATCCAATTGAGTCTGCGCAATCTAATTGAGCACTTATATAAAATTTAAAGTCCAACACAAAGACCATAATCATTAGTGCCAATGAGATATCTAAGAATACGCGTAACGTCGACTAAATGTGATTCCATAGGACAAGTTGAAAGCGAGCACATAAGAATACGACAATCATAATATCAGGTCTACTAGCGGTTAAGTAAAGTAAACTACTAATCATACCTCTATACTTGGATTCATCAACTTTCTTACCCTTTTCATCCTCGTCAAGCTTAAAGGTAGAGCTCATGGGAGTTTTGCTTTCCTTAGCATTATTCATCTCAAATCTCTTAAGTAGATCCTTTGTGTATTTTGCTTGATTGATGAAGATGCCATCATTACTTTGATTGATTTGAAGTTCAAGGAAGAATTTGAGTTCATCCATCAAGCTGATCTCAAATTCGTCTTGCATTAGCTTTGCAAACCTTTCACATAAAGACTCATTAGTGGAACCAAATATAATATCATCAACGTAGATTTTAACTGACAATATATCGTTGAATTTATTTGTTTTAATAAAAAAGTGTGGTGTCTATTTTGTTAGTAGTGCCCTAGGACCATTAGCACATGTTGTGCGTTTTGTTATCTTTTGAGCATGTAATTGACCTTATGTCTTCATTGATTCTAGTATGAATGGAGCCACGTTTTGACTCAGTCGGACGATACTTGTAACAGAGTAATCAATACGACTGATGATCGGATGTAGTGTCCTATCATAGCTTGAATGTGAGAGACATTGTAAGGAATTTGTCCTTCTCTATTATTAAGAGAGAGATATCCATGGGCCCCTCGATAGGGAAAGACTGTTTAAATGCATGGCCGTGCTCAAATGTGTTTGATAAAGTGGTTATCAAATGCTATTTGTCGAAACAGTCTACTTGGAGATCGAGCATAAATATAATTAAGCTTAATAAGGGTGACGACCACCATGCCTTATGCTTAATTAGGATATCGCGAGACAAAGGGATTAAATAGTAGATTGATATTAGGTTCCGTTGTAAATTCATTCACTTTGGGTAGTCACAATGTCCTGCTAGGGGCCGCTTGTGATTTATGAACTCACACTACTACTAAGTGTGTTTTCATTGCCACTGTGAGATGAACCTACAGGGTCACACGCATAGACGAGCTAACGAGCTTCATGTCCAGATTCAATGAATCTAGAATGTGTCTAGGTTCATTGTATCTGACATTCACCTTTCTGAGAATGATAAAGCGTTATCATTCGAATTAGAGATAAGGGGCATTTTCGGTATAGCTGGGATTACGTGGGAGTTATTATCCGATAAGGACTCCCACTACCAGCAGAATTCTAGGGAACGTGGGAGTTAGAGACTCCCACTGCCGAGAGGAGTTGGGGATGTGAGAGTTGGTTATAGGAACAAACTCTCACACCCTATATAATGATCTCTTGGCCGAAACCCTAGGGTAAGATTTTTCAGCCGAAATATTATCAATTCTCTGAAATTAGATTTCAGTTTCGGTCTCCCTTTTTCTCTCTAAATTCCGAACTTCAGAAAGACGAAGAGCTAGCAATCGCCGCCCGTTTCGTCACGTGGATACCGGTAGAGGGATATTCCGCAAAGGGAATTCCGTTGGTGAAAAGAGAGCTTCCAAGAATCGTCATCCTCCATTCAAGAAGTAGTTTCTTGAATCCGAAAATTGTAAGTTTTTACCGCTGTTTTCGATTCGTTTACGTATGAGCGGATCCTTCAGGGGAGGATCCATGGGTGTTTGGAACGAGTTTCCGCCCATGAATCCCTTCATACTTTTCCTCTTAAAACTCGTTTTGACAGAAGAAAACCACTTAGTCTTGCATACCAAGCGCGAGGAGCTTGTTTTAGACCATAATGAGCTTCAGAAAGTTTGTAAACATGGTTTGAAAACTTTTCATGAACAAAACTGGGAGATTGTTCTACATAAACTTCCTCCTCAATATATCCATTTAAGAAAGCACTTTTGACATCCATTTGAAATAATTTGAAACCTCTAAAACAACATTCTAACGATTTCACCAATTTCATCTAGCTTGTTTCTAAAAATCCATTTTTTGCCAATAATAAGATGAGTAGGGGGTCTAGAGACTAAATTAATCTTTCAAATTGATTCAACTCTTCTTGCATAGTTATAATAGAAAATTAATCTTCTAAATCTTCAATAATGCTAGTAGGTACAATTTAAGAAATTAAAGCAAAATTATCAACAAAATGCCGTCTTGTTCTTACTCCATCAGATGGATCGCCTATGATTTGCTTTTGTGAATGTTTGTAATACCCGTAACTTTTTTCATACGAATTATTTTATGTGTAATTTATTTTTGCGTGATTAAGTTCTTAGGTGTAATTTATTTGGTACGGTTACGTGATTACGTGTTCATTTAATTTTTATAACATGTTACGTGTTACATTTTGTGTACGTTTTGCTGAGGGGCGTTTCGTACGAGTATCATTGTTGGGGGATTTAGTTGTGATTCACTTAGGCGAGTAATTTAATTAGATGAGTCTTTTAATTAGAATTGAAATTAATTAGGAATATTATTAGGATTGTGAGAGTGCCTTAATTATAATTAAATAAATAGGAAAGTATATATATATATATATATATATATAGGTCACCAAATCACACTACATAAAGAAAGAAAAAAAAGAAAAAGAAAAAGGGGTAGTAGGTTCCTAAGCAAGAAACAGAGAGAAAAGTGAGTTTTGTGAGTTAGATTTCTGAGAACTTTGAGATATCACCAAGGAGGCGTTTCTTATCCGTTTTCAACGCACAATTTATCAAAATGACGGCAGTCGCAATACCTACGAGTGAGCTCAGACGGATCGTGATTCGGAGTAGAAAGTTATCGCACTGAGAGTGGGACTGGGTAGTGTTGTTACGAGATTTATTTATTAATTGCTTCCGTAAGAGGTAAGGACCCACTTTCTCTGTTAAATTCTGCTCGGAATTATATAATTATTTTAGGTACTGATATGAGATGGATTTAGAACTGATTGGGCGATTAAAATGCATAAACTGTTAATACGAATTAATCGCATGTTTGGTGGTTTACCGTTTGGGTTATTTCATTTCTTCCATGAACTGAATTAATTATACTAGTTGATATAATATGTATTTTGTTTACCGTTATTTAATTGTTATACACATATTCTGAATCGTGTATCTGTTCTGGATTGCGGATCGTTGGGGATCTTTTCTGTACTTGTCTTTTCTGTAGTTGTTCAATTGCTAGTTGTTGTTAATTGAGTCATCATATTTGATTTTCATTGTTTCAGTCCTATGTGGTTTTGGTCGACCGAGTCGTCTCCCCATATTGAGCTCTTGTTTAGGAACAACTAGTTAACAGGATTCGTGCAATATGAGGGTGCAATGTGAGGGTGCGGTATGAGGGTGTAGATTTCGAGGAGTGTTGCGATGTGTATAGATTCCGAGGGTATTGCGATATGAGGGTGCAGAGTCCGAGGGGTCTTGCGATGTGGATTTGTGCATATTCCGAGGGTCTTGCGATATGAGGGTGAAAATTCTGAGGGGTCTTGCGATGTGAACTTGTGCAGGTTCTGAGGGTCTTGCGATATGAGGGTACAGATTCTGAGGGGTCTTGCGATGTGTGCAGATCCCGAGGGGGTCTTGCAATGTAGACTTTGTGAGACTGTTACCGTTATTTTTTATTAGAAGTGATTTGACAATTGAGCTCGAGTGGTGGGATAGTGTGTCATAATAGTAGTGATGTTCATATTGTCTAAACGATGTTCTGATTGTGTGTACCATATGGGCAATGTATGGTGCTTGTCGTACATTCGGTTGTGAAAGCGTTTAGATGCGAAGAATGTGGCTATCTTGCTTAACTATTGCTTTTAACTTGCTTGATCTTGTTTTGGTCCTATTGGATACTTTGTTTGAGTCTTTAAACTTGTATTTTGAGTTGGTGCCCCTCCCCCACAAGTTACATCTTGCGCCTATAGGCCAAGATGGTACACTTTTGTACAAGTTTTGCACTTGTTTATCTGTTTTCGCAGGTCGCGGACCATCCATACGTCCAACCCTTCGTCCTAGGTTAGTCTGCAGAAGGACAGTAGCTACTTCCTTAACGCGGACGAAACTGCAGACGATTCCCTTTGTCCGCGGGTACCTTCGGCCCACAGACTTGGGTGTTGTGGTCGACCGGAGTCTCTGTTTTCGATCGGTTGGGTTCTGGATGACATGCGGTCGACAGGGCTATAGGTTATGTCGATCGGAGGGTCACAGTGAGGATGCTTATGTTCTGAACTGTTCTGTACTATTATGTTATGATCCGTTATGTTATGTTCTGTTCTGAGTCTTGTGGGACTTGTGTAGTGTCTTGTCAAGAGTATTTATTTCAAAAGGGGTATTTTGGGAAACGAGAATCTGTTCTGTCTTGTTGTTTATTTATTTTCGTAATTATATTGGTCCTTACTTAGTACTGGAGCTCAATCTTTCCACTTTCTACTGTGCAGGTGATGTAGATGTTCATCCTGTCTTTGATGATGATGCTTGGGATGGGGAACATGAAGAGTGATCCATAACTGTCTTTGATTTAGGGATTCTGCATCTTTCTTTTACTTCATTTACACTTAGAATTACTACACTTGTAGTACTTTAATTTTGTTGTGTAACTCTTATTTTGGATTAATACATAATTGAATTCTATTTTTAGTAACTCTGTTGTGGGCTTTGGTGTCACATCTAACAATGATACACTATCATGTCATCACCCGGGTTACAGGGTGTGATAGAAGTAGTATCAGAGAAGGTCGAACCTTAGTATTAAAATTTGGAATGAACACATGATAACAAGAACACGTAATGTGACGTGTGAGATGGGTAGAGACCATGGATTAGGATGTACTTGTTTACCAACCACCGTTGGATAAACCTTTAAATCTCTAGCCTTTTCAATGGCTATGGCTTTTGCTTCCCAAGCCTTTGGATTGAGAATTTTCATATTGACTTCACCAATAGAGTATTTCTTTACATAGGCCTTTAGCCCATTTATTTTGTTGGTGAATCTTGTATGCATGTAATTAATGTTCTGATTTGATTTCATAGAGAACAATTCATAATCCCTCACAAGCATATTGAGATAAGAATCTTGTACTTGATTAGTATCCTCATGAGTAACTTCAAGAGTTATCCACATGTCATTAGCCGTATCACTTCCACTTACACGGTTGTACTCATTTTGATGAAGAGCACAACTTATAATATTCATTGCTTGGAAGGTCATAGTGCACCTTCTTAACTTCGAATTCAGAAAATTCATTTTTAGCTTTTTTTACTCTTACACCATTCTCTTATTTCATAGGGACATAATGTGACGCCTACAAGAATCGGCTCCGACTAAGGTTATTTTAATATAAGATTTATAAATTTTAGGAAAGAGTAAGAGAATCAATTATATTTAAGGTTAGGGATAAAATGGAAAATTCACTATAAAAATAAATTAATTAAATAAAGAATATTTTCTTAAAGACTCAGAAATAATAACAATGGAAATAAATAAATAAAATAAATACTATTTATTTGGAGGACATAAATGAAAATTAGAATTCTTTTCAATTTCGTCTATTTACAAATAAGGGTTTGATCCCTACTATAAATAGAAGGGGCATAACCCAACTATACACAAACTTACACTTTCTTAAAATAGAAATTATCTCTCTCAATTTCTTCCTTCCCAACACCGTAACTCCATCCGCTAAATATCTTGGATCAAATTTCCCACCCACCCTTATATATGTATCTTCACACCCCTACCCCATAACTCACACAATATTTCTCTCTCCCAAAAAAAAAAATTTCCCTCCCCTTCTGCCATGCTCCACTGCCGCCGGACTTGCCGATGTTCACCGGATTCCGGCCGAAAAACAAAATTTGGTTTTTAAGATAGCCGGTCTAAATTCACCGCAAAATATCAAATTAAACAAATTTGTATTAAAAAACAATTCTGGCGAGATTCCAGCTAAATGGACTCCGACAATAGTGATTATTTGGAAGACATTGATTTTGAGGTAAATATTTATTTATACATTTCGCGTTGTTTAAACATTTATTTATTTCCGGTAAATAAATACATGTTTAAACTGAAAAATTGGGGAAAAACACAGAAATGGGGGAAACCTGCACTGGAACTGTGAAAAAAATTAAAAAGTACCGCTGATGACGTCAGCTGATGCGGGACCATCTAGAGGACTGCCTCATATAAGGCATCCCTTATCAAACATCATAGGACCAATGACTAGATCAAGAACCAAGCAAGTCAATCAACAATTATCTATATTGATCCGAGATCTAAAGAACAAAGAGGAATCAAAGTTACATCTAGAAGATGAAGTTCAAGTTCAACTAATAACTCTTGAAGACATTCAATTCGGCCCAAACAAGCAAAGTGGCTAAAATGGGCATAATAGTCTTTTTGTACATTAAAGTCTATTCTAGACTTTAATATATTTAGTTTATAGTCTTTATTATTATTAGCCATGTGGCCGCTTAGAATAAAGGAATTCGATACTTAATAGGACATGTTGTCCATCATATTGGGTAATGTTTTGTTTTAGGAAGTTTACTTAAGTTAGGATTCAAGAGTCTTACCTAAAGTAGGACTCTTCCTTATTTGTTGATTGGAACCGAAATCTTCACTCTATTTAAGAGAGATTTCGGCCAACATAATACTTAGATTTGATATATTGATATTTTGATTAAGGTTATTCCTTAGATACTTGTTTATGAATTTCCGGTAGAACTTCATATTCTTTGAGTTACTGTATCAACTAACTTGTTCTCTAGTTGTGGTGTTTCTGCCTTTATTGATACTTAGCCTGCTTGGAGTTGTGTTGAGTATATTCCCATAGAAACTATTTCGAGATAGAGAAGGATCTGCTAAAAAGCCGAACCTTGATATAAAACATCACGGTTCCACATCAAGTGGTATCAGAGCAAAAGGTTGATCTCTATCTTGGTGTACCTTACGTTTTCAAAAAAAATTCTTGTTTGCTTGGAATAGACCTAGAAAGATAACAAAAAAATTATTACTACCATATGCAAAAGCCACCCGGAAGTAAAGAAATTGGCAGTCGTGTTATCCTAGTTAGACACGGATCAAACCAAAAGCAAACTTCCTTGTCCGCTTGGACACAAAGTAATTGGCTCTTGTTCCCTCTTGTTCTTGAAGTAGTCGCCATCAAACTCATCAAATCAAGGAAATATCTTCTTGACACGGAGTTCTTGATAAAGGCGGCCAAGAAAAGAGTAAGTCTAAAGGTAAAAGGTAGAGAAAGAAATCAAGAAAACAATTTTTTTCAAGATTTTAAATTTTCGGTTACTGTTCACAGCACTATTCATCCGAGATTTAAAAGCAATTTTCAAGAAAATCAAGAAGCGTAAAGGTCACATCTTTTTAACGATTGCTCTTATTCTTTCTTTCTTAACTATTTGTATAGGTCAAGATAGGAATTCTTTCCAATATTTTTCAGCGTTTCATCAACACAACATTAGGAACCTTTAAATTCATCTAGAGTTGGAAGTTCTTGACAAGTATTGTTGGAATATTGAGATCAATTTTCTTTTCTATCTAACGGTTTTGTGTGATTTTTCTTTGCAAAGATAATGTCTTTTGATGAAGGTACTTTGCAGCAAGGTACCATGGATGGTGACAAACTTATCAAAGAATCAATACAACAAACAATGAAAACATTGATGCAATCCATCAATAAAATTAAAGATCGGTTGGAGAATCTTGAAATCAAGAACCATTCGGATAAGGGCAAAGCCGCAGCAAAAGATGATCAAGATTCTCAAGAATCCTTTGAACAAAACTCAAGGGACAACTTTTGGCACAATAAGGAATTTCAGCCGAGAGTTATCGCAAGAATGATGGACAATTTTGCCTATGAGCCGAGGCCAAATTAGCAAGATCCAAGGTATGATCCGAGACCATATGTTCTTGACCAAAGGTTTGAGCCGAGAGCACATCCGCAAGATCAAAGGTATGATTTGAGACCAAATGTTCACAACCAAAGGTATGATCCGAGAGCAAATGGTCAAGATCAAAGGTATGATAATAATCTTGGTGCTATCAAAACCAAGATCCCTCCTTTCCTAGGCACAAATGATCCTCAATTATTTTTAGATTGGACTCGAAAAGTTAACCATGTTTTTGATGTTCATAATTATTCGGAGGAGAAAAAGGTTAAATTGGCAGCCATGGAGTTTGGAGATTATGCATCAATTTGGTGGGATAATGAGATCAATGAACGGAGAAGATCGGGGCAAAGACCAATTGATTCATGGGAGGATATGAAAGCAGTCATGACACGACGATTTGTACCTCAAAGTTTTAATCGTGATTTGTACAATCAACTCCAAAGATTGAGGCAAGGGACAAAGACCGTTGATGAATACTACAAAGAGATGGAGATGGCCATGATTAGATCAAACATCCGGGAAGATAATAAGGCTACTTTGGCGCGTTTCTTGGCTGGTCTAAATGACAAAATTAGACCCAAGGTAGAACGTCCTAACCTTCGTAATCTTATTGATATGGTTTATTATGCTGAATAGATTGAGAGGCAACAAAAAGAGAAGAGTTCAAGGACTTATTCCGCAAATTTCCAACCTTGTAAACGGCCAAATCAGTCCCTAAACAATTCTACTATTTTGCCGAGCCAAAATCATGCAAATGGCAGTTTGGGAATTGCAAAAATAGCCACGGTTCCTAGTGGGGTAGCAAGGGTACCAACTACTTCAAAACCGACCGATTTGAGGACTACAAATGATCGGGAATGTTTTAAGTGTAAAGGTAAGGGTCACTTTGCTCGGGATTGTCCAAATAAAAGTACCATGATCATGATGGATGACGGAACGTGGGTTAGTGATGAAGAGGAAACCGGGGAACCATTTTTGGAAGATGAAGCCGAGGGCAATGGAGAATTTCCCGCGGATGATGGTAATTTTCTTTTGGTTAATATGCAACTTCTACATTCTCAACCATTAGATGATTTGCATCAACACCGAAGTAATCTCTTTCAAACTAAGTGCCATGTTCAGGATAGAACTTGTTTGGTTATTATTGACAATGGTAGTTGCACTAACGTTTGTTCTTATGAGATGGTAACCGCTTTGGATTTACCTATGAAAGCACATCCGATGCCATACAAGCTTTCTTGGTTAAATAATAGCGGGGAGATTAAAGTGGATAAGCAAGTGGAGATTGATTTCCGCATTGGGCAATTTAAAGATACAGTTTTATGTGATGTGGTACCTATGACCACAAGTCACATTATTCTGGGAAGACCTTGGCAATATGATAGGTTCGCGGATCATATTGGTCGAAGGAATGTTTACATGGCTACAAAAGATAACATTCGGTACACATTGCACCCTATGACACCGAATCAAGTTTGTGAGACTCAAAGAAAATTAGCCGAGGGGAGAGAAAAGAGATTAAAAGAGCATGAGTTGAAAAAAAAGAGTGAACCTATCCCTACGGTAAAATCCGAGGTAAAAAAGGATGAAAAAACCGTGAGCATTGTGAGAAAAAAGGCATGCTCACTAAAAGAAAAGAAAGTGTGTTTGTTTATCAATTTTGGAAAGGTAGATAGGGCTTTACGTGCAAATAAACCCCTTATTTTATTAATTTTCAGAGAAACCGAGAGGTTTTCTCTAACTAACACCTTTTCTTATGATCTTTTAACTTCTTCTCTACCTAGTCTATGTGTTGATGTTTTGCAGGAATTCAAGGACATTTTTCCTAAGGAGTTGCCGAGAGGTTTACCTCCAATCCGAGGCATAGAACATCAAATCGACTTCATTCCGGGATCAAATCTTCCAAATAGGGCAGCCTATAGATCAAATCCGGATGAGACCCGAGAAATACAAAGGCAAGTCGATTTACTCTTAGAAAAAGAGCAGGTATGTGAATCTTTAAGTCCTTGTGCTAGTCCGGTTATTTTGGTACCTAAGAAAGAAGGCACTTTTAGATTATGTACGGATTGTCGCGATATTAATAAGATCACTATTAAATATAGACATCATATACCTCGCTTAGATGATATGCTAGATGAGATAAGTGGTTCTTTATTCTTTTCTAAAATTGATTTAACTCAAGGCTATCACCAAATTAGAATGAAAGAAGGTGATGAATGGAAAACTGCGTTTAAGACTAAATATGTTTTATATGAATGGATTGTTATGCCTTTTGGTCTAAGTAATGCACCTAGTACTTTCATGAGATTAATGAACTACATATTTCGGCATTGTTTTGGCAAATTTGTGGTAGTTTATTTTGATGATATTCTTGTTTATAGTAAAACCTTAGAAGAACATATTCAACATCTTAAGGCTGTTTTTACTATATTAAGAGAGCAAACATTGTATGCCAAGCTTGAAAAATGCGTTTTTTGCACTAATTCTATAAATTTTGTTGGATACATTGTTAGTTCAAGTGAAATTCAGGTTGATCCGGCCAAAATTGAGTCAATTATAAGCTGGCCGAGACCAACAACCGCAACACAAGTCCGTTCATTCTATGGTTTAGCAAGCTTTTATAGGTTATATGTTCGTGATTTTAGCTCAATTGCCGAACCATTGAATGAAGTTGTGAAGAAAGATGTATCATTTTTTTGGGATAAGCCGCAAGAAGAGAGCTTCATTAAGCTTAAGCAATTACTAACTTCCTCCCCTATTTTATCTTTACCTCAATTTAATCTAACTTTTGAAGTTGAATGTGATGCTTCAGGTATAGGTATTGGGGCTGTTTTGCAACAACAAGGCAAACCTTTGGCATATTTTAGTGAGAAATTAAGTGGTGCTTCACTTAATTATCCTACATATGATAAAGAGTTGTACGCTATTGTTAGAGCTTTGGAAACATGGCATCATTACTTGATTGCAAAAGAATTTGTCATCCACACGGATCATGAATCAATCAAGTATCTCAAAGGACAAAGTAAGCTAAACAAGAGACATGCAAGGTGGGTTTCCTTTATTGATAGCTTTCCTTATATAATCAAATACAAGAAAGGTAAGGAAAACATTGTTGTGGATGCTTTATCTAGAAGGTACACTTTACCTTCAATCATGCATGCTAAACTATTTGGTTTTGAATTAAAGGCATTGTATAAAGATGATAAAGATTTTTCATATTTGTATTTAGCATGTAATGTTTCGGCTAAAAAGGACTTCTACAAATTTGAAGATTTCTTGTTTAAAGGCAATAGATTATGTGTTCCATCTTGTTCTATGCGCGAATTAATTATTAGAGAAGCACATAGTGGCGGCTTAATGGAACATTTTGGTGTTTTTAAAACTTTAGATATTTTACAAGAACACTTTTATTGGCCTAAAATGAAAAGAGATGTGAGGAAAATTTGTGATCTTTGTTTTAAGTGCAAACAGGCAAAAAGTACTTCAAAGGCTCACGGATTGCTCATGCCTTTACCAATTCCCTCTTTACCATGTATTGATCTTTCCATGGATTTTATTCTTTGTTTACCAACAACCAAAAGAGGTAATGGTAGTATAATGGTTGTTGTTGATAGATTTTCTAAAATGGCTCATTTTATCCCTTGTAGGAAAACTAATGATGCAAGCCATGTTGCGGATCTATTCTTCAAAGAAGTCATTCGGTTGCATGGTATTCCAAAAACAATCGTAAGTGATAGGGATGTAAAGTTCCTAAGTTACTTTTGGAAAACCTTATGGAGTAAGTTGGGGACTAAGTTACTATTTTCTACTTCAAGTCATCCCCAAACCGATGGACAAACCGAGGTAACCAATAGAACTCTAGGGGTTTTACTTAGGGCACTCATTCAAAAGAATTTAAAACGGTGGGTAGAATGTTTACCTATTGCTGAATTTGCATATAATCGTACTTTACATTCAACTACTAATAATTCACCTTTTGAAGTTGTTTACGGTTTTAACCCCTAACCCCTTTAGATCTAACCCCTCTTCCTATTGATGAGTACTATAATATAGAAGGTGATTCAAGGGCTGATTTTGTCCAAAGAATACATCATGAAGTTGTCGCCAACATCAAAAAGAAGAATGAGCGTATTACAATGCAAGCCAACAAAGGCCGCAAGGCAATCACCTTTGAAGCTGGTGATTGGGTTTGGATACATTTTAAGAAGGATAGATTTCCTAAAGAAAGAAAATCTAAACTTCATCCCCGAGGCAATGGACCTTGTCAAGCCGTGGCCAAGATTAATGACAACGCATACAAAATCAATTTAGAAGGTAAGTACGGAGTCCATTCCACTTTTAATGTTGCTGATTTATCTCCTTTTGATTTTGATTCAAGTTATGTTGATCACGATAATGATTCGAGGTCGAATCCTTTTCAAGAAGGAGGCGATGATGCGGGACCATCTAGAGAGCTGCCTCATATAAGGCATCCCTTATCAAACATCATAGGACCACTGACTAGATCAAGAACCAAGCAAGTCAATCAACAATTATCTACATTGATCCGAGATCTAAAGCACAAAGAGGAATCAAAGTTACATCTAGAAGATGAAGTTCAAGTTCAACTAATAACTCTTGAAGACATTCAATTCGGCACAAACAAGCAAATTGGCTAAAAAGGGCATTATAGTCTTTTTGTACATTAAAGTCTATTCTAGACTTTAATATATTTAGTTTATAGTCTTTATTATTATTATTAGCCATGTGGCCACTTAGAATAAAGGAATTCGATACATAATAGGACATGTTGTCCATCATATTAAGTAATGTTTTGTTTTAGGAAGTTTACTTAAGTTAGGATTCAAGAGTCTTACCTAAAGTAGGACTCTTCCTTATTTGTTGATTGGAACCGAAATCTTCACTCTATTTAAAAGAGATTTCGGCCAACATAATACTTAGACTTGATATATTGATATTTTGATTAAGGTTATTCCTTAGACACTTGTTTATTAATTTCCGGTAGAACTTCATATTCTTTGAGTTACTGTATCAACTAGCTTCTTTCTCTAGTTGTGGTGTTTCAGCCTTCATTGATACTTAGCCTGCTTGGAGTTGTGTTGAGTATATTCCCATAGAAACTATTTTGAGATAGAGAAAGATCTGCTAAAAAGGCGAACCTTGATATAAAACATCACGGTTCCGTATCATCAGCACGCGTGCGATGACGTCACCTCGTGCACATCAGCACACGGTTGGCCAATTCAACGCATGGTGAAGTGTACGCGGTGACATCATCACACTAGCACGCGATATTTTTTAAATTTATGGAAGTGTGTCGGCAAGAATGCTTGTTCTGTTCTTGGACTAGAAGATGGTACGAAATTATCTCAAACCACTAGGGGTCTCTGGCTTATGCATAAATAAAAGGTAAGTATTAATAAGAAGTGTTCATCTATTTTAAGTTCTTATAAATTGCAAAAAGATTTTGATTTAATTTGATATCTTAGAAAGACTTTGATTGATAGCTACAAGGAAATGTTTGTTCCGGCGTGGACGAGCAAGTATCTCCACTTCGGTACAAATCCACAAACCGAGTTGAGAGTTCACACTCTGCATTTGGGAACATCTGTTGGGATTTTTGTATATGTTTGGAAGAGGATACAAGCTATGATTGTAAATCATATTGATCAAATTAAGGTGGAAATGGAATCTTCTCAGTATTTGGGACAAACACTTAACATACAACATTTTTCTGATGAGGTTGCAAGAGTATAAAAAGATAGGGGATGAATGCGATTGAACTAGTAGATCAATTTGTGGAATTTCATGTGCAGGTGAACTACAAGCCATATTAAGGGAAGAATGGAGTAAAGTACGAGTCAAGGATATGCACCCTTTTTGGAGTTCTCTCTCAATTGATACTTCTCCTAAACATCCTATGCTTGGCGATTTACCTCCTCCCGAGGATCATTTAAAGGTGCTTATGGACATGTACAATGACATTTCTAGCAGAGATCCTGAACAGATTAGACAGTACAAAGCTAAGTTTGCAGAAATCATTTATCCCGACGAGACACTCTTAGCAGAGCTACCGGCCGTGGTTACCAAAGGTAGGCCGAAAGGATCAAAATAATCCTCTACAATGCGGACCCATCTTGGTGGGACTACATATCAAAAAGAGGGAAAACCCCCTTTATGAAAACCTCTCCGGCTCGGGGAGGAAGATCTTCCATTGGCTCCCAATGACGGGGTCAGGTAGGGGGACTTCTGATAGCTCATATGGACAAGGTACTGTAACTGGTGATAGTATATTTGATTTTATCTTCATTTGGCTAATAGAGTTTCCCCCATTATCCTTCTCATATTGACTAGCTGTTTGAACGTGAAAGATGACGGTCATTGTGGTTATCGACCAGTAGCTCATCAAGTGTGGAATGATCAAGATTGATACATATCTGTCAGATTATTATTGCATAAAAGTCTTACAAAATGAAGTTTTGATTTGAACTATAGGTATCAACTGGTGGTCGGTGGCGAAATTGTTTTAGCTCAAATTCAGGGGAAACTTTCATGGTGGATTCCATCCCCCTGCACACTAGATTACTAGATGGACATTACAGACATGGGTTATCCAAGAGGTGGGTAGAAGGGCTTGGAGTTCCTCTCTTTTGATTTGTCTGGGGACAAAAGTACAGTGAGGGGTCTGAGGAGAGTCAACTGAAAGGAATATGGATTCACCATTTTGTAATTGGGGAGGAAGTGGGAGTTCGAAGGCATGGTTTTGAACTTTGTATACCATCTGATGGTGAAGGGTTGCCATATATGTATTCTCCAATTTTGGGCCAGTGATATGGATCTGAACTCGAAACACAGTAGATAGAGCTGGATCGTCCAGGAGCATGGTAAAATTCGGGAAGAGGGTCACGAAGATTGAGAAATGCTATCCTTTGATGAGCCAAACCCAATCTGTTCATTCCTCAAGCAGCAACTCACCCATAGTAACTCAATCCAGATCCCACACAAACCGATCCCAGTCATTTCATCTGACCGTTGTTAAATAAATCTTTATCTTTAAACTAAGATACTAATATTTAGAATAACAGACTAATTATGTTTTAAAACATGAACTACTACTACTACTTTGAAACAACTAAAGAAGAATAAAGAAGACACTTGAAGACATTTGAAAATCCTACGGGAAAACTAAGAAGATTTGAAGACCATATGAAAACAAAAGGAAGAAAACAAGAGAGAATTGTGGAACAAACTCTTTATTTCATAAGTTTGTCCTCTCATCAATTTTTGAGGAATTAGTTGTGGTTGCATGGCCTTTTATAGGCAAATTATTACAAAGGAGGATTTGAAATCCGGACTCGAAACAAAACTAATGTACAGTACAACTAATAATTACATGACACGTTTCGGACTTGAAATCCGGACTCGAAACAAAAATATAAACAGTACATGACACGTGACGGACTTGAAATACGGACTCGAAACAAAAATATAAACAGTACATGACACGTTTCGGACTTGAAATTCGGACTCAAAACAAACATAATGTACATGAAACTTACAAGACACGCTTTCGAACGTGAAATCCGGACTCGAAAACTGATAAAATAGCTAAGATAGTGACATTTTTTACTTTTAAGATCTATGTGTCACTTTCTTTAATAGTAAGCCTAAAGTAGCACTTCCCACTACTAAACTAGGTACTTTAGATAAGAGAAAAATCTGTTTTTGGAGTTTGCCCACGATTTTTGATTTTTCGGCTTTTTTCGAATTTTTTTTTTTTTAAATCTCACGGCGAAATTACAAAACATAAAATAATTATTTACATACTAAAATATTAATTTAAGGACTTGTATGTTGTTCCGCAACGAAAGCATAACCTGAGTTGATAATTTGTGGCGAAACTGTTGACAATTGAGTTCTGGCGGAGTAAACATCAGCAAAAAGAAGACTTCTCAAGTGTGGCAATACAGGGGATTATTGTAGACACCGAGTCTGGAGGTTTCATCTTTGGAGGTCAACTAAGAAAATCTACAAGAACATTGGATTTGCCGGAAATATGCTTCACTTCAAATGTATACTGAGAAAACCATTGTTGCCAACGTAACAACTGTGCATCTGGAATTGTTTTTCGTTTAAAGTGTAGCATTCTCGGAAAAGCAGACATATCAATTTCAACGATAAACTTGTGACTAACCAAAAAGAATTCAAACTTTTCAATACCACGTTTCACGGCCAAAATCTCTTTAAATGTAGAATGATAATGTCGTTCCGATTCCTTGAACTGGCCGCTCTGGTAAGCACACACTCTCCTTTTTCCATTCAATTCCTCCAACAGAACTGCTCCCCAAAATTCATCAGATGCATATGTCTGAAGTATCCAGACTCCAGAGGAGGGAATTTGTAACGGTGGAGCTTTGACTGCAAGATCTTTGAGGTTTTTCACTGCCTCAGGGTGTTTGGACGTCCATGGAGGAGGATTCTTTTTAAACCTAGGAGTGAGAACTGATCGGAATTTGGCAATCTGGTGAATGAAATTGCTGATATAATTAACAACACCAAGGAACTGTTGTAATTGTTGCGTTGAAAAGATTTCATCGGGAAATTCCTTTAATTTTTTAGCAATATGTGGTTGTGGAATGTAACTGCCATTGTGAAGTTTCATACCCAGGAAGTCAATTTCGGGAGTTCCCAAAACCATTTTCTTTTCCGACAGCATGATACCAAAATCTTTTGCCAACTTATGAAACTGATTCAGTAAAACATGATGAGATTCAATATCTTTTGAAAATAAAAGAATATCATCAATATAAATAAGAGCATTTGGAATCAGGGGTTGGAAATTTTTTGTCATAGCCTTTTGAAAATAAGAGGGAGCACCTTTTAATCCGAAAGGCATTACTGTCCATTGGTAATGGTGATTTGGGATGCAAAAAGCTGTTTTGTATCTATCCTCGGGGGAAATACCAAGTTGCCAAAATCCTGCTTTAAGATCAAATTTGGAAAATATTTTGACTTCAGATAGATACTGAAAAAGTGAATTTTTTCGCGAGAGAGGAAACCTGTCATCCTTTCAATATTTATTCAGAGATTGGTAATTAATGACTAGTCTCTATTTTTCACGAACTTGTTCTGATCTCTTGTTAACATAGAAAGCTTCTGAAGCCCATGATGAAGAAGTGGGTTCAATAAGCTTTTCATCCAGGAGCTACTGCAACTCAGTTGTAGCTAGTTCATAGTGTTCTGGAGACATTCCGTTATGACTTGCTTTCTGGGGTGTAACCTGTACAGAAGTATCAAAAGGAAGTGTTATGCAAAATTCAGAGTTTTTCCACAATGGATTCAGACATTTGGTTAAGAATTCTAAATGAGACTGCGCACAAGACTGACTAATTAAATCAATTTGGACCGACTTCAGGAGACTGGACTGACAAGACTCGGGGAATTGGAAGAGGTTAGAATACTTAGTCCAAGGGAGAATCTGATACAGGATCATATATGAAGCTTAAAGAGGTCATTTGGATAAATGACCTCATCAACATTCCAAATACGAGCTTCCAAGTAAAGCCTTTGTTCCAAGTGTTGAAAGTATCTATTACAAAGGTTCAAGAGTTAAAGAAGCCTTCAAATAAAGCTAGACACAAGGATCAAAGCCATCTAATAGCATTTGAAGGAAAGATACTTAATTGGAAGGAAAACGGTTGAAAGGGAGATTCTGAATCTGACTTAATAGGTCGAAGCCTATGACAAGATCTTTTTGCTGTAGTTTCGATCCTAAGACTTGGTGAGTGATGGTAAGGTTGGGGAAGAGTTGGATATTTATGGGTTTGCTGATCTTATCAATGACAAAATGGTTGCCATTAGCCACGGTAAAGATCTTACAATATGGAGTCCAGAAATCTGTTGGGAGGACATCAGGATTCATAACGGTGGCAGCTGCACCGGTGTCCAACAAAGCTATCACGGGAGTAGCTAAAGACTTTTGAGAGATGATTTGTATATGAACTAGAGGGTATGGATCTGTGAAGGACATGATGGAAGTGTTTATGGGACTTCTGACTAAAATGGCAAAGAGATGATTAGAAGAGTCTGGATGAGGACCATGAGGGTTATCACTTGTGACAATGGGCGATTCTATTCTGGCAATGTTGATGTCAACATTTTCTTTTCCCAAAAAATGTTCTTTGAGTACTATGATAACTTCATCAGGAGAGTCTGGATGAGGACCAGGAGGGTTATCACTTGTGAGAATGGGTGATTCTATTCTGGCAATGTTGATGTCAACATTTTCTTTTCCCAAAAAATGTTCTTTGAGTACTGTGATAACTTCATCAGGAGAACTGAGTTGAAGGAACTGCAGCTGTCTTTCTTCTCCTAAAGAGTTCCAAAAATCTCCGAGACTTCCATCCAATATGGCAACAAATCTGCGGAGGACATCATGAAGTGGGTGTTGTTGCTAGTTAGTATGAAGACAATCAGATATAACCTGGAATTTGTCACCCCATTTGGATGGCGGTACATCATCGATGGTAAACCAAGGAGGTGGATCTTCCTCCATTGGGTTTGCATTAGAAGCTGGTTCTGGCTCCATCATGAACAAATTGTCGAACGCCTCAAAGTAATCAAAGTCTGAGGTGTCTGCTTTGGGGTTTAATGGAAACGGGTTTGGAGGGGTTGGTGGACATAGTTTCTTGAGGAAAGAAAGGATAGGGTTTGGTTTTTCAAAGTTGAGGATTTCAGCTGTTAGCCCTAAGGGCGATCAAACTAGGTTTTTGATAATGGACAAACACTTGATGTTATGTCTAATGTTTATATCTTTGTGATAGAATATCGGAACTATTTATGGAAGCTCTAAGTACTTCAATCAAGCCATGATCAAGATTCAAAGTCGTATCATTCAAGGCTCATCTTTCAAGATTGAAGATTGAAGACTTAGGTTTGGTTAGTTTAGCTTTGTTGTCATTAGTCGTTATCTTAGAAAGCTCTAACCAAAGCTCTCATGAACATAAGCTCTACACTCTAGTCTTGCATGTTTTCATAAACACGTTTTCAAAAGGCTTAATTTTCGAAATGATTCTTAAATGTGTTTGTATCTTAAAAGCCTTTGTTTTCAAAGCATAAGTCTTCTAAAATGGTTTTCCCAGTGTTCTTACTTGTTAGCTTTTAGGAAAACATTTTAGACTTCAAAAGACTTCAAAAGATTTCAAAACGTGTGAAAAATAAGCTTTGAAGTTCGGTCAACCGAGCTCAAGCTCGGATCAACCGAAGAGAAACTGAGAGGTCTGAAAACTTGGTTCGGTCGACCTTAGGCATGGTCGGTCGACCGAAGTGGCTTGGACGGTCGACCGAAGTGGGCTTCGGCTCAACCGAGGTTGACTTCGGTCATCCGAGGTGGTCGTTCGGTCAACCGAACTTTGTTTTAAACTAGCCGTTTTTTTACCGTTAGAGAGTCATTTTTCAGCAAAATTTGAAATGTATAAATACTCTAAAGCTGAGAATGATTCAAAAGACTTGCACAAACATTTTACATTGATTTCTTATCAAGTCTATACACCTTCAAAGCAAAAACACTTGATCTTAATGATCTAAATCATTCAAAGGTGTTCCTTCAAAAAGCAAGACAAAGTGTGGAATTCATATGTTCTAAAGAGCGAACAATTCTTGTACTTCAAAGGTATAAATTCTCACTTAGAAGAGTGATTTATCTTTCTCTTTAAACATTCAATTCCCTTTCTAAGTGATTGGGTAATTCTTGTAAAAGTCCTACTTTGTGTGGGCAATTTGTAAAGTCCTACTTAGTGTGGGCAAGTTCTTAGTGAGCTTTTGTATTGTGGTTGTGTTTGTAAAACTCTTAGTGAGTTAGCCACATTTGTAAAAAGTCTTCTTAGTGAAGTTGTTGAAATCCTTGGGTGCGGCTCAAGGTAGTGGATGTAGATTCTAAGTGAATCGAACCACTCTAAATCCTTTGTCTTGTTATTGGGTTTTAGTTTTGCATTTGCTCATCTTGCACAAACTCACACTTGCTTGAAAAAGATTTGAAAAAGTTTGCAAGTTAGTTAAAACCCAATTCACCCCCCTCCCCCCCTTGGGTTTCCTCATCAGCAATGGTTGAGGCTCCAACTGTGGGGTCTGAGGTATCTGTATTAGCTGTCAGTTGTTGGGGAATAATTTTTCCAGTTGCAGGGGTTGGAAAATGGTGGGTTGGTTGAGGTGGGTCTGACCTCTTTTGATGATGAGGTAAGTCTTTCCATAAAGTTAGGGCTGGCGAGTAGGTTGATTGATGAGAAGTTGAAAATGGGTTTGAAGGTGATGGCTTGGGGAAATAGGAAGGCATGCTGGATTGGGATGAATTCAGCTGAGACTCGAGGGATTTAAGTTGGAGTTGTAGAAACTCTTTTTCAAACAACATCTTGGACATCTAAGGAGACCATTTGGTGGTGTGCTGGACCAGATAAGACAGTTGATTATGCAAGGCTCCGATTTTGCTGTGAAGGGTTGAAATGTTTTGTTCCAAAGGGGAACGGTCTGAAAGAGAATGAGATGGGGCCATCATGTAGAGAGGAAGTGGAGTGGATATGGACGGGTTGTGAGGCGGAGGGGTGGGTTTTGTATGGTGGGTTATCAGAGGAAGTAGAAGGTGAGTTGGAATGATACTGAGAAGGAGGTCCGTACTGAACACAAAATTCGAAACTTTTTCCACTGGGTTCTCCTAGCAGATCAACAGAGGTGTCACCTGCTTCATATCTTTCCCGAAGACTTTGCTGAGTGCCTTTAGATTTTATGGATCTTGATTTCTTTGGTAAATCATCCTCATCATCTGACGAATGATCCAGGCAGTCTTCGCAGGAACAAACATCATACCAGATGTGACCTTTCTCGTCCTTTCCTTGATAGATTGGTTTGCCATCAGAGGCGAACATTACCACCGGAGTTTTGAGAGATGACCATGCGTCACCATCCCTTAATGAGAACTTAGTAGGGACAACAGGAGAAACTTCATTCCAGGCTGTTTCAGTTATGTGTTCTTCATAACTGGTTATCCAAGAAGTGGGTAGAAGGGCTTGGAGTGCCACTCTATATCTGGGAACAAGATTATATTGAGAGGTTTTGGGAGAGTCAATTGAAAGAAATATGGATTCACCGTATTGTAATTGGGGAGGAAGTGGAAGCTTGTGGGCATGGTTTTGTACTATGTATGCCATTTGGTGGTGAAGGGTTGCCATATATGTATCTTCCAATGCTGGTTCTGGGCCAGTGATCTGGATCTGAACACGAAACACGGTAGACAGAGCTGTATCGTCTAGGGGCATGGTAAAATTCGGGAAGAGGGTTACAAAGATTGCCCCGGCATTGAGGGTCGTTTGCACTGTTCCGATGACGGAGTGTTCGTATCTTTGGAATCTGGAGTCAAGAAGTGCAAATCTGGAAACCATCGGGAGACCTTTCTTGGCATGGAGTGTGACCTCCAATAGAATGGCACCAAAGTGTATGTGAGTGTAACCTTGATCCAAACAGGGTGTTGGAAAGTGTTCTGGACGTTGGAGGGTTACGTACTGTTCTTCTTTGGTGGAGGGCAGTTTGTGGGTGGAAAAATGGGATGCTTGACAGAAATCTTTGACAGAAGTTGACGCGGAATTTCTACCTAGAACTTGTCTAAGACGCACACCTACAATATTTTTGGGGTTTTCTTTTTGATAAATACTGTAAAGATTTACTACGGGATAAGAAGACAAAGGATATTTACTATCTTCAGAAACGTAATCTAACTCGTAAACGTTGGGAAGATGAGACTTTGAAAAACTAGATCTAGGTGAATCGGTAACAAATACTAAACTTGAAGATAAACTATTAGAAGACATGATTAAGATAAATGGGAGGGGATCGAATCCGAGGGTGAGGGGAACTTATGACTGATAGAACCAAATTTTCAGATTCAATGTGTTTTGAAATTGACAGATTGCTGCTTTAAAAATCATTTTTACGCATCAAACGCACAACCCACACTGGAATTTCACTCATCAGTGTACCGGGCCTTCCTCGTCAGGCTAGCATAACTATGACTCCTTCAGCAGGGATCCATATCAGGAGACTCTTCAGAAGTGTTCAGTTACTCTATTAAATTCTCAGTTTTCTGATGGAAGTACTCGCAAAATCCCTTAATTTCCCAAAGACCTCAGTTTTCTGATAAAAGTTGATACGGGACCATCTAGAAGGATACATGATCCTTTACAAAGAATCCATAGACCAATGACTAGATCAAGAACAATACAAAGGGATCAAGAACAAGCCACTTTGGTCCGAGAGTTGAAGTCCAAAGAAGAAACCAATCTTCATTTAAAAGATGAAGTACAAGTTCAACTTCTAACTCTTGAAAGCATTGAAATCGGCCCAAACAAGCATTTTGGCTAAAAAGGGTATTTTAGTCTTTTCACATATTAAAGTCTATTCTAGCCTATTCTAGACTATTCTAGACTTTAATTATAGTAAGTATTATTATTTTCCTATTTCTAGCCGAGTTATAGCAAGTTTGCTAAATAAAGGACATGTTGTCCATAAGTTAGTTAGTTTGTTATTAAGAGTCCTAATGCAACTAGGACTCTTCATTATTTGGTAGTTATTTTAATTAATGCCGCCAAGATAATAGGCACATGTCCCTATTATCTTGTTTAGGTAGTTACTTGATAGCAAGTTGTTACTCAAGAGTCCTACTTCTTCAATGACTCTTATTTCCCTTTTCCTAGTTTGAGTTAGATTGGGTATTTTGTAACCGAAATACTCTATTTAATAGAGATTTCGGCAGCCATGTAACTTAGACTTGATATATTGATATTTTGATTAAGGTTAATCCTTTGATACTTGTTTATGACTTCCGGTTGAAGTTCATATTTCTTTAAGTTACTGTATCAACTAGTTGGTTTATCTAGTTGTGGTGTTTCAACCTCCATTGATGCTTAACCCTCCCGGGGTCGTGTTAAGTGTATTCCCCCATAAACTATTCGAGATAGAGAAAGATCTGCTAATTAAGCTGAGTCTTGGTATAACCCATCAAGATTTCGCATCAAGTGGTATCAGAGCAAAAGGTTGATCTCTATCTTGGTGTACTTTATTGCTTTCTTGAAATTTTTTTTTTCTTGTTTGCTTGAGAAAAGCCGAAAGATAACAAAAATATTATACCCAACGAAAAAGCCACTCGGATATAAAGAAATTGGCAACCGAGTTATCCCATAAAAGACAAGGATACAATCCAAAAGCAAGCTTCCTTCAACAAGGAATTGGATCTTGTTCCCTCTTCATCTTGAATTAGTCACCATCAAGGTTAAAATATCAAGGTAACATCTTCATCCCATAGAAGTTCTTGTTTTGAGTGACCAAGATAAGGGTAAGTCTTGGGTAAAAAGGTAAAGAAAGGCGTCAAGAAAAGCAATTTCATGAAGAAAGAAAAATCAAGAAGCGTAAAGGTTACATCTTTTTAAAGATTACTCTTTTTTCTTTCTTACTACACTTTTCTTTTAAGTCAAGAAAGTACTTCTTGCACTATTTTTTTCAGCCTTCCATCATTATAACCATTCAAACATTCAAAGTTGGAAGTTCTTGACAAGTATTTGTGGGAAAATCGAAAGAAAGATTCAATATTGAGAGAATACAAAATCTGATTACTATTCACGGATTACTATTCACGGATTACTATTCACAGATTACTATTCTCAGATCACTATTCACAGATTACTATTCACAGAACACTATTCACAGATTACTATTCCCAGATTTTGTGAAAAGATCCAATCTTTAATATCTTTTTCTACTAACGATTCTTTTTGTGAATTTTTTCTTTCAAAGATAATGTCTTTTAGTGAAGGTACTTCGCAGCAAGGTGCCATCGATGGAGACAAACTTTTCAAAGAATCATTACAACAAACAATGCAAGCTTTGATGCAAACCATCAATGAGCTTAAATTAGAAGTTCGTGAACTCAAGAACCCTTCGGATAAGGGCAAAAAGGAAATACTAGAGGATCAAGAAGATCAAGATTCTCAAGAATCTATTGATCAAAATGCAAGAAACAACCCTCGGCACAATATTGATTTTCAGCCGAGAGCTGTTCCAAGAATGACTCCAAATCCGACCTATGAACCAAGGCAACATCAACAAGATGTAAGGTATGATCCGAGACCTCTTGGTCATGAGGATAGATTTGAGCCGAGGCAAAAGTCAACATCAAGCCCAAAGGTATGATCCAAATCTTTTTAATAACGTTGAACCGAGGCAAAACAATCAAAGGTATGATCCTAGAAACTTTGATCTTGATGAACCGAGACCAAATTATCAAGCTCAAAGGTTTGATAATAATCTTGGATCAATCAAGACCAAGATTTCTTCTTTTCTTGATACTAATGATGCTAATTTATTTTTTGATTGGACACGAAAAGTTAACCATGTTTTTGACGTCCATAATTACTCCGAAGAGAAAAAGGTTAAGTTAGCAGCCATGGAGTTTGGAGAATATGCATCCATTTGGTGGGATCATGAGGTAAGTGAAAGAAGAAGAACGGAACAAAGACCAATTGATACTTGGGATGACATGAAAGAAGTTATGTCACGACGTTTTGTACCCCAGAATTTTAACCGTGAGTTGTATAATCAACTCCAAAGATTGAAGCAAGGGACAAAGACCGTTGATGCATACTTCAAAGAGATGGAAATATCCATGATTAGAGCTAACATTCGGGAAGAAAATGAGGCTACTTTGGCTCATTTCTTGGCTGGTCTAAATGACAAAATTAGACCCAAGGTAGAACGTGCTAACCTTACTTCTCTTATTGATATGGTTTATTTTGCTGAACAAGTTGAAAGGCAACAAAAAGAAAAGAGTTTGAGGGCTTATTCGGCTAATTTCCAATCTTGGAAAAGGCCAAATCAGCCCCTAAACAACCCTACTGTTTTACCACACCAAAATCAAGCTAAGGGTAGTTTGGGAAGTGCAAAAACAGCCACAAGTGCAATTGGGGCAGCAAGGTTACCGATTGCTACAAAACAGCCCGATTTGAGAGCTAATGCACCTACAACAATTGATCGGGAATGTTTTAAATGTCATGGTAAGGGTCACTTTGCACGGGATTGTCCAACTAAACATACCATGATCATGTTGGACGATGGAACGTGGGTAAGTGATGAGGAAATTCCGGAAGATCCCAATTTTGAGGAAGAATTCGAGGGTAACAATGCCCTCCCCGGGAGAATGACTGGTACATTTCTTTTAGTCACTATGAATTTACTACATACTAAACCATTGGATGAAGTGCATCAACATAGAAGTAATCTCTTTCATACAATGTGCAAAGTAAAAGATAGACTTTGTTTAGTGATAATTGATAATGGCAGTTGTACTAATGTTTGTTCATATGATATGGTAACTGCTTTGAATTTACCTTTGAAATCACATCCTATGCCATATAAACTATCTTGGTTAAACAATTGTGGTGATATTAGGGTGGACAAACAGGTTGAGATAGATTTCAGTGTTGGAGGCTTCAATGACACGGTTTTATGTGATGTGGTTCCCATGACCGCATGCCACATAATTTTGGGAAGACCTTGGCAATATGATAGGTATGCTAACCATTGTGGTCGGAAAAACATCTATACGGTGTCAAAGGATCAAATTAAGCATCATTTACATCCTATGCCACTAAGTAAGGTGTGTGAATTACAATAGAAAATGGCCGAGAGTAAAGAAAATAAAAGGAAAGAAAATGAGCTTAAGAAAAAGAGTGAAGCCGAGGCCAAATTAGCTGAAAAAGCCGTGAGTATTGTGAGCATAAAGGCTTATTCACAAAGAGAGAAGAAAGAGTGTTTATTTATCAATTTTGCAAAGGTAGAAAGGGCTTTACGTGCAAATAAACTCCTTGTTTTACTTGTTTTTAGAGAAACCGAAAGGTTAACTCTCCTTAACACTTTTGATGATTTAACTTCTTCTCTTCCTAGTATATGTATTGATGTTTTGAAGGAATTCAAAGAGCTTTTTCCAAAGGAGTTACCGAAAGGTCTACCTCCAATCCGAGGCATCGAACATCAAATCGACTTCATTCCGGGATCAAATCTTCCAAATAGGGCAGCCTATAGAGCAAATCCGAATGAGACCCGAGAAATCCAAAGGCAAGTCGATTTACTCTTAGAAAAAGAGCAGGTACGTGAATCTTTAAGTCCTTGTGCTAGTTCGGTTATTTTGGTACCTAAAAGAGAAGGTACTTTCAGATTATGTACGGATTGTCGCGATATTAATAAGATAACTATTAAATATAGACATCCTATACCTCGCTTAGATGATATGCTAGATGAGTTAAGTGGTGCTTTAATCTTTTCTAAAATTGATTTAACTCAAGGCTATCACCAAATTAGAATGAAAGAAGGTGATGAATGGAAAACTGCTTTTAAGACTAAATATGGATTATATGAATGGATTGTAATGCCTTTTGGTCTAAGTAATGCACCTAGTACTTTCATGAGATTAATGAACTACATATTCCGTCATTGTTTTGGTAAATTTGTTGTAGTTTTTTTGATGATATACTTGTATATAGTAAAACCTTCGAAGAGCATGTTGAACATCTTAAGGCTGTTTTTACTATATTAAGGGAACAAACATTGTATGCCAAACTTGATAAATGTGTTTTTTGCACTAATTCAATTAACTTCCTTGGATACATTGTTAGTTCAAGTGGAATTCAGGTTGATCCAATCAAAATTGAATCAATTGTGAGCTGGCCGAGGCCAACAAGTGCAACACAAGTGAGATCATTCTATGGTTTGGCAAGCTTTTATAGACGTTTTGTTCGTGATTTTAGCTCAATTGCCGCACCATTAAATGAAGTTGTAAAGAAAGATATCTCGTTCTTTTGGGATAAGCCGCAAGAAGATAGTTTTAATAAGCTTAAGCAATTACTAACTTCTTCCCCTATTTTATCTTTACCTAATTTTACACTAACTTTTGAAGTTGAATGTGATGCTTCGGGTATAGCTATTGGGGCTGTTTTGCAACAACAAGGGAAACCTTTAGCGTATTTTAGTGAGAAAATGAGTGGCGCTGCCCTTAATTATCCTACATATGATAAAGAGTTATACGCTATTGTTCGAGCATTGGAAACATGGCAACACTACTTGGTGGGCTGAGAGTTTGTGATTCACACGGATCATGAATCCATCAAGTATCTCAAGGGACAAAGTAAGTTAAACAAGAGACATGCAAGGTGGGTTTCCTTCATTGATACCTTTCCATATGTGATCAAATACAAGAAAGGTAAGGAAAACATTGTTGCCGATGCTCTTTCTAGAAGGTACTCTTTACTTTCTCTTCTACATACTAAATTACTTGGTTTTGAACATTTAAAAGCTTTGTATGTAGATGATAATGAGTTTTCAGATTTGTTTACATCTTGTCAAGTCTCGGCAAAACAAGATTTTTACATATTTGAGGGCTTTTTTGTTTAAAGGTAACAAACTATGTGTTCCATCATGTTCTATTAGAGAATTAATTGTTAGAGAGGCACATAGTGGCGGTTTAATGGGTCATTTTGGTGTTATTAAAACATTGGATATTTTACAAGAACACTTTTATTGGCCTAAAATGAAAAGAGATGTACAAAGAATTTGTGAGCGTTGTTTTAAGTGTAAACGAAAGCTAAAAAGTACTTCAAAGGCTCACGGTTTACTCATGCCTCTTCCCATACCTTCTTCACCTTGGATTGATCTTTCCATGGACTTTATTTTGGGATTACCGAAATCCACAAGAGGTAATGATAGTATAATGGTTGTTGTGGATAGATTTTATAAAATGGCACACTTTATTTCTTGTAGGAAAACAAATGATGCTAGCCATGTTGCGGATCTATTCTTTAAAGACATCATTCGGTTACATGGTGTTCCAAAAACAATCGTAAGTGATAGGGATGTTAAATTCCTAAGTTATTTTTGGAAGACCTTATGGAGCAAATTGGGAACAAAACTTTTGTTTTCTACTTCTAGCCATCCACAAACCGATGGCCAAACTGAGGTAACAAATAGAACTTTAGGGGCTCTACTTAGGGCACTTATTCAAAAGAACTTGAAAAAGTGGGAAGAATGTTTACCTATAGCTGAATTTGCTTATAATCGTACATTACATTCTACTACTAACAATTCACCTTTTGAAGTTGTTTATGGTTTTAACCCCCTTACCCCCTTTAGATCTAATTCCTCTTCCTATTGATGAGTATTATAACATAGAAGGTGATTCAAGGGCTGACTTTGTTCAAAGGATACATTTCAAGTAGCCAAGAACATCAAGAAGACAAATGACCGGAATGCAATTAAATCCAACAAAGGCCGCAAGGTTATTAACTTTGAGCTTGGTGATTGGGTGTGGATACACTTTAGGAAAGAAAGATTTCCAAAGGAAAGGCAGTCCAAACTACATCCAAGAGGAGATGGCCCTTTTCAAGTCATTAAGAAGATAAATGACAATGCATACCAAATAGACTTGCAAGGTAAGTATGGTGTTCATTCTACTTTTAATGTTTCTGACTTATCTCCTTTTGATGTTTCGGATTACATAGATGAAGATGATGATGATTCGAGGTCGAATCCTTTTCAAGAGGGAGGGGATGATACGGGACCATCTAGAAGGATACATGATCCTTTACAAAGGATCCATAGACCAATGACTAGATCAAGAACAAGACAAAGGAATCAAGAACTAGCCACTTTGGTCCGAGAGTTGAAGTCGAAAGAAGAAACCAATCTTCATTTAAAAGATGAAGTACAAGTTCAACTTCTAACTCTTGAAAGCATTGAAATCGGCCCAAACAAGCATTTTGGCTAAAAAGGGTATTTTAGTCTTTTCACATATTAAAGTCTATTCTAGCCTATTCTAGACTATTCTAGACTTTAATTATAGTAAGTATTATTATTTTCCTATTTCTAGCCGAGTTATAGCAAGTTTGCTAAATAAAGGACATGTTGTCCATAAGTTAGTTAGTTTGTTATTAAGAGTCCTAATGCAACTAGGACTCTTCATTATTTGGTAGTTATTTTAATTAATGCCGCCAAGATAATAGGCACATGTCCCTATTATCTTGTTTAGGTAGTTACTTGATAGCAAGTTGTTATTCAAGAGTCCTACTTCTTCAAGGACTCTTATTTCCCTTTTCCTAGTTTGAGTTAGATTGGGTATTTTGTAACCGAAATACTCTATTTAATAGAGATTTCGGCAGCCATGTAACTTAGACTTGATATATTGATATTTTGATTAAGGTTAATCCTTTGATACTTGTTTATGACTTCCGGTTGAAGTTCATATTTCTTTAAGTTACTGTATCAACTAGTTGGTTTATCTAGTTGTGGTGTTTCAACCTCCATTGATGCTTAACCCTCTCGGGGTCGTGTTAAGTGTATTCCCCCATAAACTATTCGAGATAGAGAAAGATCTGCTAATTAAGCCGAGTCTTTGATACGGTACCAACCTTGGGGCTGCCCAACTCAAGGGAACGTACGTTACGATACAAAGAGGACTCTAAATTACATATAGGAATGTTGCCCAAGTCAACCTCTTAGTATCACAAGTGTACAAGGAATGGACAGCTTTGCTACTGTTTGGCAGAATGAACATATCTTTCGATATACTTATCCAATGGAGCTGATTCCAGTTGCATATTAAAGATAAGAGGCAGATCTACAACTTTCATGAAGATCACAAGATCAGATTCTGCCTTTTTGATATCCCATATTATCGTGCAAGTTGGCCCAACAAGCTGTCCAGAATGGGGACGAATTATAAAGGGCATTTTAGTCTTTTTGTGTACAATTAAAGTCTATTCTAGACTTTAATTATTTTCAGCATATTTCTTTACTATAATTTCGTGTATAGCAAGTAGTTGCTATAATAAAGGACATGTTGTCCATGTGTTAGTTAGTTTGTTATTAAGAGTCCTAATGCAACTAGGACTCTTCATTATGTTGGTAGTTACTTTTATTTCAGCCACCAAGATAATAGGAACATGTGCCTATTATCTTGTTTAGGTAGTTACTTGATAGCAAGTTGTTATTCAAGAGTCCTAATTCTTCAAGGACTCTTATTTCCCTTTTCCTAGTTTAAGTTGGAACCGAATTACCCTCTACTTAAAGGGAATTTCGCCACCCTTTTTAATTAGACTTGATATATTGATATTTTGATTAAGGTTAATCCTTTGATACTTGTTTATGACTTCCGGTTGAAGTTCATATTTCTTTAAAGTTACTTGTATCAACTAGTTGGTTTATCTAGTTGTGGTGTTTCAACCTCCATTGATACTTAGCCTTTCCGGATCTGTGTTAAGTGTATTCCCTCATAAACTATTCGAGATAGAGAAAGATCTGCTAATTAAGCCGAGTCTTGATATAACCCATCAAGATTTCGCATCAAGTGGTATCAGAGCAAAAGGTTGATCTCTATCTTGGTGTACCCTTTACAGTTTTTCTTGAAAATTTTTTTTCTTGTTTGCTTGAGAAAAGCCGAAAGATAACAAAAATATTCTACCCAACGAAAAAGCCACTCGGATATAAAGAAATTGGCAGCCGAGTTATCCCATAAAAGACAAGGATACAATCCAAAAGCAAACTTCCTTCAACAAGGAATTGGATCTTGTTCCCTCTTCATCTTGAATTAGTCACCATCAAGGTTAAAATATCAAGGTAACATCTTCATCCCATAGAAGTTCTTGATCTGTGTGGCCAAGATAAGGGTAAGTCTTGGGTAAAAAGGTAAAGAAAGGCGTCAAGAAAAGCAATATCAAGAAGAAAGAAAAATCAAGAAGCGTAAAGGTTACATCTTTTTAAAGATTACTCTTTTTCTTTCTTACCTTTTTATTAGATCAAGAAAGTACTTCTTGAAATATTTTTTTCAGCCTTCCATCCTTATAACCATTCAATCATTCAAAGTTGGAAGTTCTTGACAAGTATTTTGGGAAAAATCGAGAGAAAAGATTCAATATTGAGAGAATACACAATCTGATTACTATTCACAGATTACTATTCACTGATTACTATTCACAGATTACTATTCACAGATTACTATTCACAGACTACTATTCACAGATTACTATTCCCAGATTTTGTGAAAAGATTCAATCTTTTATATCTTTTTTCTACTAACGATTTTTGTGTGAATTTTTCTTTGCAAAGATAATGTCTTTTAATGAAGGTACTTCGGAGCAAGGTGCCATGGAAAGTGATAAACTTTTCAAAGAATCAATGCAACACACAATGAAAGCGGTATTGCAATCCATTGATGACTTAAAAGATCGAATGGATGTTCTTGAATTCAAGAACCATTCGGATAAAGGTAAAAAGGCTGTCCAAGATGATCAAGAAGATCAAGACTCTCAAGCATCAATTGATCACAATGCAAGAATCAACCCTCGGCACAATGATGATTTTAAACCGAGAGTTGTGCCAAAGATGATTCCAAATCCGGCCTATGAACAAAGGCAATCCCATCAAGATGTAAGGTATGATCCAAGACCTTTTGGTCATGAGCCGAGACCATTCCATCATCAAAATCAAAGGTATGATCCAAATCCTCTTTTTAATAATGAACCGAGGCCAAACAATCAAAGGTATGATCCTAGACCCTTTGATCTTGATGAACCGAGACCAAATTATCAAGCTCAAAGGTTTGATAATAATCTTGGTTCAATCAAGACCAAGATTCCTCCTTTTCTTGGTACTAATGATCCTATTTTATTTTTTGATTGGACACGAAAAAGTTAACCATGTTTTTGATGTCCATAATTACTCCAAGAGAAAAAAGGTTAAATTAACAGCCATGGAATTTGGAGAATATGCATCCATTTGGTGGGATCATGAGGTAAGTGAAAGAAGAAGAACGGAGCAAAGACCAATTGATAATTGGGAGGACATGAAAGCAGTTATGTCACGACGATTTGTACCCCAGAATTTTAACCGTGAGTTGTATAATCAACTCCAAAGATTGAGGCAAGGGACAAAGACCGTTGATGCATACTTCAAGAAGATGGAAATGTCCATGATTAGAGCTAATATTCGGGAAGCAAATGCGGCTACTTTGGCTCGTTTCTTGGCTGGTCTAAATGACAAAATTAGACCCAAGGTAGAACGTGCTAACCTTACTTCTCTTATTGATATGGTTTATTTTGCTGAACAAGTTGAAAGGCAGCAAAAAGAGAAGAGTTCACGGACTTATTCGGCTAATTTCCAATCTTGGAAACGGCCAAATCAGTCCCTAAACAATTCTACTGTTTTGCCGAGCCCAATTAATGCTAAGGGCAGTTTGGGAAATACAAAAGTGGCCACGGCTTCTTTTGGGGCAGCAAGGACATCAAACACTTCAAAACCAACCGATTTGAGAACTAAATCAACTACATCAAATGATCGGGAATGTTTTAAGTGTCAAGGCAAAGGACACTTTGCTCGGGATTGTCCTAATAAAAGCACCATGATCATGATGGACGATGGATCGTGGGTTAGTGAAGATGAGGAAATAACCGAAGAAGCAATTTTGGAGGAAGAAGCCGAGGACACTCGACCGGATAAAGGTAACAATTATCTTTTGGTAAATATGCAACTTTTACATTCTCAACCTTTAGATAATTTGCATCAACAAAGGAACAATCTATTTCAAACTAAATGCACAATTCAAGGAAAGATTTGTTTACTTGTCATTGATAGCGGTAGTTGTACTAACGTTTGTTCTTTTGAGATGGTTACGGCTTTAGATTTACCCTTGAAAGCACATCCATCGCCCTATAAGCTTTCTTGGTTAAATGATAGCGGAGAGATTAAAGTTGACAAACAAGTGGAACTAAATTTCAGCATTGGCAACTATAAAGATTCGGTCACTTGTGATGTGGTCCCGATGACCGCAAGTCACATCATTTTAGGAAGACCTTGGCAATATGATAGAAATGTAGATCATATGGGTCGAAGGAATGTTTATGCGGTGACAATGGATAAAGTTCGCTATAATTTACATCCTATGTCACCCATTGAAGTTTGTGAGATGCAACAAAGGTTACCCGAGGGTAGAGAGAAAAGAAGACAAGAGCGGGAGTTGCTCAAATCACATACCCCTACCCAAAAGGTAACAACCGAGGTAAAAGGGGCTGAAAAAGCCGAGAGTTTGACAAGCAAAAAGGTAAAATCAGAGGTAAAAAGAGCTGAAAAAGCCGCAAGCATGGTAAGAAAAAAAGCAATAGCTCAAAAAGTGAGAAAAGAATGTTTGTTCATTATATCCGGAAAGGTAGATAGGATAATTCGAGCAAAACAACTTGTTGTTTTGTTAGATTTGCAAGGAACCGCAAGGAACCTATTTACTAACACTTTTTCTTTCGATCTAACATCTTTTTCTACATCTAGTCTTGCTATTTTTCGGAAGTTTCATAAAGTCTTCCCTAAGGAATTGCCAAGAAGGTTGCTTGTTAGCCTTCAAAACCGTGAAAGGTATAAACCATCTTGGGGTACAAATCAGCAAATTCAAAACCAAGGTGAATTAATTTGTGCAAAGAAAGAGGTAAGTAAGTCTTTAAGTCCTTATTTTAATCCGGTAAATATTGAACTTAAGCATGAAAGGACTTTTAGAAAATATACGGATAGTCTACATGTTAATCACATAACTTTTCAGTATAGACATCCAATTTATTGTTTTGATAAAATATTTATTAATAGTCAAAACCGAGAACATGTTAGTACACATCTTAGGGCTGTTTTTTCTATTATAAATACACAAACCTTGTATGCTAAGATGGATAATTATGTTTATTACACTCATTCTATTAATCTTCTTAGTTATATGTTAAGTTTACAAGGTATTCAAGTTAATCTGGCAAAAGATAATGCAATAAAGGAATGGCCGAGAACAACTAGTATCCTTCAAGTTCGTTCAACATATGAGTTGGCAAGCTTTTATAAACGTTTTGTTCGCGATTTTTGCAAGCTTGCTGCTCCATTAATTTCAATTACGAAGGACAAGACACCATATACTTGGGACAGCCGCAAGAGAATCTCCTTGATAGGTAAGGACAATGCAATGTTTAATTTACATATTTCTAACTTGCTCCCTTTTATTAATTTTTCAGATTATACCGCTGATTCTTGGAATGATTCGAGGACGAATCCTTTTCAAGAGGGAGGGGATGATACGGTACCAACCTTGGGGCTGCCCAACTCAAGGGAACGTACGTTACGATACAAAGAGGACTCTAAATTACATATAGGAATGTTGCCCAAGTCAACCTCTTAGTATCACAAGTGTACAAGGAATGGACAGCTTTGCTACTGTTTGGCAGAATGAACATATCTTTCGATATACTTATCCAATGGAGCTGATTCCAGTTGCATATTAAAGATAAGAGGCAGATCTACAACTTTCATGAAGATCACAAGATCAGATTCTGCCTTCTTGATATCCCATATTATCGTGCAAGTTGGCCCAACAAGTCTGTCCAGAATGGGGGACGAATTATAAAGGGCATTTTAGTCTTTTTTATGTACAATTAAAGTCTATTCTAGACTTTAATTATTTTCAGCATATTTCTTTACTATAATTTCGTGTATAGCAAGTAGTTGCTATAATAAAGGACATGTTGTCCATGTGTTAGTTAGTTTGTTATTAAGAGTCCTAATGCAACTAGGACTCTTCATTATGTTGGTAGTTACTTTTATTTTCAGCCACCAAGATAATAGGAACATGTGCCTATTATCTTGTTTAGGTAGTTACTTGATAGCAAGTTGTTATTCAAGAGTCCTAATTCTTCAAGGACTCTTATTTCCCCTTTTCCTAGTTTGAAAGTTGGATACCGAAATTACCCTCTACTTAAAGAGAATTTCGGCCACCTTTTGTAACTTAGACTTGATATATTGATATTTTGATTAAGGTTAATCCTTTGATACTTGTTTATGACTTCGGTTGAAGTTCATATTTCTTTAAGTTACTGTATCAACTAGTTGGTTTATCTAGTTGTGGTGTTTCAACCTCCATTGATACTTAGCCTTTCCGGGACTGTGTTAAGTGTATTCCCTCATAAACTATTCGAGATAGAGAAAGATCTGCTAATTAAGCCGAGTCTTGATATAACCCATCAAGATTTCGCATCAAAAGTACTCACAGAAGATCCTAATTAAGGCAACTGTGACATAATTCAGAGCATACTGCTCAGAGGAAAAGAGGAATTAAAGAACTAGCAGCATAATCCAAATCCTACTGGTCAGAGATCATGAGGAATTAAAGAACTAGCGGCATAATCCAAATCCTACTAATCAAAGACCAAGAGCAGTGTTACTAATCATTTAAATCTTAAACTGATACTGTGTAAAAAATCATTTGAAAATTATATATAGAGATGGATTTCAACTCTAAGCCTTGAAAATAAGAGTCCTTTTAGGATTAGGACTCTACAACTCCTAGATAACTACCACTAAACCATTACCTAAACACATATGAACAACATGTCCTTAATTATAGCTACTACTACTAAACATGGCTAAAAATAGTAAATAGAAAACTGAAAATATAATTAAAGTTTAGATTAGACTTTAATATACAAAAGACTAAAATGCCCTTTAAATTTGTAACAATTAAGGAAGCTTGTTGGGCCAACTTGCAGGACGATTTCATATATCAAGAAGGCAGAATCTGAACTCGTGATCTCATGAAAGTTGTAGATCCGCCTCTTATCTTTAATATACAACTTGAATCAGCTCCATTGGATAAATGGATCGAAAGTTATGACCATTCTACCAAACTGTCGCAAAGCTGTCCAATCCCTCATCATCTTGTAAGATTACTAAAATTCCCTTCTTCGCCTCTTTGCTGGGTAGGGCCTAATTGTACACTTGTGAACTTAAGAGGTTGACTCGTACAACATTCCTAGATGTAACTTAGCATCCTCTTTATACTTTAGAACTCGGGTCAATGATGTAGTTAGTTGTGTTCTAGTTATGAGCACTACGACTTCCTTGTTATGTCGTTTGGAATGACTAATGCACATGTGCCATTCTTGGACATGATGAATAGAGTATTTCGGGAATGTTTAGATAAGTTCATGGTGGTCTTCATCGACGACATATTGATCTACTCATTGTCGGATGAAGCTCACGAAGAGCATTTGAGGTTAGCTTTGGAGATTTTGAGGAAAGAGTAATTATATGTCAAGTTCAGTAAGTGTGGATTGGCCTACACCGAAGAATGTGGCGGAAGTTAGGAGTTTTCTGGGGTTAGTTGGGTATTATCGAAAGTTTGTGCCAGGGTTCTCTCGCATCGCAGCTCTATTGACTCGCCTAACACAAAAGCGGGTTAAGTTCGAATGGGTGCAAGAGTATGAGAACAGCTTCAATGTGTTGAAGGAGAAGTTAACAACGACGCCGGTGTTAGCTTTACCATCGAAATCCGGGGGTTTCATCATCTATAATGATGCTTCAGGAATTAATCTAGGGTGTGTGTTGATGCAGAATGGCAAGGTGATAGCTTATGCCTCTAGACAGCTTAAGCCTTACGAGAAGAACTATTTTACACACGACTTGGAGTTGGAAGCGGTCCTGTTTGCCGTGAAGTTGTGGAGGTACTACTTGTATGGAGAACCGTGTGAGGGTTTCACTGACCATCAAAGCTTTAAGTACCTTTTGACACAAAAGGAACTTAATATGAGACAAAGACGTTGGTTAGAGCTGTTGAAATATTACGACCTCATGATTAGTTACCACCTCAGTAAAGCTAATCTTGTGACTGATGCTTTGAGTAGGAAAAACTCGGGGCAACTAGCGACATTAATCACCGATCAGCGGGAGTTAATAGCCGAGTTCTAGAAGTTTGAGATTGAGGTTGTTGAGTCTACGGGGAACAATTTGGCAGCTTTGGTAGCTCCACAAACCATTTTGGAGAGAGTGTGAAGGAAGCACAGTTGGCAGATTCAGATTTGGGTAAGGAACGAGATTTGGTACAGTCGGGGGCAGAATCCGATTTTCAAATACATGAATATGGTAGTCTTTAGTTTCGGGGCAGAATGTGTGTACCTTCATATTCGGGGCTGAAATCTGAAATACTACAAGAAGCTCATTGTTATAGATTTTTCGATGCATCTGGGGACATGTCCTTTGAACAAGAATAAGGAAAATAGAGGAAAAAACTGAGACTTTTAGACAACTTTTGAGTGAGAAATCCTTGCCGAATTTCGACGCACCTTATATCAAAATCGAACGCAGTGAAGTGAGATTTGAGGGAGCGGTAACTAAATTGCAATCAGAGTTCAGAGTGAGGAGATATAACTCCAGGAATGGGGGATGTTTTCTGGGATTTTTCTGCACTACCTTGTTTGTGTAATTTGCTTGTTTTTCTTACGTTCGATGTATGGATCCTGTCCTCTTCTGTAATTCGATGTTGGGATTTATATTTTATGTCTTACTTATGATTTATTAAGCATAAACTGTCTTTATATATTTTTATCTATCAATTGATTTGTGGATTGGTGATTAATTGTGCAAATTGTGAATTGTGGAACCATCGTGAATTTGAATGTGAATTGGGATGATAATTGGAATACTTGCTGCAATATTTACCCTTGTCATTTTCTACATAATTGCCTACTTGATTAATTGTTATTGCTTTGCATAATCGAGTTAATTGGGTAGTCAATATTTTGTTGAGTCGTGTTGTTCTAATTGGTCTTGGTCGACCGAGTCGTACTCTTTTTGAGCTCATACTTAGAATGGATTAGATGACAGGATTCATTCGAACTAATGCGTGAAATGTGAACTGAATAGATCTCGTGAGATATCGTGAATCGTGTTGAAATACTTGGGTCTTATTCTGATGAAACCATCATTGGAACTGTAACAGTTTTGTGGAGTCCATGATGATGGGCGATGATGCAATGTAGAATGGATCATTATAGCTTGGACCCGTTCATTCGGGGGGTGATACCGAATCCATGTGCTTGAAATACTTGGGCCTTCCTAACTTTTCCAAGGTTAGAGCCGTTACAGTCATTGTTGTATAGTCTTGAATATGTATTGAGCTCTTAATGTGGGAAGTGTGTGTGTGCGTATCTTAGTATTAGCCATTCTCGTAGTGTCAAAATTCATGTACTTTCGTTGTGTCATACGAGTAGAGCATGGTACTCGTAGCACATTCCGAAGTTGTCGTTTGTGATGTGAAGTGGATGGTTAATGGACTTGTTGTTGTTTATTTTGCTTGTTCTTGCATTGGTCATTCTTGTTATGTGATTTGAGTAAAAAACTAGTACTTTTGGGAAAGGGTTTGGGAATGTGCAGAAATACACATTTCCTTTGTAAATTTACACTGATTTTGGTCTTGGCTGAACATCGGTCGACCGGTAGGACCTTTCAGCCAGTCGTCTGAACAAGCTACTGGGACTAAATCGGACGATGTGAAGTGGATTTCAGCCGACATGGACTAAAAGTCCTTCGAATGGGGTTGCTTCAGTCGACCGCGATAACATCCGGTGAGCCGAACTTTACATGTCCAAATATCGGTCGACCAGGATTTCAATTAGGTCGACCGATGTGTCCTGTAACAGAGTTGTGTTCCGTTTTGCACGACATTCAAGGATAATGTAATGTGAATTGTGAAACCTGATCTGAGAGTTTTGTGCATTGTTCAGAACAAGTGTCGTGTTAACATGTTTTAAAGGGGCGTTTTAGGAACCGGGAAATCATTTGTGTGGTGCTTACCTTGCTTGTATTACTTGTGATTATTGTACAAGGATTTGTGTGGAGCATACTAAGCCCGAAGCTCAGTCCATTCAATTACTTGTGCAGGTGATGATGAGGAAGAGCCTTACTATGAGGACGATAATTGGGAGGGATCCTATGATGAGTGACGAATAAATTACCTAGCATGGAACACTTTTACTTATGTTTGTTATTTCCCTTATAACTGTTAAACATATATTTGGTATTGTAATAACTTAGTAATTTCCCTTTCAGTATCTATTTCCGCTAGTGCATTTTGGTTATTATGGATTGCATAATGAATTTCCTTTTATAGTAACTCTGTTCCGTGGGCTTTGGTGTCTCATCTATCAATAAGACACGGCCATGTCATCATTCCGAAGACGGGGTGTGAAACCTTCGTACCCAAAAATCCTCACCTATGAAAGCGTAGGAATATCGAAAACTGAATGAGTCGGATGTGAACTGCCACTACTCATCCATTGGTAGGGGTCGCAATATATTAGGTATGGTATGACAGTAAAAAAAGTAGAGTCGTCTAAAATATTAAAAACAAATTTCAATTATAACTCTAACATTTTTAAATTAATTTAACAATAATAAATTAAATGACAAAATTAAACAATATTAATTAAATACATTATTTATTATTTAAAAATGCACATAAAAAAAATAAAATATTTAAATGTATGCAATTTAAACTGACAAACTGGAAGAAAAAAAGCTGCCACGTACACGTTAGCTCGCGGTTGACCGGCTGACCGTGTGCTAACGTCAGCACACGAGGTGGATAACAAGTGATGTCGACAAGTAGAACACCAATTTTGAAATTCCAGGCCAGGTTTTTTCATTTTTTGTGCAAAATAAATATGGATGTAGTCCATTTTAAAGTAAAATTTATAATATTTATCACAAACTATTTTTTATTGTGATTTTTGAGTGATAATTAGTTAGAGCTAGCTATTTTCCAAATATAAATTCAAAAACGAAAAACAAAACTCACATTGTGTTGATTTGTGATGTTTTTTTGAAATTCTACCAAGAGAGTAAGTTGACGAGGGTGACGGCGGCAACAAGATCACTGCCACACCCCGTAACCTGGAGGTGACCGGGTAGTGACTCATCTACCAATGAAACACCGAACCCTCAAATAGGAAGGACTAAATCCAGAAAGAAACTTTATTGCAATCTTGAAAGACTTCAAAGTTTTACAACAAACTAAAAGTATTCAAAGATAAACATAAGTTCTTACATCAAACATAAATGTTAAACCAAAAGGGAAAGCGATCTAACTATTACCTAATTTCAATAGTCTTCTTCAACGCATTCCTCATCATAGTTACCATCATCCTGAGCATCTGCAAAAGAAAGATATAGAATTGACCAAGCCACTAAACTAGCTCAGTAAGGATCAACAACCCTTGGGATTAAACATCAAATAGGACTTAAAACCGTTTCCTGACTTTCCCAAAATCATTGAAAACATAACATAACTTTACATAGCTTTAAATAACATTCAAAACACTTTGAATACTCTCACATTACTTACGAAAGGCTTAGCTTTGAAATCGGATCAAACAAAAGCTGAAAGAAAATCAAAACAAAGACATTTCAAAATTTGAGTTGTAGTTAAGTAGACCGAAACTCAGGCCAGGTAGACCAGAGCTCAGGCCAGGTCGATCGGAGGCCTTCCGAAATCCGGTTTTCCATCGACATTCCCCTGGGTGCCTCCTTCCACATGTGCTACAAATTCCTTAGATCTGATAGGTTCATGATGCCCTTGTGTTCGCCCCAATCTGAACCAAATTTGCCCCCTATTCTAACATATTGTTAGGAGACATTGGTTTGTTCCGAGGCGGGAACAAATCTCTTTTTGGCGGATGTGGGGTGTTGTAACTATAGGTCATGAATTCTGCCCTTGTTTCATCATCCAATAAGACTTCTTGATGAGGGACCATTCAAGGGGCTGCCCTACTCAAAGGATCCCTTATACAAACTACAAGGACCAATGACACGACTTAGGGCAAGGAAGGTGAATCACCTTATTACATCATTGATCCGAGTTCTAAAGTACAAAGAGGACACTAAGTTACATCTAAAAATGTTGTACAAGTCAACCTCTTGAGTTTATCGATTGTACAATTTGGCCCTATCAAGCAAAGTGGATAAGAAGGGAATTTTAGTGATCTTGCAAGATGATGTGGGAATGGACAGCTTTGCGACAGTTTGATATAATGGTCATAACTTTCGATATAGGTATCCAGTGGAGAAGATTCATGTTCCATATTAAGAATAAGAGGCAGATCTACAACTTTCATGAGATAATAAGATCAGATTATGCCATCTTGGTGCCCGAAATCATCGTGCAAGTTGATACAATAAGTTGTCCATATTTTGGACGAATTTATATCTTGTTGTCTAAGTTTAAATAATATTAATTAGGAAATTTCAGCTTTATTAATTGTTATTTTAATTCTTTTTAATTAGTTTAGTGTTTGCTAGATAATAGGACATGTTGTCCATTATCTTAGATAGTGTTTTAGTTGGTTAGCAAGCTTGTTATTGAAGAGTCTTAATTCTTCAAGGACTCTTTCATTTGGTTCAATTGAGCCGAATCCTACTCTATTTAAGAGGGATTTCGGCCACCATTTTAAGATACGTCAGATATATGCTATTTGTAAAGTTATTCCATAGATACTTGTGAATTGAACTTCTTTATAGAATTAATTCATCTTTGAGTTACTGTATCAACAAGTTAGTTTCACTTGTTGTGGTGATTCAGCCTTCATTGATACTTAGCTTTCTTTAGATTTGGGTTGAGTATATTCCCATTGAAACTAGTTCAAGAATAGAGAAAGATCCGAAATATAAACCTAAGTGTCGGATCTTGATACTTGTTATCTCGGTTCCTCATCGCTTCTTTTCCGCTTGCTCGACATCAGTTTTAAGAAATTCAGCCTCAATATCTAAGCTTCTCTGATAAGCGTCCATGTAAGTAGTAGGACGGTTACCCGAGAGCGTACCTCTAATTCTGCTCAACAAGCCCCTAACAAATCTCGGAGTTCTCGTGCTCGGATCTGGAATAGTGGAGGCTGCATACTTAGCAAGAGCATTGAACCTGCTCACATATTTCGAAACAATCATTCCTTCAGTCTGTTTAGGTTTGAAAAACTGATTTTGGCGCTCCATCCTAAACGTTTCAAAGAAATATTGGTCAAGGAAAGTTTTTTTTTGAATCTAGCCCAAATGATAGGCTGATTCCTTTGCTCATAAATAAGACCAACGCCTTTCCACCACTCAGCGGCTTCAGCTGTAAGGGATGCTACAACTACCTCGGTTTTAGCATCTTCAGGCACTCTCATAATCTTGAAGTGTTGCTCCATATCCTCTAACCATTTCTCAGCTTCATCCGACCCCATATTTCCATCAAACGATACTATCCTCATCTTTTTCATTCATTCAAAATATACCCTCGGATCCACTTCTAGCCAAGGTGCCATAAGAGCATCGGTATTCTGATTAATCTGTTGTTGAATTTGTAACATTTGAGTCAACAAGTTGAAAACAGCCCCGAAATCTGTTGGTACCCCTGTGTTGTTTTGTAGTGGTGGTGGTGGTGGTGCATGTCGCTGATGCAAATATTCTGGTCGGTCTCTGTTACCCACTTCAACATTTTGTTCTCAGTTATTCTCGTATCTTCGACGTGAATAGGTGACAATTGGCACTTCGAGAGTCACTGTTACCACGGTTGTTTCTTCTTTGTCGGTCCATCTTAACCCAATAACAGTTCAATAAACAGTTAAGCACATACTCACATAGCAAGTTCACATAACCAACCCAACATGGCATGGTACAACTTAATAAGAAGACATATAAACATAGCATATATACATGGTATATCATATATCCTTTATCATGGCATGAAACAACATAGTAAGTAAACCTAACATAGCCTAATAGATAACATGGCATGACATATCATATGCAAATAACCTGACATAACACATTAACAATAACATATAAAGTGATAAATAAACACATGTCCTATTTCCAAAGTCTCTACCCAATGATCACATCTTAAATCCTCTATTAAGTCTTTCCTATGTTCATTCCATATTTAATTTCTAACCACATGTTTAAGCCTAAGGTTCGACCTACTCTAATACCACTTATGTCACACCCCGTAACCTGGAGGTGACCGGGCAGTGCCTCATCTATCAATGAAACACCGAACCCTCAAACGAAAAATATTAAATTCAAAAGAAGCTTTATTACAATATTAAAGGACTTCAAAGTTTTACATCAAACTTAAAGGATTCAAAGGTAAACATAAGTTCTTACATCAAACATAAATGTTAAACCAAAAGGGAAAGCAATCCAACTATTACATAATTTCAACTCATTTCTCATCATAGTTACCATCATCCTGAGCATCTGCAAAAGAAAAATATAGAAAGGAACATCAAACATAAATGTTAAACCAAAAGGGAAAGCAATCCAACTATTACATAATTTCAACTCATTTCTCATCATAGTTACCATCATCCTGAGCATCTGCAAAAAAAAATATATATATATATATAAAGGACTGAACCACTAAACTAGCTCAATAAGGATCAACAACCCTTGGCATGAAACATCAAATAGGACTCAAAACTATTTCCCAACTTTCCCAAAATCATTGAAAACATAACATGACTTTACATAGCTTTAAATAACCTTTAAAACACTTAGAATACACTCACATAACTTACAAAATGTTTAGCTTTGAAATTGGATCAAACAGAAGTCAAAATAGATAAAAAAAAATGGACATTTCAAAATTTAAGATTTGGTTAGGTAAACCGGAGATCAGGTCAGGTAGACCGGAGCTCAGGTCAGGTCGACTGGGGGCCTTCGTAAATCCGGACAGAAGCCCCAGTAGTTTGTAAGGATGATGGGAAAACAGTTCGGTAGACCGAACAGGTCATTTTTAGTGCAAAATAACAAAGAAAATGCATTTTTGTACTCACCAAAAAGTCACATTGTGACACATTTCCACATATCAAATAAGACCCCAAATAAGAGCAAATAATGCAATGAACCAAACTCTTCATATCTAACACTTATACATCGAAAATGTACTACGAGTACCATGAGTTATCCATATGAAACAAGCGAACATAGATAATATCAGATACTACGAGTATGGTTCATGCAAGACACGCATAATTCCACACATTCGAGCTCAATTATCCATTCATGACTCTAAAGCAACTACTAGCAACCAATTAATGATTAGTCTCAATTAAGGAAGGGCCAGTGATATATTCATCAGTCCAGTATACCCCTAAATAAAGGGTCAGTGATTTTAAAGATGCACCCCATTTTAGACTGCTAATAACTCTAACCCGACTTGGTTAGTACATTAATCAATAATCAGTGATCAGTAAACAGTGATCAGTGATCAATAATAGGGATGCTGTTAGTAGTGCCCTAGGACCATTAGCACATGTTGTGCGTTTTATTATCTTTTGAGCATGTAATTGAATAGTTATTTTTGCTTTTGATTATCAAATGTGTGATTTGATAGTAAAACTCATTAGCTTATGTAATTACTATTCTAGAAGTCCCTAGTTTTATTTAATGCTCAATTACTATGAAATAAAACTAGTATGATTGTTGATTGATGATCTTGTTTTACTGATCATGTGTAATGGATACAAATCACATCATAGATGCAATATATAGGGATACATTGTATTGGACGTGATCCGTCAGAGAAGTAATACTTCATGGTCTTAAGTCATAAGTATTACTTGCTCAATACTATTTTAGAATCCTTAGACCTTATGTCTTCATTGATTCTAGTATGAATGGAGCCACGTTTTGACTCAGTCGGACGTTACTTGTAACAAAGTAATCAATACGACTGATGATCGGATGTAGTGTCCTATCATAGCTTGAATGTGAGAGACATTGTAAGGAATTTGTCCCTTTCTACTATTAGAGAGAGATATCCATGGGCCCCTCGATAGGGAAAGACTGTTTAAATGCATGGCCGTGCTCAAATGTATTTGATAAACTGGTTATCAAATGCTATTTGTCGAAACAGTCTACCTGGAGATCGAGCATAAATATAATTAAGCTTAATAAGGGTGACGACCACCATGCCTTATGCTTAATTAGGATATCGCGTGACAAAGGGATTAAATAGTGGATTGATATTAGGTTCCGTTGTATATTCATTCACTTTGGGTAGTCACAATGTCCTGCTAGGGACCGCTTGTGATTTATGAACTCACACTACTACTAAGTGTGTTTTCATTGCCATTGTGAGATGAACCTACAGGGTCACACGCATAGACGAGCTAACGAGCTTCATGTCCAGATTCAATGAATCTAGAATGTGTCTAGGTTCATTGTATCTGACATTCACTTTTCTGAACAATAATAAAGTGTTTATTATTCGAATTAGAGATAGGGGCAATTTCGGTATTTTACCTATAGCTGGGATTACGTGGGAGTTATTATCCGATAAGGACTCCCACTACCAGTAGAAGTCTAAGGGACGTGGGAGTTGAGTACTCCCACTGCCGAGAGAAGTTGAGGACGTGAGAGTTAGTTCTGGGAACAAACTCTCACACCCTATATAATGATCTCTTGGCCGAAACCCTAGAGAACTAATGCTTTAAGCCGAAATACCTTGATTTCCAGAAAACGGTTTTCTGCCTCTCCCTTTTCTCTCTAATTCCCGAAAATCAGAAAAGACGAAGAGCTAGCAATCGCTGCCCGTTTCGTCGCATGGATACCAGTAGAGGGACTTTCCGCAAAGGGAGATCACTCGGTAGCAGCATCCGATCCAAGAAACGTCATCCTCCATTCAAGAAGTAGCTTCTTGAATCCAAAACGTAAGTTTTTCTTGCTGTTTTTCGGTTTGTTTCATATGAGCGGATCCTTCAGGGGAGGATCCATGGGTGTTTGGAACGAGTTTCCGCCCATGAATCCCTTCAGTGGTATCAGAGCCAGGCTTATACGATTCAAATTCGATAATGTTAATCAGACAATAACACTATCAATTCTGATTTGGTATGTGTATGTTTGAAAACAGAAAAGATCGTTTCTTTGATCATGATAAATGCATAAACTGTTTCACTGCATTTAAATATTGTATCTTTTTATTAATATAGGCATAAACTATTTTCGGTTTCATGATTCTGCATGAACTGCCTTATTAGCATGATTCGGTTTGAAATTTAATTTGATTAAAATTGCATAAACTGTGAATCTATAATTAATTAGATTAATTCGGTAATATGCATAAACTGTTTATGATTATGAATTTTTTTATGAATCTGATTATATGCATAAACTATTTATGAATCGGTTATCAATTCGGTTAATTTGATTAACCCAATACATAATCCGATTGAAGGGTAAATCTGGGAGGAAAAACTCATTCGATGAGCTGATGTAGAATCAGATTTTCCTTCCAAGGGCGCTGCCCCTGGAAAACCCCACAAGGGGGCCACTGAATTAAGACTTTGTGTATGTACTCGTGATTACTTTCATTGTGCTTTATGTGATATTAGCATGGTGAATAGCATGGCCTACTATACCTCTTGTTTTACATGTTTGGGTTGTAATTTTATAAATACGACCTGCGAGTCGTTTTTCTTTATGATGTAAAATTGTAACTGCTTTCTTAGATTAGTCATTGAAGGCTGGGTATGCCCAAGCAATTATGTAACAAGACTGGAGGCTGCTAGATCGAAGACATTATCCACGAGATGGATTTTGACCTAGATTGACCCTTGGCTCCCACAAGGCTCGTGGGAGTCATTATAGCAATAGGCCATGCTATATCACATTTACATTTTCGCTTCATATCCTGCGTGTGATGTTTATTTTATGTCTGGATAGATTTATTTTAGACGTCACATCAAATGGTTTTAATTAAGTCTTAAAGTGCCTACCATAACCTAAGCACTCCAAAAGCTTGGATCATCATTTTTCTGCTTGCCAAAGCAACTGATAAAGTGGTTACCTAAGTAAAGGGAGATGGGAAAATAGTGATTTCCATAATGCTTAGACATGGTCCGACTTAACTAGGCTATCAAAATAGTTTTGGGCCTAGGGCATAAAATGGGAAATAGCCGGGACATATAGATGTCATTCCCATTAGATGATTTTACTTTAATTGTGGGTGTTAAGCCAAAGCTTTCCTATAACTATTGTAAAATGTTTTTCCCCACTATTATCAAGTGTTGAAATTGTGGAAAATGTTTTTGCTCAAAAACTAATAACTTTGCAAATAATTTAATGTAGATAATGGCAACCAATTCATCACACAATTCACTGCGATCCGTCCTTGAGAAGGAAAAACTAAGCGGGACCAATTTCCTTGATTGGGCCCGCAACTTAAGGATTGTCCTTAGCGAGAAAGAAAGTCAGTACGTTCTTGATACGGACATTCCCGAACGACTCGCAAATAACGCCCCTAGAGCTGAAAGAGATACTTGGAAGAAGCATTTCGATGACTCTAACGGTGTGACTTGTCTCATGTTAGTCACAATGAGCCCTGACCTTCAAAAACAGTTTGAAGGAGTTGAGGCTTTCCAGATGATGGGCCAGCTCAAGGAAATGTTCCAAGAGCAAGCTCGTCATGCAAGATTGCTCACAACTAAGGCGTTAAATAGTTGCAAAATGGCCCCTGGAACCTCTGTAAGTGCACATGTTCTTAAGATGAAGGGCTATTTTGACCAACTTGAGAAGCTTGGAGCTACCGTAGGTCATGACATGGCCACAAATATGATCTTGGGCTCACTCCCACCGGAGTATGACCAATTCGTTATGAACTTCAACATGCATGCCATGGAGAAGACCATACATGAAATACACGGGATGCTCAAGCAGGCTGAATTGAACATTAAGAAGACCCCTGAAGTCTTAATGGTTCAAAAAGGGAATTTCAAGAAGAAAGGCAAGGGAAAGCCCATGGCCAAGAGAGGCAAAGGCAAAGGCAATGACAAGCCCAAGCCCCAGCCCAAAGCCAAGGCACCAAAGGAGGGAGTTTGCTTCCATTGCAATGAACCAGGTCATTGGAAACGGAACTGCAAGCTCTATTTGGAAGAGAAGAAAAAGGGAAAAAGCCAGTTTGACTGTCTCTCCAGGTATTTATGTTATTGAGATTAACATGTCTGCTCCTACTTCATGGGTATTAGATACCGGTTGTGGATCTCACATTTGTGCAAATGTGCAGGGGTTCAAAAGGAGTAGATCACTGGCAAAAGGAGAAGTGGACCTCAGAGTAGCCAACGGAGCAAGAGTTGTTGCTGTAGCTACTGGGACATTTAATCTAGTTTTGCCAAGTGGCCTTATTATAGAAATGGATAATTGTTTGTATGTTCCAACTTTGAGTAGGAATATTATTTCAGTTTCTTGTTTGGATATTGAAGGTTTTGAAATTAATATTTTGAATAAGATTTGCACCATTCATAAAGATAGTATCTTCTATGGAGATGCCTCTTTGATGCATGGGCTTTATGTTCTTAACCTCGATGATTCCAATAAAAGGCCCATCTATAACAGTAATACTAAAAGGTTTAAATCAAATGACTTAAACCAAACCTACTTTTGGCACTATCGTTTGGGCCACATAAACGAGAAGCGCATATCAAAACTCCATACATATGGAATTTTAACATCATTTGACTTAGAGTCTTATGAGACGTGTGAATCTTGCTTGTTGGGCAAAATGACTAAAGCTCCCTTTATCGGACAAAGTGAGAGAGCTTTCCGATTTATCGGGCCTCATACATACGGATGTTTGTGGACCAATAAACACTAGTGCTAGAGGAGGGTTTCATGCATTTCATCACATTCACAGATGATTTCAGAGATATGGCTACGTCTATCTAATGAAACATAAATCGGAATCTTTTGGAAGATTCAAAGAATTTCAAAATGAAGTACAAAATCAACTTGGTAAAAGTATTAAGATACTTCGATCGGGATCGAGGTGGCGAATACCTTAACCAAGAGTTTGACGAACATCTTAGTGGTTGTGGAATTGTTTCACAATTAACTCCTCCCCGGCACACCGCAATGGAATAGTGTGTCGGAACGGAGGAATCGCACCTTATTAGATATGGTTCGATCTATGATGAGTCAAACAAGTCTTCCACTTTCCTTTTTGGGGCTACGCCCTAGAAACCGGTGCATTTATAATAAATAGAGTTCCTTCGAAAGCGGTTCGTAAAACTCCATATGAGATATGGACTCGGGAAACGACCTAGTTTGTCATTTCTCAAAAATTTGGGGATGCGAGGCGTACGTAAAACGCTTGTTATCCGATAAACTCGCCCCTAAATCGACAAGTGTTTGTTTGTGGGATATCCTAAAGAAACTAAAGGAAATTACTTCTATCTTCCATCGTAGAACAAAGTGTTTGTTGCTCGTAATGGTTTATTCCTTGAAAGGGAATTTATTTCCAAAGAGGATAGTGGGAGTAAGATCCATCTTGAGGAGATTCATGATCCCCCAAACAACATCCGAACCAACTTTAGAAGTTCAAGCAAGCTCACGTGGCCGATACTCGAGCTTCAATCTTTGACACAAGGCCCAAGGAGGTCGAGCTCTGCACATCAACGACTCGAGAGATATGGATTTCTCGTGATCGATGATCATCATGTTGAACTGATTGATCAAGATGAACCCACTACCTACAAAAGAGGCAATTCGTAGTTCCCGAGTCGATAAATGGCAAGAGGCTATGAAGTCCGAGATGCAATCCATGTACGACAACCAAGTATGGACTTTGCTGACCCACCCGAAGGGTGCAAGGTCATTGATAACAAATGGTGTTATAAAAAAGAAGACCGACATGGATGGTAATGTACACACTTTTTAAATCACGACTAGTAGTTAAAGGTTATAGACAAGTTCATGGTATTGACTATGACGAAACCTTTTCCCTCGTCGTGATGATAAAGTCAATTAGGATTTTACTTGCCATAGCCGCATATTATGACTATGAGATATGACAAATGGATGTTAAGACTCGCGTTTCTTAATGGAAACCTTCTCGAGGATGTGTATATGACACAACCTCGAGAGGTTTGTTGATCCAACAAATCCTAGCAAAGTGTGTAAGCTTCAAAGGTCCATTTATGGATTGAAGCAAGCATCTCGAAGTCTGGGAATCGCCGCTTTGATGAACGTATTAAAGAATTCGCTTTCACCAAAAAGCGAAGACGAGCCTTGTGTTTATAAGAAAGTAACTAATAATGCAGTAGTATTCCTTGTGCTTTATGTGGACGACATCTTACTTATTGGAAATGACATCTCCACATTACAAAGCGTAAAAGCTTGGTTGGGGAAGTGCTTTTCCATGAAAGACTTAGGCGAGGCTACATACATTTTGGGTATTAGAATCTATAGAGATAGATCTAACAAAATGATCGGGCCTAAGCCGAGTGGATACATTGACAAGGTACATCAAACGGCTCAGCTTTGCAAGATTCCAAAAAGGGATTCTTGCCCATGTCACATGGCATTAAACTCAGCAGAACGCAAGGGCCTTCCACAAGGGAGGACCAAGAGCGCATGAGTAAGATCCCATATGCTTCAGCCATTAGGTCTGTTATGTACGCCATGATGTCTCATTTGCTTTAAGTATGACTAGCAGATATCAATCTGACCCTGGAGAGTCACATTGGACTGCAATCAAGAGCATTCTTAAGTACTTGAGAAGGACTAAAGATATGTTCTTAGTTTACTGGAGGTCGGGTAGTAAGTCCGGTTGTAAATGGTTACACAGACGCAAGCTTCCAGATCGACGTAGATGATTATAAATCGCAATCTGGGTTTTGTGTTTTGTTTGAATGGAGGTGCCGTGAGTTGGAAGAGCTCAAAGCAAGAAACCGTGGCCGACTCTACAAATGTAGGTCGAGTATCTAGTCGCTTCTGCAAGCGCTAAAGAAGCTCGTTTGGATCGGGAAGTTTGTTGATGAATTAGGTGTTGTCCCTAGCATTGTGAACCCAGTGGACCTCTATTGTGATAGTACTGGTGCCATTTCACAAGCTAAGGAACCTAGATCTCACCAACGATCCAAACACATTCTCAGGCGTTTCCATCTGATTAGAGAGATCATCGACAGAGAGACGTTAGTATTTGCAAAGTTCATACGGATCGACAACATTGCAGATCCATTGACCAAGCCACTCCCACAGTCTAAACATGAGAGTCATACTAGGTCAATGGGATTGAGGATCATGTATGATTGGACCTAAGGCAAGTGGGAGATTGTTAGTAGTGCCCTAGGACCATTAGCACATGTTGTGCGTTTTATTATCTTTTGAGCATGTAATTGAATAGTTATTTTTGCTTTTGATTATCAAATGTGTGATTTGATAGTAAAACTCATTAGCTTATGTAATTACTATTCTAGAAGTCCCTAGTTTTATGTAATGCTTAATTACTATGAAATAAAACTAGTATGATTGTTGATTGATGATCTTGTTTTACTGATCATGTGTAATGGATACAAATCACATCATAGATGCAATATATAGGGATACATTGTATCGACGTGATCCGTCGAGAAGTAATACTTCATGGTCTTAAGTCATAAGTATTACTTCCTCAATACTATTTTAGAATCCTTAGACCTTATGTCTTCATTGATTCTAGTATGAATGGAGCCACGTTTTGACTCGACTCGGACGTTACTTGTAACAAAGTAATCAATACGACCGATGATCGGATGTAGTGTCCTATCATAGCTTGAATGTGAGAGACATTGTAAGGAATTTGTCCCTTTCTACTATTAGAGAGAGATATCCATGGGCCCCCTCGATAGGGAAAGACTCGTTTAAATGCATGGCCAGTGCTCAAATGTATTTGATAAAGTGGTTATCAAATGCTATTTGTCGAAACAGTCTACCTGGAGATCGAGCATAAATATAATTAAGCTTAATAAGGGTGACGACCACCATGCCTTATGCTTAATTAGGATATCGCGTGACAAAGGGATTAAATAGTGGATTGATATTAGGTTCCGTTGTATATTCATTCACTTTGGGTAGTCACAATGTCCTGCTAGGGACCGCTTGTGATTTATGAACTCACACTACTACTAAGTGTGTTTTCATTGCCATTGTGAGATGAACCTACTGTGGTCACACGCATAGACGAGCTAACGAAGCTTCATATCCAGCATTCAATGAATCTAGAATGTGTCTAGGTTCATTGTATCTGACATTCACTTTTCTGAACAATAATAAAGTGTTTATTATTCGAATTAGAGATAGGGGCAATTTCGGTATTTTACCTATAGCTGGGATTACGTGGGAGTTATTATCCGATAAGGACTCCCACTACCAGTAGAAGTCTAAGGGACGTGGGACTTGAGTACTCCCACTGCCGAGAGAAGTTGAGGACGTGAGAGTTAGTTCTGGGAACAAACTCTCACACCCTATATAATGATCTCTTGGCCGAAACCCTAGAGAACTAATGCTTTCAGCCGAAATACCTTGATTTCCAGAAAACGGTTTTCTGCCTCTCCCTTTTCTCTCTAATTCCCGAAAATCAGAAAAGACGAAGAGCTAGCAATCGCTGCCCGTTTCGTCGCGTGGATACCAGTAGAGGGACTTTCCGCAAAGGGAGATCACTCGGTAGCAGCATCCGATCCAAGAAACGTCATCCTCCATTCAAGACGTAGCTTCTTGAATCCAAAACGTAAGTTTTTCTTGCTGTTTTTCGGTTTGTTTCATATGAGCGGATCCTTCAGGGGAGGATCCATGGGTGTTTGGAACGACCGCCCATGAATCCCTTCAGATGAATCATGCTATAGAGTCGTACTAGACAATAGCTCCAGATTGGGGAGAATCTCAAATAGAAAATAAGGAAATTACAATACAACAGTTGATACAGCAAGTATCATACACAGTTAGACTCAATGAATAATCACACAAATGCAATTACAATTCGACGTTTCATCCATTTTCAATGTAGTAAAACATGTATAAAATCATTTCATCAACAACATAACTTTAAAATACTGATTTCATTCTTTTTGGACAGAAAATACAAATGTGAAGATCCTAACCTTAACAACTTAATCAAAATCTTCAAAGATACACAAATGTAGAATTTTCCAGATTCATAGTACTGACTTCCCAAGTCTATTACTCCATATACAGAACTTCAAATCCTAATCCGTCAGCACCCACTCGTAGCTCTTTCAGTCCTCTTCGAAACGCACTAACAATCGCTGAAAACAGAAACTGTTTACTATCTCAAATGTTGTTACTCTCACAGCCTCACCAATCTGCCATCTTTTTCTCTTCTCTCTTCTTTCACTTTTCTCTCTGTGTTTTTCTTTCTTTTTTCTTGTAATTCCCTCTAAAAATACTACACTAACCCCCATTAACTCCCACTAACTCCCTTAACAAACAACCCCTTAAGTTTCTAACCTTCTACACTTGGGTCCCTCAAAAACCAAACCATCAAATACGCCCCTCAAACTCTAAATTAATAACAAATAACACATAAAACATTTTATAACAACTAAATCACACAAAATTGAATACAAATCATGCAATTCACATAGTCAACAAGTTACGGGGATCACAATGACAGCCTCCAAAAAAATTCGGCGGCAGCAACTGTTCCGGCATTGGGGAATTTTTTTTTGAAATATTGGGATATAATTTTGAGAGAGACAGGATTTTTGTGTTGGGTTATGGGGTGGAGGTGTCAAGATACATATATAGGGGTAAAAAATTCTGATATAGACCTGGGCTATATGTGGGGTTGTAGACCACTTGATCAATATTCAACCACGTCACCTCTTTTGATTTTAAAAAAAAATGCCTCATCAGGCCCACCAAAAAGAGGTGTGTTTTTATTATTTTAATCAAAAGAGTGATGTGGCTGAATGTGGATCAAGTGGTTCATAACCCTGCATATAGTTCAGGTCCACAACATAATTGTTCTATAGGGGTGGGGTTAGTCCCCATGAAAATCTTCCTCCAAACAACCTCATCATCAAAATAACATCATCATCACCATCAAATAAATAAAGTTAAGAAAATAAATATAATCTTCCATTCCTTAAATACTATTTTATATTTATTACTTGCTGGAACACAAGGCACACGCATTTTGCTTCTTTCTTTTGCTCCCCTGGACAAAAAAATTGTTAGTCAACTGTTAAAACCTTCCACCTGTCTTTGTAGGTTAACCTGACCTTTAGTCACTTCTTCTATCAAGTATTTATGTTCTTTTCACGACTTAAAATAATCTCAGTCATCTTGACCTTCCCTAGCTCCCTACGCATCATGTAAGTCTCGTTTCTTCTTCCAATTTCTAAGCCTATCGGCTCCATAACTTCGCTAGTATATCTTCCTTACTTTGGGTTCTAGTGAGGACCATGTTCACAGACACGAAAGTGCTCGATACCACTTGTGATATCCTACTCAAGGAATCACTAGCAAGACTCAATCTAGACTCACAAATAGCACTAAGAGACTTGAGTCTCACCAATAAAAACAGCAAGAACAGGGATAGTAATAGATATGATTAATGGAATTGAACTGTCAAAACTATTACATATAATGTCTTCAAAATCAGCTAATATCCATAATCTGAAATAAATAAAGGATCACTGTCCCCAGATCTAATCTATGAATATAACTGAAAATAACTGAAAGGAAAGAAATGAGATTAACAGAAGCAAACTCAATATCATCCAAAGCTGCAAGCAACCATCAACTCCTGGAATGACAATGAATCTCGATCAGTAACTGAGTAACAGATATATAGAGATTTGGGATGGAAGGGGGAAAGGAAGTGATAAGCATATGAAGGAAACTTACAAGGTTAGGATAATGGCGTGAGCCACTTTGGGAGTGAATATTTTCTCGGATGCCTTTCCCCTTTGGTGAAGTTCCCTTTATAGCTAGGTTTGGCTTCCCAATGAGGATCCCTGTCCCCTCCACTCAAGCATCAGCCAGTAAATGACGAGAATCAACAGATGAGCAGCCACCGCTTCTTCTTCGATCCCCTTCACACGCAGCCTCCCAAGTAGCAAGCTCAGCATATTTGTTGCTCCTCCTCTTGTCTTCACATACGGTCTTCAATACGATGTCACTTAGGACTTAGGGAAATGAAATTGCTTTAAGTAAAACGGTGCCGTAACAGGCTTTAGGATTAATTAGACTACTTAAGAGATACTGCGTCGTTTTGGTGCTATTAGAGCAATTAATTGATTTTGCCCTAATACCCAATTCCATTACTTGGTTATTTAACTACCTTTCCCTCCAACTCCATATTCAAACTAGTCTTCTTCTTCCCATTATATGACATTGCTTCCCCCTTAACACCAGCCTTGACCTCAAGGCTGGAATTCTGGAAATTGTTGAGAAATGACTTCTGAATCTTCCCAAGTAGCTTCTTCATAGGGCAAGTTCTCCCACTGCACCAGCCACTGAGCTGTAGCTCTATTCCCCTTTCTGACCACCCTCCTTTCTATCACTGCTATGGGAGCTACTTTAAACTGACCTTCTTTCCCCATCTGAGGAAGTTCTGTTCTGATTACACTTTCTCCCCTATCTTTTTCTTCAGTAAGCTGACATGGAAGATTGGGTGAATCAGTGAATGCACTGGCAGTCCAATTTGTATGCTACTCTCCCATATTTCCCAATGATTTTATAGGGTCCATAGTACTTTGCCGACAACTTCAAGTTCTTCCTCATGTACACTGAACTCTGTCTGTAGGGCTGGAGTTTCAAGTACACCCACTCCCCAATCTCCAATTCCCTTTCTGTCCTTCATTTGTCAGCATAGTGTTTCATCCTATCTTGGGCTTGCTGTATGTTCTACTGCAGTAGTCCTTCAATTCTCCTCCTTTCTTCTAAATACTCTTTGACAGCTGCATTGCTTCCCATTGTATAAGGTCCCAAAGCTAGGACTGGTGGTTTATGCCCATACACAGCCTCAAATGGAGTCATTTTGATGGCTGTGTGGTATGTGGTGTTATACCACCATTCTGCTAAGGGCAGCCAGTTGAGCCATTTATGAGGCCTTCACCCACAAAAGCACCTTAAAGTACATCTCCAAAGTTTGATTTACTCTCTCTGTCATGCCATCAGTCTGAGGATGGTAGGCAGTTGACATCTTCAGCTGAATTCCCAGATTTCTGAATAGTAACTGCCAGAAATTACTTGTAAAAATCTTGTCTCTATCTGAGACAATGCTCTCAGGTAGCCCATGTAGCTTATGAACTTGGTCCAGGAACACTTCAGCTACTGAGGCTGCTGTGTAAGGGTGGGTTAATGCCAGGAAGTGGCTGTACCTTGTTAATCTGTCCACAACTACCATAATAGTGTCCTTACCTCCTGACCTAGGTAAGCCCTCTATGAAATCCATAGAAATGTGGCTCCATGCTTGCTTGGGAATGGGAAGGGGTTGCAACAAGCCTGGATAGGCCACCTTTTCTTCTTTATTTCTCTGACAAGTGTCACAATTTCTAATCCATTCTTGTATCTCCTTTTTCATGGAAGGCCAATAGAAAAACTGTCTTGCCCTCTGATAACTGGCTTGCATGCCAGAGTGTCCCCCAAGCTATGTGTCATGCAACTCTCCTATGAGTTTCTTTCTTATTTCTCCTTGAGTTCCCAGATACACTTTCTTCTTTCTGTATAGAATCCCACTTCTATACTCCCAATCTACATTGCTTTCCTTGTCCAGAGTCAGTTCTGGTATGATTTTCATTGCCACTTCATCACCTGTATAGCTGTTGGTTACTTCAGCCATCCATGCAGGTGACACAGATGAAATGACATTGCATTCTTCTTTTCTTGAGAGGGCATCTGCTACTCTGTTGTCAATTCCCTTTTTATATTGAATCTCAAAATCAAGTCCCATCAATTTGGAAGTCCATTTTTGTTGAGCTGATGTAGTGATCCTTTGTTCCATCAAGAACTTGAGGCTTTGATGATCTGTTCTTATAATGAAATGTGATCCTTCCAAATAGTGTCTCCATTTTCCCACAGCAGTTGCCAATGCCAGCAATTCCTTCTCATACACTGAGAGGCTTATATGTCTAGGTCCTAAGGCTTTGCTGAGAAAAGCAATAGGCCTTTTTTCTTGCATCAGTACTGCACCTATGCCAACATCAGATGCATCAGTCTCTACCACAAAAGATCTTTCCCAGTTTGGCATGGTCAAAACTGGTGTAGTACACATGGCTTTTTTCAGATTTTCAAAAGATTCTTTAGACTCCTCACCCCACTTAAACTCTCCCTTTTGCAACATCTTGCATAGAGGTTTACTGATCACACCATACCCTTTCACAAACCTTCTATAGTACCCAGTTAACCCTAAGAACCCTCTCAGCTGTGTTATGTTCTTAGGAAGGGGCCAATTCAACATGTCATGCACCTTGGCAGGATCAGCTGCCACTCCTTCACCACTAATTATGTGCCCTAAGTAATCTACCCTCTTCTGAGCAAAAGTACATTTAGAAAGCTTAGCATAGAGCTGGTGTTCCTTTAACAGTTGAAACATCAATCTAAGATGCTCTAAATGTGATTTCAAATCTTTGTTGTATATCAAAATATCATCAAAGAAAACCAGAATAAATTTCCTTAAGTAGGGAGCAAATATTTTGTTCATGAGTGATTGAAAAGTGGCAGGACCATTTATCAAACCAAAGGGCATTACTAGAAAATCATACAATCCAAGATGTGTTCTGAAAGCAGTTTTAGTCACATCCTCCTTATGCACCCTAATTTGAAAGTAACCAGACCTTAAGTCTATCTTAGTAAAGTAGCAAGCCACTTGGAGTTCATCTAACAGCTCATCAATGATTGGAATTGGAAACTTGTCCTTAATGGTTATTGTGTTAAGCTGCCTATAGTCCACACAAAATCTCCAAGTGCCATCTTTCTTCTTAACCAACAAGACAGGAGAAACAAATTGACTGCTAATGGGTTGTATTATACCCTCTTCCAACATTTCTTTAACTAATCTCTCAATTTCTGCTTTCTGAAAATGAGGATATCTGTATGGCCTTAACTTGAAGGGTTGTGCTCCTTCTGTGAGGATGATTTTATGCTCATGTCCTCTTGAAGGGGGAAGCCCTTGAGGCTTGGCAAATACTGATTCATACTCCTTGATAATAGAGTCTATTTCCATGGGAATCACCTCTCCTACTTCAGTGCTCATGGCCAATAGTTGTCCATAGTACACCTGATCACCCATTTCCAGGGATTTCAGTATGGACTCAGTACTTGCATGCTCTATACTTAACTTATCCTTCTCCCCCTTAAGGATAATCTCTTCTCCTTCTTTCTTAAAAGTGAGACTAACTTCTGTGAAGTCAAACAAAATGGGACTGTATCTTTCCAGCCAATCCAGCCCAAGAATCATATCACTACTTCCCAAGCTCAATACCCTCAAATCCTGCATATAACATTTCTCCCCCATTCTCCAAACAAATTTCCTGCACATCTTTGTGCTTCTCATTGTAGCCCCATTTGCTACAGTAATTTTCATAGGTTTACTAACAGTTTCATTCAATTTCAGCTCCTGCACAATCTTAGTGTCTCTGAAACTACTAGTACTACCTGTGTCTATGAGTATAGACACTTTCTTCTTCTTAATCCAGCCAGGAATTCTGAAAGTAGAGTTGGAGAGTTTGCCTGTCATTGCATTGACAAAAATCTCTCCTTCTTCCTCCTCCTTTTTCCTCTACCTCACTACTTCCACTATACATCAAGTATTCAGCTTCATCTTTATTTCCTTCCACATCTTCTATCACTACAATATTAAGTTCTTTCTTAGGGCATCTATGTCCTGGAAGGAATTTATCCCCACACCTAAAACATAATCCCTTCTCTTTCCTCAGTTGATACTCACTTTCAGATAACCTTTTGAAAGTTACTGGTTCTTTGGCCATATACCTATTCTGAGGATTATTGTTTTTGGGAAAAACATGGTTAGGTACCAGCTTTGGATTGGCATACTGCAATCTGGGGGTTGGTAGTATAGCAGCAGATTTTTTTGTGGGTTTAGATATGGCTTCTAAGGTTTTTTGCAGATGAATGGCTTTGTCACACACCTCATCAAGTGTTTGTAGGTTAAAGACCTTGATCATGTGCTTAAGTTCATCTTTAAGTCCCCCAACAAAAACTGAGATGTAATACTCCTCATCAGCATGTGGCATTCTGCTAATTACTATAGACCTAAGTTCCTCAAACTTATCTATGTATTCCTCCACATTTCCCTTCTGTTTCAGCCTACTGAAGTCTTCCAACAGCTGCCTCTCATCAGCCTCCCCAAACCTCTTACACACAGCTGCAGCAAATTCTCCCCAAGTCTCATTGGGATGGGTGGCTGTTCTACCCCTAGCCCAGGTATAAGCTCTACTCCTAAAGTTCAACTTGCTTAAAGTGATCTTTTCCTCCTCAGCCACTAGATGCAATTGAAAATAATCATTGCATCTCCCTCTCCATTCCCTGGCTCTTTCCCCCTCAAAAACAGGAAATTCCAACCCTGGGGTTTTATAATCAAATCTACCCTCCCTCCTAGGGCCTAATTGATTTCTGGTGTGTCCTGAGTCAATGGTAATAGTAGGAGAGCCATACACAGGCCTATTCCCAGTCATACCACTACCCTGACCACTAGCCTGGTCTGCCTCCTGTTTACCCTCCCTTCTTTCTGGTCTATTAGGGTCTTGAAGGGTGGTGGTAATGTTGTTAACACTAGTGGTTAACTGCATTACTTGTCCTATCAAACCTTCCACCTGTCTTTGTAGGTTAACCTGACCTTTAGTCACTTCTTCTATCAAGTATTTATGTTCTTTCTGACTTAGGCTAATCTGGTCATTTGACCTTCCCTGCTTCCCTAAGGCATCATGTAAGTCTTTGGTTTCTTCTTCCAATTTCTTAAGCCTATCAGGTTCCATAACTTCTGCTAGTATATCTTCCTTACTTTGGGTTCTAGTGAGGACCATGTTCACAGGGACAAGAAAGTGCTCTGATACCACTTGTGATATCCTACTCAAGGAATCACTAGCAAGACTCAATCTAGACTCACAGCAGCTAAGAGACTTGAGTCTCACCAATAAAAAAAGCAAGAACAGGGATAGTAATAGATATGATTAATGGAATTGAACTGTCAAAACTATTACATATAATGTCTTCAAAATCAGCTAATATCCATAATCTGAAATAAATAAAGGATCACTGTCCCCAGATCTAATCTATGAATATAACTGAAAATAACTGAAAGGAAAGAAATGAGATTAACAGAAGCAAACTCAATATCATCCAAAGCTGCAAGCAACCATCAACTCCTGGAATGACAATGAATCTCGATCAGTAACTGAGTAACAGATATATAGAGATTTGGGATGGAAGGGGGAAAGGAAGTGATAAGCATATGAAGGAAACTTACAAGGTTAGGATAATGGCAGTAGCCACTTTGGAGTGAATATTTTCTGGATGCCTTTCCCCTTTGGTGAAGTTCCCTTTTATAGCTAGGTTTGGCTTCCCAATGAGGATCCTGTCCCTCCACCTCGGCACTGTCAGCAGCTGACAGAGAATCAACAGTGAGCAGCCACTGCTTCTTCTTCATTCCTCTGCTACGCAGCTCCCAAGTAGCAAGCTCAGCATATTTGTTGCTCCTCCTCTTGTCTTCACATGAGGTCTTCAATACGATGTCACTTAGGACTTAGGGAAATGAAATTGCTTTAAGTAAAACGGTGCCGTAACAGGCTTTAGGATTAATTAGACTACTTAAAAGATACTGCGTCGTTTTGGTGCTATTAGAGCAATTAATTGATTTTGCCCTAATACCCAATTCCATTACTTTGTTATTTAACTACCTTTCCCTCCAACTCCATATTCAAACTAGTCCTCTTCTTCCCAGTATATGACATCTAGACCACCACGTGCACCACCAATACCACCTCCAGCTCCACCACTAAAGCCTCCACCCATACCACCACCTAAATCTCCACCAATACAATCTCCGAACCCACCACCCGCACCAAGACCAAGCCCACCACTACTAAACTTGCTCCCAAGTCCACCATCCCTAAAACCCTTCTCATAAACCCCATATCCTAACCCCCACCAACCAGTTTCTCATCCTTAATAACATCACAAAAAACAACCCGATTTGAAAAAACCAAAAAAAAATCAAGAAAAAGAACGAAACAAAATTATCAAGAACTCCCATTAGTACAAATTAACAAACACTTGGTGTGCAAGAAGAAAAGAGTTCTTAATTTAACTTCCCTTAATGAGAGTGAAATTTAAGAATACTATTGAGTGATGTTTAAATGGGAGTATGGAGGATTATATATATTAGTAAAGAGAACCCATTATTCTAAAATTCCAAATCAGAACGCGGTAAATAGAGAGAGACCAGAAAACTCAATTGTCTACTACCCTTCATTGAAGTTCAATGAAATGAATTCTTTCGTTTAATTTGGCAACTAAAAATTAATTATTTTACAACTGTCCCTCATTGAAAAATTAATGGGTCGAGGTATGGGTGGTGTGCATTGATGCGAAACCGTGATGTGTTATATCAAGGTTCGTCTTTTTAGCAGATCTTTCTCTATCTCGAACTAGTTTCTATGAGAATATACTTAACACAACCCCGGGCAGGCTAAGTATCAATGAAGGCTGAAACACCACAACTAGAGAAACAACCTAGTTGATACAGTAACTCAAAGAATATGAAGTTCTACCGGAAGTTCATAAACAAGTATCAAAGGATTAACCTTAATCAAAATATCAATATATCTAGTCTAATTAAAAGGTGGCCGAAACTACTCTTTAAATAGAGGGATTTCGGTTCAAATTTGACTAAGGAAAAGGAAATAAGAGTCCTTGAAGAATTAGGACTCTTGAATAACAACTTGCTATCAAGTAACTACCTAAACAAGATAATAGGCACATGTTCATATTATCTTGGCGGCTAAATAGAAGTAACTACCAAAATAATGAAGAGTCCTAGTTAATAGAAGTAACTAAATAGAAGTAACTCTTATTAACCAACTAACTAACACATGGACAACATGTCCTTTATTATAGAAACTACTTGCTATACACGAAATTATAGTAATTAAATATGCTGAAAATAATTAAAGTATAGTATAGACTTTAATTGTACACAAAAAGACTAAAATGCCCTTTAAATTCGTCCCAATTCTGGACAGCTTGTACGACTATTTCGGATATCAAGAAAGCAGAATCTGATCTTGTGATCTTCATAGAAGTTGTAGATCTGCCTCTTATCTTTAATATGCAATTGGAATCAGCTTCATTGGATACCTATATCGGAAGATATGATCCTTATACTAAACAGTAGCAAAAGCTGTCCAATCCTTGTGATACTTAAGAGGTTGACTTGGGCAACATTCGTAGATGTAATTTAGAGTCCTCTTTGTATCGTAGCACACGTTCCCTTGAGTTGGGCAGCCCCAAGGTACCGTATCATCCCCTCCCTCTTGAAAAGGATTCGTCCTCGAATCATCCCAAAAATCAGCTTTATAATCTGAAAATTGAATAAAAGGGAGCAAGTTAGGAATATAGAATGTAGAAATTACATCGTACTTACCTTTTAACTTGATCTTATGGTGGCTGTCCCAAAAGAAATCGTTTTTCTTCATTGCATTCAAGGCAGCAAGCTTGCTAAGATTATGAACCAAATGTTGACAAAAACTTGCTAACTCAAATGATGATCGATATTGATTTGTACTAGTTGAATTTGGTCATTCCTCAAGTGTATGAACTCTTGCCGGTTCAACTTTAATACCTTGTAAACTCATCATGTAACTAAGAAGATGAATAGAATGAGTGTAATAAACATTATTATCCATCTTAGCATACAAGGTTTGTGTATTTATAATAGAAAAAACAGCCCTAAGATGTGTACTAGCATGTTCTCGGTTTTGACTATTAATAAATATTTTATCAAAGCAATAAATTGGATGTCTATACTGAAAAGTTATGTGATTAACATGTAGACTATCCGTATATTTTCTAAAAGTCCTTTCATGCTTAAGTTCAATATTTACCGGATTAAAATAAGGACTTAAAGACTTACTTACCTCCTTCTTTGCACAAATTAATTCACCTTGGTTTGAATTTGCTGATTTGTACCCGAAGATGGTTTATACCTTTTACGATTTTGAAGGCTAATAAGTAACCTTCTCGGCAACTCCTTAGGGAAGACTTCATGAAACTTTGAAAAATAGCAAGACAACATGTAGAAAAAGATGTTAGATTAAAAGAAAAAGTGTTAGTAAATAGGTTCCTTGTGGTTCCTTTCAAATCTAACAAAACAACAAGTTGTTTTGCTTGAATTGTCCTATCTACCTTTCCGGATTTAATGAACAAACATTCTTTTCTCACTTTTTGAGCTATTGCCTTTTTTCTCACTTTTAGCTCGGCTTTTTTGTCCTTTTTTCCCTCATTTTTTTACCTCTTGGGTAGGATCACTCGTTTTTTGTAACTCACGCTCTTTCATTCTTTTCTCTCTACCCTCGGCTAATAACTTTTGATGCTCACGAACTTGAATTGGTGACATAGGATGTAAAGTATATCTAATATTATCCATTGTAACCATGCAAACATTCCTTCGACCAATATGATCCACATACCTATCATATTGCCAAGGTCTTCCCAAAATTATGTGACTTGCGGTCATAGGGACTACATCATAAATAACCAAATCCAAATATTGCCCAATGCTGAATTGAATCTCAACTTGTTTATCCACTTTAATCTCACCGCTATTATTTAACCAAGAAAGCTTATATGGCGTCGAATGTGCTTTCAAGGGTAAATCTAAAGCGGTAACCATATCAAAAGAGCAAACGTTAGTGCAACTACCACTATCAATAATAAGTAAACAAATCTTGCCTTGAACGGTGCACTTTGTTTGAAAAAGATTGCTTCTTTGTTGATGCAAATCATCTAATTGTTGATATTGTAAGAGATTCATATTTACCAAAAGATGATTTCCCTCATCCGGATATTGATCATTGCCCTCGGCTTCAACTTCAAAACTTTCGGCCTCAAATTCCCAATTTGCCTCCTCGGTTTCTTCCTCACTAAAATATATTGCGTCATCATTATCCGCTTCAATATCAGTTTCCTGTGATGAACCTTCAATAAAAGACATTATCTTTGCCAAAGAAAAAAAAATCACACAAAGAATCGTTAGTAGAAAAAGATATTAAAGATTGAATCTTTTCACAAAATCTGTGAATAGTAATCTGTGAATAGCAGTCTGTGAATAGTAATCTGTGAATAGTAATCCGTGAATAGTAATCAAATTTTTTTTCCTCTCAATATTCCACAAAATACTTGTCAAGAACTTCCAACTTTAGATGATTGAATGGTTATGTTTATGGAAGGTTGGAAAAATATGGCAAGAAACCTTATCTTGACTTACAAAAAGTCTAAGGAAAAAGTATAAGAGTTATGTGTAACCAAACAAGAAAAAGATGTGATCTTTACCTTTCTTGATTTTCTGTTTTCTTGAAATAGCTTGTTCTTGAAATCTTTTCTTACCTTCTTACCCGAGACTTACCCTTATCTTGGCCACAATATCAAAAGCTCTTGATTGATGACGGTTGTGCTAGATCGAAAAGTCTTGATTGTGGCTAATTCAAGATGAAGAGGGAACAAGATCCAATTCCTTTATACAAAGGAAGTTTGCTTTTGGTCTTGATTCCTTGTCTATTTTGGGCTAACCCGGCTGCCAATTTCTTTACTTCCGGGTGGCTTTTATGATGGTAAGTACCCGAATTTGTATGTAACCCGGCTGCCAATTTCTTTCCTTCCGGGTGGCTTTTTCGTTGGTTAAATTTTTTTTGTTATCTTTCGGCTATCTCAAGCAAACAAGAAATTTTTTTTTCAAGAAAGCAATAAAGGTACACCAAGATAGAGATCAACCTTTTGCTCTGATACCACTTGATGCGAAACCGTGATGTGTTATATCAAGGTTTGTCTTTTTAGCAGATATCTTTCTCTATCTCGAACTAGTTTCTATGGGAATATACTTAACACAACCCCGGGCAGGCTAAGTATCAATGAAGGCTGAAACACCACAACTAGAGAAACAACCTAGTTGATACAGTAACTCAAAGAATATGAAGTTCTACCGGAAGTTCATAAACAAGTATCAAAGGATTAACCTTAATCAAAATATCAATATATCAAGTCTAATTAAAAGGTGGCCGAAACTACTCTTTAAATAGAGGGATTTCGGTTCCAACTTGACTAAGGAAAAGGAAATAAGAGTCCTTGAAGAATTAGGACTCTTGAATAACAACTTGCTATCAAGTAACTACCTAAACAAGATAATAGGCACATGTTCCTATTATCTTGGCGGCTAAATAGAAGTAACTACCAAAATAATGAAGAGTCCTAGTTGCATTAGGACTCTTATTAACCAACTAACTAACACATGGGCAACATGTCCTTTATTATAGCAACTACTTGCTATACACGAAATTATAGTAATTAAATATGCTGAAAATAATTAAAGTCTAGTATAGACTTTAATTGTACACAAAAAGACTAAAATGCCCTTTAAATTCGTCCCAATTCCGGACAGCTTATTGGGCCAACTTGTACGACTATTTCGGATATCAAGAAAGCAGAATCTGATCTTGCGATCTTCATAGAAGTTGTAGATCTGCCTCTTATCTTTAATATGCAATTGGAATCAGCTTCATTGGATACCTATATCGGAAGATATGATCATTATACTAAACAGTAGCAAAGCTGTCCAATCCTTGTGATACTTAAGAGGTTGACTTGGGCAACATTCCTAGATGTAATTTAGAGTCCTTTTTGTATCGTAGCACACGTTCCCTTGAGTTGGGCAGCCCCAAGGTTGGTACCGTATCATGCATCCTAAGAGGGGTGGGTGGAGGTATTTTTTGCTTGATTTTTTACAATCATAATAGAAGTAAAAAAAAATAAAAAATAGAAGGAAAACAGTAGCCGTGGAGGGGCAGCGACGGTGTTACCTAGGTGGACGAGGGAGACGACAGTGGTGGGCGATGTTCGACGAAGAAGGAGAGGGAGGGGTACTGAGTTGGAGACGGCGACAGATGAAAAAGAAGAAGAAAAACCTAGAAAACAGAATTAGGGATTTCGAAGGGGAAAATAATATAAAAGAGAAAATGTGGAAATTGGATTCGGGATTAGGGAGAGAGAAGGAAATGCAGTGATGTGGTCAAATCTTACCCGCATGGTCCAGTGGACCCGGTCCATATCAGAAGTTTTCATGTCTATAAGGAAAGGAGAAATAAGGAAAAAAAATAAGGAAGGGAGAAATAATCTGATGTGCTCAAGGGATTTAAAGAAAAGTTTGAAAAACAATTAAAGGTAAAATTACGTTCCAAGTATTCATGACTTGTTTCTATTTCATTCGAGTCCCTATAACCTTATATTACATTGTTAAGACCCCTATATGTTGTATAACTATCTCAATGTAGTTACAAGACTTCAATATTTATAAACATAAAATAATTCAGACTTCAAAAGTTAGCGATATCACTAGTTAGATATTCTCATTTTAGTGTTCGTGCTTTACAAAATTTCATTTCAATCTCTAAAGTTGTATACCATACTTTTAAAGCTTCTATAACCCTACTTGCTATACCAAATAGTGTATAAACTCCCAAATAACCGTAAATACGAATATACTTATCTTTCAAAGCTAAAATTATTGCAAGTTTAATTATTTTCACTTTAGTCCCTACATTCTAAAGAAACATGTACACATGACAAAAATAATGTTATAGCATAATTATAAATATGGAATAAATATAAAAATACAAGAATGAATAATTTCTACAAGTTTCGATAGTTTCCGCAATCTATGTGAATTCAGTTTGGTCCCTAAACTTTAGGAATTTACACAAAGGACCCTGATAGCCTAGGAACTTCTTCTGAGAGTTTTAGGCATATTAAGTCTTGCATATAACCAAAAAGAAATCTCTAGAAGTATGTTTTAAATATTTTATACTTGTCCAAATAGGTACAGATCCGAGCGGAAATACACGCAATAAGAAGGCTAAGGTGAGTTCCCTCTCAAAACCAGATAACTTGTTTTTATAAATGTGCTTTATATAAATTATTACAAATGAAAAGTTAAGGTATTTCTGAAATAGAATTCTGAAAAGTATCTCTAAAAAGTGAGTGATTGACAACTCTGAAATGTACTGGATTTTCGAATAGAATCTCAGGAAAGTAAATGAAAGCATATTGAATTCTGATATTAACGAAATGGCGTTTACACTGCACAAGGGTAGCCCTTTTGGTCCAACCAAGTGGGGTTGCACTATACGAGGCTAGTCACCTTACGAGGGAATCCTGAACCTTTGGTTTTGGACTTTTAGTTATTTATAAAATGGGATCCCTGTCCTGTTGGGAAAGCGGTAGGAGAGAAAAAACATCGGGCCAACTGTTCTCCCATGCAAATACCTTCGGTGTCTTCTAAAAGGCTGAATAATGTCCCTTGGGTTAGGAGGTTTGACTCTGGGCTTTGCTTTATGGACTCGTACTGGCGGGTACCCCAACTACCGATGTCTCACACTTCATGACTGTTATGTGGTTGAAAATCATAGCTATGTCTGGTGTAAGGTTGGTATTGATTAAAGGGTTCGTGACTTGGCCGGTCATACACACTTTTGACTCTGAATATGATATATGAAATGGTATTATTATTCTGGAACCTTATTTCTTAAACTAAATTAAGGAAAAAGTTTTTGTAATAAAGAGATCATTTCCTAAAAAGAATGTATTTCTAAAATCTCTTGAAAATAAAATTTTTATGATTAAAGAAAGGTTCTTCGTGTCTTCTAAAGAAAATGTTTGCGAAATAAAATGAATTTCAAAACACTAGCACTCACTTCACTGGGGACTCACTGGGCGACTATTTATAGCTCACTCCTTTCTTGTTTCCTGTTTTAGTTTTTGCGGGTCCTATTGGAGTAAAACAAGAACTTTCTAAGGTATAGTAGTGTGGATCTGAGATATCGGACCGAGTGAAGGATAGACACAACCAATATTAGAAGACTTTTGAATCCAATCGAAGACCATAGTCAATGTAAAAGCCATATAAGATAATATTATTTCTCTGATTTTATATCCACGTGTACTTTGTGTTTTAGAAAATAGAACACGGTGCCGAGAGGCACGCGGCATTCCCGACCCGAGAGGGTAGGAGTGTCACACATAAGGTCCATCTTCAATCACACTCCATAACACAAAATTAATGGAACAAACATAGATACATAAACGATTTTTTCAAAATTTATGGTTTGTTCCATCAAAGAAAGAAGGCCGGTTTGTGGAGGACCCCTCTAAATAAGCTAGAGATGAATGCCCAATCATAGATCTCTACTTCAAGGTGATTAAAAAAAAGACAATAATTATTTACTGTTTTGATGCATGTTTTTACAGTTTTATAGCATGTTTTTCAGGTCTGTAAACATATTATACAACATTTGGTGAGATCATTTAAAATTAAATCCCTCAATTTTAATTATATTAAGTTTATGCCTTTCTTGATTTGGCCCTCATCATGGCATAGATCGACAATAATGTAGAATTGCGAGGCAATATGCACCTGTCTATCCGGATGAGGTGCAAATGATAAGATATTGATATCTGCCGGCGCAAATCTTGGGTCATACTTAATCGGATAGCCATATTCCGAGCTTTGTAGGCAAAGCTGCCTCGGGATTGGATCTGGAGGCAAAAGAGTTGAGATGTGCATTTTTTATGTACTGAGAATAATTGTTATTTACTCAACTAACTAAGAATTACATAATGATGTAATTAGCAAATGTTGCTTACCTTTCGTGGCGATTTCTCCTTGAGAAGGACAAACTTGAGGGAGGCCACTTCCTCGACTGGTACAGGAATTTGAGAATCGTTCTCAAACACGAGAAAAAGTTGTAAGTTCTCCAAGAACCTATTCTTGATACACCAACCGCGGGGTCTACGGCCGCTGAAAGAATTGCTTATCGTAAGCACTTAGATGGCGCATTAGATGTGTCAAGTTTAATGTTGTTAACCATGAACTCTGAGCTTCAGAAGTAACACAATGAAAATGGGTGCATTAGACATGTTTAATCATCTAAAGCACCTCTTTCAGGGTAAGGCTTGCCAAGAGAGATTTGACGTGTCAAAGTCTTTGTTTCAATGGAAGATGGCAGAGAGAATACCAGTCGGAACTCACCTTCTAAAAATGATAGGTTATATTGAGAATCTAGGCAGACTGAGACTTTCTCTTGGCCAGGAGCTATCCAGTTATTTGATTATGCAATCGTTGCCTGAACCATATAGTCAGGTTGTATTAAACTACAACATGAATGAGAAGAAAAATCACTTCCTGGTTTGCTAAATTTGTTAAGGACTGCTGAGAATGAAATAGGCAAGTCTAAAGCAATATTAATTGTTAATAACAGAGGAAATGGCGTTGGTAAGCCCAAAGGCAAGCCTCATGGCAAACCTAAGGGTTGAAGATCTTGGAAATGGTTGAAGAGTTAGCTTATCATTTGGCGCTACCACTAACGCTGTCACGGGTACACAATGTATTTTATATGTCACAGTTGAGGAGTATATGTCGGATCTGAGCCATGTTCTAGAGGCTGAACCGTTGGAATTGCAAGAGGATCTATCTTATGTTGAGGTGCCGATCAAGATTGTGGATCGGAAAGATCAAGTATTGAGGCGTCGAACCATACCGTATGTGTAAGTGCAATTGTCGCACCACTCCGAGAAGGAAACTGTTTGGGAACTAGAGGAAGAAGCCCGGAAGAAGTACCCCCAGTTGTTTAAGGACCATGGTTAGTAAAGTTTCGGGGACGAAACTTGTGTAAGAGGGGAAGGATGTGATACCCGGGACTTTTTGGATTTTTTTTGCATGCCTTGCATTTAATTTTGGAGTTTTGGGTTTTGTGGCTCTTAGAAGTTGATCTAGGGTTTCGCCCCAAAAGAGATTATATAGGGCGTGAGAGTTTGTTCCGAGAACCAACTCCCACGTAGTCCCAACCTCTTCTGGTAGTGGGAGTTTTTATCGCATAATAACTCCAACGTAATCCCAGTGAAAGCCAAATACCAAAAATGCTCTCATCCTTAATCTCTAATTTTAATAATAACATTTTATTATTCTCAGAAAAATAAATGCCAGATACAATGAACCTAGACACATTTTAGATTCGTTGAATCTGGACAAATACCTTACCATGTCTCTCACATTCAAGACATGATAGGATACTAAATCCGATAATCAGTCGTATTAATTACTCGATTAAAAGTAACGTTCGACTGAGTCAAAACGTAGCTCCATTCATGATGGAAACGATGGAGACATAAGGTTTAAGGATTCCAAATAGTATTGAGGAAGTAATACTTATGACTAAAGAACCATGTAGTATTACTTCTCTTTCGGACCACGTCCGATACAATATATCCCAATATATTGTATCTATGATATGACTTGTATTCACTACATATGATCAGTAAAACATAATCATCAAATAAACATCATACTAGTTTTATTTCACTTTATAGAACATTACATAAAACTAGGGACAATCAGAATAATAATTGCACAAGTCAATGAGTTTTACTATCAAATCACATATTTGATGTTCAAAAGCAAAATTAACTATCCAAATGACATGATCAAAATATATAAAACGTACAACATATGCTAATGCTCCTAGAGCACTACTAATAATCTCCCACTTGCCCTAGGTCCAATCATACATGATCCTCAATTCCATTGACCTAGTATGACTCTCATGTTTAGGTTACGGGAGTGGCTTGGTCAATGGATCTGCAATGTTGTCGCCTGTATGAACTTTGCAAATTTTAACGTCTCATCTATCAATGACCTCTCTAATCATATGGAAACGTTTGAGAACGTGTTTGGATCATTGGTGAGATCTAGGTTCCTTAACTTGTGAAATGGCACCAGTATTATCACAATAAAGGTCTATTGAGTTCACAATGCTAGGGATGACACCTAGTCCATCAACAAATTTCCTAATCCAAATAGCTTCTTTAGCTGCTTCAGAGGCAGCCACATACTCAGCTTCTGTTGTAGAGTCGGCCACGGTTTCTTGGTTTGAGCTCTTCCAACTCATAGCACCTTCATTCAAACAAAATAAAAAACCAGATTGAGATATAATGTTATCTACGTCAATGCAACCATTTACAACCAGACTTTCTTCCTGACCTCCGTAAACTAAGAACATATATTTAGTCCTTCTCAAGTACTTAAAAATAGTCTTGACTGCAGTCCAATGTGACTCTCCAGGATCCGATTGATATCTTCTAGTCATACTTAATGCGAACGAGACATCCGGGCGAGTGCATAACATGGCATACATAATAGACCCAATGTCTGAAGTATATGAGATCTTACTCATGCGCTCTTGGTCTTCCTTTGTGGAAGGTCCATGAGTTCTGCTGAGTTTAATGCCATGTGACATAGGCAAGAATCCATTTTTTGAAATCTTGCAAAATAAACCGTTTCAGTACATTGTCAATGTATCCACTATGGCTTAGGCCAATCATTTTGTTGGATCTATCTTTATAGATTCTTATACCCAAAATGTGTGTAGCCTCGCCTAAGTCTTTCATGGAAAAGTACTTCCCCAACCAAGCGTTTACACTTTGTAATGTGGGGATGTCATTTCCAATAAGTAAGATGTCATCCACATAAAGCACAAGGAACACTACTGCATTATTAGTTACTTTCTTATAAACACAAGGCTCGTCTTCGTTCTTGATGAAACAAAAATTTTTTAAATGCTTCATCAAAATGATGATTCCAACTTCAAGATGCTTGCTTCAATCCATAAATGGACCTTTGAAGCTTACACACTTTATTAGGACTTGATGGATCAAAAAAACTCGTCAGGTTGTGTCATATACACATCCTTGAGAAGGTTTCCATTAAGAAACGCAGTCTTAACGTCCATTTGTCATATCTCATAGTCATAATATGCCGCTATGGCAAGTATAATCCTAATAGACTTTCTCATAACGACAGGAGAAAATGTTTCATCATAGTCTATACCATGAATTTGTCTATAACCTTTAACTACTAGTCAAGATTAAAAGGTGTGTACATTACCATCCATGTCTGTTTTCTTTTTGAAACACCATTTGTTATCAATGACCTTACATCCTTCGGGTGGGTCAACCAAAGTCCACACTTGGTTATCGTACATGGATTGCATCTCAGACTTCATAGCTTCTAGCCACTTGTCTGACTCAGAACTATAGATTGCCTCTTTGTAGGAAGTGGGTTCATCTTGATCAATCAGTTCAATATGATGATCATCAGTTACGAGAAATACATAACTCTCAGGCTGTTGATGTACCCGACTTGACCTCCTTGAGCCTTGTGTCAAAGATTGAAGCTCATTATCAGCACACGAGCTTTCTTGAAGTTCCAAAGTTGGTTCAGATGTTGTTTGGGGATCTTGAATTTCCCTAAGATGGATCTTACTCCCAGTATCCCTTTTGGAAATAAATTCCCTTTCAAGGAATAAACCATTTTGAGTAACAAACACTTTGTTCTCTGATGGAAGATAGAAGTAATATCATTTAGTTTCTTTAGGATATCCCACAAACAAACACTTGTCAAATTTAGGGGCGAGTTTATCAGATAATAAGCGTTTTACATACGCCTCGCATCCCCAAATTTTAAGAAATTACAAACTAGGCCGTTTCCCAGTCCATATCTCATATGGAGTTTTCTGAATCGCTTTAGAATGAACTCTATTCAATATGAATGCAGCAGTTTCTAGGGCGTAGCCCCAAAAGGAAATTGGAAGACTGGTTTGACTCATCATAGATCAAACCATATCTAGTAAGGTGCGATTCTTCGTTCTAACACACCATTCCATTGTGTTGTGCCAGGAAGAGTTAATTGTGAAACAATTCGACAACCTCTACAATGTTCGTCAAACACTTGGTTAAGGTATTCACCATCTCGATCTGTTCGAAGTATTTTAATACTTTTACCAAGTTGATTTTGTACTTCATGTTGGAATTCTTTGAATCTTCCAAAAGATTCTGATTTATGTTTCGTTAGATAGACATAGCCATATCTACTGAAATCATCTGTGAATATGATGAAGTACTGAAACCCTCCTCTAGCAGTTGTGTTTTGTGTTTATTGGTCCACATACATCTGTATGTAAGAGGCCCAATAAATCGGAAGGTCTCTCACTTAGTCCAGTAAAATGAGCTTTAGTCATATTGCCTAACATGCAAGAATTACATGTCTCATAAGACTCTAAGTCAAATGATGTCAAAATCCCATCTTGATGGAATTTTGATATGCATTTCTCGTTGATGTGGCGCAAACAACAATGCCAAAAGTAGGTTTGGTTTAAGTCATTTGATGTAAACCTCTTTGTATTAATGTTATAGATGAGTCTTTTAATGGATTCATCGAGGTTAAGAATATAAAGCACATTCATAAAAGAGGCATCTCCATAGAAGATATCATCTTTATGAAGGGTACAAATTTTATTCTTAATTTTTATTTCAAAACCATCAATATCCAAACAAGAAACTGAAATAATATTCCTACTCAAAGTTGGAACATAAATACAATTATTCAGTTCAATAATAAGGCTACTTGGAAAAACTAAATTAAATGCCTTTGTAGCTACTGCAACAACTCTTGCTCCATTCGCTACTCGTAGGTCCACTTCTCTTTTTGCCAGTGATTTACTCCTTTTGAACCCCTACACATTTGCACAAATGTGAGATCCACAACCGGTATCTAATACCCATGAAGTAGGAGCAGACATGTTAATCTTAATAACATAAATAACTGGAGAGACAGTCAAATTGGATATCCCCTTTTTTCTTCTCTTCCAAGTAGAGCTTGCAGTTCCATTTCCAATGACCAGGTTCATTGCAATGGAAGCAAACCCCTTCCTTTGGTGCCTTGGCATAGGGTTTGGGTTTGGGCTTATTGTTGCCTTTGCCCTTCTTGGCCATGGACTTTCCCTTTCCTTTGTTTTTCTTGAAATTCCCTTTTTGAACCATTAAGACAACATGGGTCTTCTTAATGTTCTGTCTGTTTGAGCATCACGTGTATCTCATGTATGGACTTCTCCATGGCATGCATGTTGAAGTTCATGAAAAATTGGTCATACTCATGTGGGAGTGAGCCCAAGATCATATTTGTGGTCATGTCATGACCTACGAGAGCCCCTAGTTTCTCAAGTTGGTCAAGATAATCCTTCACCTTCAGAACATGTGCACTCAAAGAGGTGTCAGGGAGGCCATCTTGCAATTGTTCAACGTCTTTGTGGTGAGGAACCTTTCTTGACGGGCTTGCTCTTGGAACATTTCCTTGAGCTGGCCCTTCATCTGGAAAGCCTCAACTTCTTCAAACTGTTTTTGAAGTTCAGAGCTCACTGTGGCTAACATAAGACAAGTCATATCGTTATAATCATCCACATGCTTCTTCCAAGCATCTTTCTCAGCTCTAGGGGCGTTGTTTGTAGGCTGTTCAGGAATACCAGTGTCGAGAACATATAACTTTCTTTCCTGCTTAAGGACAATCCTTAAGTTGCGAGCCCAATCAAGGAAATTGGACCCACTCAGTTTTTCCTTTTGAAGAACAGATCGCAATGAATTGTGTGAAGTGTTGATTGACATTATCTACATTAGAATTATTTGCAAAATCATTAATTAGTTTTTGAGCAAAAAACTTTCCACAATTTCAACACTTGATATAAATAGTGGAGAAAACCATTTTACGATAGTTATAAGTAAACTTTGGCTTATCACCCATAATTAAAGTAAAATCAACCCATGTGAATGACATCTACATGTCCCGGCCATTTCCCATGTTATGCCCTAGGCTCAAAATTATTTTGATAGCCTAGTTAAGTCGAACCATGTCTGAGCTTATGGAAATCACTATTTTCCCATCTCCTTTTGCCTAGATAACCACCTATTTGTTGCTTTGACAAGAAGACACTATGATGATCCAAGCTTAAGAAGTGGTTAGGAAATGGTAGGCATTTTAAGACTTAATTAAAACAGTTTTTATTTAACGAATATATTGTTAGACCGCATAAGACAAAAATTTAGCATCACATGCAAAATACAAGATAGATAGAGTAAATGTGAGATAGCATGGCCTAATCCTATGATGACTCTCACGAGCCTTGTGGGAGCCAATGGTCAATCTAAGTCAATACCCATCTCATGAATAGTGTCTTCGATCCAGTGTCCTCCACATAATTGCATGGGCATACCCATCCTTCAAGATAAAGCAATAAAACTAATCTAAGGAAACAATTACAATTTTACAACATTGAAAAACGGCTCGCATACCGTCTTATAAAATTAAAACTCAATAAATGTAAAACAAGAGGGGGTATAGTAGGTCATGCTAAAACTCACATAAATCATAATAAAATCAAAAAACGAGTACAAAAACGAAGTCTTAGGGCTGCCCCTTGACGGGTCCTAGGGGCATCGACCCTAGTGGGATCCCAAGGGGCAGCGAACCTGGCGGGGTCCGAGGGGCAGCGATCTGATTTCCCCTCTGCTTATGGGATGAGCTTTCTGCCCCCGATTTAACCCTCAATCGCCTAACATAGTTAATCGAATTAACTGGTTTATACAATGTAATCCATATACATAAATATTTTATGCAATATTAATCAAATTAACAACAGGAAGCATACAATCGCAGTTTATGCATAATTAATTGAAATAATTACATATCGAATCATGTAAATAAAAACATATTAATTAGATTATCATATATCACATATATCAAACAGAATCACAGAAACGATTTTTCAGTTTCACACATACACATACCAAATCGAGATTGATATGTGTCATGATGTGATTAACAATATCGAATTCGAATAGTATGAGCAAGGCTCTGATACCACTGAAGGGATTCATGGCCAGAAGCTCGTTCTAAACACCCATGAATCCTCCCTTGCGGAATTGCTCTCTACCGGTATCCAAGCGACGAAACGAGCAGCGAGTGCTACCTCTTTTTTTCTGAGTTTTGAATAATCTAGAGAGAAGAGAAGGGTAGAAATCTGATTTCGGGGTTTTGGGTTTTGCGGCTCTCAGAAGTTTGTCTAGGGTTTCATCCCAAAAGAGATTATATAGGGCGTGAGAGTTTGTTCCGAGAACCAACTCCCACGTAGTCCCAACCTCTTCTGGTAGTGGGAGTTTTTATCGCATAATAACTCCCCACGTAATCCCAGCGAAAGCCAAAAACCAGAAATGCCCCCATCATTAATCTCTAATTTGAATAATAACATTTTATTATTCTCAGAAAAATAAATGCCAAATACAATGAACCTAGACACATAAATCTCGTTGAATCTGGACATAAATCTCGTTACTCGTCCATGCGTGTGACCATGTAGGTTCATATCACAATGGTAATGAAAACACACTTAGTAGTAGTATGTGTAATAAGTGAGAAAAGGACCTCGCGGATTTGGAATAAAAGTTCTAGATGTAGCATCGGTTAACCTATTGTACACTTTTCCCGGTAGGCATAATTCTTGAAACTCATTCAAACTGAAATCATGTCTAGGCCATCCTTGACCCGATCCTCGCCATTTAATGCCCACATTTGTTAAATTGATGAGAGAATTTATGATGGACGGGGTGATGATGATGTCTTGAGAATTTACTCTAGTTGAAAGATTTGTATAATCGGAGGAAAATGAAGCATTAGCATAGAACAAATAAGAGTAGGAAAGATAGGAACATCAATATTAAGCAAAATTTCCCACCCTTGAGCCAAGAATCTCTCAATTACCCATTAAAAACCAACTAAATCACCAATAATAACTTTCTTACCCAACAAAAAAATTTTCTTCCCAAGCCGATCGAGTCATCAAAGTGTTGTATAGAGCCTCCGCTTCGGGTGATTTGAATTGGGTAATATCATCATCCTCATCTTCAACCGAAGTACCCCTACCTCTTCCAATAGTGGTTCTTGAATTGCTTCCTCTTGTGAGGGTTCTTCTTTTGGTGGCCATTCAAAATTGAGATTGGATTTAGATTTGAGAGTTTTAAGGGGTGAGGAATCAAAATGAGGGATGATTTTGTTGAGATATTTGGATTTGAAGATGATTTTGTGGGGGAATTTTCATGGGTTTTTGGGATGGGGAAAAAGAGGAGGAGGGAGAGGGTTTCTTTGGATATGAAAGGAATGTGAAAAATCTGGAAAATTAGAATAAAAAGTCTGAAATTCGTAACTTGCGGACGAACCATTTGTCCACGGTTGCGTCTACAAGAAGACATTAAGGTTGTAAATGGTGTCCTAAAGATCAACTTTGTGATGCATTGATGATGTACTTTGCATATTCATTGAGAGCTAATCAATTATTTTCATGAAAACCCATATATACTTACTTTTTGTAATAAAATTACTTAATTCACTAATTACACTTCGGAATAACCGATAAGAAATTGAATTGTTTGTAAGAAAAACTTCGAGATTAAAAATATTTTTTTCACTCAAAGATGGAGAAAATGGTATCCTAAAGATCAACTTTGTTATGCATTGATGATGTACTTTGCATATTCATTGAGAGCTAATCAATTATTTTCATGAAAAACCATATATACTTACTTTTTGTAATAAAATTACTTAATTCACTAAATACACTTCGCAATAACAGATAAGAAATTTGTATGCACCGTAGCGTAGTAAATAAATAACATCCGATCTCAATAGAACCGAATGAAATCCCAATGAGAGTTCTACTACAAGTAGTATATTTAGATAAAGTTTTATCTCTAAACTTAACAGAAAAAACTCAAAATGATTCTACCCCTTTTCAAATAATTCGCTTATTATAAAAGGATAGTGCTAGGCAGCTCGAATTGAGCCAAATAATTAAAACAAATTAGAATTTTCAGTGTAAAATTACAACATAAAATCTTCTTACAAGCAAAACAATCAGTTCAAGGGATATTTTCTGATTGACCGACTAGTTTTCTTCTGGCTGCCTTTGCCACAAATAGTTGGTAGCTTCAATCCATTTTGTATTAACCAAAAACTTTTTCTCTTGTATGGCCCAAAGAGACTTTTGGGTTCCAGCATCCAAAGAGACAACATGAGTGACCGATGGATCAATTTTTGTCGTGCACGTAACTCCTAATTGTTCTGTTATCTTCCAAAGGTGATGCTTTTCTGCTTGAAACTGACGGGAGAAACGCGGCTAAAGACAACATTGCAACCCTTTAATACTTCTTTTTTCACAGTACTCAACATCTACCAAAATTAAGGTTCAAAGGGTGGACAATGTCATGAATGGTAAAAGGAAGTAAAGTAAGAATGCAGAAGAGATAACAACATATATTCCGAGAGAAACAAAACAGTTTTAAAGAGGGTTATCTTTATTTTATTCTTTTGCTGTTTTTTTATTATTTCTTAATCTTTTTTAGGTAGAAAATAAGGCTAAAGTAAACAAACAACATAAGTTTTGGGGTATTATTAACATTTAAATGGTCAAACTACTTTTCGGGTGGAAATGAGCAAAATGTAAATGGTAGATACTAAAGCTAAGTAACCTAATAGCATCGGGCTAATGAAGAATTGATGTATTTGTATTAACTTTTGATTTTGAGAATTTGTTTAGAAAATGAAAAGGAGAATTTTTTGGAAGAAAAACTTCGAGATTAAAAATAATTTTTTTTCCCTCAAAGATGGAGTAAATGGTGTCTTAAAGATCAACTTTGTGATGCATTGATGATGTACTTTGCATATTCATTGAGAGCTAATCAATTATTTTCATGAAAACCCATATATACTTACTTTTTGTAATAAAATTACTTATTTCACTAATTTCACTTCGGAATAACAGATAAGAAATTGAATTGTTTGTAAGAAAAACTTCGAGATTAAAAATAATTTTTTTCCCTCAAAGATGGACAAAATGGTGTCCTAAAGATCAACTTTGTGATGCATTGATGAAGTACTTTGTATATTCATTGAGAGCTAATCAATTATTTTCATGAAAACCCATATATACTTACTTTTTGTAATAAAATTACTTAACTCACTAATTTCACTTCGGAATAACAGATAAGAAATTGAATTCTTTGTAAGAAAAACTTCGAGATTAAAAATAATTTTTTATCTCTCAAAGATGGAGAAAACGGTGTCCTAAAGATCAACTTTGTTATGCATTGATGATGTACTTTGCATATTCATTGAGAGCTAATCAATTATTTTCATGAAAAACCAAATATACTTACTTTTTGTAATAAAATTACTTATTTCACTAATTACACATCGGAACAACAGATAAGAAATTTGTATGCACCGTAGCGTAGTAAATAAATAACATCCGATCTTAATAGAACCAAATGAAATCCCAATGAGAGTTCTACTACAAGTAGTATATTTGGATAAAGTTTTATCTCCAAACTTAACAGAAAAAACTCAAATTGATTCTACCCCTTTTCAAATAATTCGCTTTTTATAAAAGGATAGTGCTAGGCAGCTCGAATTGAACCAAATTATTAAAACAAATTAGAATTTTCAGTGTAAAATTACAACATAAAATCTTCTTACAAGCAAAACAATCAGTTCAAGGGATATTTTCTGATTGACCGAATAGTTTTCTTCTGGCTGCCTTTGCCACAAATAGTTGGTAGCTTCAATCCATCTTGTATTAACCAAAAACTTTTTCTCTTGTATGGCCCAAAGAGACTTTTGGGTTCCAGCATCCAAAGAGACAACATGAGTGACCGATGGATCAATTTTTGTCGTGCACGTAACTCCTAATTGTTCTGTTATCTTCCAAAGGTGATGCTTTTCTGCTTGAAACTGACGGGAGAAACGCGGCTAAAGACAACATTGCAACCCTTTAATACTTCTTTTTTCACAGTACTCAACATCTACCAAAATTAAGGTTCAAAGGGTGGACAATGTCATGAATGGTAAAAGGAAGTAAAGTAAGAATGCAGAAGAGATAACAACATATATTCCGAGAGAAACAAAACAGTTTTAAAGAGGGTTATCTTTATTTTATTCTTTTGCTGTTTTTTTATTATTTCTTAATATTTTTTAGGTAGAAAATAAGGCTAAAGTAAACAAACAGCATAAGTTTTGGGGTATTATTAACGTTTAAATGGCCAAACTACTTTTCGGGTGGAAATGAGCAAAATTTAAGTGGTAGATACTAAAGCTACGTAACCTAATAGCATCGGGTTAATGAAGAATTTATGTATTTGTATTAACTTTTGATTTTGAAAAATTTGTTTAGAAAATGAAAAGGAGAATTTTTTGTAAGAAAAACTTCGAGATTAAAAATAATTTTTTTCCCTCAAAGATGGTGTAAATGGTGTCCTAAAGATCAACTTTGTGATGCATTGATGATGTACTTTGCATATTCATTGAGAGCTAATCAATTATTTTCATGAAAACCCATATATACTTACTTTTTGTAATAAAATTACTTAATTCACTAATTTCACTTCGGAATAACAGATAAGAAATTGAATTGTTTGTAAGAAAAACTTCGAAATTAAAAATAATTTTTTCCCTCAAAGATGGAGAAAATGGCGTCCCTGAAAGATCAACTTTGTTATGCATTGATGATGTACTTTGCATATTCAGTGAGAGCTAATCAATTATTTTCATGAAAAACCATATATACTTGCTTTTTGTAATAAAATTACTTAATTCACAAATTACACATCGGAATAACAGATAAGAAATTTGTTTGCACCGTATCGTAGTAAATAAATAACATCCGATCTCAATAGAACCGAATGAAATCCCAATGGGAGTTCTACTACGAGTAGTATATTTGGATAAAGTTTTATCTCCAAACTTAACAGAAAAAACTCAAATTGATTCTACCCCTTTTCAAATAATTCGCTTTTTATAAAAGGATAGTGCTAGGCAGCTCGAATTGAGCCAAATTATTAAAACAATTCTGAAGTTTAAGTGTAAAAATACAACATAAAATCTTCTTCCAAGCAAAACAATCATTTCAATCTTTCTATTTTTTTTTTTTACCGAGTAGTTTTCTTCTGGCTTCCTTTGCCACAAATAGTTGGTAGCTTCAATCCATCTTGTATTAACCAAAAACGTTTTCTCTCGTATGGCCCAAAGAGACTTTTGGGTTCCAGCATCCAAAGAGACAACATGAGTGACCGATGGATCAATTTTTGTCGTGCACGTAACTCCTAATTGTTCTGTTATCTTCCAAAGGTGATGCTTTTCTGCTTGAAACTGACGGGAGAAACGCGGCTGAAGACAACATTGCAACCCTTTAATACTTCTTTTTTCACAGTACTCAACATCTACCAAAATTAGAGTTCAAAGGGTGGACAATGTCATGAATGGTAAAAGGAAGTAAAGTAAGAATGCAGAAGAGATAACAACATATATTCCGAGAGAAACAAAACAGCTTTAAAGAGGGTTATCTTTATTTTATTCTTTTGCTGCTTTTTTATTATTTCTTAATCTTTTTTAGGTAGAAAATAAGGCTAAAGAAAACAAACAACATAAGTTTTGGGTATTATTAACATTAAAATGGTCAAACTACTTTTCGGGTGGAAATGAGCAAAATGTAAGTGGTAGGTACTAAAGCTAAGTAACCTAATAGCATCGGGCTAATGAAGAATTGATGTATTTGTATTAACTTTTGATTTTGAGAATTTGTTTAAAAAATGAAAAGGAGAATTGTTTGTAAGAAAAACTTCGAGATTAAAAATAATTTTCCCCCCTCAAATATGGAGTAAATGGTGTCCTAAAGATCAACTTTGTGATGCATCGATGATGTACTTTGCATATTCATTGAGAGCTAATCAATTATTTTCATGAAAAACCATATATACTTACTTTTTGTAATAAAATTACTTAATTCACTAATTACACTTCTGAATAACAGATAAGAAATTTGTATGCACCGTAGCGCTGTAAATAAATAACATCCGATCTCAATAGAACCGAATGAAAACCCAATGAGAGTTCTACTACAAGTAGTATAGTTGGATAAAGTTTTATCTCCAAACTTAACAGAAAAAACTCAAATTAATTCTACCCCTTTTCAAATAATTCGCTTTTTATAAAAAGATAGTGCTATGCAGCTCGAATTGAGCCAAATTATTAAAACAAATTAGAATTTTCAATGTAAAATTATAACATAAAATCTTCTTAGAAGCTAAACAATCAGTTCAAGGGTTCTATTTTCTGATTGACCGAGTAGTTTTCTTCTGGCTGCCTTTGCCACAAATAGTTGGTAGCTTCAATCCATCTTGTATTAACCAAAAACTTTTTCTGTCGTATGGCCCAAAGAGACTTTTGGGTTCCAACATCCAAAAAGACTACATGAGTGACCGATGGATCAATTTTTGTCGTGCAAGTAGCTCCTAATTGTTATGTTATCTTCCACAAGTAATGCTTTTCTGCTTGATACTGACGGGAGAAACGCGGCTATAGACAACATTGCAACCCTTTAATACTTCTTTTTTCACAGTACTCAACATCTGCCAAAATTAGAGTTCAAAGGGTGGACAATGTCATGAATGGTAAAAGGAAGTAAAGTACGAATGCATAAGAGATAACAACATATATTCCGAGAGAAACAAAACAGCTTTAAAGAAGGTTATCTTTATTTTATTCTTTTGCTGCTTTTTTATTATTTCTTAATCTTTTTTAGGTAGAAAATAAGGCTAAAGTAAACAAACAACATAAGTTTTGGGGTATTATTAACAATTAAATGGTCAAACTACTTTTCGGGTGGAAATGAACAAAATGTAAGTGGTAGGTACTAAAGCTAAGTAACCTAATAGCATCGGGCTAATGAAGAATTGATGTATTTGTATTAACTTTTGATTTTGAGAATTTGTATAAAAAATGAAAAGGAGAATTGTTTGTAAGAAAAACTTCGAGATTAAAAATAATTTTTTCCCCCTCAAAGATGGAGTAAATGGTGTCCTAAAGATCAACTTTGTGATGCATCGATGATGTACTTTGCATATTCATTGAGAGCTAATCAATTATTATCATGAAAAACCATATATACTTACTTTTTGTAATAAAATTACTTAATTCACTAATTACACTTCTGAATAATAGATAAGAAATTTGTATGCACCGTAGCGCTGTAAATAAATAACATCCGATCTCAATAGAACCGAATGAAAACCCAATGAGAGTTCTACTACAAGTAGTATATTTGGATAAAGTTTTATCTCCAAACTTAACAGAAAAAACTCAAATTAATTCTACCCCTTTTCAAATAATTCGCTTTTTATAAAAGGATAGTGCTATGCAGCTCGAATTTATTAAAACAAATTAGAATTTTCAGTGTAAAATTATAACATAAAATCTTCTTACAAGCTAAACAATCAGTTCAAGGGTTCTATTTTCTGATTGACCGAGTAGTTTTCTTCTGGCTGCCTTTGCCACAAATAGTTGGTAGCTACAATCCATCTTGTATTAACCAAAAACTTTTTCTGTCGTATGGCCCAAAGAGACTTTTGGGTTCCAGCATCCAAAAAGACTACATGAGTGACCGATGGATCAATTTTTGTCGTGCAGGTAGCTCCTAATTGTTATGTTATCTTCCACAAGTAATGCTTTTCTGCTTGATACTGACGGGAGAAACGCGGCTATAGACAACATTGCAACCCTTTAATACTTCTTTTTTCACAGTACTCAACATCTGCCAAAATTAGAGTTCAAAGGGTGGACAATGTCATGAATGGTAAAAGGAAGTAAAGTACGAATGCATAAGAGATAACAACATATATTCCGAGAGAAACAAAACAGCTTTAAAGAAGGTTATCTTTATTTTATTCTTTTGCTGCTTTTTTATTATTTCTTAATCTTTTTTAGGTAGAAAATAAGGCTAAAGTAAACAAACAACATAAGTTTTGGGGTATTATTAACATTTAAATGGTCAAACTACTTTTCGGGTGGAAATGAGCAAAATGTAAGTGGTAGGTACTAAAGCTAAGTAACCTAATAGCATCGGGCTAATGAAGAATTGATGTATTTGTATTAACTTTTGATTTTGAGAATTTGTATAAAAAATGAAAAGGAGAATTGTTTGTAAGAAAAACTTCGAGATTAAAAATAATTTTTCCCCCTCAAAGATGGAGTAAATGGTGTCCTAAAGATCAACTTTGTGATGCATCGATGATGTACTTTGCATATTCATTGAGAGCTAATCAATTATTTTCATGAAAAACCATATATACTTACTTTTTGTAATAAAATTACTTAATTCACTAATTACACTTCGGAATAACAGATAAGAAATTTGTATGCACCGTAGCGTAGTAAATAAATAACATCCGATCTCAATAGAACCGAATAAAATCTCAATGAGAGTTCTACTACAAGTAGTATATTTGGATAAAGTTTTATCTCCAAACTTAACAGAAAAAACTCAAATTGATTCTACCCCTTTTCAAATAATTCGCTTTTTATAAAAGGATAGTGCTAGGTAGCTCGAATTGAGCCAAATTATTAAAACAAATTAGAATTTTCAGTGTAAAATTACAACATAAAATCTTCTTACAAGCAAAACAATCAGTTCAAGGGATATTTTCTGATTGACCGACTAGTTTTCTTCTGGCTGTCTTTGCCACAAATAGTTGGTAGCTTCAATCCATCTTGTATTAACCAAAAACTTTTTCTGTCGTATGGCCCAAAGAGACTTTTGGGTTCCAGCATCTAAAGAGACTACATGAGTGACTGATGGATCAATTTTTTTCGTGCACGTAGCTCCTAATTGTTCTGTTATCTTCCACCAGTGATGCTTGTCTGCTTGAAACTGACGGGAGAAACGCGGCTATAGACAAAATTGCAACCCTTTAATACTTCTTTTTTCACAGTACTCAACATCTGCCAAAATTAGAGTTCAAAGGGTGGACAATGTCATGAATGGTAAAAGGAAGTAAAGTAAGAATGCAGAAGAGATAACAACATATATTCCGAGAGAAACAAAACAGCTTTAAAGAGGGTTATCTTTATTTCATTCTTTTGCTGCATTTTTATTATTTCTTAATCTTTTTTAGGTAGAAAATAAGGTTAAAGTAAACAAACAACATAAGTTTTGGGGTATTATTAACATTTAAATGGTCAAACTACTTTTCGGGTGGAAATGAGTAAAATGTAAGTGGTAGGTACTAAAGCTAAGTAACCTAATAGCATCGGGCTAATGAAGAATTGATGTATTTGTATTAACTTTTGATTTTGAGAATTTGTATAAAAAATGAAAAGGAGAATTGTTTGTAAGAAAAACTTCGAGATTAAAAATAATTTTTCCCCCTCAAAGATGGAGTAAATGGTGTCCTAAAGATCAACTTTGTGATGCATCGATGATGTACTTTGCATATTCATTGAGAGCTAATCAATTATTTTCATGAAAAACCATATATACTTACTTTTTGTAATAAAATTACTTAATTCACTAATTACACTTCGGAATAACAAATAAGAAATTTGTATGCACCGTAGCGTAGTAAATAAATAACATCCGATCTCAATAGAACCGAATGAAATCTCAATGAGAGTTCTACTACAAGTAGTATATTTGGATAAAGTTTTATCTCCAAACTTAACAGAAAAAACTCAAATTGATTCTAACCCTTTTTCAAATAATTCGCTTTTTATAAAAGGATAGTGCTAGGCAGCTCGAATTGAGCCAAATTATTAAAACAAATTAGAATTTTCAGTGTAAAATTATAACATAAAATCTTCTTACAAGCTAAACAATCAGTTCAAGGGTTCTATTTTCTGATTGACCGAGTAGTTTTCTTCTGGCTGCCTTTGCCACAAATAGTTGGTAGCTTCAATCCATCTTGTATTAACCAAAAACTTTTTCTGTCGTATGGCCCAAAGAGACTTTTGGGTTCCAGCATCTAAAGAGACTACATGAGTGACTGATGGATCAATTTTTTTCGTGCACGTAGCTCCTAATTGTTCTGTTATCTTCCACCAGTGATGCTTGTCTGCTTGAAACTGACGGGAGAAACGCGGCTATAGACAACATTGCAACCCTTTAATACTTCTTTTTTCACAGTACTCAACATCTGCCAAAATTAGAGTTCAAAGGGTGGACAATGTCATGAATGGTAAAAGGAAGTAAAGTAAGAATGCATAAGAGATAACAACATATATTCCGAGAGAAACAAAACAACTTTAAAGAGGGTTATCTTTATTTCATTCTTTTGCTGCATTTTTATTATTTCTTAATCTTTTTTAGGTAGAAAATAAGGTTAAAGTAAACAAACAACATAAGTTTTGGGGTATTATTAACATTTAAATGGTCAAACTACTTTTCGGGTGGAAATGAGTAAAATGTAAGTGGTAGGTACTAAAACTAAGTAACCTAATAGCATTGGGCTAATGAAGAATTGATGTATTTGTATTAACTTTTGATTTTGAGAATTTGTTTAGAAAATGAAAAGGAGAATTTTTTGTAAGAAAAACTTCGAGATTAAAAATAATTTTTTTCCCTCAAAGATGGAGTAAATGGTGTCCTAAAGATCAACTTTGTGATGCATTGATGATGTTACTTATGAAAACCCATATATACTTACTTTTTGTAATAAAATTACTTAATTCACTAATTTCACTACCACAATTAGAGTTCAAATGGTGGACAATGTCATGAATGGTAAAAAGTAAGAAAAATAAGAATGCGGAGGAGATAACTACAGAGATTCCGAGAGAAACAAAACTAGTATTTGGCAGAACAAACAATTCATCTTGGACGATCAAGAAAATGGGGATACAAGGATTAAATGAGGTGAACCTCTGCATAGAGTACTTACAGCCTTCCAACAAAAATTCTAGATATGGCTCAAGATATCTAATTACAACATTATCTCTTTTAATGCATTTGAGACGATAAAAACAGATCAAAATAGAACCAAAGTCCATGAACCAAAAAAAAAATCCCATCATAGCTGATATCAACCATAATCTGAGACTCAACCTATCATTCAAGTCGATAACACTTCAGGAATGCTCAGACAAAAAGAAGGTAGTACAAGGGGACAAAATAGGAAAGAGCACAAGTATGTCATCGCAGACAAAATGGCAGAAATAGGAGAGTACCTGACTGACATTTCGGTCCACTAAACTCTCCTTTTATTCCTGTACAAAAAGACCTGAATCACAACTTTGAGTGACGAAATCTAATAGGAACTCCAAAATCCAGAGATGTAAGACCTACAGGGTCGAAAAAGATACAGTGGACCCTCTGTAAAACTCTGAGAGTAGTAGCAAGGGCTCCATCTGTCTCACTTTCATCACTTCTTATTTGAGAAAGTGATTTACAACTGAAACCAAATTGACTACAACTTGAAGCAAAGAAATTATATCTTTCCGTCAATATCAAGCGATCCTTGTGTTTCTCCCATACCTGGATAGTTGAGCAACAAAATTATTAGCTTTCTAGCAAGTAGACAGATTAAAGCTTCTGATAGTAAATTGCTTCAATGTCAAAATATAAAGGCCGTAATGAATTAACAAAGATCCAAAAAATAAAAAACTTTGTGAAAGATTCAACATTAGAATTCTGTGAGGGGTACACAGAGTGAAGGTTTACAAATTCGCAGGCCACTGATGCTAAATTTGCAAGTGCACAAATATTGAACAAGTAATAAAATGATAAGTAAAAGATCGTCCCAACAAGGATTGATTATCTAACTGGAAAATTTTCTCACTTATAACTCAAGATGATAAGATTAACTAAAAAAAACTAAGAATGAATGACAATTAAGTAAAGTAAATATGCGATATGAAGATAATAAATGGAATGAATGAACTAAGACACCTCTAATCCAGTCTACTCCTTTTATGGATTTTAATGAATGATCTCTTTAAATTAAATCTCAACTTGGTTAATGGTAGAATTCCCGAAAATAAGCTATACACAATCTCTTGGCGAAAAGCTCCTAGTTTTAGAGAATAAATCAGTCGTATCCCTACGTGATTTTAAGACCTAAAACCGCATAAAACTCTATGGTCTTTCCAAGCTTTTGTTTCCTACTCGCTAGAAACCACACAAGGAAATCGAATTTATCTCTAGTCAATTTTACGTTTTGTCGTTATTATCCTTGGTCCAATCTACTCTAGAACTTCTCAGCCTCTAGAATAAATTTAGGTTCATGCAATAATTGGCCAGAAAATTATAAGCATTAAGAACAGATAATAACAATTAACCAAATTAGAGAAAAGATGTAATCTTTATTAGAAATCAAACATTAACCATAAAAGTTTCGACCTTCATAAGAGGTCTTAGTTACGAAGAATTTAGCTAGACATGGACATGTTCAAAGCTATAAAATAAATTAATATAAAATTAAATAAAAACTAGAAAGAGCCTGTGATCGCCGGACGCCGGAATTGGAATGAAATCCTCCGCCTTGTCCAAGTACTTCGCTACTGGTTGCCTTGTATGCTTGTAATATGCTTCATACAATATTGATGCCTCTCTTCCTTTGTCCTGTAGCCTAGAAGAATTATGAATGGTATGTATGATGGGTGTTGAATGGTGTAGGTTCCCTTCTGCCGTGCCTGGTACCCCTTTATATAGTAGCCTGGTGCTCCAAATTGTGTCGACATATTAGGAAAGTAATTGCTACTTTTGTAAACTGAGCTTTTGACTTCAATTTGGTATTAAGTAATTTCCAAATCCTTCTCATATATGATTTTTAGTACGTAACAAATCGCACCGCCTGAACTTCCTAAATTCTTCTAATTTGGAATTATGGTAATTTCCAACTTCTTTTCCTTCCCTGCAATGCCATGTAGAGAATTAGTGAATTATAGTGTGTTCTATATAACAAAATATCGCATTTGAACTTATTGACAACATAATTATAATTCACTAATAAAAAACTATATTTTCCGCTCAATCCAAGTGAGAAAACAATCCAAAATAATGGTGAAATATAGACTTATCAGCCACCTTCAGAGGAATGGAAACAAAATCTAAAAGACAGCTTAAACTCTGTTATTGTTCTTTCTAGTCCTTAGAGAAAGTCCATATCATTTATTTTGACTATAAGAAAGTTGTCCTCGATCAAAAGTGGGGGGAAGAGGCCTTATTAATGTCCGAGACACTAAGCTTCATCCTAATAAAACTCTAGCTGATGAACAAGAAGGTTTGAATGAAGAACTTTAGAGCAGGAATCCTAATCAAGAGACTCAAATAGCAAAAAATTAATCAGATATGAAGAAGAAGTGGCGTTTAATTAGAAGTCAAACTCAATAGAATGCGAGTACTAATTGTCTGACCGCTTCTGTGTCATCGAGGATCAGAACAACACTTTCTTCCCCCCAAAAAACATCAAGGTCTTTTTTATGCCTGCGTGTGCAATCCTCTTGTGCAATCACTCTGGAATGGAAATATACATTTCCCGGATCAAGCAGCTTTGCCATTTCTAGAGCATATGCACGTTCCCCCATTGTATATACGTACATCTCGAATAATTTGCTTGCTTCTTTCAAGAAGGTATGGACAAAGGGCCTCAACTTGGTCATCATCTGCATGGACTCTAGTTTATATAGGCTGCCCTTCAATGCATCTGAGCATACAAAATAACAAACTGAGTTATATGCAGTCTACATCTATAATACTGAACCCTCGAGCAAAATCCCAAAACAAAACACTGTAAATAAATTGGGAAAAGGAAGAATAATATAAAAACGGCAGATTGAGAAAAAACATCTGCCACAGTACTGAAAGAATTGAGCTATAAGATAAAGCATCCTCTTGAGGGAAATTCTGAACTAACAGGTAATTGACAGTCAAACCAGAATATGAATATTTGCCACTGAAAAGTCTAACAGGAATAGATCCACACCGACCTGCCACGTAACAAGAGATTTCTTCTTCCAAAACTTCATGAAAAAAAAAGGGTGGTGAAAACAAAAAAGTTGTGTCAATACCAATCAAGAAGCCAAACTATCAGAAACAGTCATCTCCTTTTCGATAATGCAAGCTTACACCCTAGCCTTCGCCAAGAACTGCTCTAATGTCTTTCCGTTAGCTTCTCTGATTCTTAATATGAAAATGTTGGTCATCAAAAGAAAAGAAACAATTTTGGTATTTACGAACTAAATTTTCTATAGTTTAGTGTGCCGTAAGATGGATAACTTAACAAGAAACTTGAATACAAACTGTTACAACCTATTAGCACATTTATCACATGTTGTATAGGTGTATATGCACAATTATAGGGATTAGATTGATTCTAGGATTTGATTGATCCTTATTGATTCTTTTCTTTATTTACTTTCCTATTCGGTTTTCCTAGGAGTGTATATATATATATGTAACACTTGTTCTATATGAAATACAACTTGAGTATTCACGATTTCTAATTACTTTGTTACATGGTATCAGAGCAATAGTGAATTAGGGTTTAAGTGAGATACTCGTTTGGGGCAATCTGAAAAATTGTCAAAATTAAAGTTTGAGTCTCGTTTAGGATCTCTACTTTGGGTTGAGAGTTTTTCGACATCGAGATTCTAATACTCAGATCGGCATCGAGATTTCGGCGGTGACTTGGCATCGAGATTTCGGCGGTGACTTTCTCAGCAACTCAGAAGCACATATACGTGCTCAATTTGGTATTTCGAAACATATTTGATTTTCCATTCAAGTCCATTTTGTTATCTTTTGTTGATATGGCCAATTCAAGTAATCCTAATACATGTCTCATTTCTTCATCATCCAAATTCGTCATTGATTCGGGTGCAACAGACCATATGTCGGGTAATCCTAACTCTTTCACCACATATCAACCTCACACCCCATCAAATGTTACCTTAGCTGATGGTTCTCCATCTTGTGTAATTGGGTCTGGCACAGTTAACTTAACTCCTGAGCTTTCACTCTCTAATGTCTTACATTTACCAGATTTTTCTTTCAATTTGTTGTCTGTTAGCCAAATCACTCGAACTCTTAATTGTTGTGTCTCGTTTTTTCCTGATCATTGCTTATTTCAGGATCTTATGATTAAGAAGATTATTGGTAAAGGATATGTGTCAGGGGGGCTCTACATACTTGACAAATCAGCACATCAATCTCTTGCATGTTCCAGTGTTTCCTCTGCTTTCAAAACACATTGCCGACTGGGCCACCCATCTCTTCCTTTACTCAAGAAACTTTGCCCCGAGTATTCTAAGGTCTCAGTTTTAGATTGTGAGTCATGTCAATTTGCTAAACATCACCGTCTTAGTTCTAGTCCTAGAGTCAATAAACGAGTTGATTCTTCTTTTGAGTTAATTCACTCTGATGTTTGGGGTCCTTGTCCCATCCCATCCAAACCTGGTTTTAGATATTTTGTTACATTTGTTGATGACTATTCTCGTATGACTTGGTTATTTTTGATGAAAAATCGTTCTGAGTTATTCTATATATTTTGTACCTTTTATGCTGAAATTAAAACTCAGTTTAACGTCTCTATTCGTACATTAAGAAGTGACAATGCAAAAGAATATTTGTCAGCAGCATTTCAAACCTTTATGACACAAAATGACATTATTCACCAAACTTGGTGTGGTTATACACCATCTCAAAATGGAGTAGCAGAACGCAAAAATAGGCATCTTCTTGAGACAGCAAGAGCTCTTTTGTTTCAGATGAATGTTCCTAAATCTTTTTGGGCTGATGCAGTGTCAACTGCATGTTTTCTAATTAATCGTATGCCTTCAGCAGTTCTTCAGGGTGAGAGTCCTTTTCATACTCTTTTTTCGACCAAGTCATTATATCCCATTTGTAAAACACAAGAGGGGGGGGTGAATTGGGTTTTAACTAATCTTGGCAACTTTTTCGATTCTTTGCAATGCTATTGTAAGTTTGAGCAAGATGATTGAAAGCAAAGTAAAACCCAATAACAAGACAAAGGATTTAGAGTGGTTCGATTCACTTAGAATCTACATCCACTACCTTGAGCCGCACCCAAGGATTTGCAACAACTTCACTAAGAAGATTTACACTTGTGGCTAACTCACTAAGAGTTTTACAAACACAACCACAATACCAAGAAACTCACTAAGAGTTTGCCCACACAAAGTAGGACTTTACAAATTGCCCACACAAAGTAGGACTTTTACAAGAATTACCCAATCACTTAGAAAGGGAATTGAATGTTTAAAGAGAAAGATAAATCACTCTTCTAAGTGAGAATTTATACCTTTGAAGTACAAGAATTGTTGGCTCTTTAGAACATATGAATTCCACACTTTGTCTTGCTTTTTGAAAGAACACCTTTGAATGATTTAGATCATGAAGATCAAGTGTTTTTGCTTTGAAGGTGTTTAGACTTGATAAGAAATCAATGTAAAATGTTTGTGCAAGTCTTAGAATGATTCTCTAGCTTTGGAGTATATATACATTTCAAATTTGGCTGAAAATCGAGTCTCCAACTAGATGGATTCTTAAATGAATATGACATGATAAAACAAGAATCAATCAAGTTGCATATGCTACATCTCATAGATAAGGTTATCTATATAAATTAAAATTCAAGAATGTGAGATGCAACATGTACAAGAGCAAGCATAAAAATATATATACCAACAACACTTAAACACAATAAAGTGTTAAGAGAAGGTGATTTGATACCTTTGCTTTCTTACCAAGTGATGAAGATATTAGCTTGACAATTTTGGCTCTTGTCATCACTTGATGCTTTGCTCTTTGTAATCAAGCAACTTGGTTCTCCAATTGATTAACATTTGAACTTTGAGAATCCAAGTGTTAAGGAGTGCTTTTGAATTTCTTCCTTTGACACATCTCCTTTAACTTCTCCCCAATGCCACTTCTCTTCGAATCAAGTTCATTGAAGCTTTGTGGCATATGTCTAACTTATAAAACCTATAAGATCAAGGGAGGAGTAGCTTTTGGTACCCACTTTTGTTTGGGGCCATGGGGGTTAGTTGAAATACGTTTAACTTTCCAAATAGTTTTTACCCCTTTTTCAATCTTCTTCTTAACATGGCATCTAGCATTAGTATGACCATGTTTTCCACAATATGTGCAACAAATGTGTGGCTTAGAAGAATTGTGAACATGCTCATTAGGTACTAGCATGCACAAAGTGATTCTTAGGCAACTTAGAAGAGCTAGCATGATCAATGTGATTAGCATTATAACCAAGACCATGTTTAACATGTGAAGCACGTTGCAAACCAAGAATATGATCAAGATCTTTTGATCCTTTGGAGAACTTATCAACAAGTAAGGTGAGCTCCTCAACTTTGTTTTTCAAACTATCAAACTCAACAAGTTTGCATTCAAGAGAAGATAATTGATCATATGCTTCTAGATACTTTAATGAAGAAGAGTTGCATGTAGCAATAAGTTTTTCATTTTCGATTTTCATGCAATCAACCTCATCACAAAGCTTTTTGTTATCAACAAGCAAAGATTCAATTTTAAGCTTCATAGCTTTGTTTTGCTTTGCACAATTTTTCAATTGATCATACATATCAATTAAAAGCTCATTAGGATCATCCTCATCATTATCATTATGAGAATTTGAAGGGGAGGGAGAAAGATGTACCTCATTACCAAAAGCCATGAAGCAAACATTTGCATTTTCATCTTCTTCTTCATCACCACTCCCTTCTTGATCCTCCTCACTAACTTCTTCATCCCAATGGCTTAACAAACACTTAGCATTTTTTAGAATGAAGAACAAATTCTCTTCTTCTTCTTTATTGATGATGGACTCAAGATTACTACCCTTTGTAGAACTATTTTTCTTTATCTTCATCTCAAAGGCAAGTAGTGAGCCAAGAAGTTCCTCCGTTGAATAGGTCTTTAAATTCTTGGATTCTTCAATGGCTAGGACTTTATTTTCCCAATTTTTAGAAAGAGAATTGAGAATCTTCCTATTCATTTCACCCATGGTGTACTCTTTGCCATAAGACTTCAAGCCATTTATCACATTTGTGAATCTTGTGCTCATCTCATTTATTGACTCATTTGGCTTCATGGAGAAGAGCTCATATTCTCTAACAAGCAAATTTAACCTTGACTCCTTGATTTGATTTGTGCCTTCATGAGTAACCTCAAGCATTTTCCACTTGGAGTGTGCGGATTTTCTTCTAAGCACACGGTTGTACTCATCCGGATTCAAGGCACAACTAAGAATGTTCATTGCCTTGTAATTTTGAGTCATCTTCTTGGACTCAAACTCATTTAACTCTTTGTCCGGTTTAGGCACTTGAACACCATCCACCATCTTCATAGGCACATATGGATCATCTTCAAATATATGCCATAAAGAATACTCTATTGAGCACACATATATCTTGAAACGTTCTTTCCAAGCCTCATAATTATTTCCATCAAAAAGTGTTGGCCTAATGGTGGAAGACCCCTCTAGATACGCCAATGTGGAATTACCGGCCATAAATCTTTTCTTCAAGTGGTTAGACTAAAGATGAAGACTAGGCTCTGATACCAATTGTAAAACACAAGAGGGGGGGGGGGGAGGTGAATTGGGTTTTAACTAATCTTGGCAACTTTTTCGATTCTTTGCAATGCTATTGTAAGTTTGAGCAAGATGATTGAAAGCAAAGTAAAACCCAATAACAAGACAAAGGATTTAGAGTGGTTCGATTCACTTAGAATCTACATCCACTACCTTGAGCCGCACCCAAGGATTTGCAACAACTTCACTAAGAAGATTTTACACTTGTGGCTAACTCACTAAGAGTTTTACAAACACAACCACAATACCAAGAAACTCACTAAGAGTTTGCCCACACAAAGTAGGACTTTACAAATTGCCCACACAAAGTAGGACTTTTTACAAGAATTACCCAATCACTTAGAAAGGGAATTGAATGTTTAAAGAGAAAGATAAATCACTCTTCTAAGTGAGAATTTATACCTTTGAAGTACAAGAATTGTTGGCTTTTTAGAACATATGAATTCCACACTTTGTCTTGCTTTTTGAAAGAACACCTTTGAATGATTTATATCATGAAGATCAAGTGTTTTTGCTTTGAAGGTGTTTAGACTTGATAAGAAATCAATGTAAAATGTTTGTGCAAGTCTTAGAATGATTCTCTAGCTTTGGAGTATATATACATTTCAAATTTGGCTGAAAATCGAGTCTCCAACGGTCAAAAAACGGCTAGTAAAAACAGAGTTCGGTGGACCGAACAGAGCAGTTCGGATCCACTATGCCCAGGGTCGGTCGACCGAACCTCCCTATGGTCGACCGAAGCACATTTTCAACCTTCTCAGTTTCTGCTCGGTTGATCCGAGTTTGAGCTCGGTTGACCGAACTTCCAAGCTAATTTTTCACACGTTTTGAAATCTTTTGAAGTCTTTTAAAGTCTAAAAAGGTTTTCCTAAAAGGTAACAAGTAAGAACACTTGGAAAACTTTTCTAAAAGACTTATCTATGAAATCAAAGGCTTTTTGGATAAGAACACATGTAAAGATCATTTTGAAACTTAAGCCTTTTGAAAACGTGTTTATGAAAACATGCAAGACTAGAATGTAGAGCTTATGTTCATGAGAGCTTTGGTTAGAGATTTATAAGATAACGACTAATACGACAAAGCTAATATAACCAAACCTAAGTCTTCAATCTTCAATCTTGATAAATGAGCCTTGCATATCTTGAATCTTGATACCAATGGCTTTCAATGGTTTGATTGAAGTACTTAGAGCTTCCATAACGAGTTCCTATATTCTATCACAATTATTAAGATCATTAGACACAACATTAAAAGTTTGTCCAATATCAAAAACTGAGTTTGTTCGCCCTTAGGGCTTACACCATTGACCCTAAAATCTTTGGGAGTACTTGCTTTGTACGAGATGTTCATCCCTCTGTCACTAAATTAGACCCTAAGTCTTTAAAGTGTGTCTTCCTAGGATACTCTCGTTATCAAAAAGGGTATAGGTGTTATTGCCCAAGTCTTGACAAATGCATGGTCTCCAGAGATGTTACCTTTTTAGAAGACATATCTTTCTTTTCTTCTTCCGGTTCAACTTGCAAGGGGGAGGATGATGATTTGTTAGTTTATACTAGTACTCATACTCCGTTAGTATCTGAACCAGGACCTGACCATGAATCTGACACTGAACCTGATATTGTCTATCTTCCCACATCCATACCTGAACCAACTCCCGTTATTGACTCGACCACAGTTACTTCCCCACCTCCTCTCAAAGTCTACTCTAGACGTCCATCTCCTCCCGACATACATCCAGCGCCAACTACTTCGTCATATGATCCTCTGTCAACTGATGATCTTCCTATTGCACAGCGCAAAGGTAAACGCCAATGCACTTACCCTATTTCCACTTTTGTATCTTATGATCATTCGTCACACTCTGCGTGTTCTTTTATCGCTTCCATTGATTCTATCACTATCCCTAAATCTGTCTATGAAGCTTTATGTCATCCTGGTTGGCGTAGTGCAATGATAGAGGAAATGGATGCCTTAAATGATAATGGTACTTGGGAGTTAACGGACTTACCTGCAGGGAAAAAAGCTATTGGATGCAAATGGGTATTTACAGTGAAAACTAATCCCGATGGATCCATTTCGCGGTTGAAAGCTCGCCTTGTTGCTAAGGGATATGCTCAGATATACGGAGTTGATTACTCAGATACGTTTTCTCCTGTTACAAAACTAACCTCTGTTCGACTATTTATTTCTTTGGCAGCTACCTATGATTGGCCCCTACATCAATTAGATATCAAGAATGCTTTTCTTCATGGTGATCTTCGAGAAGAGGTATATATAGAGCAACCACCTGGGTTTGTTGCTCAGGGGGATCATGGAAAAATGAAAAGAAAGGTTTGCTATCTTCGGAAATCTCTGTATGGTCTAAAACAAAGTCCGCGGGCTTGGTTTGGAAAATTTAGTGAGGCGATTAAGGTGTTTGGTATGTTGAAGAGCAGATCAAATCACATGGTGTTCTACAAAAAGTCTAGTGCTGGTATCATCCTCTTAGTTGTTTATGTAGATGATATTATCATAACAGGGAGTGACAGTGTGGGCATATCATCTCTTAAGTCTTTTCTTCATACCCAATTTCAGACGAAGGACTTGGGAATGTTGAAGTACTTTCTGAGTGTTGAAGTGATGAGGAGTAAACAAGGCATATTCCTGTATCAAAGGAAATATGTGCTTGATTTGTTGACAGAGACAGGAAAATTGGGAGCAAAACCATGCAGTGCTCCAATGCTTCCCAATTCTCAACTCACGAAAGATGGAGAATTATTTGAGGATCCTGAAAGATATCGAAGATTGGTGGGAAATTAAACTATCTTACAGTGACTCGTCCAGATATTGCTTACTCGGTTAGTATTGTAAGTCTATTCTTGTCTTCTCCAACTGTCGATCATTGGGCTGCTTTGGAACATATCTTATGTTACTTGAAAGGAGCACCTGGACGAGGTATATTATATAAAAATCACAACCACTCTCGTATCGAGTGCTTTTCTGATTCTGATTGGGCAGGCTGTAAGATGACTAGAAGATCCACGACAGGTTATTGTGTCCTTGTGGGAGGGAATTTGGTTTCATGGAAGAGTAAGAAACGACATGTTTCTCGCTCTAGTGCAGAAGCAGAATATAGGGCTATGTCACAATCGGCGTGTGAAATTATGTGGATATATCAGCTCTTAGTTGAAATTGGCCTTAAAGTTTCCATTCCTGCAAAGTTGTATTGTGATAATCAAGCTGCTCTTCACATTGCTTCTAATCCAGGTTTTCATGAGCGGACCAAACATATTGAGTTAGATTGTCATTTTGTACGCGACAAAATAGAAGATGGTTTCATTTCTACTGGTTATGTGAAGACTGGAGAACAATTGGGCGACCTTCTCACAAAGGCGTTAAATGGAGTTCGAGTCAAATATCTTTGTAGCAAGTTGGGCATGATCAACATCTATGCTCCACCTTGAGGGGGAGTGTTACAACCTATTAGCACATTTAACACATGTTGTATAGGTGTATATGAACAATTATAGGGATTAGATTGATTCTAGGATTTGATTGATCCTTATTGATTCTTTTCTTTATTTACTTTCCTATTCGGTTTTCCTAGGAGTGTATATGTAACACTTGTTCTATATGAAATACAACTTGAGTATTCATGATTCCTAATTACTTTGTTACACTAACAAAAAACTTTCTAACTAGACAATGGAAAAAAATCTACGGAAGCAAGAAACTTGCAAAATATCATCATAAAGCCAAGTATCGCACCAGGAAGATTTTCTTGAGAGCCCCTTAGGTATCCTTCTTCCTCTGTAATGTCTGAAAGCCGACTTGAATTGAGCAATGTATGATCTAAATCGAGGACCAGATTAAGCTTTTTTGGACGAAACAGGTTCTTCAGGTCCTTCTCACGTAATCGAGCAATCTCTTCTTTAGAAATCCTTAAATCCTGTAATTAGATCTCATATATCAGATTATTTCAAGATAAGAAGTTAGCATATTTACACGGAAATTTAAATATTATATTCGACTATATTAGCACAATATGACAGATTATTCAAAAAATAATGGAACATTAGATTCTACCACAGAATAGGCAACCAATGTTCCTCATATGAAAAAGAGTTGACAAGAATTACGATATATAGAATGAAATTTTTGAAATTTGAAACAGAATAAGATTACTCTCGACTTACCAGGTCATAATTTTAGATTAAAATTTGAAAGGAAGTGGACATACATGGAATGTTTAAACAGAAAACCAAGCACATTTTTTGCGAAAATAGATAGTACAGAATATTAAGAACCCCACCACAAAGAAACACTAGGCTATTAAGTAAGGGGATGTGCTGTGGTGCCGAATGGAAAAATATTCGGCACCTAAAGAATGGAGGTAAGCGAATGAAAATTTGACATGTGGAATAAAGTGACCTGCAATAGCAAGTTTTCAGGTTTTTTAAAAAAAAATATATTAAATAAATAAAATGGACGAATAAGAACTTGCCACGTCATCCAGTCAATTAACCGGTTACCTGTCAAACAGGTCAACACACATTTGTTTACCAATTTTTTTTAGTATTAGTAATTTTTGTATTTTTAATGGTAAAATTATGACAAAATTTAGTAAATTTGAATAGATAAATAGTAAATGTTGAATTTTACTAGTTTATTTTATAATCTTACCATTTTTTCTTTGAAAGTTACTATTTTTATCATGAATATTCATATTATATAAAATAGTAAATTTAGACACAACAATGGTGAATTTAAGGACAAAAATAGTAATGTATTTTATAAAAATGGTAAATGTGCTGAAAATAAAACTTACTATTTTAAAATAAAATATATCAAATTAAATTATAATTTTACCATTTTTATGTCATTTGTAACCAATTGATAAAATGGTAAGTTTAGTGACAAATTTGGTAATTTTATTTACATTGTTTGTAACCTTTGTTAAATAAATTAGAAACTTATGTAAAGAATAAAAATCAATATATAAATATTCAAATTCAAACAAATCTTACCATTTTAATTTTAATTTTAATATTCTGTAAATTGGTAAAATTTACAAATAATTTGGTAGTTTTTAAAATAAAATTATGAATTTTATGAATTAGTGGAGTTATTTTTTTTTAAAGTATTATTGTTATAAGATTATTTTTTAATATTCATAAATCAAGAATATGAAGAAAAAAAAGAATTAACTTTAAAAGATAAAAGCATAAAACACTAAAAAAAAATTGCAACGGGCTTCGTTCGACGCAACAAGTTTCGCCCTAAATAATAAAAAATTGCGATGAAAATTTCCGGTGACATTGAAAGTTGATGCAAAAAATTGCGATGGAACAAGGGGAATTAATAAACATTAGTGGGTCATAAAAGCAAAATATAAGATTACATAGACTAAAACATAATTTTTAAAAATTAGTTCGTGACTTCCGATTTGAGTTATACCCGATATATTTTCTTCTACTCTGTCCAGTGAATGTGTCCTTTATTTTTATGTCCAACTAAATATTTAAAAATGCTAAGTGTGCAAAGTAGGACTTGTTTGCAATATAAATCATGTTTAGGGGGTTTACTTATTAATTTTAATTTTCTCTTTTAGCCCCTCTAGATATTTCCCCCAATTCTTACTCCCTAATCTATCATTTTCACACTCCTCCTTCCTCCGTCCTTAATCCCGACGCAGCTCCCCCCACCAACAACCTCACTGTCGCCCTCTAGTCGCCTCTCTCCTTCTCCAGCGACAACCACCCTTAAATCTCTGTCGACTGCGCCTCCATCTCCATCCCGAGTAATGTAACTTTTACAACATTTCTTGTGTAATGTTAGAGTTACATGTAGGGAAGATGATTATAATTAACTAACATTGATGGTATTTTGATAGAATATCCATTAAAGATAAATAAGTAATTGACGTTATATAACTTGTACCAAACAAAGCTTATGTTATATTTTTTATAATCGTAATAAGTGATCGATTAATAAAACTTTTGAATAACATTGTTTGTGTAAGGTTAACTTATAGAGATTGAAGAATATCCATTATAAAAAAACACTAACTTACATTGATATTATTTTGATAGAATATTCGTTAAATGCAAGTTTTACATCATGGCTATAATTAGCATAGATTATGCTTTGAAAATAAATTTCCAAATTAAAAATGTCTTTAAAAACATGTTTCAAAAAAAACATTATTTGTTTTGGAGATAATGGGATTTGAACACGTGACCTCAAAAAAATATTGAAACTCACCTCTTCTCACCACTAAGCAAGAAGGAATTTAGTTAACATATTTTATTACATTATAGAATGTAACATTGTTCAGCATGTGACCTCTAAAATATTGAAACTCACCACATCTCACCACTAAGCCAGAAGGAATTTAGTTAACAGTTTTGATTACATTATAGTATGTAACATTATTCAGACGAATAGAATTAAAAATTATGGAGAAAACGATACACGATGTTGTGGAGTAAATGTAGTAACATTTCTCTTCATCTAATGTGTCTTCCTTCTCTCCTACCGAGGATTTGACTTTGAGTGTCTGAAAGCTTTTATACGTTTTTTGCATAACACATCTGTCATATCATATCACTAATTTTTGCCATCAGATAATGTACTTTCACTAACATTTTTTTTATAAGTAACTTTCAGTTTTATATTGTGTCGGTTTCTTTACCATGAAGTATACAAAATATGTCTCATTGCAAAATATTATGTTGATCTCAATTTAAATTATTTAAACAAATTTATCATTTATAAATTGAACCATTTCTTACGAGATATATTTTTTAAATTTATAAAATTACCTCAAATTTTTTATTTTGTAGAAAAATAAAATTTAGTTATTGTTAGAACACTATTTATTATAACATTTAGTCTAAACATTATGTGGTATAAAATAATTAACACTAAATATTATAACAATGATTAGATTACTTGTTATTATAAAATTAGAACTTGTGTTTGTCATAAGACACAATAATATAACACATAGACTAATAAAACACATGTTATAAAATGAATATATGCAACTGAAACAACGATCCTCAATATTAAACATTATTTGGTAACATGCACTAATTTTGGGTGTTTGTTGGTTATCTTATAATTAAAATATATAGTATTGAAAAATATTTAATCCAAAGTATTATAAATTACTTATGAGTATATTAAACCTTTTATTATTTAGCAAAATTAAAATATTAAGCATGTTATTAATTTGCCTAATAAAAAAGAAAAAAATAATTGAAAATGCCGTATAAGAGAATTGAACAAATATCATTCCTATAACTTGTATTCTAGCCAAACAAAGAAATATACAATTTCTTAGGTACATTTTTTCATCTAGTTTGTTAATGGATAGAGTCTTGTTAAATGAATGATGTTATACTACCGTGATTTTTGCACCATAGTAGGATTTAGTTTCAAAACGAATTTTATTCCTGGATGCTTTCTGACTTGCCACTGAGAATTCAGAAAACTTCATTTATTAATGTAAAATTATTGTTGTGTGTTTGAAAATGATGTTTTTCAATCTTGGAATGTAAAGTGTTAGGAGTTTGGAAAGAGATTCGGAAAAAAAATGGCGACAAATTTAGTACTACTTGATAAAAGGATGTCGGGGAAGTTTTTTATTAGTTGGTAAAAATATGTCGAAAAAATTTAGTGCAGCTATGTATCTAGATAGAGTAAGTATAGTAGGTCAAATATAATATATATATATATATATATATATATATATATATATATATATGTGACAAAATCCGTGAAATATATAAAATAGTAGACTTGTCTTTTTAAAAGGTCAAACTGAGTTCTTATTCATTTTAGACATATTTTTTTACTCCAAAAGCATTTTCCAATAGAAATATCATAATCATTTTGGAGAAGAAAAAAAAAGAACACCAATTTAGTCATATGATGCGAATAGTATATACAACTTCATCTTTTAATTTTAAATTAAACTATCATAAGTATTTTGGAGAAGATAAAAAAATAAAACCGCAGAGAAGGATGATGTGAAAGGAGTAGATCTTCGGATTTTTAATTTTGTTTTTTTAACAAGTGGAACAATGTAATTAGTCCAAACCTATTAATTTTCCATAGTTCAATAATATTTCACATATAATAATTCCAATTAAAATACTAGATTAAATCATATAAGATTCAAAGTCTATTTTCAATAATTATTACAAATATGAATCTTTATCATATAAAATACACATAAGTTTTACTATGGATATTTATTTTATACAATGAATTAATCTCGATTAACTTTTTTTAGCAGGTTCTTCTTTTCTCTTTTAAAGCTAATTCTTTTTTTTATTTATATTAATTTAGGAATATTAAATAATATTTTTCTCATTATCGTTAAAAAAAGTATTCTTATTCTTATAAAAAGAAAATAATCTTGTAACTCATATTCTTGATTTATGAATATTAAAAATAATCTTGTAACAATAATACTTTAAAAAATAAAATAACTCCACTAATTCATAAAATTCATAATTTTATTTTTAAAAACTACCAAATTATTTGTAAATTTTACCAATTTACGAATATTAAAATTCAAATTAAAATGGTAAGATTTGTTTGAATTTGAATATTTATATATTGATTTTTATTCTTTACATAAGTTTCTAATTTATTTAACAAAGGTTACAAACAATGTAAATAAAATTACCGAATTTGTCACTAAACTTACCATTTTATCAATTGGTTACAAATGACATAAAAATGGTAAAATTATAATTTAATTTGATATATATATATTTTTAAATAGTAAGTTTTATTTTCACCTCATTTACCATTTTTATAAAATACATTACTATTTTTGTCCTTAAATTCACCATTGTTGTGTCTAAATTTACTATTTTATATAATATGAATATTCATGATAAAAATAGTAACTTTCAAAGAAAAAATGGTAAGATTATAAAATAAACTAGTAAAATTCAACATTTACTATTTATCTATTCAAATTTACCAAATTTTGTCATAATTTTACCATTAAAAATACAAAAATTACTAATACTAAAAAAAATTGGTAAACAAAAGTGTGTTGACCTGTTTGACAGGTAACCGGTCAATTGACTGGATGACGTGGCAAGTTCTTATTCGTCCAATTTATTTATTTAATATTTTTTTTAAAAAAAAACCTGAAAACCTGCTATTGCAGGTCACTTTGTTCCACATGTCAAATTTTCATTCGTTTACCTCCATTGTTTAGGTGCCGAATATTTTTCCATTCGGCACCACAGCACTTTCCGTAAGTAAATCATAGAAGTAAACATCTTCAAACTTGCAACCATATGTATGTAGTCAACTGCAACACCAGACTCATCATCCGTCTCCTTTCCACACCAAATACATAAACTAAAACTGGAACCAGGATGTGCGCATTTATCTTTCTCCGGAGGCGCTCCTGTGCAGAACAGTGAAAATCTTGCTTTGTTACGAGACTTCAATCAAAATGAAACTAAAGATTTCTTTTTTAGATGTAATCACATTTTTATTGCGTAGATAATAAAGTAGTATCTAACCCCTAACTATAATTGATGAGTGCAACTAATATCTAACCCCTGACTATAATGAATTAGTTATTAGTGTTCTGATGATCATGAGCCAAATGAATGGGATGCTAAGAAAATCTTGCCCAGTGAGCCAACAAGGTCTACAACTCCTTATGATGACAATTCACACAAATAATTACTATTCATATCAAGACCAAAAATCTACAATCTGAAAAGAAATATCCATCAGAAGCCCAATGTCAATATTAACAAACAATCTGAAAGTTTCAACTGAAACTTCTGCCTGTTCTCCATGAGATGTTAAACTTTGCGGATACCTTGTGCTTTCAAGGACCTCAATTTTGCGCCTCTTAATCCTAATACAACTAAAAGTTAAAAGAAAGAAAAAGAAAACAAAACGCAACAGGCGACTTCCATCAGGTATTTTGATTGCATACCTCTCAAGATCCGCAATATCAACTTTGTCATCACCAGTGTCTTCTTCCTCTAGTTTCTCTGCTTCTTCTGGATCTGGTGATACATCAGATGCAGAATCCAACTCCGCATCAAGAAACGATGCAAAATCATCATCACTTGTACTTGACACATCAAATGCGGAATCCAGCTCCGCATCAAGAAACGATGCAAAGTCGTCATCAATTGTACTTGATGAATGAACTGGTGAGTCCGCAAATAACTGCATCATCTGTAAACAGGCAGGAAAAGAAAGTAAAAAAAACTAAAATTTATTAGAAAGTAGAAAGTCCTGGGCTCTATAATTGGTCCATCATGGTAGACCATTATTAGACCAATCAAATTATCAGCAATAATTTAACTAAAATTAAAAAAAAAAAAAGGAAGTGAAAGTTGAGACCTACTTCTTCAGCTACTAATGAGAATTCCCTAGAAGGTAGCCCCTCCTTCAAAACACAGCTTACCAAAGCTTGTGAACCTGAGAAATACATACTGAAGATAAGCCAAAGATTAGCTTTTTTTTTTCTTCTGAAGATAAATGCAAAAAGATTCAGCATGCAAATTCCTGGCCCTAGAAACTTTTATAAAGATATTCAGTTAGTAATATAGGACGAGCAACCGTACGTTGAGAATTCATGGATTGCCAATAGAACAGCTAGGTGAATGTGGAAAACATATAGATTTAGATATCCTGATAACCATAAATTATAGATGCAAAATTAAGAGCAAGACCCGTTCACCAATTTATGCAAAGTAAAGAGAAACAGATGTTCACTTCAACAACCACAATTCCATTTCTTCTTACAAAAGAAAGAATCTCCACAACTATATATTATTTTTCTATACCAAAAGAACCTCTAAAAATATTTCAGCTTTGATACTCATAAATTCCTTCATTAGCACATCAATTGTAGCTCGTTTTAATTGAAATTAGAAGTTTCAGGATGCAGCCCTATGTTTTAATATCATAATCCAACCTTTATTCAGCTCCAAACAAGCTAATACCATCATAAAAACAAGTAAAATCATTGCTGCACTAAACAGAGAACTCGCATTGTTAGCTTTTAACTTTTATCAAGACCTCACCAAAATCTCTGAACCAAATCGCCTATAATTTTTTTTATAGTTATATAATTAAAGTTATTACATCCTTTAAACATGTGCAGCCATTTCAATTTTTGAAAAGGAAAATTATTAACCGTGCAATTTAGAAAATTAGTCACTTATGAACAGCCTTGAGTAAAATTGCTATATCTCCTAAGAAACCATATAAGATACATATGCATATGACTTGCCGGTATATTGCAGAAATTCAAAAACAGTAAGGTGAAAGCGAGCAGATTTTTAGTTTGAGAAAACTTTAAAACCATATTTCATTACATCCGTGAGAATAAAAAGTAGCATGACCACAAAATGAAAAGTGCACCTCAAGTAGATATGTATGCTAAAGTAGTAGTACCACTAACATGTATCAGAGGAAATAATGTGTCACACAAGTTTAAAATAAAAAATAATTTGAAACAGTTTCATCATACTTTTTGCTCCCAATTTTGAACATTTTCTAAATTTGAACAAATGCCTTAATTAATAATTACATCGAATGACAACAACTACAACAATAGCATAACCCATTAAGTCCCTAATAGTTGGGGGTATGAGCGGGGATGGAAGGGAGACAGACAAAATCTTTGTCAATAATAATAATAATAATTACATCGAATGAGAAGAACAAAAACAAAACTGAAGTGAGTTGATTATACTTCCAATATAAAAGACAAGAAGAAGGCTTACGCTACAAAATTCAAGTAAAAAAATTGAATATTTGAAGATTCCCACAGACATTCGACAATTTTGATGAATACCCAAAGCAATAAGTGTTATAATTAAATTTTTTTTTTTCTTTGGATTATGCTGAGTCAACAAAGAAGAATTAATTCTTAGCATATCAAAACCTTTCAAATTCGTTTATGAAGGGCTTTAATCTTAAAACTTTTGAAGCTTTGATGACATGAAACAGAAAATCAAGGGACGAAAACTAGCATAAGGGAAGTGTGTATTTATGGTGTATTGTATGTGTTTGTCGTGAAGAACAAGCAGGAGAAACAAATAGGGAAAAATTCGATATAGACTGCAGAGTTTATATGTGGGTTGTGGGATCACTGCAGTCAGAATTAACTAGCATCACCTCTTTTGATTAAAAAAAAATTCTTATAAGCGCCCCTTTGTTTTTATTATTTTAATCAAAGCGTGATACGGTTGAATGTGAGCCAAGTGGTCATGACACTGGTGGCTGAGTCCCATGACGAATCAATCAACAAATAGAGCTTGTTTTTTTTTTACCAATGGGTCCTATTTATAGAAGTTTCAAGACCTTTAATCACTCAAAAAGTCCTTAGCTTTTCTTAAATACTCAAGTGAGTCCATCACGTTCTCATAATTTTAAAACAGTCCAAAGAAAGATTAAATCAAGTCACACCATTTTTTATTTTAGTTCATTTAGGTGCCAAACTTTGTTTTCTTAGCCTAGATATATTGTTTGCCAAAACTACCTATTTAATTAGTGGTGTAGTTGAACTACGACCAAGCCCATGTTACAATCGATTCCACGACGTCAAATTCTTAATGCACCGATATCCATCATTCATAGGTGGGTGTTACAGGAGGTGCTCGGGACTATCCGAGGTTGTGGGGAAAGTCTAAGCTCGGATTGTGATCTATGCTTCTTGTCCGAGCTTCGTACATGATCCTGCAAGATGAGCAAGGTTAGAGAGGATGAGGGAAGTCCTGAACCCCGCTCCGGTGCTTAAGTTAGTTCAGGCACAAAGAGTTATGAGAACTTAACACGCAAATTGAGAGCTAAGAATGATTTGGGGTAAAATAAAGTGGGAAGGGAACTATTTATAGAGGTCATTGCCCTATGTATTTGAGTCATACCTTGTATGGAAGTAGGCTACGTAGATCTTAGGTTTAATCATGGAAATGTTACCGCGTTTTTTTGGGTCGTCGATTGAGGTTGGTGCTGCCAAGTAGACAACACGCGCCTCATCTGTCTGTTCGTGTAGGATTTGCAGTGTAGAGCCTCGTATGGGGCTCGACCCAGGGCCTGGCTTGAGTCCGAGTCCGCAGTTTGCGTGCCCGCTTCGTGGACTTTGAGTTAGGGCTTCAATCTTGGAGTTTGTCATTGGGCCATACGCGTTTCCTTTGGGCCAGGCTTTGCCTTTGTAGGGCCGAGTTTAATTAATTGGGTCTAATCCCATCAGTTGGTGACTATGTTAGATTTTGATTTGTTGTGTTCAACAGTGGCTATGCAAACCCCGAAAGGGAAATGAAATCAATTGAATATGAATTTGGACGGCGGCGAAGATGAAATGGAAGGGAGTATTGAGGATGTGGAAAGATTGAACTTCTTTATGATTGCTTTGAAGACCACCAAATCGCTCTTCAATCCGCCTTGTAATTATTTTTCTCCTACCCTTTTGGAATTTCTTAGGAAAGATTGTTGTTTTTTAACCTCTTTTCTTGTCCGGCTGGTAATTTCTTACGATGTGGGAAATGTTGTGTTCTAATAGAGGAGTATCGAGGAGAGATTATGGTATTTTAACTTACTTTACCCTTTTTTCCCTTTTGTATTCATTCAATTAGTAATTTAGTAATTTAAATAGTGAAGCAGGATTAATAATTTAGTAATTTAAACAGTGAAGCAGGATTAATAAATAAGCAAAAAGAGAAAGCTAAAATGAGCTATTTAGAAGAATACATATGTGCTTATAAGGATTATTACTATAAAGAAAAATTAACAGACACTGAGAAGAAACAATTTAATAATTTATTTTATAATAAATTACCATATCCATTTAATGAAGAAATATTAGTAGAATTTGAGAAAAAACCTAGAACCGATACTTTAGGAGTTAGGATAGAATATTTAAGAGATTGGTTTGGAAACCAATGTGATGATTATAAAAAATTTAAGCGATTAAAAAAATCATTGGCAGAAAATATTAGATGCTGCTCAAAATATGAGGTACCTAAATTAGGATGTAGTAAACAATACCCTAGAAAAAGAAATATAAAACCAAAATATAAAAAGAAGCAATACCAAAAGAAATATATAAAAAAAAAGATATAAATCTAGGAATTATAAGAAAAAAAATCTTATGTGACTAATAAGAAAAGACTAGAAAAATATAAAAAGAATCCCTCTAAGTGCTGATGTTATAATTGTGGAAATTTAGGACATATAGCTAGAGATTGTAAATTACCTAAAAATAAAGAAGTAAATATATTAGAAAAAGACTTTATAAATATAAAAATATTACATGTGGAAAATATACAATTAAGTGATTCTGATACAATATATGAAAGTGAAAGTAATAGTAATAGTGAAAATGAGATAAGCAGTATATATGAAAGTAGTTCTGATGATGAGTGAAATCGAAAGACCTAGAGAAATTAATACTAGAGAAATTAATACAGAAGAAGATAGTAATACTGAAAGTAGTAATATAAGACTTATGTTTGATAAAAAGATATTTCAACAAATAGAAAAACAGGATTTTAGTATAACTAAAGATAAGGTGTTAATTTAGTATACCAGTGTTAAGAAAATTGTTGTCTAAAGATACTGAAGAATACTATATAGTTAGTAAGAGAGAACATGCTATAGATATAAAAATGACTCAAGGTAATACAAAGATACCACTTATATCTAAACAAAGTATTATAGATGAAATTAGTAAGATTAAAACTAAAGATTCAATGAGATATGCTTAAAGCTTGTTTCCAAGAAGGAATAGATACTCCATTAGAAATTTATATAGCAGATGATAGAATTACTTATCCTATAGAAAAAAGTATAATAGCAAAAATGAAAGGAAATTTAATATACCAAAAGATAAAATTTATTAATAGTGGCAATTATGCTATAAGTTTAGTAGATCAAAATATAGATAAGGCATTTGTGCTATATTGGAAGTTATCAGGAATAGAAATGTTGAAAAATAGTAAGGTAATGATAGTTAAATGTAAAAATTTATATGTGGTAAGTAATAAGCATAAAATATTAGGGAAAAGAAAAATAGAAACTATACATATAGATAATCCTTTTAAAAGTATAATAAGTATAGTAAATAATATAGAAAATACATATACTGAAATACTAGATGATGAGTTAGCAATAGTACAAGAAAGAATAGGTGAAAGTAGTAGAAAAATGGAAAATTTAAGATTGTCAAAATCTACTAGGACAGAAAATCAAGAATTAGAACCAGTATCACAAGTATGTATTTTAGGAAAATTAGATGAAAAATAAAACCAATAATTATAGATAAGCAGGACTTAATTATATATCCCAAGATTTCATAGGAAAATCATTAGTATTAGGAAGTACCCATAAATATTTAGACCTACAAGGAAAAGTGTATAATATAGTAAGGGTAAAATAATTAAAAAGATAGAATTAGGAGGAAAAATATTAGAAATAGAATTCGGAATACAAATAGAAAGAGAAGGACAAACAAATGATATTATTTTAGGAACTAATTGGTTATCTAAATATCAACCATGGAACATGTGTGAAACTCATATAAATATAACTTATTCAGGAAAAGTGTTAGTAATTCCTAGATAAAGAGATAGTATTTGGAGATTAAGAGAAATATATGGCTAATATAGATAGCCTTGTTTATATATTAATAAAGATTATAGTAAATGGATATAATAGTAGATATTATACAGCATTTGTTGATTCAGGAGCTAAAATAAATATTTGTAAGAAAAATTGTTTACCAGAAGAAAAATGGGAAAAAACTAGAATATTAGTAACAGGATTTAATGGTGAAGGAAATGAAATACAATATAAAGCTAAGAATATAGATATACATCTTTGGGGGGGAAATACTTAAGATAAAAGAAATATATGCTTTTGAATTAGAAGGAAAGGATATAATATTAGGAATAAATTGGTTACATGATTATTTGCCAGTAAGAATAGAAAGAAAAAATTTAGTAATAACAACCCCATGTAAACATAATATACCAGCCTTAAGGGTTAAAAACAAAGAAAGAATGGAAAAAAGGAGACAGTAAAATAACACACCATATGGATACTAAAACAACCAAAGATAATATTATTTTATATAATATAATTGATAAATTAACACCTATAAGAGAGAAATTAGAATAACTATATTCAGAAGATCCCTTAAAAAAACTGGGAAAAACATGGTAATTATGTAGAAATAAAATTCAAAGAATAAAATACTATTGTATATCAGAAACCCTTAAAGCATATACCAAGTGATGTAGAAGAATTTAAAAAACCTATTCCTGAATTATTAAAAAATGATTATATTAGAGAATCTAATTCAAAACATAGTAGTCCAGCATTTATTGTAAACAAACACTCAGAACAAAAAAGAGGAAAAAGTAGGATGGTTATAGATTATAGAAATCTTAATGCTAAAACACAAACATATAATTACCATTTACCTAATAAAGTGATTAAATTAAAACAAATATCTGGATATAATTGGTTTAGTAAATTTGATTTTAAATTAGGATTTTACCATTTAAAATTAACAAAAGATTCTAAACCTTTAACTGCATTTACTATACCTAATGGATTTTATGAATGGAATGTTTTACCTTTTGGATATAAAAATGCTCCAGGAAGGTTTCAGGCATTTATGGATAAATTATTCAAAGATTTAGATAATTGTGTAATATATATTGATGATATTTTATTATATTCCCATACTTATGATGAACATATTGCATTACTAGAAAGATTTATAATATATGTAGAAAAATCAGGTTTGAGCCTAAGTAAAAAGAAAGCAGAGATTATGAAAAATAAAATAGAATTTGTAGGAATAGAAATAGATAAGAGTGGTATTAAAATGCAAAACCATATAGTCAGTAAGATATTAGATTTAACATAGGAAATAGATACTAAGAAAAAATTACAATCATTTCTAGGACTTATTAATCAAGTTAGAGAATATATTCCGCATCTATCTACAAATTTAGTATCATTTCAGAAGAAATTAAGAAAAGATATAGAATTTACTTGGACAAAATTAGATGTAGAAAAAATTAAGGAAATAAAAGAGTTATGTAAGAATTTACCAAAATTAGAATTCCCAGATGAAAATAGGAATTTCAAATATATAATAGAATCAGATGCAAGTGAAAAAAGCTATGGTGGAATATTAAAATATAAATATGAAAATGAAAAAATTGAACATATTTGTAGATATTATTCTGGAACATTTAAAGATAATGAACAAAAAATGGGAAATTAATAGGAAAGAACTATTAGCTATATTAAAAGCAATTTTACATTTTGAAATATATGTTATTCATACTAGATTTATATTAAGGACTGATAATACATAGGTAAAATATTGGCTACAAAGTAAATTAATTGATTCTATAACACAAAAATAAATACGTAGATTGGTAATAAAAATAAATGAATTTGATCATGATTGTGAAGTAATCAGAACTAACAAGAATGTTTTTGCAGACTATCTCTCTAGAAATCCCTGAAAGAAAAGAACCAGATATCCCAGAAACATTGGGAAAGATATTACAAAAATTAGAAAAAATGGAGATACAAATCTCTATGCAAGAACAGAAGATAGCTGAGCTAATGGCTAAAAAGAAAGAGCCAATGGCAGAGCTAAGCAGGGATGCTGATCCAGAGTTAGCCTATAATGAATATGAGATAAAAGAAAAAAGTTATTCTCAGAAGAGTGGGACAGCTAACAAATTTTTTAATATTGCAGGAACTAGCAAAAATGTTGCAGGCATCAGCAAAAGTAGAGCATATAATATGAATAATATATATCCTGAAAATAAACCTCTACTTATAAAGCCAGTTATGTTTATCCCACCACAAGTAAATACTTATTCTCAAAGCTTGTTAGCTGAAAAACAAAATTTCAACCATATAGCCTGAGATATATACAGAATGCCAAAACAGTTATTGATTTCAATCGAGCTATGTGAGCTGAGCTTGGCATAGCACACGCTCAGCTCACATAAAAATTGAAAAGCTCGCGCTCACGCTCAGCCCGGAAAAGCTCATAAACCTTGAGCTCACGCTTAGCTCACATTTTAACACGAGCTCGAGCTTAGCTCACGAGCTTTCCAAGCTCATTTATATCAGCGAAAAAAATGAAAATTCTGCCTCAAGAATAGTATAATACAATGAGCCTTAAAATTAAATTTGGACAAGAATGCAAAAAAAAGAAGCAAAAGAGACAAAACGACATAAATATAGAATAGGATTTGGATTAATTGTCTATTGATGCAGTAGCATAGTACAATTAGAAAGAAAGAGCCAAATTTTACCTTGTAAACGTGTTGAAGACAGAATAAGGATGACTGATAATGGTGATGGAAGATGATGAGTCGATCTCGGTGAATACTGAATAGGTTTTGTGAAGGAGAGAATAATTAAATTGTGGTATTGAGTTTATCTATATATTATAATAATATTATTATTATTATTTTATATATATATATATATAATATTTTAAGTATATTATTAATCTTATTCGGGTTCGAGCTTTTATTGGACTAAGCGGGGTCAAGCTCATGCTCAGCTCACATAAGAAGCGAGCTTGAATATTAAGCTCACGCTCAGCTCGCGCTCACATAACCTCAGCTCACGCTCACATTTTTCGAGCTATGTGAGCCGGGTTCGGGCCGGCCCGAACCCGTTGACACCCCTATGCAAGAACAGAAGATAGCTGAGCTAATGGCTAAAAAGAAAGAGCCAATGGCAGAGCTAAGCAGGGATGCTGATCCAGAGTTAACCTATAATGAATATAAGATAAAAGAAAAAAGTTATTCTCAGAATAGTGGGACAGCTAACAAATTTTTTAATATTGCAGGAACTATCAAAAATGTTGCAGGCATCAGCAAAAGTAGAGCATATAATATGAATAATATATATCCTGAAAATAAACCTCTACTTATAAAGCCAGTTATGTTTATCCCACCACAAGTAAATACTTATTCTCAAAGCCTGTTAGCTGAAAAACAAAATTTCAACCATATAGCCCTGAGATATATACAGAATGCCAAAACAGTTATTGATTTCTTAAATACAAAACCAACCCAGTTACCAATAGAACAATTTTATTCTAAAGGATTGGGATATACAACCCATAAGTTAGTAGGATTAAACAAGTTAATAGCAATGCCAGGAACAAATTCAAATTTAATAGCCTCAGCCTATGCATATGGATTGTTAAATGTTGTATATGCAATTACTGGACAAGAACTAGATGGAATACCAGAAGTTAAGACAGCAGCTAAGACTTATTTGGGAATCACTAAGGCTGACATGATTTACATCAGATTTTATTCAGTACCCGCCGAGATATATTATGATCATATAAAGCCCCCAATTCATGTAATTAAGCTGGAAATAACAAGAGATATGGTTATACCAGAAGAGATACCTACCCAGCAAGATATTATTGAAAGCCAATATATTACACCAAAAAAGAGTAGTAAATATGAAAGTAATTTTTCAAGAATTAAGAAACACTTACGAATCCAGAAATCCAATATGGATGTATTACAGCAGAGATGAAAAATAAATTTACTCGATGAGTAAGTTAACAAAACCAGAAGTAGAGGAAGAAGTTAGAAGATGGCTTGAAACAATACCAGATGAACACCAAAAACAGAGCTATGAAGAAAGAATGGATTTCCGAAGAAGCTAAAAGACAATTATGCAGAAATTTCAATAATGTACCAGAACACAATTGTCGCCATTGTGGAGGACAAGATAACGAGGTACCTGACATAAAGTTAGAATAAAGATAGAATAGTACTTCAATAATGTAATCTCTAAACAGTAAGATTCGAAAAATGTAAAAGGAAACAGTAAAATCAAATAATGTAAGGTCATAATAGACCACAGTTATCTAAAGCTAATTGGTAGGATAGATTTAAAGTAGGATTCTTACTTTTCCTTAGAGGATTATAAAAGGAGGAAGGAAGATAGAATGAAGGTACCAAAAATCCTTCCCAGCACACCAGCATTTGTAAAATCATTCCTTTATCCTTTATAAAAATTTCAGTTATCCAAAACTCTCTAAATTATTTTATATCAAGCTATGGAAGAAAATAAGAACACAGATAAGGTATGTTTTATGTATATGAGCTAAATTGATATTCATACTACTGTTATAATCCAGTTTCATATATGAACCTATAGTGTGACCTTGCTAATTTATTTCTATGTATTAATTCTTAAAACCAAAGTACCAACTAGTAACATAAGGTTGTAAAAGGTCAGCATGGTAGCCACCGTTTTTCCCATTGTGCCAGGAGGGCTGTAGGGAGTTTTTGGCAAGCCAATTTGAATGAATGACCATATGTTAAGAAGAAGGTATTAGGTAAAAAGAATTTATACATTAAGAAATATAGGAGTCATGTTAAACTATAGTTACATAATATGGCACCTGGATAGTAATAGTAGTATGATAACAAAAACCCATGACATTTATAATCCTTATTAATAATTTTTATAGCAATTTCGTATAATGGATTTACAACTTGATATGTTATTCTTAATATAGAAATACAAAAAATATAGATCTAATTGATATTTATATAACAGAAAAAAGATTAATAAAACTATTAAGTAAATCTCTTCCTAATGAAATTATTAGTCATATAATGAAAATAGTAGAAACTTATAATAAAGAACAAGAGATATTACACATGATTTATGAAGATATTGGTTATTTGAAATATATAGATGCCTTAAGAATTTATAATACTTACTTGTTAGATACATATTTAAAACATAAGAGTAAACTTACCTTAAAGTAAATCAAAAGTTATGAACGAAAATTAACCATAACCTTAAGTAACCCTAAGTAACCCCAATATTTCTTTTGGTATTGCTTCTTTTTATATTTTGGTTTTAGATTTCTTTTTCTAGGGTATTGTTTACTACATCCTAATTTAGATACCTCATATTTTGAGCAGCATCTAATATTTTCTGCCAATGATGTGGGGAAAAATACTTAAGATAAAAGAAATATATGCTTTTGAATTAGAAGGAAAGGATATAATATTAGGAATAAATTGGTTACATGATTATTTGCCAGTAAGAATAGAAAGAAAAAATTTAGTAATAACAACCCCATGTAAACATAATATACCAGCCTTAAGGGTTAAAAACAAAGAAAGAATGGAAAAAAGGAGACAGTAAAATAACACAACATATGGATACTAAAACAACCATAGATAATATTATTTTATATAATATAATTTATATATTAACACCTATAAGAAAGAAATTAGAAGAACTATATTCAGAAGATCCCTTAAAACACTGGGAAAAACATGTAATTATGTAGAAATAAAACTCAAAAAAGAAAATACTATTGTATATCAGAAACCCTTAAAGCATATACCAAGTGATGTAGAAGAATTTAAAAAAACATATTATGAACCTATAGTATAACCTTACTAATTTATTTCTATGTATTAATTCTTAAAACCAAAGTACCAACTAGTAACATAAGGTTGTAAAAGGTCAGCATGGTATTCACCGTTTTCCCCATTGTGTTAGGGGGGCTGTAGGGAATTTTTGGCAAGCCAATTTGAATGAATGACCATATGTTAAGAAGAAGGTATTAGGTAAAAATAATTTCTACATTAAGAAATATAGGAGCCAGGTTAAACTATAGTTACATAATATGGCACCTGGATAGTAATAGTAGTATGATAACAAAAACCCATGACATTTATAATCCTTATTAATAATTTTTATAGAAATTTTGTATAATGGATTTACAACTTGATATGTTTTGCAGATTAAGAACTAAATATAGAAATACAAAAAATATAGATCTAATTGATATTTATATAACAGAAAAAAGATTAATAAAACTATTAAGTAAATCTCTTCCTAATGAAATTATTAGTCATATAATGAAAATAGTAGAAACTTATACTGAAATACTAGATGATGAGTTAGCAATAGTATAAGAAAGAATAGGTGAAAGTAGTAGAAAAATAGAAAATTTAAGATTGTCAACTTCTACTAGGACAGAAAACCAAGAATTAGACACAACATCACAAGTATGTATTTTAGGAAAAATAGATGAAAAAATAAAACCAATAATTATAGATACAACAGCAGGACTTAATTATATATCCCAAGATTTCATAGGAAAAGCATTAGTATTAGGAAGTGCCCATAAATATTTAGACCTACAAGGAAAAGTGTATAATAGTAAGGGTAAAATAATTAAAAACATAGAATTAGGAGGAAAAATATTAGAAATAAAATCGCACAAATATATAGTCATTAAATCTTATGTATGCCCATTATCCACCTCCCAAGACCAACATCTAAACGGAGACGATGAAATTTTCTTTTGAAATACGGAGAAATATTATATGCCTAATAAAATTTTGTTTTTATATATACACCTATCATTACAATGAAATACCACCTCGAGTTTATGGGAGTTGTAAGAGTTATACCTCTATAAATAAGTAGTTGAGAGTTTGAATATCAACTCTTACATGTGAAAAAGTATTTAGTTGAGATGGGTCTATCATTTGACCTCCTTACCTCAAAGAAGATTAGTCTCTATTATCGAGGGTTCAGATCTAAACTCTCGCAAATGAAAAGTACTTAGTTGAGAAGGTGTATCTTTGTTTACCTTATCTCATAGAAGATTGTTCCTTATTGTCGGTAGAGTATTCTTTGACCGAGACCCAAAAAAAATCATTGTATTGGATTTAAAATAAAATAGGGTTAATGCATGCAACATTAAGAAAGGAAAAGAGTAAATGTCAAAAGATTCGTTGCATAATAAATTGGGAGATTTGCATATGGATGAGGAGTTGACCAAATCTTCAAGCTCATATTTCCTAATTCTAGTTCATATGACCAAATTGAACTCCAGGAACTCAAATCTATTATGACCCCTATGAAATTACATTTTGCAATCATTAATCCATAAAGAAGCCAATTTTAAGAAAATTAAGCATAAAACTAAAAATAACATAAAAAATATGATGAATAACCCAATTTAGTTACACAAACGCCTAAATCATGAATGTTGAAACTTTTTTCCCCCTTTTTTTTTTCCAAAAAAAGGAAAAGAAAATGAAAAGCAACCTAGCTATATCTTATATCTCCGGTAAATCATTACAAAGACAGACATGATATGTAAGGGGAGTTTCCTCTACCTATACAACCTCATATGTTGGATGATGACAACATTACTCGAGTAAGAAGTGCTAAGGTTGTATTGGCTTTATTTTTTCTGGCATGCAACAAAGGCTAATACATAAAGTCATAGACAAACATGTGGCATTCATAATAAAGACAAACATGTGTAGATTATATAACTTCTTGCATTTCAGAGTTCCATGCATCCAACACCCTAATCACCTGTTACAGACAAACAATAGCAGGTTAGATAATGTATGGACAAATCAAACAAAAACAAGTGCGTAAAATCACAAAAACGTTATAGCAATATCTTATCTACAACAAATATGCTTGCAATCAAGAAAAGGAAAATAAATTTGTGAACTAACACCAATGGTTGGGGTATTTATAGGAATGGAAGTGAAACTTAAATTGGATAACTTCATACAATTAGAATTTGATTGGAAAAGGAGTTGTTATTGTTCAATAAAATCTTATCATTATCTCAAAGTCATATACTGATGTGCGTAATCTCCAATCTCCTAACCCAGTTTCGAATCTCCCACTATCCGTTCTGAACTCAAATCAAATTAAGATTTCTATGTATATCGCTTTAAATTGTAGACCAATAAAATTAAATTGTATTTAACTTGTGTGATAAAACAAAAATCAAATGGAGGGATAGATATATGATCATATATTATTTTAAAAAAAATAAAAGAAAGAGTCTTATATGATAATGAAGAAGAATGAGACACCGCCCACACAGGCTCCTTCTCGGTACCACGTGGCGGGTCTCTCTTTTAGCGTTATTATATATCATACGCTATATATAATTATATAAAAAAAAAATTGAAAATATTTTTCGTGTGAGATCTTGAACAATATTGGAAAAAATTAGAAGAGGAAAAGTATTAAAAAGTACACAAAAAAATTAATTATATTTATCTAAATCAAATTAGTTTGAAAAGATCAAATATGTCAAGCTATTTTTTAATTTATTGAATAAAAAATTGACTCCACCAATAAAATATTTTTAAACTATATAAAAAATTCAAAATTTTTGAGGAAGTAATTTGATATTTGAATTTTATTAAGATAAAAGTTAGTTTTCAATTAATTTATCTAATCTAAAATTTCTCAACCAATCAAAATTAGTAAAATAATTTAAAAACTCAAATTTCCCAGAAAATTCGATTAGAGTTTTGAAGGCTTGTGATTGGTTGGAGCTGAAAAAATATTTTGTAATATAAATATAGATAGATATTTGTCTAAATCAAAATTTTTTGAAAAAGTCAAATATGTCAAGCTATTTTTTTTTAATTTATTAGATAAAACACTGTCTCCACCAATAAAATATTTTTAAACTATATAAAAAATTCAAACTTTTTGAGGAAGTAATTTGATTTTTGAATTTTATTAAGATAAAAGTTAGTTTTTAATTAATTTATCTGATCTAAAATTTCTCAACCAATCAAAATTAGTAAACTAATTAAAAAACTTAAAAATCCTAGAAAATTTGATTAGAGTTTTGAAGAATTGTGATTGGTTGAAACTGAAAAGAGGCTCTGTAATATAAATATACTAGACTAATAACCCGTGCTATGCACAGAGTCACAAAATGTTGTAAACTTTAGACATTATTTTGGTTGTTGAAATCGCAAGAGAAGAAAGGACAAACAATTTTAATTTTTAGCATTTGAACTATTTTTTTTTATGTGGGAAAGAATATAATTGGAGAAAAAAATGTTATAATGTTAAAATATTTGTCTTATTTCTTTCCAAAAGTAAACGAAATGATTAGAAAGAGATTAATCAACTTAACTTTTTGTTTTTACATCGGCTAAATTATGATTTGGGATCAGCCACTTTGTGTATTTATTTGTAAAGGTTAGGTCTATCTCCCTTCCATCTTCGTTCATACCCTCAATTATTGAGGACTTAATGGGTTATGCTATTGCTATTGGTATTGATCGGCTAAATTATGCATGTATTAAGAGACTTGTATTTTCGTAATATTAAAGTAAAGAAGTGAATGTTAATGGAATATCCCTCTCTTCCCTTCTGTTAGCTATCCAAAAGCAATAGAAAACTAATGTTCCACTTCCTCTTCTCTCATTCCTTCCCCCATCAAACTCCGATCCTTTCTTTTAGATGAATGTATGTTAGATAACAAAAAACTACAATGTAAAAATATTATTATCTTTGTGGATATTAAAAAGGAAACTTACTTCATATGAAGTTTGACATATACATTAAGTTAATTAAAAAAATGAAATATCATAACAAACCTTCCCAAATCCCAACCCAAGAAGGGTGAACATAAAAATTTACTATAAAACCTATACAAAGATGCAAATGCATGGAAGTTGGAGAACTCTTATTATTCATTCCTATAACATCTATTTTTATTATTTTTTCCCGATAAATCATATGACATGTTAAAGCACATAATTCTTAAGACTTGTTTGTTATGTAAATCTCATTTTCTTTTTTTCTCTATAAAAGCATCTATTTTTAATTTTGTTTTAATACTCTTTTAAAATAATTCAACTACAAACAATAAATTGACAAATCTCTCACCTTCTTGTTCAATTTCTCGATCTTTAAAATAGTTTTGTGTTTAATATATGTATTTCTTTCTATCTTTACATTCTCCCGTACCTATACACAAACGACTTCCAAGGATATATATTTATATATATATATATATACCAAACATGACATTATTGAGTACCGTTATTTCTTCACTTAATCCACCCCTCGTCCCTACCTCACCCCACGCCCAAAGAAAGAAAATAGAGAAACCGAATGTACAATATAATTAAGATACGTACAAAAAAAATCTTTAGCTACTTCCTATCTCTTATATCTTGGAAAATTATAAAATGAAAAATGAAAATACATCGATTAATGCCAATCAAATTGACTTCTTATTTGCAAAGGTAGATCCTTGAGCCCTCTCCGATACAAACTTAGCTAGTTGCCCAATTTGAATTTTCAAATTATGTATGGAGGCTTCTTGATTCTTGAACCCAGCAGATCTTGATTTTTAAACTTAGTTTCTTGATCTTGAAAATGAGCTTCCGAAGTAGAAAGAAACTTAGTCATGAGATCCTCCAAAGTAGGCTTGATTGGTACATGAGAAGATGATGAAGGTTGTGCTTGATAAGGTAATAGTTGTTGAGGCCGAAAGTTTGAATAAGCTTGAAAACCCGGTGGATTTTGTACCCCTTGCTGTCCTTGATCCCTCCAAGAGAAGTTAGGGTGATTTCTTCACCCGGGGTTATAAGAGTTGGAACAAGGGTTATTTTGTTGCCTATTTCCTCCAAGGTAATCCACATGCTCACTTGAAGGGTCCATGCTTTGACACTCATGGTTTGGATGACCTCCTCCACAAAAGTCACATGCCATCATCACATGAGAAGGTTTGTGGGAGGTAGTACTTAGCCCATCCATCATTTTTGTTAAAAATTCCATCCTTGCCTCCAAAGCATCAACATTGTGAATTCCACTTATCTTTGGCTTCATCTGTTGGAGTACATTTAATCTAAGGTGCGCCAATTCGATTGGGCCGGGCCGGGCTTCGGGCTGAGCCGGGATTGGATTGGGCCCTTAATCGGGTTGGGCCGACCAATATGATTGGGCCGACCAACCTATTTGGACCGACCTTATGGCTGGAAAATTGGATATATTTTCCAGCCCTTTATCTCTTAGAAAGGAGGTTGAAATGGTAGAGAAAGTGGAGGAGTGGTTTCCTCCATGATCTCCCACTTCCCCCTTTCACTCTCCCTTGAATGACTAGGAAGAATACTGATTTTTCCTAGCATTCTAAGTTAGTTTTTCTCCAGCTTTTGGAAGCTTAGAGAAGAGAGAAAAGAGAGAACATTTAGTAAGAAAAGAAAAGACAGCTTTTCATATACTTCTTTTCTAGCTTTGGCTAATAGAAAAAGAAGTTAGAAAACTGTTTCTTGTTCTTCTAAAAGGTCATACATACATACTCCATCTTGAAGAGTGTCTTCAAGACTTCTACGAAGCGTTGGTTAGCACCAAGCGGTAGAAGACCATCCCCGGAAGATCGAGTGGATATTGGAAGAGACGGAGCCTGCGTTGGTAGCATTCCGTTCGTGACAACAAACTGCAGCTGAAACCGTTTCAGCTATCCTAGCACTTATAAAGGTATAATACTATCCCACAGTCTTAGGTTCTTACTCGTGAAAGATCCTGATAGAGGCGGGTCGTTTTATTTCCGCTGCATAACTGATGTTGACCCGGTGATTCCTCTAACAGTGGTATCAGAGCCACTCACGAGTACCCTATAGACTTAATGTGCTATAGTATTTGAATATGGATTATGAATCTATGTTTTGCATGCCTTAGGATTGCTAGAAATGTTGTATATCATGTATGACATGTTTTTTGCATCATTTTGTATGTATGAGAGTCAAGTTTTACTCTCAGTATCTCTGTTCGGATTGGTATTCGGTCGACCGCAGTGCCTGTTTTGGTCAACCGAGTACTCTCAGTATTTTGTTCGGTCGACCGCAATATCTGTTCGGTCAACCGATGTGTCTATTCGGTCGACCGAGATGTCTGGTCGGTCAGCCGAGTACTCTCAGTACTTTGTTCGGTCGATTGTGAGATATGTCGGTTCAGCCGACTTATTACACGGTCGACTGAGCTGGATGGCCGGTCAACCGAACTTAACAGAATATGAAATGTTCTGTTTGCTAGTGGCTCATTTTTCCATAAATTGTTATGTTAGTTGAGCATGATGCATAGTAATCGCCTTTACCCTGTTGGTTTAATTTTAAAATACGATTTGCGTATCGTGCCTATTTTTATTATCAAAAGTTGTAATTTTCTTCTCGTCAAATCCCCTCGAATGTAACTCGAGGTTTCCTTAGAATTATGTAATTCTAGATTAGGAGAAGGTACAGCTGTGATGAAGATTTGGCGGCAACCACCTGAAGGTCAAGACGGTGTAGAATAGAATGTTTTCTTTTCACACCTTTAGTTTGACTTCATGGTTTTTCCATTGGCTTGGAAAAACCGAATAGGATATGGCGATTACTATTGCATTTTTATTTTATGTATTGGATGCATATGTATATAAGCATAAACTGTTTTATTTATGCTTTTCTGGTGAGATTGTTAAAAACAAAACCCCTCAATTAAATATTAACTAGTGCCTTCCTAAGTTTAGCCTTCGTCAAGGCCTAGATCGACATTAGTATGGGACATTCCAAAGCTGTACATACGTGTCTATCCAGGTGAGGCGCGAAGGATAATTTGTGATATCCGCCGGCTAAAACTTAGGGTCCTAGTTAACTGGATTATCTCAATAAATGGATTGAGGATCTAGAGGCAAAAGAGTTGAGAAGAGTGTATAATGATACGCTTGAATAAATGTTATTCACTCAACTAACCAAGAATTACATAATTTGATGTAATTGGCAAATGTTGCCTACCTAAATAACTAAGTTTTGGGCGATCGACCAAAAGCCGACTCGTAACGAGGTGAAATATGGATCTTGGCCTGCTAGAAAGTTAACGAACTTTCCAAGTTGATAATGAGGGTTATTCACTCGAAGAAAATAGTGGGAGAAATCATTAAAAAGATAAAGACCTAATAATGATTTTAATCGGTACTTACTTTGCATATTTTTGTTGTAGAAAATGGCAAATTCAAACCAAACACTATCATCGCGTTACGTCCTTGAGAAGGACAAATTAGAGGGAGTTAACTTCCTCAGCTGGTTCGAGAACTTGAGAATCGTTCTCAAGCATGAAAGAAAGTCGTATGTTCTAGAAACGACCTATTCTCGCTACACTGAGGCTCGCGCTTCGACCGCTGAAAGAAATGCTTATCAGAAGCATGTTAGTGATGCTTTAGATGTGTCTAGCCTCATGCTTGTCACCATGAACTCGAGCTTCGAAAGCAACATGAGGACATGGGGGCTTATGAGATGCTCGGCTCACTCGAAGCAACTATATCGAGGGGCAAGCACGCCGGGAGAGATTCGATGTATCGAAATCTCTTTTTCGATGCAAAATGTCCGAAGGAATGCCGGTAGGAACTCACGTTCTTAAGATGATAGGTTATGTTCGAACCTTGAAAACCGGGATTTCTCTGGGGACAAGAGTCGTCGACCGATTTGATCTTGTAATCGTTGCTCGAATCATACGGATCGATTCATTCGAATTATCACATGAATGAAATTGACAAGCCATTGTCTGAGTTGTTGAATATGCTGAGGACTGCCGAGAAGGAAATAGGCAAGTCCAAGCCCAACACCATACTGATGGTGCAAAAGGGCAAAGGCAAAGGTTTTGTGAAACCCAAAGGCAAACCGAAAGGTAAGCCCAAGGGCAAGCAAACCACTTTCAACAATGCACTCGAAACCTAAGGGTGGTGTAGCCAAGGACTATATCTGTCATCATTGTGGTGAGAAGGGTCATCTGGAAAAGGAACCCGCAAAAGCTATCTTGCAGGGAAAAGGTCGGAAAAAGGAGAAAGCAAATGTTGCTTCGGACTCGTGTATTTATGTTGTAGATATTAATATGATTGATATCAATTTAAATACAACTACTTCTTGGGTATTTGATACCGGATGTGGTTCTCACATTTGTACTAATGTGCAGGGACTGCAAAGGAGTAGAGAGTTGGCAAAGGGTGAAGTGGAACTACGAGTTGGCAACGGAGCACGTGTTGCGACCTAGTCGTAGGGGACTTGTACTTTTACTTTGCCTTCGTGGGCTTGTTTTGGGTTTAGAAAACTGTTTCTATGTACCTAGTTTAATTAAGAATATTATTTCGGTTTCTTGTTTGGACAAGAAAGGTTTTGAGATTTACGATCAAAAACCAACGATTGTCGTTATTTCGGATAATATGTTTTATGCAAGCGCCTCTTTGATTAATGGTCTATATGTTTTAGACCTTGATATGCCAATTTTAAATATAAATACCAAAAGGATTAAGACTAATGATTCTAATCCGACATATCTCTGGCATTGTCGCTTAGGCCATATAAACGAAGACCGCATATCCAAACTCCATAAAGATGGGTTGTTGGAATCATTTGACTTCATGTCTTATGATCGATGTGAATCTTGTTTGTTGGGTAAGATGACAGCATCACCTTTCACTAAGCTAGGTGAGAGAGCCGATGCTTTATTAGGACTAATACATAGTGATGTATGTGGCCCTTTTAATATACATGCAAGGGGTGGTTACCTCTACTTCATTACCTTTACTGATGACTTCAGTAGGTATGGATATGTGTTCTTGATGAAACACAAATCCGAAGCATTTACTAAGTTTAAAGAGTTTAAACTAGAAGTAGAAAACCAACTTGGCAAGAGTATTAAGGTTCTTCGATCTGATCGAGAAGGAGAATACTTGAGTCAAGAATTCTGTGACTATCTAAGAGATTGTGGAATCGTTTCACAACTTTCTCCTCCAGCTACTCCACAATGGAATGGTGTGTTTGAAAGGAGGAACATAACCTTATTAGATATGGTTCGTTCTATGATGAGTCACACGAGCCTGCCCAATTCCTTTTGGGGACACGCACTAGAGACAGCAGCTTTAACACTTAACCGCGTTCCATCTAAATCAGTTGCAAAGACGCCATACGAGTTATGGACTGGGAAGCGTCCCAGTTTGTCTTTCCTCAAGATTTGGTGCAGTGAAGCTTTTGTAAAACGCTCAGCTTCTGATAAGCTGGCTCCAAAATCTGAAAAGTGCATATTTGTAGGTTATCCTAAGGAAACTAAAGGATACTACTTTTATATCCCTAACGAGAACAAAGTATTTGTTGCTCGCATCGGAGTCTTTCTAGAAAAAAGAATTTGTTTCTAGAAACACGAGTGGGAGTAGTGTAGAACTTTCCGAAGTTCCGGACTCTCAAACTAGCACTAATGATGAGATGGAAATTGAACAAACTCCACAAGTTGTTGTGCGAGTGCCACAAACGATGCGCCCAGCATTCAAGAAACACAAGAATTGCGTAGGTGCAGTAGAGTTCAGTCGTCCCACCTCCCAGAAAAAATTTGGATTTTTCATAACAGAACATGGTGATGTTATGTTTGTGGATCACGATGAACCTTCAACCTACAAACGAGGCAATTAATAGCCCTGATTCGAGAAATGGCTTGAGGCCATGAGATCCGAAATGGACTCCATGTACACAAACCAAGTCCGGATCTTGGTTGATCCACCCTGAAGGGTAACTACCATAGGGTGCAAATGGGTTTTTTAAGATTAAAACCGACATGGAAGGGAATGTACAAACATACAAAGGGCGACTGGTCGCGAAAAGGTTTCAAACAAGTTCATGGGATTGACTATGACGAGACCTTTTCCCCCTATAGTTATGTTCAAGTCCATTCGGATTTTGCTTGCTATTGTAGCTTACTATGACTATGAAATCGGCAAATGGATGTCAAAACCGCTTTCCTTAATGGAAAACTTGAAGAGGATGTGTATATGACACGGCCTGAAGGTTTTGTCACTCCAGAGAATCTTTGGAAAAGTATGTAAGCTTCGGAGATCCATTTATGGACTCAAGCGAGCTTCTCGAAGTCTGGAACATCCGTTTTAATGATGCCGATCCAGTGAGTTTGGCTTCATTAGAAATGAGGATGAGCCTTGTGTTTACAAGAAGGTTAGTGGGAGCTCAATCGTATTCCTGGTTTTGTATGTAGATGACATACTACTCATTGGAAACGACATACCAACCTTAAAGTCTGTAAAGGCTTGGTTGAGTACGTGTTTCTCTATGAAAGACTTAGGCGATGCCAGCTATATTTTGGGAGTCAAGATCTATCGAGATAGATCCAGGAGACTCATTGGCCTAAGTCAGAGTACATATACAGACAAGGTGCTAAAGCGGTTTAGCATGCAAGAGTCTAAGAAGGGCCTTTGTCCTATGCCACATGGTACTGTTCTATCGAACAAACAGTGTTCTAAAACGCTTGCCGAATTAGAACGCATGAAAGAGATCCCTTATTCTTCTGCCATAGGATCCATCATGTACGCCATGGTATGTACTCGCCCAGATGTCTCGTTTGCCTTAAGCCTTACGAGTAGATACCAGTCTAATTACGGTAAACGTCACTGGTGAAGGGATTCATGGGCGGAAACTCGTTCCAAACACCCATGAGTCCTCCCCTGAAGAATCCGCTCATACAAAACGAATCGAAAAACAGCAAGAAAAAGACTTACAATTTCGGGTTCAAGAAGCTACTTCTTGAATGGAGGATGACGTTTCTTGGATGCTTTGTTGCCACCAACGGAATTCCCTTTGCGGAATATCCCTCTACCGGTATCCACGCGACAAGACGGGCAGCGAGTGCTAGCTCTTCGTCTTTCTGAGTTTCGGAATTGTGTGAGAAAAGGGAGACCGAAAAGCGAAATCGATTTCGAGAGAGTTGGTGAGTTTTGCGGTGAAAAAATTGATTGGCTAGGGGTTTCGTCCCAATGGATCATTATATAAGGTATGAGAGTTTGTTCCCATAACCAACTCTCACATCCTTAACTCCTCTCGGCAGTGGGAGTCTTTAACTCCCACGTTCCCTAGACTTCTACTGGTAGTGGGAGTCTTTATCGGATAATAATTCCCACGTAATTCCAGCTATACCGAAAATGCCCCTTATCTCTAATTCGAATAATAACACTTTATTATTCTCAAAAAAGTGAATGTCAGATACAATGAACCTAGACACATTCTAGATTCATTGAATCTGGACATGAAGCTCGTTAGCTCGTCTATGCGTGTGACCACAGTAGGTTCATATCACAATGGCAATGAAAACACACTTAGTAGTAGTGTGAGTTCATAAATCACAAGCGGTCCCCTAGCAGGGACATTGTGACTACCCAAAGTGAATGAATATACAACGGAACCTAATATCAATCTACTATTTAATCCCTTTGTCTCGCGATATCCTAATTAAGCATAAGGCATGGTGGTCGTCACCCTTATTAAGCTTAATTGTATTTATGATCGATCTCCAGGTAGACTGTTTCGACAAATAGCATTTGATAACCACTTTATCAAATACATTTGAGCACGACCATGCATTTAAACAGTCTTTCCCTATCGAGGGGCCCATGGATATCTCTCTAATAATAGAGAGGGACAAATTCCTTTCAATGTCTCTCACATTCAAGCTATGATAGGACACTACATTCGATCATCGATCAGTATTGATTACTCTGTTACAAGTAACTTTCGATCGAAAGTCAAAAGCGCGCTTCATTCATACTAGAATCAATGAAGACATAAGGTCTAAGGATACTAAAATAGTATTGAGGAAGTAATACTTATGACTTAAGACCATGAAGTATTACTTCTCGACTGGATCACGTCCCAATACAATGTATCCCTATATATTGCATCTATGATGTGATTTGTATCCATTACACATGATCGAGTAAAACAAGATCATCAATCAACAATCATACTAGTTTTATTTCATAGTAATTAAGCATTACATAAAACTAGGGACTTCTAGAATAGTAATTACATAAGCTAATGAGTTTTACTATCAAATCACACATTTGATAATCAAAAGCAAAATTAACTATTCAATTACATGCTCAAAAGATAATAAAACGAACAACATGTGCTAATGGTCCTAGGGCACTACTAACAATTGGATCTCAGTCAAGAATATCCTCAAGTACTTACGAAGGACTAAGGATACATTCTTGATTTATGGAGGGGCGGATGAGCTCGTTGTAAGTGGTTACACCGATGCTAGTTTCCAAACCGACATAGATGATTTCCGATCGCAATCGGGATATGTGTTTAACTTGAATGGAGGTCTTGTGAGTAGCGCAGTTCAAAGCAATCGACCATCGCAGATTCTACAACGAGGCCGAGTACATAGCAGCTTGTGAAGCAGCTAAGGAAGCAGTTTGGATCAGGAAATTTATTTCCGACCTCGATGTGGTTCCTAGTATTGCGAACACGATAGACCTCTATTGTGACAACAATGGGGCTATTTCCTAATCTAGGGAACCTAGATCTCACCAGAGGTCCAAACATGTACTACGGCGTTTTCACCTAATCCGCGAGATTATAGAAAGAGGTGATGTGCATATATGTAGAGTAGATTCGACAGACAATGTCGCCGATCCACTGACGAAGCTACTGTCGCAGCAGCAGACATGATCGTCACACTAGCTCCATGGGTATCCGATATCTGCTGATCTTTAGAGACAGTCATTAGTATGCCCTAAAAACCATTTATTGTAATTTGGGTCTTTAGTGCAAGTGGGAGATTATTGTAATTGTACCGTATTTATGTAATTTTCATTTTGATGAATAAAAAGGCATTAATTCCAGTATTATTCATTATGTTTCTGCGTTCTTAACAACATAAATAAATAATATGTCCTTAGAATAGTATTCATAATTGTTATGAGATACTATTCTGAAACGTCCCTAGTCGAACATTATTATGGAATCTTCGAGGACAATAATAATGCACAAGACTAGTATGTGTAGTGATTGATATAAGATATCGGATCGTCACATGGGTATATATGATTAGAGAATCATTATACTGGACAGACCCGACATGAGAAACACACCATGGGTTGTTATATAATAGTCAACGGTGTTTCTCAATTTTTGACTGGGTTGGGTTGTATATGAGATCCTTCGACTTGAGGTCTCACAAGAGTTCTTGCATGGCTAGTGTTATACTTTGATAATGTTAAACGCTATCCGTAACAGGGTAAGCAATAAAGGCATTTATTGGGTATATCAAGAATCTTGTTCAGGATGAGTGGGATGCAGAAAGGATTTGTCACTCCTATATAGCAGGAGCGATATCTTGGGCCCCTTGATGGAGTCTGACTAATTCATGGCCACGAACAAATGAATCAGTATATGATATTGATGTCATTTGATTAGTCTACTCGCGAATCAAGAAACTAAAAGATTGGACAATACAAGTGTGACTTTTTCCATGACTTGTGTTCAATCTAGATATCAAGGACAAAAGGATTTAACTACAAGTGTCAAATGTTGTGATTATGATAAATCATCAGATATTTATGAATTGGGGGTAATGATGCGTTGCTAGATACCTCTCATTAACTGTGACATATGATGTCACGACCAACATCATAGATACCTCCTGGGTCGCACTCATAGATCAACTGGATTGGGCTTGTTGGAGTACATTTAATCTAAGGTGCGCCAATTCGATTGGGCCCTTAATCGGGTTGGGCCGACCAACCTATTTGGACCGACCTTATGGCTGGACAATTGGACATGTTTTCCAGCCCTTTAACTCTTAGAAAGGAGGTTGAAATGGTAGAGAAAGTGGAGGAGTGGTTTCCTCCATGATCTCCCACTTCCCCCTTTCACTCTCCCTTGAATGACTAGGAAGAATACTGATTTTTCCTAGCATTTTAAGTTAGTTTTTCTCCAGCTTTTGGAAGCTTAGAGAAGAGAGAAAAGAGAGAATAGAACATTTAGTAAGAAAAGAAAAGACAGCTTTTCATATACTTCTTTTCTAGCTTTGGCTAATAGAAAAAGAAGTTAGAAAACTGTTTCTTGTTCTTCTAAAAGGTCATACATACATACTGTTAGTAGTGCCCTAGGACCATTAGCACATGTTGTGCGTTTTATTATCTTTTGAGCATGTAATTGAATAGTTAATTTTGCTTTTGATTATCAAATGTGTGATTTGATAGTAAAACTCATTAACTTATGTAATTACTATTCTAGAAGTCCCTAGTTTTATGTAATGCTTAATTGCTATGAAATAAAACTAGTATGATTGTTGATTGATGATCTTGTTTTACTGATCATGTGTAATGGATACAAATCACATCATAGATGCAATATATAGGGATACATTGTATTGGACGTGATCCGTTTGAGAAGTAATACTTCATGGTCTTAAGTCATAAATATTACTTCGTCAATACTATTTTAGAATCCTTAGACCTTATGTCTTCATTGATTCTAGTATGAATGGAGCCACGTTTTGACTCAGTCGGACGTTACTTGTAACAGAGTAATCAATACGACTGATGATCGGATGTAGTGTTCTATCATAGCTTGAATGTGAGAGAGATTGTAAGGAATTTGTCCCTCTCTATTATTAGAGAGAGATATCCATGGGGCCCCTCGATAGGGAAAGACTCGTTTAAATGCATGGCCGTGCTCAAATGTATTTGATAAAAGTGGTTATCAAATGCTATTTGTCGAAACAGTCTACCTGGAGATCGAGCATAAACACAATTAAGCTTAATAAGGGTGACGACCACCATGCCTTATGCTTAATTAGGATATCGCGAGACAAAGGGATTAAATAGTGGATTGACAATAGGTTCCGTTGTAAATTCATTCACCTTGGGAAGTCACAATGTCCTGCTAGGGGCCGCTTGTGACTTATGAACTCACACTACTACTAAGTGTGTTTTCATTGCCATTGTGATATGAACCTACAGGGTCACACGCATAGACGAGCTAACAAGCTTCATGTCCAGATTGAATGAATCTAGAATGTGTCTAGGTTCATTGTATCTGACATTTGTTTTTCTGAAAATAATAAAGTGTTTATTATTCGAATTAGAGATAGGGGCAATTTTGGTATTTAACTATAGCTGGGATTAAGTGGGAGTTGTTATCCGATAAAGACTCCCACTACAAGCGAAGTCTCAGGGGACGTGGGAGTCAGAGTCTCCCACAGCCGAGAGAAGTTGAGTAGACGTGGGAGTTGTTCTGGGAACAAACTCCCACACTCTATATAACATCTCTTAGCCGAAACCCTAGGGATTAAGTCATTCAGCCGAAATACCTATACTAGAAGGAAAAACGTTTTCTTTCTTTTTCCCTTTTCTCTCTAAATTCTCGAACTTCGAAAGACGAAGATCTAGCGATCATCGCTTGTTTCGTCAGCGTGGATACTGGGTAGAGGGAAATTCCGCAGAGGGAATTCCATTGGTGAAAAGAAAACTTCCAAGAATCGTCATCCTCCATTCAAGAAGTAGCTTCTTGAATCCGAAAATTGTAAGTTTTTACCGCTGTTTTCGAATTGTTTCATATGAGCGGATCCTTCAGGGGAAGATCCATGGGTGTTTGGAACGAGTTTCCGCCCATGAATCCCTTCACATACTCCATCTTGAAGAGTGTCTTCAAGACTTCTACAAAGCGTTGGCTAGCACCAAGCGGTAGAAGAACATCCCCGGAAGATCGAGTGGATATTGGGAGAGACGGAGCCTGCGTTGGTGGCGTTCCGTTCGTGACAACAAACTGCAGCTGAAACCGTTTAAGCTATCCTAGCACTTATAAAGGTATAATACTATCCCATAGTCTTAGGTTCTTACTCGTGAAAGATCCTGATAGAGGCGGGTCGTTTTATTTCCGCTGCATAACTGATGTTGACCCGGTTATTCCTCTAACATCATCCTTTGACTACCCCACGAGCAATTATTCTCGGCGATGTTCTCTATTAAATCTCTTAGCTCTTCTGGGGTTTTTGAGCTTGTTGATCCTCCACTTGAAGCATCAATGAGTTGTTTGGAAGAGTAGTTCAAACCCGCATGAAATGTTTGCATTTGAAGCCCAAGGTCTAGGTCATGATGAGGGCACTTCCTTAGAAACTCCTTGTATCTCTCCCATACTTCATAATAACTTTTCCTTTCTTGTTGTTGGAAGGAGAATATATCATTTCTAATCTTCGCGGTTCTAGCCAGTGGGAAGTGCTTGGCTAGGAATCTCTCGGCCAACTCATTCCAAGTGGTAATACAGCCATTGGGTAATGACTTCAGCCATGACTTAGCCCGGTCCCTTAAAGTGAAAGGAAATAATCTCAATCTTATTGCATAATCCGAAGCTCCATTATTATTGAAAGTATCACAAATTTCAAGGAAGTTTGATATCTTAGCGTTCGGGTCTTCTTCGGGGAGCCCATCAAACCGTACCGAATTTTGAACCATTTGTATCACATTTGTCTTGATCTCAAAATTGTTTGCATCAACTCTTGGTCTAGTAATGCTTGACTGGGACTCGGTCAAGAAAAGTCTTGCATAATCACCCATGGTTCTTCTACCATTTCCATTCACATTCTCTTGTCTTTGAGAATTTTCTTGGTTATTCTCGTTCATTTGTTCATTCACATTATGAGGGGCTTCCAATTTGTTTTGTTGTTGAAGACCTTCCCCAATAATATATACCCTCTCTTGTTGCCTTACCCTTATATTACGGTGAAATGTCCTATCAATTTTAGGATCAATATCAAGTGATTCTTCCGGATGCTTTCGGGGTCATGCAACACAAGATTCACCTTCAAGAAACCAAAACTAACAACGTTTAATAACAAGAAATCCAAAGAAATTCAAGATAGCATAAACTAAAAGATGAATATTAACAAATATGCATAAAAACCAAATCAATAAAACTAGAGCTTTCCTAATATCACCCTTCCCCGGCAAATGCGCCAAAAACTTGTTGTTTTCTTGCAAGCCCACAATATTCTACTCAAATTGGACAAAAGAAACTCAAGGCAAGAGCACCTATCGTTAATGTAAATTAGAGTGAGCAACCAAGGTATCGTATTCGCGAAGAAGGGTAAGTACCAGTAGTGACTATTATTTTATTGTTTAGTTGACTAAAAATTTAAGAAGGTTTGTTACTTAAGTAAATTAATCTACTAATAAGCTAAAACTAAGATTTGGAGTGTTTAGAGAGAAAATTCAATTACGAGAGTGAATACTTGAACGGGTATCTCCCTAGATGTACTTATGTGTTTAGGGAGGGGTATTGTGAATTAGAAGCCTTAGGTGAACCTATAAAGGGATTTCCAAATAAACTTCACTCATCTCTCAATTTGTAAAGTTCTTACTCTAGGATTAATCAAGTTAGTATCTCTACTTACTCAATTTTACCCCAAGAGTGCATTAAACCCAAAACTCCTAATTTTACAAACTCAAATTAGGAAGAATTGCTTAAGTCCATCTCTAGGTCAAAATTAATTCCCATTAAATGTGAATGTTCTAGTCAAGTAATTCAATTTCTCAATTAATTAAATGACCAACCAGATAGAAAAAGATAATTCACAAATAATTTCAGTAATTAACTTCAATTCACAAAAACCCCCAATTGTCAACACATAAATAACATGCTAGGGTTCAACACATTCAAGTAGTGTACAAATTTAGCTATCTATATTCATGAAGGAAAACAATAAATTAAAGAAGAGAGAGGAAGAAATTCGCATTGCTAAGTAATCTTCTTCAAGCTTCTTCTTCTTCTTTCTTCCTTCAAGAAAAACCAAGTCTTGAGCCACACCTCATTTTCTTGCCAAGAATCTTCAATGAAGCTTTAAGCTTTTCTTTTAAATCTATCTCTAGAATTTAGGGATTGTTTTCTCTCTCAAAACTCTCTTGAAACCCTAGGATAATATTGTGTGTCTCCTCTTCTTCAAAGTGATGATATGGGCACAAGACAAAATGGAAGGGGTAGATATTTTTTGCAATTTCTTCTATTTGCAGAAAAGACCCCTGAAGTTTTTAGCTCTTTTATAGTCCAATCCATGTACTTTCGGTCTTCTACATTTTGGTCCACAAAGTTGGTGACTTTCATCCAAGTATCTTCGAAGCTTTAATATCTTCCACCTAAAACCAAAAGTAAGAGAAAATGAAGTATAAGTAGCATCTTACCCATGTAAATATGAAATTATGAAATACATTATACAAGTTAAAATATTGCTTTAAGAGCAAATATCAACTCCTCCACACTTAGATCTTTGCTTGTCCTCAAGCAAAGTGCATATACGCCCAAAAACACAACTCATCAACGAAGCTCCAAGTCTAAAGGGAATAACCAAGCATTTTCAAGACTCTCAATGAAAAATATTTTTCAACCATCATAAGATCAACGTAAGGTGCCATTTTTCCAAGAGAGTTTTATTTTCCAAAAAGTGCTCAAGTGGCGTTAGAGATTCTCAATACCATCAACACATAATCACGCAAGTGAAGTTTCAAATCCAATGTATATATAAAAGTAGTCTTCATCATTTAACATGCAAGGGATTTCAAAAGTGTGTGTGAACCTAGACATAACAAGTATTCGAGAAGTTTACTCAAGACTCCTAATTATCGGTAAACGAACCATTGGGGCATCCACGAGCATATTACTTGTGTTCCTATACAAGAATTAGGTCACTAATTTATGCTTAGATTAGGTAGGACTTTAAAGATTATAACATAGGCCAAGGTTTATGGTTTCTAAACGACGGTAGGGATATGCAAAGCCAATGAGAGTTGAGCAAGGAAAAGCTATACAAACATGTCAATAAAAATCACAAATCACTCCATAACTCATAAACTCGCATTTCAACAAAAACTTATGAGTTCCACAATATCCCAAATCTTCTTCTTTAGCGCACAAAAGGATACCCAAAACCATTTTGAAAGATCTCAACATCATCCCATGCTATAAACATTTACATTAAACATAAAGACTTTTACATTTTGTTTTTTTTTTTTTTTTTTCAATCATAAAGAAACACTTGAAACAAATAAACATTGAGATGGATGCGTGAGTTATCAATACTTTCTTTCTTTCATTCAATAATCCAAAAAAAAAAATCATGCCTTTCATTTTTCCCTCAACTTTCTTCATGCTTCAAGACACTTCAATAAACCCAAAATCCACAAAGATTGACAAATAAAATCAACTCTCCACTAATTACGGGTTTTATAAAGTGACTATCAACAAGAAGTTCATTCATATCAATAAAGGCTTCAATGGGGTACTAGGGATATATTTAAGTGAAATAGGGGTAAATTTGGCTCTAAGGGTTCAAAGAGATGCCATGACCCTCATTTCTAAACACAATAAAGCTTTGCCGAGGACTACAAGGAATAGGTCTAGGATGGCACAATGGTTCTTAAACTAAAAACATAGAAAAAATTAAGCATACTCCTCAAATACAAGTAAGCTAGGCTTGGCAAAGAGGTGAAATCACATAAGCATGAAAAATGATAGAAACTAACTTGTTATATTCACCGGATTCTCAACAAAACTTGAGCTTCTTATGCAAAAATAAACAAAGAGAACTCTACCACTTCTTGAGTTTTTTTTAGGACATAAAACCTACTAACACATGCTAACAAATATTTACCAATAAGGAAATAGAACTAAATATGAAACATTTATATAAACAAAATCCCCCACACTTAGGACAACATTATCCTCAATGTTGAGGCGACACTAACAAACACACGATAAACCATAAAAATACCACAATAAGAAAGGCTAACAAATTTAAAGGATAACATGAGTGAAAAGGAAACTTCCCTAGTTTGGATCTTCATGGTCGCCATCTCCCTCATCATCAAGTGTGTTGACTCCTCCACCACTTCCACGAGAAAGACACTCGAGATACTTTTGTTGGGTTCTCTAGAGAGGAAGATGCCGAGGTCCTACTTCTCTTTCGATAAAACACAAACAAGTAATCGACAATAATTAGATAATTGAAAAGAGGAAAATTAAACTAAATAAATAATTGATTTTTTTTCATTTATATAATTACTAGAAAACAAATAAATATAATGTAATTAATAAGATCCAATCGAACTGAAATACTAAAACACAAAACTCAACTAAGTTCAAGATCACAATAAAATTAAAGGAAACTCACGTCATCCTAAACACATATGTACAAAAGAGGACTAGAGAAGTAAATTACTTAACCTCCATATCATGGAGGATCCAATGGACTCTTTCAAATTCCTTAGGATCACTTCCTTGATACATTTTGAGTCGGTGGCCATTAACTTTGAACGTCCCCTTCTCCAGATTTGAGATCTCGAACGCGCCATAGGGGAACGCCTTTGTAACGATGAAAGGTCCGGACCACCCCGACTTGAGCTTTCCGGGAAAAAGCTTCAACCATGAATTGTATAAAAGCACTTGGTCTCCTTCTTTGAAGTCCCTATTTTATAAGATATGCTTATCATGCCACTTCTTGACCTTTTCCTTGTAAAACTTAGAATTCTCATAAGCTTGTAGTTTCCATTCGTCAAGCTCATTGATTTGAAGCATCTTCTTTTGACCTACAAGTTTTGGTCCTCATTCAAATCACTTGCAATAATGACTGGAAGCTTAGAGTTTTCCTCTAGGAAGGCATACTCTAAGTTCTCCGGTAGCATCTTAAGTTCCAAAGTAGGGGGTTCCTCAAGAGATGTCTTTATCTTTGTCAACTTCACAACATTCATCTTCTCAATTTTCGTCTTCAAAGGAATTGACTCGAGTACTTCCGAATGTGCCAACACTTCTTGAATTGATTGACGACCCTCTTTTGCTTCTTCACCTTGAATCAAGGTTATCTCCAAAGGGTCATCAATGTACATTTCCTTCCCATAGTTAGAAACCAAATCATCCACCGCATCAATCGTAAAGCAAGAATCATCATGATCAAGAGAATGCTTCAAAGACTCCGGAATCTTGAGAACTACCTCTTCATTATCTACCCTTAGGATCAATTTTCCTTCATGAACATCTATTAGGGCCTTAGCGGTAACAAGAAAAGGACGACCCAAGATCAAAGGAACATACATATCTTCATCCATGTCAAGTACAACAAAATCCAGCGGAAAAATAAAATTTTCAACCTTTACCAAAACATCTTCAATAATCCCTCTAGGGTACTTGATAGATCTATCGGCAAGTTGAATACTCATCCTAGTAGGCTTAGATTCACCAAGGTCAAGTTTCTTGAACATTTTGTATGGCAACAAGTTAATGTTAGCTCCCAAGTTGGCTAAAGCATGTCCAAAGAAAAGACTACCAATATTACAAGGGATAGTAAAACTTCCCTGGTCCTTTAAATTTTGAGGTAGATTCTCCTTGTTTTGGAGGATGGAGGAGCATTCTTCATTTAATGTAACGGTGGAAATGTCCTCGAGCCTCTTCTTCTTGGATAAGATGTCCTTGAGAAATTTAGCATATTTCGGCATTTGAGAAAGAGCTTCAACAAACGGTAATTTGATGAAGGGATTCATGGGCAGAAACTCGTTCTAAACACCATGAGTCCTCCCCCGAAGGATCCGCTCATACCATAGGAATCGAGAAAAAAAAAACTAGACAGAAACTTACTTTTCGGGTTCAAGAATCTGATTCTTGAAAGGAAGTTACTGTTTCTTGGATACGTTGCTGCCACCAATAGATTTCCTTTTACTGAATGTCCTTCTACCGGTATCCACAAGACGAAAAGAACAGTGATTGCTAGCTCTTCGTTTTTTTGAGTTTCGAGAATTAGAGAGAAAAGGGAGAGGCAGAATAGAAAATATGATTTTCTAGGTCTCTTTGGTATTTCGGCTGAAAAGCATTGGACTCTAGGGTTACGGCCAAGAGAGGTTTATATAAGGAGTGAGAGGTTGTTTCAAGCACAACTCCCACGTCCTATCCACCACTTTTGGCAGTGGGAGTCTATAACTCCCACGTCCCCTAGACTTCTGCTGGTAGTGGGAGTCTTTATCGGATAATAGCTACCACAAAATCCCAGCTATACCGACAATGCCCCTTATCTCTAATTCGAATAATAACGCTTTATTATTCTCAGAAAAATGAATGTCAGATACAATGAACCTAGACACATTCTAGATTCATTGAATCTGGACATGAAGCTCGTTAGCTCGTCTATGCGTGTGACCTTGTAGGTTCATTTCACAATGGAAATGAAAACACACTTAGTAGTAGTGTGAGTTCATAAATCACAAGCGGTTCCTAGCAGGACATTGTGACTACCCAAAGTGAATGAATTTACAACGGAACCTAATATCAATCCACTACTTAATCCATTTGTCTCGCGATATCCTAATTAAGCATAAGGCATGGTAGTCGTCACCCTTATTAAGCTTAATTGTATTTGATGTTTGATCTCCTGGTAAACTGTTCCAACAAATAGTACTTGATGACCACTTTATCGAATATATTTGAGCACGACCATGCATTTTAACAGTTTTTCCCTATCGGGGGGCCCATGGATATCTCTCTCTAATAATAGAGAGGGACAAATTCCTTACAATGCCTATCACATTCAAGCCATGATAGGACGCTACATCCGATCATCAGTTGTATTGATTACTCGATTAATAGTAACGCCCGACTGAGTCAAAACGTGGCTCCATTCATGCTAGAATCAATGAAGACATAAGGTCTAAGGATTCTAAAATAGTATTGAGGAAGTAATACTTATGAATAAGGACCATGAAGTATCACTTCTCTAACGGATCACGTCCGATACGATATATCTCAATGTTGTCGTCTGTATGAACTTTGCAAAAACTAACGTCTCCTCTGTCAATGATCTCTCTAATCTGATGGAAACGCCTGAGAATGTGTTTGGATCATTGGTGAGATCTAGGTTTCTTAGCTTGTGAAATGGCACCGGTACTATCACAATAGAGGTCCAATGGGTTCACAATGCTAGGGACGACACCTAATTCATCAACAAATTTCCTGATCACAACAACTTCTTTAGCTAGATACTCAGCTTCTGTTGTAGAGTCAGCCACGGTTTCCTGCTTTGAGCTCTTCCAGCTCGCAGCACCTCCATTCAAACAAAACACAAAACCAGATTGCGATCTATAATTATCTGCGTCGGTCTGGAAGCTTGCGTCTTTGTAACCATTTATAACCAGACTTCCTTCCTGACCTCCGTAAACCAAGAACATATCTTTAGTCCTTCTCAAGTACTTAAGAATGCTCTTGACTACAGTCCAATATGACTCTCCAGGGTCAGATTGATATATGCTAGTCATACTTAAAGCGAACGAGACATCCGGACGAGTGCATATCATGGCATACATAATAGATTAAATGCCTGATGCATATGGAATCTTACTCATGCGCTCTTGGTCCTCCTTTGTGGAAGGTCCTTGAGTTCTGCTGAGTTTAATGCCATGTGACATGGGCAAGAATCCCTTTTTGGAGTCTTGCAAACTGAACCGTTTCAGTACCTTGTCAATGTATCCACTCTGGCTTAGGCCAATCATTTTGTTAGATCTATCTCTATAGATTCTTATACCCCAAATGTATGTAGCCTCGCCTAAGTCTTTCATGGAAAAGCATTTCCCCAACCAAGCTTTTACGCTTTGTAATGTGGGGATGTCATTTCCAATCAGTAAAATGTCATCCACATAAAGCACAAGGAAGACTACTGCATTATTAGTTACTTTCTTATAAACACAAGGCTCGTCCTCGTTTTTGATGAAACCAAATTCTTTAATACGTTCATCAAAGCGACGATTCCAGCTTCGAGATGCTTGCTTCAATCCATAAATGGACCTTTGAAGCTTACACACTTTGCTAGGATTTGTTGGATCAACAAACCCCTCAGGTTGTGTCATATACACATCCTCGAAAGGTTTCCATTAAGAAATGCAGTCTTAACATCCATTTGCCATATCTCATAGTCATAATATGCGGCTATGGCAAGTAAAATCCTAATAGACTTTATCATAACGGCAGGAGAAAAGGTTTCATCATAGGCAATACCATGAACTTGTCTATAACCTTTAACTACTAGTCGAGATTTAAAAGTGTGTACATTACCATCCATGTCAGTTTTCTTTTTGAAACACCATTTGTTATCAATGACCTTACACCCTTCGGGTGGGTCAACCAAAGTCCACACTTGGTTATCGTACATGGATTGCATCTCAGACTTCATAGCTTCTAGCCACTTATCTGACTCAGAACTACGAATTGCCTCTTTGTAGGTAGTGGGTTCATCTTGATCAATCAGTTCTACCTGATGATTATCAGTCACGAGAAATCCATATCTCTCAAGCTGTTAATGTACCTGACTCGACCTCCTTGGGCCTTGTGTCAAAGATTGAAACTCAGTATCAGCACGTGAGCTTGCTTGAACTTCCAAAGTTGGTTCAGATGTTGTTTGGGGATCTTGAATTTCCTCAAGATGGATCTTACTCCCACTATCCTCTTTGGAAATAAATTCCCTTTCAAGGAATAAACCATTTCGAGCAACAAACACTTTGTTTTCTGATGGAAGATAGAAGTAATATCCTTTAGTTTCTTTAGGATATCCCACAAACAAACACTTGTCAGATTTAGGGGCGAGTTTATCAGATAACAAGCGTTTTACATACGCCTCGCATCCCCAAATTTTGAGAAATGACAAACTAGGTCGTTTCCCAGTCCATATCTCATATGGAGTTTTCTGAACCGCTTTAGAAGGAACTTTATTCAATATAAATACAACAGTTTCTAGGGCGTAGCCCCAAAAGGAAATTGGAAGACTTGTTTGACTTATCATAGATCGAACCATATCTAGTAAGGTGCGATTCCTTCGTTCCGATACACCATTCCATTGTGGTGTGCCAGGAGGAGTTAATTGTGAAACAATTCCACAACCCCTAAGATTTTCGTCAAACTCTTGGTTAAGGTATTCACCACCTCGATCTGATCGAAGTATCTTAATACCTTTACCAAGTTGATTTTGTACTTCATTTTGAAATTCTTTGAATCTTCCAAAAGATTCTGATTTATGTTTCATTAGATAGACGTAGCCATATCTACTGAAATCATCTGTGAATGTAATGAAGTACTGGAACCCTCCTCTAGCACTTGTGTTTATTGGTCCACAAACATCTGTATGTATGAGGCCCAATAAATCGGAAGCTCTCTCACTTTGTCCAGTAAAAGGAGCTTTAGTCATTTTGCCTAACAAGCAAGAATCACATGTCTCATAAGACTCTAAGTCAAATGATGTCAAAATTCCATCTTGATGGAGTTTTGATATGCGTTTCTCATTTATGTGGCCTAAACGACTGTGCCAAAAGTTGGTTTGGTTTAAGTCATTCGATTTAAACCTCTTAGTATTAATGTTATAGATGTGGCTTTTAATGGATTCATCGAGGTTAAGAACATAAAGCCCATTCATCAAAGAGGCATCTCCATAGAAGATACAATCATTATGAATGGTGCAAATTTTATTCAGAATATTTAATTCAAAACCTTCAATATCCAAACAAGAAACTGAAATAATATTCCTACTCAAAGTTGGAACATAAAGACAATTATTCAGTTATATTATAAGGCCACTTGGCAAAATTAAATTAAATGTCCCGGTAGCTACAACAACAACTCTTGCTCCGTTCGCTTCTCTTAGGTCTACTTCTCCTTTTGCCAGTGATCTACTCCTTTTGAACCCCTGCACATTTGCACAAATGTGAGATCCACAACCGGTATCTAATACCCACGAAGTAGGAGCAGACATGTTAATTTCAATAACATAAATACCTGGAGAGACAGTCAAACTGGCTTTCCCCTTTTTCTTCTCTTCCAAATAGAGCTTTCAGTCCCGTTTCTAATGACCTGGTTCATTGCAATGGAAGCAAACTCCTTCCTTTGGTGCCTTGGCATTGGGTTTGGGCTTGTTATTGCCTTTGCTCTTCTTGGCCATGGGCTTTCCCTTTCCTTTCTTCTTGAAATTCCCTTTTTGAACCATTAAGACTTCAGGGGTCTTCTTAATGTTCAGTTTAGCCTGCTTGAGCATCATGTGTATCTCATGTATGGACTTCTCCATGCCATGCATGTTGAAGTTCATGACAAACTGGTCATACTCCGGTGGGAGTGAGCCCAAGATCATATCTGTGGCCATGTCAGGACCTACAGGAGCCCCAAGTTTTTCAAGTTGATCAAGATAGCCCTTCATCTTAAGAATATGTGCACTTACAGAGGTGCCAGGGGCCATCTTGCAACTATTCAATGCCTTAGTAGTGAGGATTATTTCCTGACGGGCTTGCTCTTGGAACATTTCCTTGTGCTGGCCCATCATCTGGAAAGCCTCAACCCCTTCAAACTGTTTTTGAAGATTAGTGCTCATTGTATTTGTGACTAACATGAGACAAGTCACATCGTTAGAGTCATCAGAGTGCTTCTTCCAAGCATCTCTCTCAGCTCTGGGGGAGTTGTTAGCAGGCTGTTCAGGAATAGCCGTATCAAGAATGTATAGTTTTCTTTCCGGCTTAAGGACAATTCTTAAGTTGCGGGCCCAATCAAGGAAATTGGTCCCGCTTAGTTTTTCCTTCTCAAGGAGGGATCGCAATGAATTGTGTGAAGTGTTGGTTGCCATTATCTACATTAAATTATTTGCAAAGTTATTAGTTTTTTAGCAAAAACCTTTCCACAATTTCAACACTTGATAAATGGTGGAAAATAACATTTTACGATAGTTATAAGTTAGCTTTGGCTTATCCCCATAATTAAAGTAAAATCAACATATGAGAATGACATCTATATGTCCCGGCTATTTCTCATTTTATGCCCTAGGCTCAAAACTATTTTGGTAGCCTAGTTAAGTCGAACCATGTCTAAGCATATGGAAATCACTATTTTCCCATCTCCTTTTGCTTAGATAACCACTTATCTGTTGCTTTGGCAAGCAGACAAAATGATGATCCAAGTTCAAGGAGTGCTTAGGATATGGTAGGCATTTTAAGACTTAATTAAAACGATTTAATGTGACGTATAAAGATCAAGCCCCATAAGACATAAAATAAGCATCTCATGCAATATATAAAGCATAAAAATAAACGTGAAATAGCATGGCCTAATCCTATGATGACTCCCACAAGTCTATATCCATCTCATGGATAAAGTCTTCGATCCAGCGTCCTCCAATCTTGTTACATAATTACATGGGCATACCCAGCCTTCAATGTAAAGCAGTAAAACTAATCTAAGAAAGCGATTACAATTTTACAACATTGAAAAACGGCTCGCATGCCGTATTATAAAATTACAAACCAAAAATATGTAAAACAAGAGGGGTATAGTAGGCCATGCTATTCACCTTGCTAAAACTCACATAAAGAATAATGAAATAAAAGCGAGTACATATATACAAAGTCTTAGGTCAGTGGAACGACAAGGGTCACGTAACGGCGGTCCCGATTTTAACGCAAAATCGCATAACATACATATTCGGATTATGCATTGGTTAATCGAATTAACCGAATTAATTGAATTAATAACAGATTCATAAACAGTTTATGCATATAATCAGATTAATAACAGATTAACCGAATCAATACAATTGCAATTGATGCATAATTAATCGAATTAATAACATATGATAGCAGTTCATGCAATATTAATCGAATTAATAACATACATAACAGTTTATCATATCAGAATATACAGAAACATATAAACATGATTAGCCGAAATCAGTTTATGCATATATCACATATATTGATAAAAAAGATACAATCTTTTATGTTTTCACACATACACATACCAAATCGAAATTGATAGTGTTATGATGTGATTAACAATATCGAATTCGAATAGTATGAGCAAGGCTCTGATACCACTGAAGGGATTCATAAGCAGAAACTCGTTCTAAACACCCATGAGTCCTCCCCCGAAGGATCCGCTCATACCATAGGAATCGAGAAAAAAAAACTAGACAGAAACTTACTTTTCGGGTTCAAGAATCTGATTCGTGAATGGAAGTTGCTGTTTCTTGGATACGTTGCTGCCACCAATGGATTTCCCTTTGCAGAATGTCCCTCTACCGGCATCCACGTGACGAAACGAACAGTGATTGCTAGCTCTTCGTTTTTCTGAGTTTCGGGAATTAGAGAGAAAAAGGAGAGGGCAGAAAAGAAAATCTGATTTTCTAGGTCTCTTTGGTATTTCGGCTGAAAAGCATTGGACTCTAGGGTTTCGGCCAAGAGAGGTTTATATAGGGAGTGAGAGGTTGTTTCAAGCACAACTCCCACGTCCTATCCACCTCTTTTGGCAGTGGGAGTCTATAACTCCCACGTCCCCTAGACTTCTGCTGGTAGTGGGAGTCTTTATCGGATAATAGCTCCCACGTAATCCCAGCTATACCAAAAATTTCCATTTCTCTAATTCTAATAATAACGTTTTATTATTCTCAGAAAAATGAATGTCAGATACAATGAACCTAGACACATTCTAGATTCATTGAATCTGGACATGAAGCTCGTTAGCTCGTCTATGCGTGTGACCCTGTAGGTTCATATCACAATGGTAATTTTGTTGCCTATTTCCTCCAAGGTAATCCACATGCTCACTTGAAGGGTCCATGCTTTGACACTCATGGTTTGGATGACCTCCTTTAAAAAAACCACACGCCATCATCACATGAGAAGGTTTGTGGGAGGTAGTATAGCCCATCCATCATTTTTGTTAAAAAAATCCATCTTTGCCTCCAAAGCCGACAAAGCATCAACATTGTGAATTCCACTTATATTTGGCTTCATCCTTTGACTACCCCACGAGAAATTGTTCTCAGCGATGTTATCTATTAAATCTCTTAGCTCTTCCGGGGTTTTTGAGCTTGTTGATCCTCCACTTGAAGCATCAATGAGTTGTTTGGAAGAGTAGTTCAAACCCGCATGAAATGTTTGCATTTGAAGCCCAAGGTCTAGGTCATGATGAGTACACTTCCTTAGCAACTCCTTGTATATCTCCCATACTTCATATAAACTTTCCCCTTATTGTTGTTGGACGGAGAATATATCATTTCTAATCTTCGCGGTTCTAGCCGGTGGGAAGTGCTTGGCTAGGAATCTCTCGGCCAACTCATTCCAAGTGGTAATACAACCATTGGGTAATGACTTCAGCCATGACTTAGCCCGGTCCCTTTAAGTGAAAGGAAATAATCTTAATCTTATTGCATCATCCGAAGCTCCATTATTATTGAAAGTATCACAAATTTCAAGGAAGTTTGATATTGAGCGTTCGGGTCTTCTTCGGGAAGCCCATCAAATTGTACCGAACTTTGAACCATTTGTATCACATTTGGCTTGATCTCAAAATTATTAGCATCAACTCTTGGTCTAGTAATGCTTGACTGGGACCCGGTCAAGAAAGGTCTTGCATAATCACCCATGGTTCTTCTACCATTTCCATTCACATTCTCTTGTCTTTGGGAATTTCCTTGGTTATTCTCGTTCATTTGTTCATTCACATTATGAGGGGCTTCCAGATTTTTATATTGTTGAAGACCTTCCCCAATAATATATACCCTCTGTTGTTGCCTTACCCTTATATTCCGGTGAAAGGTCCTATCAATTTGGGAATCATTATCAAGTAATTCTTCCGGATGCTTTCGGGTAATGCAACACAAGATTCACCTTCAAGAAACCAAAACTAACAAAATTTAATAACAAGAAATTCAAGATGGCATAAACTAAAAGATGAATAAGCAAATATGCATAAAAACCAAATCAATAAAACTAGAGCTTTCTTAATATCACCCTTCCCCGGCAAGGCGCCAAAAACTTGTTGTTTTCTTGCAAGCCCACAATATTCTACTCAAATTGGGAAAAAGAAACTCAAGGCAAGAGCACCTATCGTTAATGTAAATTAGAGTGAGCAACTAAGGTATCGTATTCGCGAAGAAGGGTAAGTACTAGTAGCGACTATTATTTTATTGTTTAGTTGACTAAAAATTTATGAAAGTTTGTTACTTTAGTAAATTAATCTACTAATAAGATAAAACTAAGATTTGGAGTGTTTAGAGAGAAAATTCAACTACGATAGTGAATACTTGAGCGGGTATCCCCGTAGATGTGCTTGTGTGTTTAGGGAGGGGTATTGTGAATTACAAGCCTTAGGTGAACCTATAAAGGGATTTCCAAATAAACTTCACTCATCTCTCAATTTGTGAAGTTCCTACTCTAGGATTAATCAAGTTAGTATGTATACTTACTCAATTTTACCCCAAGAGTGCATTAAACCCAAAACCCATAATTTTCCAAACTAAAATTATGAAGAATTGCTTAAGCCCATCTCTAGGTCAAAATCAATTCCCATTAAATGTGAGTGTTCTAGTCAAGTAATTCAATTTCTCAATTAATTAAATGTCCAACAAGCTAGAAAATTATAATTCACAAATAATTTCACTAATTAACTTCAATTGACAAAAAAATCCCAATTGTCAACACATAAATAACATGGTTGGGTTCAACCCATTCAAGTAGTGTACAAATTTAGCTATCTATATTCATGAAGGAAAACAATAAATTAAAGGAGAGGGAGGAATAAATTCTCATTGCTAAGTAATCTTCTTCATGTTTCTCTTCTTCTTCGAAATCCTCTTTCTTCCTTCAAGAAAAACTAAGTCTTGAGCCACCCCTCAATTTCTTGCCAAGAATCTTCAACGAAGCTTCAATCTTTTCTTTTAAATCTACCTCTAAATCTATCTCTAGAATTTAGGAATTGTTTTCTCTCTCAAAACTCTCTTCAAACCCTAGGATAATAATGTGTGTCTCCTCTTCTTCAAAGTGATGATATGGGCACAAGACAAAATGGAAAGTGTAGTTATTTTTAGCACTTTCTTCTATTTGCAGAAAAGACCCTTGAAGTTTTAGCTCTTTTACAGTCAAGTCCATGTACTTTCGGTCTTCTACATTTTGGTCCACAAAGTTGGTGACTTTCATCATCTTTCATCCAAGTATCTTCCAAGCTTTAATATCTTCCACCTAAACCAAAAGTAAGAGAAAATGGAGTATAAGTAGCATCTTACCCATGCAAATATGAAATTATGAAACACATTATACAAGTTAAAATATTACTTTAAGAGCAAATATCACTTACATATATCAAACATGACGTTATTGAGTACCATTATTTCTTCTCTTAATCCACCCCTCGTCCCCACCTCACCTCGCGCCCAAAGAAAGAAAATAGAGAAACCTAACGTACAATATAATTAAGATACGTACTAAAAAAAACTTTAGCTACTTCCTATCTGTTATATCTTGTAAAATTATAAAATGAAAAATGAAAATACATCGATTAATGCCAATCAAATTGACTTCTTATATGCAAAGGTAGATAATAAGTACCTTCATGGTCATGGTTAAGTTTGAAGGTAAAACAGTTCCTCTAGTTTTCACCATACAACAATGATCATGACTTCATCTGCTTGTCATGGCCTCTAGAAAAGAAAGTTGTTTCACCATCCTTTCCAAGCTGAGCCCAACCCCTATTAAAGATTTAAAAAATTATTCAAGAGAAAAACTAAATTTATTTTTTGAAGAAGTATGCATTAAACAAATAAAATATCTATTATTAATTATTCATGTGTTATTGGCATCCTCATTAACTCCCGACATCGTACCTAGAGACATAGAAGATGTAAATTTATTAGTAGAAACTTGAAGCATTAAAATTTTGTACTCTTCACATGTTGATACTGGAGAGCAATGTTTTGAAACCCGGACCGGACATCGACCCGGAAAAGTTACTGGGTCACGGACTAGTGGTCGGACCGTCATCGATCCGTTCATCAACCTGGTGACGTCATAAATATTAAAATATATATAATATATACTTATTAATAAAAAAATGTTGTTAATGTAAAGCTAGTTCAGATATATTTTATCTTAATTATTCCCTTAAATATCTCCTTTAATTTTAATATCCAACTAAATGTTGAAAATAGACTTTTTAGGACTTGTTTGTACTATAATTATTGTTTAGGGTTTATGTGATAATAGTTTAATTGCCATTTTAGTCCTAGATATATAAAGTCTCTTATCCAACCCTAGAGGAAAAAAAAAACCCTATCATTTCCTTCTCCCCTCTTCTCCAGCGCCCCTTTCCCCTTTCCCCTCTTCTCCGGCGCCCCTTTCCCCTTCTCCGGGGCTCTTTCTCTTATCTTCTCTTCCTCTCCTTCTCTCTGCAGCAACTCCCTCCCTCTTTTTTTTTTCCTCTCCTCTCTGCACCGCCCTTTTTTTTTTCTCCTCTCCTATCCTCTGCCCTGAACCGCCCCGCCCCGCTACTGCCCCTCTTTTTTTTTCTTCTCCTCTCCTCTGCCCTGAACCGCCCCGCCACCCCCTCTTTTTTTTTTCTTCTCCTCTCCTTCTCTCTGCCACGAACCGCCACCTCTCTCTCTTTTTTTTTTCCTTCTCATCTCCTCTGCCGTGAACCGCCCCGCCACCGCCCTCTCTATTTTTCTTCTTCTTCCCTTTTTTAATACAGAAAAATTTTAAAAAAAAAAGTATTTTGTGACCCGGCCGGTTTTTCCAAAACCGTTCCGGTTTACGGTTCGAACGGTCCGACCGGGTCAGTGAAATCAGAGCGGTTTTTGACGAAAACGGGTTTTGGCACCTAATCGGACCGCTCGGAGGCCGGTCAACGGTCGGACCGGTCTGACCGGCCGGTCCGGTCCGGGTTTCAAAACATTGCTGGAGAGTAAAAAATAAAGCACCATTAAACATATATTTGCAATATATTTGTTTTTTTAAAAAAAAAAAAAAAAAAAAAAACTTAACTAATGTGGCTTGAAGCATCCAACATCCATAAGCACTAATCTGATACTTATCGCTACAAAATGCTAGTTAATATAAACAGGATAGAAAAATAAATTTGTGCCTCAAAGTGAAACAATCAAAATGTTCATTGATGGACTACATGCTACATGAAGCTTACCTTAAGGATGAAACACAGGGTTGATGCGGAATCATTGGACCTTATTAACACAAAAAGGAAAGAGAACATATGATAGGAAAATTAGGAATCTTAAAAATTCAATAATATTATAGCTAGTACAAAATAAGACGAAGAAAATTATCAAGGGATTCGGTGGATTTCCAGCAGTGAATAAAGTATTCATATTTCAAAGCTCAAAGCAAAAAATAAAATTTTGGGAAAAAAACCTAGCGTTGAAATAAATTTGAATCAGGACATATTGTAATGGACATAATAAGAACTTTGGCGTCATATTTCATCTTCTTTGGGTAAGACGCCTCCCCTATGTGAAATCTGATCTTCAAGCAGGATGAAACACTAAACCTAAAGTAGAAAGGTGCTTATATGTCCTGCAAACAATCAATAAAATATGGATAAGAACTGAAGAGAGACACAAGGAAAAACATAAACAATGAAACAACTGTGAAACTGCTTCCAACAGAAAAAGATGAAAGATGATAGACTAAAGATAAGAGAGAGAGAGAGAGAGAGATTTGAGAAAAAATATATATTGATAAAAGAACAATCAATCTGATTGAACTTGGGTTGGAGAAGGAATTCTCAGCCAGTTTGGGGCTGGAAACCATACAAGATATAAGATACTGAATGCTTAAAATAACAAGATGACCTATTTATAGTTATAAGTAAACTAATCTGGACCCTCTATTTAGGTAAGCTCATATCTGAGCCTTCCAACTCAGCCTAATGCCAGCTAATAAAAAGACAAAACAAAAGGCCTAGCAGTGGTCCTTTGTCTGAACATAATCATCACCCCGCAACAGAATCAGAGTAGTGCTGCTCCCACCTAGTCTGTAACACTGCCTTCCTCTTTAAGAAGAATCAAGGGAAAACCCAGGCCATTTTTTTAGAAAGTCATCAGCTAGCTCCCATGTTGCATCTTCAGGTGCCAAATTTCTCCATTGTATCAGCCATTTTACAGCAGGTTTGTTGTTTAGTTTGAACAGCCCTCTGTCTAAAATGTCAACAGGCTCCACCATGATCAAGCCATCTTGATTAGTCTCAGGTAGATGAACTTGAGCCACTTGTTGTTCTCCTAGCTTTTTCTTAAGTTGGCTGACATGAAACACTGGTGGATTTTAGACTCAGGTGGTAGGGTAAGTCTGTAAGCCACTGTACCAATCTTTTGCTCAATGCAATAGGGACCATAGAATTAGTAGGACAGCTTCTGGTTTTTCCTGTTAACTACTGAGTTTTGCCTATAAGGGTGTAGCTTAACATAAACCCAGTCTCCCTCCTCAAAGCTCCTTTCACTTCTACCTTTGTCAGCTACTTGTTTCATTATGTTAGCTGCTACCCTCAAACTTTCTTTCAGTACAGCATCTAGCTACTTCCTCTCTTCAATCATCCCTGTTACTTCACCATGTCTAACATTGTCAAGCAAAATACTTTCTCCAAAACCTATTGGTTTATACCCATAGATAGCTTCAAATGTGGACATTTTTAAAGCTGTGTGTGCAGGGATTCATGGGCGGAAACTCGTTCCAAACACCCATGAGTCCTCCCCTGAAGGATCCGCTCATACGAAAGCGAACCGAAAACAGCGATAAAGAACTTACATGTTTCGGATTCAAGAAGCTACTTCTTGAATGGAGGATGACGTTTCTTGATCGAGTTTCTTGCCACCACCGGATTTCCGTTGCGGAATATCCCTCTACCGAGTATCCACGCGGCCAAGCGAGCGGCGATTGCTAGCTCTTCGTCTCTCGAAGTTCGGGGAATTAGAGAAGGAAAAAGGGAAGGCGAGAAAGAAAAACGGTTTTTCTTTTGGTCTAGGTATTTCGGTGATAACAACTTGTACCTAGGGTTTCGGGTTAAGAGATGTTATATAGAGTGTGGGAGTTGGTTCCCAGAACAACTCCCATGTCTACTCAACTTTTCTCAGGGCTGTGGGAGACTCTGAATCCCACGTCCCCTAGACTTTCCAGTGGTAGTGGGAGTCTTTATCGGATAATGGCTCCCACGTAATCCCAGCTACGGTTAAATACCAAAATTGCCCCTATCTCTAATTCGAATAATAAACACTTTATTATTTTCGGAAAAACATATATCGGATACAATGAACCTAGACACTTTCTAGATTCATTGAATGCGAACATGAAGCTACGTAGCTTCGTCTATGCGTGTGACCACAGCAGGTTCATATCACAATGGCAATGAAAACACACTTGTTAGTAGTGTGAGTTCATAAGTCCTGGCGGCCCTAGCGAGGGACATTGTGACTACCCAAAGTGAATGAATTACAACGGAACCTAATGTCAATCCACTATTTAATCCCTTTGTCTCGCGATATCCTAATTAAGCATAAGGCATGGTGGTCGTCACCCTTATTAAGCTTAATTATATTTATGCTTTCGATCTCAGTAGATTGTTTTCGACAAATAGCATTTGAAAACCACTTTATCAAATACATTTGAGCACGGCCATGCATTTAAAGCAGTCTTTCCCTATCGAGGGGCCCATGGATATCTCTCTCTAATAATATAGAGGGACAAATTCCTTACAATGTCTCTCACATTCAAGCTATGATAGGACACTACATCCGATCATCGGTCGTATTGATTACTCGTTACAAGTAACGTCCAGTCGAGTCAAAGCGTGGCTCCATTCATACTAGAATCAATGAAGACATAAGGTCTAAGGATTCTAAAATAGTATTGAGAAGTAATACTTATGACTTATGACTTATGACCATGAAGTATTACTTCTGCGACGGATCACGTCCCAATACAATGTATCCCTATATATTGCATCTATGATGTGATTTGTATCCATTACACATGATCAGTAAAACAAGATCATCAATCAACAATCATACTAGTTTTATTTCATAGTAATTAAGCATTACATAAAACTAGGGACTTCTAGAATAGTTATTATATAAGCTAATGAGTTTTACTATCAAATCACACATTTGATAATCAAAAGCAAAATTAACTATTCAATTACATGCTCAAAAGATAACAAAACGCACAACATGTGCTAATGGTCCTAGGGCACTACTAACAATCTCCCACTTGCCCTAGTTCCAATCATACATGATCCTCAATCCCATTGACCTAGTATGACTCTCATGTTTAGGCTATGGGAGTGGCTTGGTCAATGGATCTGCAATGTTGTCGTCTGTATGAACTTTGCAAATACTAGCGTCTCCTCTGTCGATGATCTCTCGAATTAGATGGAAACGCCTGAGAATGAGTTTGGATCGTTGGTGAGATCTAGGTTCCTTAGCTTGTGAAATGGCACCAGTACTATCACAATACAGGTCCACTGGGTTCACAATGCTAGGGACGACACCTAGTTCGTCAACAAACTTCCTGATCCAAACGAGCCTTCCTTAGCTGCGCAAGAGGCAGACCAAATACTCAGCCACAGTTGTAGAGTAGGGCCACGGTCTCTTGCTTGAGCTCTTCCGACTCACAGCACCTCCATTCAAACAAAACACAAAACCAGATTGCGATCGATAATCATCTACGTCAGTCTGGAAGCTTGCGTCTGTGTAACCATTTACTACCAGACTTCCTGTTAGTAGTGCCCTAGGACCATTAGCACATGTTGTGCGTTTTGTTATCTTTTTGAGCAAGTAATTGAATAGTTAATTTTGCTTTTGATTATCAAATGTGTGATTTGATAGTAAAACTCATTAGCTTATGTAATTACTATTCTAGAAGTCCCTAGTTTTATGTAATGCTTAATTACTATGAAATAAAACTAGTATGATTGTTGATTGATGATCTTGTTTTACTGATCATGTGTAATGGATACAAATCACATCATAGATGCAATATATAGGGATACATTGTATTGGGACGTGATCCGTCGAGAAGTAATACTTCATGGTCTTAAGTTATAAGTATTACTTCTCAATACTATTTTTAGAATCCTTAGACCTTATGTCTTCATTGATTCTAGTATGAATGGAGCCACGCTTTTGACTCGATCGAGACGTTACTTGTAGCAGAGTAATCAATACGACCGATGATCGGACGTAGTGTCCTATCATAGCTTGAATATGAGAGACATTGTAAGGAATTTGTCCTCTCTATTATTAGAGAGAGATATCCATGGGCCCCTCGATAGGGAAAAGATCTGTTTAAATGCATGGCCGTGCTCAAATGTGTTTGATAAAGTGGTTATCAAATGCTATTTGTCAAAAGCATCTACCGGAGATCGAGCATAAATATAATTAAGCTTAATAAGGGTGACGACTACCATGCCTTATGCTTAATTAGGATATCGCGAGACAAAGGGATTAAATAGTGGATTGATATTAGGTTCCGTTGTATATTCATTCACTTTGGGTAGTCACAATGTCCCTGCTAGGGACCGCTTGTGATTTATGGACTCACACTACTACTAAGTGTGTTTTCATTGCCATTGTGAGATGAACCTACGAGGTCACACGCATAGACGAGCTAACGAGCTTTTATGTCGATTCAATGAATCTAGAATGTGTCTAGGTTCATTGTATCGACATTTGTCTTTCCGGAAATAATAAAGTGTTTATTATTCGAATTAGAGATAAGGGGTAATTTGGTATTTTACTTATAGCTGGGATTACGTGGGAGTTATTATCCGATAAGGACTCCCACTACCGCAGTAGTCTAGGGACGTGGGAGTTGAGGACTCCCATTGCCGAGAGAGTTGAGGACGTGAGAGTTAGTTCTGGGAACAAACTCTCACACCCTATATAATAAACTCTTGGCCGAAACCCTAGACCTAAATTTTTTTAGCCGAAATTAACCAAGAAACCCGAAATTAGATTTCAGTTTCAGCGTCTCCCTTTTCTCTCTAATTCCCGAAAAACAGAAAAGACGAAGAGCTAGCAATCGCTGCCCGTTTCGTCGCGTAGATACCGGTAGAGGGACTTTCCGCAAGGGAGATCAATTGGTGGCAGATTAGCATCCAAGAAACGCCATCCTCCATTCAAGAAGCAGCTTCTTGAATCCGTAAAATGTAAGTTTTTACCGCTATTTTCGATTCGTTTCATATGAGCGGATCCTTCAGGGGAGGATCCATGGGTGTTTGGAACGAGTTTCCGCCCATGAATCCCTTCACAAACATCTGTATATATGAGGCCCAACAAATCGGAAGCTCTCTCATTTTGTCCAGTAAAGGGAGCTTTAGTCATTTTGCCCAACAAGCAAGATTCACACGTCTCATAAGACTCTAAGTCAAATGATGTTAAAATTCCATCTGTATGGAGTTTTGATATGCGTTTCTCGTTTATGTGGCCCAAACGACGAGTGCCAAAAGTAGGTTTGGTTTAAGTCATTTGATTTAAACCTTTTAGTATTAATGTTATAGATGGGCCTTTTAATGGAATCATCGAGGTTAAGAATATAAAGCCCATTCATCAAAGAGGCATCTCCATAAAAGATACGATCTTTATGAATGGCGCAAATTTTATTCATAATACTTAATTCAAAACCTTCAATATCCAAACAAGAAACTGAAATAATATTCCTACTCAAAGTTGGAACATACAAACAATTATCTAGTTCTATGATAAGGCCACTTGGCAAAACTAAATTAAATGTCCCCGTAGCTACAGCAACAACTCTTGCTCCGTTGGCTACTCTGAGGTCCACTTCTCCTTTTGCCAGTGATCTACTCATTTTGAACCCCTGTACATTTGCACAAATGTGAGATCCACAACCGGTATCTAATACCCATGAAGTAGGAGCAGACATGTTAATTTCTATAACATAAATACCTGGAGTGACAGTCAAACTGGCCTTTCCCTTTTTCTTCTCTTCCAAATAGAGTTTGCAATTCCGTTTCCAATGGCCTAGTTCGCCACAATGGAAGCAAACTCCCTCCTTTGGTGCCTTGGCTTTGGGCTGGGGCTTGGGCTTGTCATTGCCTTTGCCTTTGCCTCTCTTGGCCATGGGCTTTCCCTTGCCTTTCTTCTTGAAGTTCCCTTTTTGAACCATTAAGACTTCAGGGGTTTTCTTAATGTTTAGTTCAGCCTGCTTGAGCATCCCGTGTATTTCATTTATGGTCTTCTCCATGGCATGCATGTTGAAGTTCATAATGAATTGGTCATACTCCGGTGGGAGTGAGCCCAAGATCATATCTGTGGCCATGTCATGAGTTACGGGAGCCCCAAGTTTGTCAAGTTGGTCAAAATAGCCCTTCATCTTTAGAACGTGGGCACTTACAGAGGTACCAGGGGCCATCTTGCAACTATTCAATGCCTTTGTAGTGAGGAATCTTTCATGACGAGCTTGCTCTTGGAACATTTCCTTGAGCTGGCCCATCATCTGGAAAGCCTCAACACCTTCAAACTGCTTTTGAAGATCAGCGCTCATTGTGACCAACATGAGACAAGTCACGTCGTTAGAGTCATCAGAATGCTTCTTCCAAGCATATCTCTCAGCTCTGGGGGCATTGGGTGCGAGTCGTTCGGGAATGTCCGTGTCAAGAACGTACAACTTCTTTTCCTGCTTAAGGACAATCCTTAAGTTGCGGGCCCAATCAAGGAAATTGGTCCCGCTCAGTTTTTCCTTCTCAAGGACGGATCGCAGTGAGTTGTGTGATGAATTGGTTGCCATTATCTACATTAAATTATTTGCAAAGTTTATTAGTTTTGAGCAAAAAATATTTTCCACAATTTCAAGACTTGATAAATAGTGGGTAAAAAACCATTTTACAATAGTTATGGGAAAGCTTTGGCTTTACACCCATAATTAAAGTAAAATCATCTAATGGGATTGACATGTATATGTCCCGGCTATTCCCATTCTATGCCCTAGGCCCAAAACTATTTTGATAGCCTAGTTAAGTCGGACCATGTCTAAGCATTATGGAAATCACTATTTTCCCATCTCCCTTTACTTAGGTAACCACTTTATCTGTTGCTTTGGCAAGCAGAAAAATGATGATCCAAGCTTGTGGAGTGCTTAGGTTATGGTAGGCACTTTAAGACTTAATTAAAACCATTTAATGTGACGTTTAAAGTAAATCCATCCAGACATAAAATAAACATCACACGCAGTATATAAAGCGAAAATGTAAATGTGATATAGCATGGCCTATTCCTATAATGACTCCCACGAGCCTTGTGAGAGTCAAGGGTCGATCTAGGTCAAAAATCCATCTCATGGATAATGTCTTCGATCCAGATGACCTCCCGGTCTTGTTACATAATTGCATGGGCATACCCAGCCTTCAATGACTAATCTAAGAAAGCATGTACAATTTTACATCATAGAGAAAAACGACTCGCAGGTCGTATTATAAAATTACAACCCAAATATGTAAAACAAGAGGTATAGTAGGCCATGCTATTCACCATGCTGATAATCACATAAAACATAGCATAATAATTTCGCGGATATAAACACAAATTCATATGTGTTGCCACTACGCAGATATTAACCAGATTATGTATTGGTTACTTACATAATCAGATTATGTATTGGTTAATCTGATTAACCGAAACAGTTTATCCCAATTAATCAAATTAAATACGGTAAACTGAATCATGCTTTGGCAGTTCATGCATAATCAAGAAACTGAAATCAGTTTATACCAGAATTTCACAAAACCTTGTACAACATAACAAACCGAGAGCAATTTATGCATATATCACATATATTTATCAAAAGATACATTCTTTAAATTCAATTAAACAGTTTATGCAATATTAATCGAATTAATAATATATCCATAAACAATTTATGCATATAATCGATTCATTAAAGCAGAATCACGAAACATGTAAAAACAGTCAAAGAAACAATCTTTTATGTTTTTTTTCATACACACGCATACCAAATCGAATTTGATACCCGTTATGATTTGATTAACAATGTCGAATTCGAATCATATGAGCCTGGCTCTGATACCACTACAGGGATTCATGGGCGGAAACTCATTCCAAACACCCATGAGTCCTCCCCTGAAGGATCCGCTCATACGAAACCGAACCGAAAAGCAACGATAAAGAACTTACATGTTTCGATTCAGAAGCTACTTCTTGAATGGAGGATGACGTTTCTTGATCGGGTTTCTTGCCACCACCGGATTTCCCGCTGCGGAATATCCCTCTACCCGGTATCCACGCTGACGAAACGAGCAGCGATTGCTAGCTCTTCGTCTCTCTGAAGTTCGGGAATTAGAGAAGGAAAAAGGGAAGGCAGAAAGAAAAACGGTTTTTCTTTTGGTCTAGGTATTTCGGCTGATAACAACTTGTACCTAGGGTTTCGGGTTAAGAGATGTTATATAGAGTGTGGGAGTTGGTTCCCAGAACAACTCCCATGTCTACTCAACTTTTCTCGGCTGTGGGAGACTCTGAATCCCACGTCCCCTAGACTTCCGCTGGTAGTGGGAGTCTTTATCGGATAATGGCTCCCACGTAATCCCAGCTACGGTTAAATACCAAAATTGCCCCTATCTCTAATTCGAATAATAAACACTTTATTATTTTCAGAAAAACATATGTCAGATACAATGAACCTAGACACTTTCTAGATTCATTGAATCTGGACATGAAGCTCGTAAGCTCGTCTATGCGTGTGACCCTGTAGGTTCATATCACAATGGCAATGAAAACACACTTGTTAGTAGTGTGAGTTCATAAGTCACAAGCGGCCCCTAGCAGGACATTGTGACTACCCAAAGTGAATGAATTACAACGGAACCTAATGTCAATCCACTATTTAATCCCTTTGTCTCGCGATATCCTAATTAAGCATAAGGCATGGTGGTCGTCACCCTTATTAAGCTTAATTATATTTATGCTCGATCTCCAAGTAGACTGTTTCGACAAATAGCATTTGAAAACCACTTTATCAAATACATTTGAGCACAACCATGCATTTAAACAGTCTTTCCCTATCGAGGGGCCCATGGATATCTCTCTCTAATAATATAGAGGGACAAATTCCTTACAATGTCTCTCACATTCAAGCTATGATAGGACACTACATCCGATCATCAGTCGTATTGATTACTCTGTTACAAGTAACGTCCGACTGAGTCAAAACGTGGCTCCATTCATACTAGAATCAATGAAGACATAAGGTCTAAGGATTCTAAAATAGTATTGAGGAAGTAATACTTATGACTTATGACTTATGACCATGAAGTATTACTTCTCTGACGGATCACGTCCAATACAATGTATCCCTATATATTGCATCTATGATGTGATTTGTATCCATTACACATGATCAGTAAAACAAGATCATCAATCAACAATCATACTAGTTTTATTTCATAGTAATTAAGCATTACATAAAACTAGGGACTTCTAGAATAGTAATTATATAAGCTAATGAGTTTTACTATCAAATCACACATTTGATAATCAAAAGCAAAATTAACTATTCAATTACATGCTCAAAAGATAACAAAACGCACAACATGTGCTAATGGTCCTAGGGCACTACTAACAGTGTGGTAACTGGAATTATACCACCACTCAGCAAGTGTCAAATTTTGTGCCAAGTGTGGGGACTATGGGCTGAAAAGCATCTCAAATATATCTCTAAACTCTGGTTGACCCTCTCAGTTTGCCCATTTGTCTGAGGGTGATAGGCAGAACTCAGCTTCAATTTCACACCTAAAGTCTTGAAGAGTTCTTGCTAGAATGTACTTGTGAATATTTTATCTCTATCACTGACTTTGCTTTTAGGAACCAATGAATCTTGAAGACTTTTTCCATGAACTCTTTTGCTACTTGTTGGGCTGTAAAATGATGAGTTAGGCCTATGAAGTGGCCTAACTTGGTGAATATGTCTACAATTACTAAGATGCAGTCCTTCCCCTCAGATTTGGGAAGGCCCTCAATAAAGTTCATGCTTAGATGTGTAAAAGGCTTTTCAGGAAGTTCTAAAGGTTGCAACAACCCTGGGGTAGCTACATGTTCTGACTTGCTCTTCTGACAGATATCACACTGTTGAACCATCTTCTTGATCTGTTCCAACATGTTTGGCCAATAAAAAACCTTTTTGATTCTCATATAGGTGGCTTGTCTCCCAGAATAACCCCCTAAGGACGTGTTATGCATAGTCTCTATGATCTTCTGCATTGTCTCCCCCTTGCTGCCTATGTAAATGCACCCTTAAAAATTTAATATTTCCTCCACATAAGTAAATTCAGATGGTTTCTTCATGGCAACGAGGGCTACGTTGTTCTCAGCAAGTGTGTCTCCTTCATAGCTTCCCTTGACTTCTTCCATCCATTCTGGCACAATGACTGTCACAGTCATGCACTCAAATTTTCTTGAGAGTGCATCTGCTACTTTGTTCTCACTCCCCTTTTTATACTGAACTTCAAAGGTCATTCCAAGAAGCTTGAACAACCACTTCTGTTGGGCTGAGGTGGTTATTTTCTGTTCTACTAAAAACTTGAGACTTTGATGGTCAGTTCTTATGACAAAGGACTGACCTTATAAGTAGTGTTTCCATTTGGTGATTGCAGAGGTTAAGGCCATCAATTCTTTCTCATATGTGGACAATCCACATCTTTTGGGTCCTAATGCCTTGCTGTAATAGGCCAAGGGCCTCCCCTCCTGCATAAGGACAGCTCCTATGCCTACTTCACTAGCATCAGTTTCCACCACAAATCTTTTTGAAAATCTGGTAAGGCTAAAATGGGTGGTGTGCACATGATCTCTTTCAGCTTTTGAAAAGAAACTTCAGCCTCCTCACTCCATTTAAACCCATTCTTTCTTAACATGTTAGTTAGAGGTTTACTAAGGATCCCATACCCTTTGATAAGCATCTTGTAGTAGCCTGTTAGTCCCAAGAACCCTCTCAGTTGTTTAATGTTACTAGGAGTAGGCTAATTTTTCATATCCTCTATCTTTTTTGGGTCAGCCTTAACCCCACTGCCTGAAACTAAATCCCCAAGTACTCTACTTCTTGCTTGGCAAAACTGCATTTACTAAGTTTTCCAAACAACTTATGTTCTTTCAGCAGATTCAATACTACCCTTAAATGTTCTTCATGTTCTTTTAAGGTAGTACTGTAAAATAAATTGTCATCGAAGAAAACTAACACAAATTTTCTAAGGTAGGGGCCAAAAATTTGTTCATTAAAGCTTGGAAGGTAGCTGGTGCATTGGTGAGGCCAAAAGGCATGACCTTAAACTCATAGTGGCCAAAATGAGTGTTAAAGACTGTCTTAGGTATATCCTGGTCCCTCATCCTAATTTGGAAGTAGCCTGACCTCAAATCCAACTTAGAAAAATACTTTGCCCCATTTAATTCATCAAGTAAATCATCCACTATGGGGATAGGGAACTTATCATTAATAGTTAAGGAGTTAAGATGCCTATAATCTACACAAAACCTCCATGATCCATCCTTCTTTTTCACCAAAATGATTGGTGATGAGAATGGGCTTACACTAGGTCGTATAATTCCCTCCTTAAGCATTTCAGCTACATGTTTCTCAATTTCCTCCTTCTGACATTGAGGAAGTCTATAGGACCTTAACTTAACTGTTTTGGCCCCATCTACCAACTCTATGCCATGTTCATGGTCTCTACTTGGGGGTAGTCCCTTAGGAACCTAAAAAACTGAAGAAAATTCAGTCAACTCCTGACAGATCACATCAGACAGTTCACTATCTTCCCTTTCACTGGCTTCCCCTTCAACCCCACATAGATAACCTACCCAAACCTCAGTGCAGGACCTAAGACATTTAGGTAAAGCTTTAACAGTGACACTTTCCAGTTCAATGTGGTTCTGCTCATTTTTCAGTTTAACCTGCTTCCCTTCATATATGAAGTTAAACTCTTGCATCTTATAATCCAACAATATTGGACTGTGTTGTTCTAACCAGTCACCCTCCCCCCTCCAAAATGATGTCACTCCCCCCAATTTAAGTACATGTAAGTCTTGTTTGAACTCCATTTCCCCAAACTTCCATTCCACATTCTTACACTTAGCCTGATTCCAACTACTCTCCCCTGTAGCTAGTATGACTCTCATAGGTTTAGAATTCTCACAGATGAGCCCCACTTGTTTTACTATGGAGGGGTCAATGAAACTATGTGTACTCCCAGAATCCAACAAGATTACTACAAGTTGTTTTTTAATAAACCCCTTAATTTTGAAAATACTGTTGGAGTACATTTAATCTAAGGTGCGCCAATTCGATTAGCCCGGGCCGGCCCGGGACGGGATTGGATTGGGCCCTTAATCGGGTTGGGCCGACCAACCCATTTGGACCGACCTTATGGCTGGAAATATTGGACATATTTTCAGCTCTTATCTCTTAGAAAGGAGGTTGAAGTGGTGGAGAATGTGGAGGAGTGGTTTCCTCCATGATCTCCCACTTCCCCCTTTCACTCTCCCCACTATCCTTTGAATGACTAAGAAAAATGCTGATTTTTCCTAGCATTCTAAGTCATTATTCTCCAGCTTTTTGAGAGCTTAGAGAAGAGAGAAAAGAGAGAACATTCAATAGAGATTGAATAGAAAGAAAAGACAGCTTTTCTAGATACTTGTTTTCTAGCTTTGGCTAATAGAAAAGAAGTAAGAAATCTGTTTCTTGTTCTTCTTTAGGTCCTGTATCCACCATATATATATACTCCATCTTGAAGAGTGTCTTCAAGACTTCTACGAGGCGTTGGCTAGCACCAAGCGGTAGAGGACCATCCCCGGAAGATCGAGTGGATATTGGGAGAGGTGGAGCCTGCGTTGGTGGTGTTCCGTTCGTGACAACTGAGACCGTTTCAGACGATTTTCGCACTTCGAAAGGTATAATACTATCCCATAGTCTAAGGTTCTTACTCGTGAAAGATCCTATTAGAGGCGGGTCGTTTTATTTCCGCTGCATAACTGTTTTTTACCCGGTTATTCCTCTAACAAATACTTCCCCCATAACTTCTTCCTATTGCATTCAAAGATATATGGGCTACCTCAGCTACCTCTTCTCCCACTTCCCAACCACTATCCCCCTTCTCAGATTGCATATGAGTAAGTTCAGGTTCTTCCCCATTATCTAAGGGTTCAAATTTCATAACAAGCATGTTAACCTCCCCTATTGCACACTTATGATTATGGGAGTATTTGTCTCCACACCTAAAACACAAACCTAATTCCCTTCTCCTTTGCATTTCAGTGTCACTAATCCTCTTGAATTTCATTGGTTCTCTCATGGTGGAAGTGTTTTTGGTGTTTGGGGGACTGGGTTGACTGTTTATTTGGTAGTTTATATTGTGGGTAGTATGAAGGTTTGGGCTGCTTTTTTGGGGAAAATTATAGGTAGTGGCTGCAGATTTAGGGCTGGCTTTTAAGTGCAATTTGCTGAGGGAGTTTAGGTAGAATTCTTGATCTATGGCCAGCCAAAAAGCTTCTTCCACAGAAGCTGGTTTGAACATACTAACCATGCTCCTAATCTATTCCTTAAGACCACTCATAAATAGATCTACATAGTAAGATGCAGTAGCTACATTACCAGAGCTGACAAAGGCAGCTTTGAGTTCCTCAAACCTTTTCATGTAACAAACTACACTGCTGGTCTACTTATGTTTGGTAAATTCTCCTACTATACTGGCAGAGTTGCTAGTATCAAACCTAGAGTACATGGACTTAATAAAATGTTCCCAATCCCCAGTCCCATGTTGTCTGATATAGCTGTTACCCCATAAGAACCCTTCCCCTTTCATATAACAGATAGCCACCCCTAACTTAAGGTGATCAGGTATTTGATGTAATTTAAAATAATGATATCCCTTTTGTAACCACTCCCTAGGGTTTCCATCCTCAAAGATGGAGAACTCTATTTTAGGCAGCTTGATGCCACCTCTCATATCCCCCACAGTGAATTGAGTTCCTTCATTACCAACCCCATATTGACTTCCATCATCCCTACCCTTATTCCTAGTGACTTCATTCCTAATAGGAGATACATGAATGCAACCAGAACTAGATTCACATATATGAGGATTGTCTTTAATTAATTGGTTCAGTTTATTCATCAACAAATCCATTTTCTTGTCCAAATCTAACTTATGAGTAGTTTGATCAGAGTTTACCTTTGTCAAGGTGTTTCTGACTTCATCTTGCTGAATATTGATCTTCCTTATGAAATTTTCCATTTCCAGACGCTTCCTTCCATGGAAGTCCACTGTGGTTTTGAGATCTGGGACCTCAGCAAATGGAAGAAGTGGAGGGCTGTCTATTCTAGATCTGGTGTTCTCCATTGCTGCCAAGGATCTGTGGCTCTGATACCAAGTGTTATGAAACTGCTTCTAACAGAAAAAGATGAAAGATGATAGACTAAAGATAAGAGAGAGAGAGAGAGAGAGAGAGAGAGAGAGAGAGATTTGAGAAAAGATATATATTGATAAAAGAACAATCAAGCTGATTGAACTTGGGTTGGAGAAGGAATTCTCATCCAGTTTGGGGCTGGAAACCAGACAAGATATAAGATATTGAATTCTTAAAATAACTAACAAGATTACCTATTTATAGTTATAAGTAAACTAATCTGGACCCTCTATTTAGATAAGCTCATATCTGAGCCTTCCAACTCAGCCTAATGCCAGCTAATAAAAAGACAAAACAAAAGGCCTAGCAGTGGTCTTTTGTCTGAACAGAATCAGCACCCCGCGACAGAATCAGAGTAGTGCTGCTCCCACCAAGTCTGTAACGACAACAATGATAGAAACGAAAAGGAAATACTTACCATTGTAATTGAAATTTGATCAATGAACTTGGAATGAAAATAATGTTTCTTTTAAATTGTGAAGATGTTCTATTTCAACTAAAATACTAATTGAGAGAGTTCTTTTTTTAGATGAAAGAGATATACATATGTAGTTAAGGTGGTTATAGCAATAAATCTGGAAGATTAAGTTTAAAATTTAAAATGAAGATTGTTTTTAAAATTACTTTAAATTTGAGATTATAGAGATAATTTTTTTTTTGAAACCCAAAGGGTGAAGAAACCAAATAGAAATTGTGCGAGATCGCAGCCATTACAGGAGGTGGAAAGAACCTATCCCATAGCATGGTAGGGGTAGTAATGACCGAGTTGAGATAAATAATGTCCTGGTTGATTACCGGAGCGTTTAACAAATGACAAAATAATAGAATCGAAAGACTGAATAAAGGATTTAATTGTTAGAGGAATAACCGGGTCAAAACAGTTTGTGCAGCGGAAATAAAGTGACCCGACCCGCCTCTAATAGGATATTTCACGAGTACGAACCTAAGACTATGGGATAGTACTATACCTTTCGAAGTGCTAGGATAGCTGAAACGGTTTCAGCTGCAGTTTGTTGTCACGAACGGAACGCCACCAACGTAGGCTCCGTCTCTCCCAGTATCCACTCGATCTTCCGGGGATGGTCCACTTCACCCTTTGCCAACTCTCTACTCCTTTGCAGTCCCTGCACATTAGTACAAATGTGAGAACCACATCCGGTATCAAATACCCAAGAAGTAGTTGTATTTAAATTGATATCAATCATATTAATATCTACAACATAAATACCTAAGCCGAAACAACATTTGCTTTCTCCTTTTCCAGCCTTTTCCCTGCAAGATAGCTTTTGCAGTTCCTTTTCCAGTGACCCTTCTCACCACAATGATGACAGATAGAGTCCTTGGCTACACCACCCTTAGGTTTCAGTGCATTGTTGAAAGTGGTTTGCTTGCCCTTGGGCTTACCTTTCGGTTTGCCTTTGGGTTTCACAAAACCTTTGCCTTTGCCCTTTTGCACCATCAGTATGGTGTTGGGCTTGGACTTGCCTATTTCCTTCTCGGCAGTCCTCAGCATATTCAACAACTCAGGCAATGGCTTGTCAATTTCATTCATGTGATAATTCAGAATGAACTGACTGTATGATTCAGGCAACGATTGCAAGATCAAATCAGTCGACAGCTCTTGTCCCAAAGGAAATCCCAGTTTTTCAAGGTTCTGAACATAACCTATCATCTTAAGAACGTGAGTTCCTACTGGCATTCCTTCAGACATTTTGCACTGAAAAAGAGATTTCGATACATCGAATCTCTCCTGGCGTGCTTGCCCCTGATATAGTTGCTTCAGGTGAGCCAGCATCTCATAAGCCCCCATGTCCTCATGTTGCTTCTGAAGCTCAGAGTTCATGGTGACAAGCATGAGGCTAGACACATCTAAAGCATCACTAACATGCTTCTGATAAGCATTTCTTTCAGCGGTCGAAGCGCGAGCCTCTGGTGTAGCAGGAATAGGCTGTTCTAGAACATACAGCTTTCTTTCATGCTTGAGAACGATTCTCAAGTTCCCGAACCAGTCGAGGAAGTTAACTCCCTCTAATTTGTCCTTCTCAAGGACAGAACGCAGTGATAGTGTTTGGTTTGAATTTGCCATTTTTCTACAACAAAAATATGCATATACAAAGTAAGTAGCGATTAAAATCATTATTAGGTCTTTATCTTTTTAATGATTTCTCCCACTATTTTCTTCGAGTGAATAACCCTCATTATCAACTCTGAAAGTTCGTTAACTTTCTAGCGGGCTAAGATCCATATTTCACCTGCGTTCGAGTCGACTTTGGTGATCGCCCAAAACTTAGTTATTTAGGTAGGCAACGTTTGCCAATTACATCAAATTATGTAATTCTTGGTTAGTTGAGTGAATAACATTTATTCAAGCATATCGTTATACACTTTTCTCAACTCTTTTGCCTCTAGATCCTCAATCCATTTATTGAGATAATCCAGTTAACTAGGACCCTAAGTTTTAGCCGGCGGATATCACAAATTATCCTTCGCGCCTCACCCGGATAGACACGTATGCACAGCTTTGGCATGTCCCATACTAATGTCGATCTAGGCCTTGACGAGGGCCAAACTTAGGAAGGCACTAATTAATATTTAATTCAGGGGTTTTGTTTTTAACAATCTCACCAGAAAAGCTTAAATAAAACAGTTTATGCTTATATACATATGCATCCAATACATAAAAGTAAAATGCAATAGTAATCGCCATATCCTATTCGGTTTTTCCAAGCCAATGGAAAACCGTGAAGTCAATCTAAGGGTGTGAAAAGAAAAGCACTCTATTCTACACCGTCTTGACCTTCAGGTGGTTGCCTCCAAATCATCACAGCTGTACCTTCTCCTAATCTAGAATTACAAAATTCTAAGGAAACCTCGAGTTACATTCGAGGGGATTTGATGAGAATAAAATTACAACTTTTGATAATAAAATAGGCACGATACGCAGATCGTATTATAAAATAAAACCAACAGGGTAAAGGCGAATACTATGCATCATGCTCAATTAACATAACAATTTATGAAAAATAATGAGCAACCAGCAAACAGAACATTTCATATTCTGGTCAGTTCGGTTGACCGGCCACCAAGCTCGGTCGACCGAACAAAGTACTGAGAGTACTCGGTTGACCAAACAGGCACTTCGGTCGACCAAAGACCAACTCGGATCGACCGAAGACCAACTCGGTTGATCCGAACCAAATATCAGTAGCTTCTGTCTTACCTCGGTCGACCGAACTGAGTCCCGGTCGACCGAAAAGCTAGAAATCGAGAGCTTTTCCAGCTTTTGAATGACTTCAAAACTGGAAAATCTCGATTCTCATACATTCAAAATGATGAAAAACATGTCATACATCATATACAACATTTCTAGCAATCCTAAGGCATGCAAAACATAGATTCATAATCCATATTCTAATACTATAGCACATTAAGTCTATAGGGTACTCGTGAGTGGCTCTGATACCACTGTTAGAGGAATAACCGGGTCAAAACAGTTTGTGCAGCGGAAATAAAGTGACCCGCCTCTAATAGGATATTTCACGAGTAAGAACCTAAGACTATGGGATAGTATTATACCTTTCGAAGTGCTAGGATAGCTGAAACGGTTTTAGCTGCAGTTTGTTGTCACGAACGGAACGCCACCAACGTAGGCTCCGTCTCTCCCAATATCCACTCGATCTTCCGGGGATGGTCTTCTACCGCTTGGTGCTAGCCAACGCCTTGTAGAAGTCTTGAAGACACTCTTCAAGATAGAGTATGAATGTATGACCTTTTAGAAGAACAAGAAACAGTTTTTCTTTTCTTTTCTTACTAAATGTTCTCACTTTTTCTCTCTTCTCTAAGCTTCCAAAAGCTGGAGAAAACTACTTAGAATGCTTAGAGAAAATCAGTATTTTCCCTAGTCATTCATAGGATAGAGGGGAGAGTGAAAGGGGGAAGTGGGAGATCATGGAGGAAACCACTCCTCCACTTTCTCTACCATTTCAACCACCTTTCTAAGAGATAAAAGGGCTGGAAAATATCTCTAATTGTCCAGCCATAAGGTCGGTCCAAATGGGTTGGTCGGCCCAATCATATTGGTCGGCCCAACCCGATTAAGGGCCCAATCCAATCCCGGCCCGGCCCAATCGAATTGATTGATCCAAATGGGTTGGTCGGCCCAATCATATTGGTCGATCCAACTCGATTAAGGGCCCAATCCAATCCCGGCCCGAAGCCCGGCCCGGCCCAATCGAATTGGCGCACCTTAGATTAAATGTACTCCAACAAGCCTAATCCAGTTGATCTACGAGTGCGACCCAGAAGGTATCTATGATGTTGGCCGTGACATCATATGTCACAGGTAATGAGAGGTATCTAGCAACGCATCATTACCCCCAATTCATAAATATCTAGTGACTATCATAATCACACCATTTGACATTTGTATTTAAATCCTTTTGTCCTTGATATCTAGATTGAACACAAGTCATGGAAAAAGTCACACTTGTATTGTCCAATCTTTTAGTTTCTTGATTCGCGAGTAGACTAATCAAATGACATCAATATCATATACTGATTAATTTGTTCATGGCCATGAATTAGTCAGACTCCATCAAGGGGCCCAAGATATCGCTCCCTGCTATATAGGAGGGACAAATCCCTTTTCGCATCCCACTCATCCTGAACAAGATTCGTGATATACCCAATAAATGCCTTTATTGCTCACCCTATTACGGATAGCGTTTAACATTGTCAAAGCATAACACTAGCCATGCAAGAACTCTTGTGAGACCTCAAGTCGAAGGATCTCATATACAACCCAGTCAAAAATTTTAGAAACACCGTTGACTATTATATAACAACCCATGGTGTGTTTCTCATGTCGGGTCTGTCTAGTATAATGATTCTCTAATCATATATACCTATGTGACGATCCGATATCTTATATCAATCACTGCACATACTAGTCTTACGCATTATTATTGTCCTCGAAGATTCCATAATAATGTTCGACTAGGGATGTTTCTGAATAGTATCTCATAACAATTATGAATACTATTCTAAGGACATATTATTTATTTATGTTGTTAAGAACGCTGAAACATAATGAATAATACTGGAATTAATGCCTTTTTATTCATCAAAATGAAAATTACATAAATACGGTACAATTACAATAATTTCCCACTTGCACTAAAGACCCAAATTACAATAAATGGTCTTTAGGGCATACTAATGACTGTCTCTAAAGATCAGCCCTCCAGATATCGGATACCCATGGAGCTAGTGTGACGATCATGTTGCTGCTGCGACAGTGGCTTCGTCAGTGGATCGGCGACATTGTCTGCCGAATCTACTCTACATATATGCACATCACCCCTTTCTATAATCTCGCGGATTAGGTGAAAACGCCGTAGTACATGTTTGGACCTCTGGTGACATCTAGGTTCCCTAGATTGTGAAATAGCCCCATTGTTGTCACAATAGAGGTCTATCGGGTTCGCAATACTAGGAACCACATCGAGGTCGGAAATAAATTTCCTGATCCAAATTGCCTCCTTAGCTGCTTCACAAGCTGCTATGTACTCGGCCTCTGTCGTAGAATCTGCGATGGTCGATTGCTTTGAACTGCGCCAACTCACAGCACCTCCATTCAAGTTAAACACATATACCGATTGCGATCGGAAATCATCTCTGTTGGTTTGGAAACTAGCATCGGTGTAACCATTTACAACGAGCTCATCCGCCCCTCCATAAATCAAGAATGTATCCTTAGTCCTTCGTAAGTACTTAAGGATATTCTTGACTGAGATCCAGTGATGTTCACCGTAATTAGACGGGTATCTGCTCGTAAGGCTTAAGGCAAACGAGACATCTGGGCGAGTACATACCATGGCGTACATGATGGATCCTATGGCAGAAGCATAAGGGATCTCTTTCATGCGTTCTAATTCGTCAGGCGTTTTAGAACACTGTTTGTTCGACAGAACAGTACCATGTGCCCTAGGACAAAGGCCCTTCTTAGACTCTTGCATGCTAAACCGCTTTAGCACCTTGTCTATATATGTACTCTGACTTAGGCCATTGAGTCTCCTGGATTTATCTCTAGAGATCTTGACTCCCAGAATATAGTTGGCATCGCCTAAGTCTTTCATAGAGAAACACGTACTCAACCAAGCCTTTACAAACTTTAAGGTTGGTATGTCGTTTCCAATGAGTAGTATGTCATCTACATACAAAACCAGGAATACGATTGATCTCCCACTAACCTTCTTGTAAACACAAGGCTCATCCTCATTTCTAATGAAGCCAAACTCTCAGACGGCATCATTAAAAGCGGATGTTCCAGCCTTCGAAGCTCGCTTGAGTCCATAAATGGATCTCTCGAAGCTTACATACTTTTCCGAGCATTCTCCGGAGTGACAAAACCTTTAGGTCAGTGTCATATACACATCCTCTTCAAGTTTTCCATTAAGGAAAGCGGTTTTGACATCCATTTGCCATATTTCATAGTCATAGTAAGCTGCAATAGCAAGCAAAATCCGAATGGACTTGAACATAACTACAGGGGAAAAGGTCTCGTCATAATCAATAACATGAACTTGTTTGAAACCTTTCGCGACCAGTCGCCCCTTGTATGTTTGTACATTCCCTTCCATGTCGGTTTTAATCTTAAAAACCCATTTGCACCCTATGGGAGTTACCCCTTCAGGGTGGATCAACCAAGATCCGGGACTTGGTTTGTGTACATGGAGTCCATTTCGGATCTCATGGCCTCAAGCCATTTCTCGAATCCCAGGGCTATTAATTACCTGTTTGTAGGTTGAAGGTTCATCTTGATCCACAAACATAACATCACCATGTTACGTTATGAAAAATCCAAATTTTTCCGGAGGTGGACTGACGAACTCTACCGGACTCTACGCAATTCTTGTGTTTCTTGAAAGCTGCATCTGGCTGCACTAAATTGTTTGTGGCACCTGCTGCACAACAACTTGTGGAGTCTGTTCAATTTCCATCTCATCATTAGTGCTAGTTTGAGAGTCTGGAACTTCAGAAAGTTCTACACTACTCCCACTCGTGTTTCTAGAAACAAATTCTTTTTCTAGAAAGACTCCCGTACGAGCAACAAACACTTTGTTTCCGTTAGGGATATAAAAGTAGTATCCTTTAGTTTCCTTAGGATAACCTACAAATATGCACTTTTCAGATTTTAGAGCCGACTTATCGGAAGCTGAGCGTTTTACAAAAGCTTCACGACCCCCAAATCTTGAGGAAAGACAAAGCTGGGGACGCTTCCCGATCCCATAACTCGTATGACGTCTTTGCAACTGATTTAGATGGAACGCGGTTAAGTGTTAAAGTTGTTGTCTCTAGTGCGTGTCCCCAAAAGGAATTGGTAGGCTCGTGTGACTCATCATAGAACGGACCATATCTAATAAGGTTCTGTTCCTCCTTTCAGATACACCATTCCATTGTGGAGTAGCTGGAGGAGAAAGTTGTGAAACGATTCCACAATCTTTTAGATAGTCACAGAATTCTTGACTCAAGTATTCTCCTCCTCGATCAGATCGAAGAATTTTAATACTCTTGCCAAGTTGGTTTTCTACTTCTAGTTTAAACTTAGCAAATGCTTCAGATTTGTGTTTCATCAAGAACACATATCCATACCTACTGAAGTCATCAGTAAAGGTAATGAAGTAGAGGTAACCACCCCTTGCATGTATATTAAAAGGGCCAGATACATCACTATGTATTAGTCCTAATAAAGCATTGGCTCTCTCACCTAGCTTAGTGAAAGGTGATGCTGTCATCTTACCCAACAAACAAGATTCGCATCGATCATAAGACATGAAGTCAAATGATTCCAATAACCCATCTTTATGGAGTTTGGATATGCGGTCTTCGTTTATATGGCCTAAGCGACAATGCCAGAGGTATGTCGGATTAGAATCATTAGTCTTAATCCTTTTAGTATTTATATTTAAAATTGGCATATCAAGGTCTAAATTATATAGACCATTAATCAAAGAGGCGCTTGCATAAAACATATTATCCAGAAATAACGACAATCGTTGGTTTTTTATCGAAATCTCAAAACCTTTCTTGTCCAAACAAGAAACTGAAATAATATTCTTAATTAAACTAGGTACATAGAAACAGTTTTCTAAACCCAAAACAAGCCCTGAAGGCAAAGTAAAATTACAAGTCCCTACAGCTAGGGCTGCAACACGTGCTCCGTTGCCAACTCGTAGTTCCACTTCACCCTTTGCCAACTCTTTACTCCTTTGCAGTCCCTGCACATTAGTACAAATGTGAGAACCACATCCGGTATCAAATACCCAAGAAGTAGTTGTATTTAAATTGATATCAATCATATTAATATCTACAACATAAATACCTGAGCCCGAAACAACATTTGCTTTCTCCTTTTCCAGCCTTTTTCCCTCGCAAGATAGCTTTTTGCAGTTCCTTTTCCAGATGACCCTTCTCACCACAATGATGACAGATAGAGTCCTTGGCTACACCACCCTTAGGTTTCGAGTGCATTGTTGAAAGTGGTTTGCTTGCCCTCAGGGCTTACCTTTCGGTTTGCCTTTGGGTTTCACAAAACCTTTGCCTTTGCCACTTTTGCACCATCGAGTATGGTGTTGGGCTTGGACTTGCCTATTTCCTTCTCGGCAGTCCTCAAGCATATTCAACAACTCGAGCAATGGCTTGTCAATTTCATTCATGTGATAATTCGAATGAACTGATCTGTATGATTCGAGCAACGATTGCAAGATCAAATCGAGTCGACGACTCTTGTCCCAAAGGAAATCCCAGCTTTTTCAAGGTTCGAACATAACCTATCATCTTAAGAACGTGAGTTCCTACCGGCATTCCTTCGGACATTTTGCATCTGAAAAAGAGATTTGATACATCGAATCTCTCTCGGCGTGCTTGCCCCGATATAGTTGCTTCGGGTGAGCCGAGCATCTCATAAGCCCCCATGTCCTCATGTTGCTTCGAAGCTCGAGTTCATGGTGACAAGCATGAGGCTAGACACATCTAAAGCATCACTAACATGCTTCTGATAAGCATTTGTTTCAGCGGTCGAAGCGCGAGCCTCGCAGTGTAGCAGGGAATAGGTCGTTCTAGAACATACTGACTTTCTTTCATGCTTGAGAACGATTCTCAAGTTCCCGAACCAGTCGAGGAAGTTAACTCCCTCTAATTTGTCCTTCTCAAGGACAGAACGCAGTGATAGTGTTTGGTTTGAATTTGCCATTTTTCTACAACAAAAATATGCATATACAAAGTAAGTAGCGATTAAAATCTTTATTAGGTCTTTATCTTTTTATTGATTTCTCCCACTATTTTCTTCGAGTGAATAACCCTCATTATCAACTCGGAAAGTTCGTTAACTTTCTAGCGGGCTAAGATCCATATTTCACCTCGTTCTGAGTCAGCTTTGGCTGATCGCCCAAAACTTAGTTATTTAGGTAGGCAACGTTTGCCAATTACATCAAATTATGTAATTCTTGGTTAGTTGAGTGAATAACATTTATTCAAGCGTATCGTTATACACTTTTCTCAACTCTTTTGCCTCTAGATCCTCAATCCATTTATTGAGATAATCCGAGTTAACTAGGACCCTAAGTTTTAGCCGATGGATATCACAAATTATCCTTTGCGCCTCACTCCGGATAGACACGTATGCACGACTTTGGCATGTCCCATACTAATGTCGATCTAGGCCTTGACGAGGGCCAAACTTAGGAAGGCACTAATTAATATTTAATTCAGGGGGTTTTGTTTTTAACAATCTCACCGTAAAAGCTTAAATAAAACGAGTTTATGCTTATATACATATGCATCCAATACATAAAAGTAAAATGCAATAGTAATCGCCATATCCTATTCGGGTTTTTCCAAGCCAATGGGAAAAACCGTGAAGTCAATCTAAGGGTGTGAAAAGAAAAGCACTCTATTCTACACCGTCTTGACCTTCGGTGGTTGCCTCCAAATCATCACAAATTGTACCTTCTCCTAATCTAGAATTACAAAATTCTAAGGAAACCTCGAGTTATTCGATGGGATTTGATGAGAATAAAATTACAACTTTTGATAATAAAATAGGCACGATATGCAGGTCGTATTATAAAATAAAACCAACAGGGTAAAGGCGAATACTATGCATCATGCTCAATTAACATAACAATTTATGAAAAATAATGAGCAACCAGCAAACAGAACATTTCATATTCTGGTAAGTTCGGTTGACCGGCCACCAAGCTCGGTCGACCGAACAAAGTACTGAGAGTACTCGGTTGACCAAACAGGCACTTCGGTCGACCGAAGACCAACTCGGATCGACCGAAGACCAACTCGGTTGATCCGAACCAAATATCAGTAGCTTCTGTCTTACCTCGGTCGACCGGAACTGAGTCCCGGTCGACCGAAGGGCTAGAAACTGAGAGTTTTTCCAGCTTTTGAATGACTTCAAAACTGGAAAATCTCGATTCTCATACATTCAAAATGATGAAAAACATGTCATACATCATATACAACATTTCTAGCAATCCTAAGGCATGCAAAACATAGATTCATAATCCATATTCTAATACTATAGCACATTAAGTCTATAGGGTACTCGTGAGTGGCTCTGATACCACTGTTAGAGGAATAACCGGGTCAAAACAGTTTGTGCAGCGGAAATAAAGTGACCCGCCTCTAATAGGATCTTTCACGAGTAAGAACCTAAGACTATGGGATAGTATTATACCTTTCGAAGTGCTAGGATAGCTGAAACGGTTTTAGCTGCAGTTTGTTGTCACGAACGGAACGCCACCAACGTAGGCTCCGTCTCTCCCAATATCCACTCGATCTTCCGGGGATGGTCTTCTACCGCTTGGTGCTAGCCAACGCCTTGTAGAAGTCTTGAAGACACTCTTCAAGATGGAGTATGAATGTATGACCTTTTAGAAGAACAAGAAACAGTTTTTCTTTTCTTTTCTTACTAAATGTTCTCACTTTTTCTCTCTTCTCTAAGCTTCCAAAAGCTGGAGAAAACTACTTAGAATGCTTAGAGAAAATCAGTATTTTCCCTAGTCATTCATAGGATAGAGGGGAGAGTGAAAATGGGAAGTGGGAGATCATGGAGGAAACCACTCCTCCACTTTCTCTACCATTTCAACCACCTTTCTAAGAGATAAAAGGGCTGGAAAATATCTCTAATTGTCCAGCCATAAGGTCGGTCCAAATGGGTTGGTCGGCCCAACCCGATTAAGGGCCCAATCCAATCCCGGCCCGGCCCAATCGAATTGATTGATCCAAATGGGTTGGTCGGCCCAATCATATTGGTCGGCCCAACCCGATTAAGGGCCCAATCCAATCCCGGCCCGGCCCGGCCCAATCGAATTTTTGCCCACGGATAAGACGTATTTTGCAGTATTGAACTTGAAAGCAAAGTCGAGTATTCTGTTGTAGCAGCATAGGCCTTCTCAAAGACAGCAGCAGGAGAAGAGGTTTGGCCCTCGAAAGTGAATCAGCATATGTTCTTGCAAATGAGCCATACTAGATTGCCAAACATTTGTATCTTTTCTACTGATGCCACTAGCCATAATGAAATCTAGCAGGTCCTGAAATGAAGCAAAATTACGCCAATGCCATTCGAACTTTTATTCCATAAATCCCAGACAAGTGTAGCTCTTGTGGCAACAAGCCAAGCAATGTAATTCCGTCTCACCGACCTCATCACATGAATTACACTTTGATGATATATTTATTCTTTTAGCCAGATTTATACCCATTGCTAGACAACTGCGAGAAGCTTTCCATAAGAAATTGACAATTCTTGGTTGCAGGAAAAGCTTCCATAATCTGGAGCAAAATTTATTCTTCCGAGATGAAGATGAGGATCCTGCTAATTGAGTATTCCACCTGTGAGCTTCCATGGAAACCGGATAACCTGACCGAACCTAGTAATTACATTTTTTGTGTAGTGCCAAATAAGGCAATCCGCCTCTGCTCCCTCACTCAAATGGATGGATTTAATGGAATCAATTTCGTGAGGCTGGAAGGAATTGTTAATGAGTTCTTCATTCTATAATCTAGGAGAAGGGAGTATAAGAGCACTCATTGTCCCTTCAAGAGGCAATTGAAAGTTGTGGCGCACAATCCGAAAGGATTTTGGGAGCGGTATCCATGGATCCTTTCATACCTCCACTTTCTTCCCGAGACCATTCGCCATCTCATTCCAAGCTCCAGGATTTTCCGACCCTTAATTAGGCTTCTCCATCCACATGATGATAGCGGGCCAAAGACTGCTTGGAGGAAGGAACCATTCGGGTAATACTTGGCTCGTAAAATCAGAGCGAGAAGTGAAACTTGTTGCTGTATAATTCTCCAACCTTGCTTTGCCAAAAGCGAATGGTTAAAGGTAACCATATCCCGGAGTCCAAGTCCACCTCGATCCTTTGGTAAACACAGCTTCTCCCATGAGACGCAGTGAATTCCACAACTTTTGCCCCATAAGAAATTCCGAATCATAACCATAATCTCGTCCAAAATGGAGCGACTCAAATAAAAGGTTTGCATGATATAAGTGGGAATGTCTTGTATCATAGACTTCTCCCATGAGACCCAGTGAAAGGTTTGCATGATATAAGTGGGAATGGCTTGTATCATAAACACAGCTTCTCCTATGAGACCAGTGAATTCCACCACTTTTGCCCCATAAGAAATTCCGAATCATAACCATAATCTCGTCCAAACGGAGCGAGTCAAATAAAAGGTTTGCATGATATAAGTGGAAATGGCTTGCATCATAGATTTAATAAGGACTTCCTTTCCAGCGGGTGATAAATATTTTTCTTTCCAACCCTGTAGTTTTTTCCAAACCCTATCTTTAATATAAGAGAAAACTTCTCGTTTATTCAGACCAAGTAGGGAGGCCCCAAATATTTCCAGTCATCCTACCCAATTCCGATACCCAACAACGAACAAAGATCATTAGCAAGATGGGGATCGAACAGTTTGCTAAAGTACATGGTGGATTTATCATAGTTTACCGATTGGCCCAAGAATGATTCATATTCAGTTAGAGGATATGTTGAATGGCTATCACGTTCTCTTGAGTTCCTTCTAAAAAAATTAGAGAATCATCGGCGAAGAGGAGTTGAGATAAGCTTGGACCTGACCGACCGAACCTAATACCATTAAACAAGGAAGCCGCTTGCGCCTAACAGATCATAGCTGAGAAACCTTCAGAACATAATATAAAGAGGAAGGGAGATAATGAGTCACCTTGTCGAATGCCCCTAGATGGAGTGATCAGCTCAGTTGGTTTCCCGTTAATGAGAACCCGATAGGTGACTGTCCGTACACATAATATAATGAGCTTGTGGAAGCGTGGTGGAAAACGCATTGCCTCTAACATCAATTCAAGGTAGCGCCATTCCACTATATCAAAGGCTTTTCGCATATCTAGTTTCATAGCACAGTGATTGTGCACTACACCAAGACCTATCTGCATACTATGGAAAACCTCAAATGCAGTAATTAAATTGTCAGTAATAAGACGCCCTCATATGAAGGCCCTCAGAGAAGGATCAATAAGATTTGGCAAAACAATTTTCAACTGGTTAACTAAAATACGTGATATAAGCTTATAAATAGAATTGCAAAGACTTATTGGACGAAATTCAGTCAAACTCAAGGGCGAATTCACCTTTGGGATTAAGAGAATAAATGTATTGTTGAGGCCCGAAATATCACCATGCCCATTAAGAAAATTAATGACAAAATATGAGATTTCACCATATATGTGCCAATTGTTTTTCAGAAAAATAGTCTGCAAACCATCGGGTCCAGGGACCTTTTTAGGAGGCAGTTGCTTTAGAGCCATGTTAATCTCATCCATAGTGAATAGATAATCCAAAGCCATCGCCGAGTTGTCTTCTAACTGCCGCAGAGGAGATCCTCCAAAGAATGCGGCAGCTTCTTGGAAGTAATTTTTTGTTACCATAGCTATATCCAATTCCTTATCCAAAATAATACTAGAAGGATCCTTTATCCTTTCAATGAAGTTTCGAGATCGACGCGAAATAGCTTTGTGATGAACATATGTAGTATTCCTGTCTCCGTTTAATAGACAGTTGCTCTACTTCGCTGTCTCCAATATTCATCATCTAGAGATATTAAAGAACTGAGCTCAAATTTAAGGCACTTATCATCCTCTATGTTGAAAGGCGATGAAGCCTAACATTGAGCGATTTTATTTTGGTTATCCAAAATTTTATTTCGAAGATCACCAAAAATTTTAGAACCCCAGCGACGCAGTGTTTCCCTTAAATTCGTAACAGCCGAGACAACTTGCAACCCGTTGATCAGCGTAGGGTGCCGCCAAGATGACTCAGTGAAATTAATACACTCAGGATCTTGTATCCAAAACAGATCAAACTGGGGAAGGGATTACCACTTTTGTTTTGAGAATTTTACTGAAGTAATCAAAATAGGAAGATGATCCTAGTGAGAGGACATGAGATGCTTAAAAATCGGCGATGGAAAAATGCTTCTCCAAGATGCATTAGCCAAGCCCCTGTCAATGCGTTCACGTACCAGATTGACTTCCCTTCCATTTATCCACGTGAACCGCGGCCCAACAAAGCCAAGGTCTACCAACTCACAATCTGAAACAACACTTCGAAATGAAGTAAGAAGAGAATTACTTCGAGCATTCATACTTTCTTTTTTCATGAGGGGCGAGGATTTCATCGAAATCCCCTGCACATAACCAAAGGAGATCCCCATAATGAATGCAGCTGCCGAAGCAAGGTCTATGAATAGTGACGTTGCTCATGATAGGGGTTACCATAAATCCAGTAAATCGTCAACATGAAAAACCAATAGATGCACAAATTTTATTCATATCAAAACGTAACAATTTTGTTTGCATAATAAAAACTAAAAAAGGCTTATTAACCTTAACAAGGTTTTTTAAATTGCGAATTACTCGGGTCTGCCCTAATCCCCGACAATTCCAACATAGAATACTCATTCCATGTATAAGGCGGAGACAATGAGAGGGGAAGAAAACGGGATGATCGGAGCAAGAAGGGCCAAGCAAAACCCTAGGTGGTAGCGAAAACCCTAACATACGGCCCCGGGCAGGGGAGAGAAAGTTGCCCTAGATAGAGAGTGGATATCTGTCAATTCGAATTATAGAGATAATTGAGAGGGTAGATTGTTATTTGAAATTTTATTAAGATAATATTTAGTTTTCAATTAATTTAATTAATCTAAATTTTCTCAACCAATCAAAATTAATAAACAAATTAAAAAACTCAAAACTCCCAGAAAATTATATTAGAGTTTTGAATGCTTCTCATTGGTTGAAACTCAAAACAGGCTATATATATATATATATATATATATATATAGACACACACACTGAATTTAATCCACATCTCCATCCTTGTAAATAAAACGAAAATTATATTATGAATATCCAAATTACGTTGTAGATATCTTAACCTTTTTAAGATCCCTTTAAATTATATAGTTCAGAAGTTTCTCTTCTTAGCATCTAGAAAAATATCCCCTTGAGGCTTGAATTAAAAATCGAGATTATTCACGTATCGAAACAGTTGAAAAATCATAGTCCAACGACCCCAAATCCGTAATGGTTAGTACACGATAATGTCAGAACTTTACTTAAAGCGAGATTATTCACTGATCGAAACTGTTAAAAAATCCTAGCCCGACTCAAATCAGTGATAGTTAGTACACAATATTGTCAGAACTTTACTAAATTCGAGATTATTCACGGGTCGCAACAGTTGAAAAATCCGAGTTTGACGGCCCCAAACTCTGTGATTGTTAGTACACAATATTTTCAGAACTTAAAAAAAATTGAGATTATTCACCGGTCATAAACGGTTGAACAATTCGAGCTGTACGACTCACAATCCCTGATGGGTTGTACACAATATTGTCAGAACTTTACTACAATTGAGATTATTCACCAATTCAAACAATTGAAATAACCGAGCTCGATGTTCTATAATCCGTGATATTATTACACAATATATTTTTTCTAAACTTGACTATAATCGAAATTATTCACAGTCACAACAGGTTAAAAATCCGAGTCGGACGACCCGAAATCCGTTATTGTTAGTACACGATATTGTCTGAACTTTATTTAAATCGAGATTATTCATGTGTCGAAAGAGTTGAAAAATCCCAGCCTAATGGCCCCAAATCCGTGATGGTTAGTACACAATAGTGTTAGAACTTTACAAAAATCGAGATTATTCACCAGCCGTAACAGATGAAAAATTCGAGCTCGACGACCCTATATTTGTGATAGTTAGTACACGATATTGTCACAACATTACTAAAATCAAGATTATTTATCGGTCGCAACATTTGAAATGTAACAACCCGTACAAAAATCTCAAAATATGGATTAGAACTGTGTCGCTGCTATAAAAGCAGTTGCTCAGCAGCTTTTGACTTGCAGCTGCTTAAGGGAAGCAGCTGCTCAACAACTTTTGATTTGCAGCTGCTTGAACTGCACAGGAGCTTCTGCTTTGCAGCTGCTTAATTAAAGTAGCTGCTCAGCAGCTTCCATTCTTCTATAAATAGTTCATATTTCCTGATTTCATTTTCATTCAAAAATCTCTCATCTTCTTCATTTCCTTCTTTATACCATATGATCTTGTAATCTCTACATTTGTGTCAAATTCTAGTGTTGTTTATTGGAAGGTATGATCTATTAATAAATTATGGCGAAGTTCTGTTCTAGGATATATTTGGATTTTGAAGAAAGTCAACTAGTCAGGTGAGTGGTCTTAAACCTTTTGTAAAATTATATATACGTATCGTGTGCTCATTAATTGTTCATTGCACTCATGGTCTGGATCCACTCATGACATGCACTGGTTACATTTATTTGTCATCATGAAATAGTTTTCTAAAATTGGGGCCTTATTGTTAATGTTATTGGAAATGAAATATTTTTACTGAACCTTGAACGCGATCTGTCCTGAGATTATTGACATGGCATTACGAGACTGTGAATATATTGAGTCGGGCCTAAATGAAAGGAATCGAAGGAACTGCGTGCTACACCAGAGGGTGGGAGCCACCTCCAGAATCCTGTTGATAAATGTCTAGATCGAGGCCCGTATGAAATGTGATTTAATGTTATTGAAATGCCATTGTCAATCTGATCTCGACAGTCTTGAACAATTGTTCCAGAAATCAGGTCCCTTATTATAAGAGTATATATATGATTTTCTGATTGTGCGAGCTATTTTTGATATAAAAGTATTTTCCAAAGAAAATGATTTTAAAGACACTGGCACCACTTGCACGGCCCTCGCTGAGCTTCTGCTCACGTTTTCCAAAATGTTTTCCCCCCTCTACAGGTATCTGAAGGTGGTGCAATATTTTGGTATCAGAGTGCGCAACGAAAGCTTGGGATTAGAAATCTGTATATAGGGATTCTTCTTTTGTATTATATTGGATTTCATTGTAATCCCTTTTTACTTTATATTGTAAAAGATAGAACCCAGTGCCGAGAGGCACGCGACAGTCACGGCCAAAGTTGTTAATAGCGTTTCACGGTCCGTCGCGGGGAGGCTTCAAAAGTTATAGCGGTGTCACGGTGTCGCGAAGCGGTACTTTTTCGGAGTTTCTGATATGACATATTTATATAGATATATGACACAAAATTAATAATACTTGTAAACATTTAGTTAAATTCTTCCATGTTTATAACATCAAAGAACATTCAACAATAATTCGAAAGGCAAATAAATATACAAAGTAGATCTTGTAGGACTTTTTTGTAATTTAAGAATTAAATTGGACTTTATGTGCTAAAACTTTAATTGCACATTTAGTCCCGATTATATAAGCTCTCCTAGGAGAGAATTCCTAACCCTAATTTCATTTCCCTCTTCTTCTTCATGGGAGAGGCCGCCGCCTCCGTCCCATTTCTCCTCTCACCGCCGCCGCCGCCTCTTTCTCTCCTCTCCTTCTTCTCCTTCTCCCTCATTTCTCTCTTTTCTTCTCTTCCTCTTCTCCTCCCTCCTTTCTGCCGCGCTTCTTCTCTTCTCCTTCCTCCATTTCTTGCCGCGGCCCACCACCATCTTGGTTGCAGGAGGATCGATTTACTTTAAAGGAATTGGGGGAAAAAATTACAAAAAAGGGACTACCAATTTTCCGCAAAAGCTCCGCTACCGCGAGGCCGCTATAGCGGTAAATAGCGGCGAAAAATCGGAATTCTTCGTAGTCGACCGCGACGCGATGCTCCACCGCGGTACACCTCCGCGACGTGCCGCGAAGCCGCGAAATCGCCGCTAAACGCCGCTATTGATAACTTTGGTCACGGCCCGAGAGGGTAGGGGTGTCACATGAAATACCCGAGCCTAATGGTTCAAAATCCGTGATACTTATTTTTTAAATGAAAATTTGGGATTGTTAATACACAATATTTTTCTAAAGTTAACTAAAATCGATATTATTCGCAAGTTACAACAAGTTTAAAATCCGAGTCGAACGTCTCCAAATCCGTTACGATTATTACACGATATTGTCAGAACTATACTAAAATCGAGATTATTCAACAATACAACAGTTGAAAATTCGAGCACGACTACCCCATATCTGTGATGGTTAGTAAACAATATTGTTTGAACTTTACTTAAATCGAGATTATTCACGGGTCGAAAGATTTGAAAAATGCCAGCCTGATGGCTCCAGATCCGTGATGGTTAGTAATATTGTCAGAACTTTACAAAATTCGTGATTATTCACCAGTCGTAACAGTTGAAAAATTCGAGCGCGACGACCCTAAATCCGTGATTAACGTACAAGTTATTGTAACAACATTATTAAAATCAAGATTATTTACCCTTCGCAATAGTTGAAATACCCGAGCCCAGCGGCTCAAAATCTGTGATAGTTAGTACACAATTTTTTTCGAAACGTAACTAAAATTGATATGATTCATAGGTCACAACATGTTAAAAATCCTGGGGCTGATTCGGCTTTTTCCAAGCTTGGAAATTTGCCGATTTTGGCCTTGCACTTTTTTTTGCTGCCTTTAGATTTGCTCTGCATACTACAACATAGATGTAATATTATCAAGGTTAGCACGTTCTACCTTTGACCGAATTTTATCGTTTAGGCCAGCCAAGAACCGCGTCATTGTTGCCTCATCTCCCTCTTGGATATCGGCTCTAATCATCGCAATTTCCATCGCCTTGTAATATTCATCAACCGAACTCTCTCCTTGATTCAATCTTTGCAAATGATTGTAAAGTTCCCTTATGTAATTTTGGGGAACAAAACGTCGCTTCATCACCGCTTTCATCTTATCCCATGTATCAACTTCTCGTTGCCCAACTCTAGCCCTTGTTTCGGCATCTTTGTCCCACCAAATATATGCATATCCGAAAAATTCCATGGCTGCCAATTTCACTTTCATTTCCTCGGAATAATTGTGCACGGAAAAACATGGTTAACTTTACGAATCCAATCTAAACATAATTCGGGATCGTTTGTACCTTTGAAAGAGGGAATCTTGGTCTTAATTGCATCAAGATTGTTGTCATTATGCTGAATTTGGTCCCCTCTTCTCGGCTCATATATTTGATTGTTGATTACCCGATTTTGTTGATTTGTTCTCGGATTTGGATTGAATCTAGGCGGCTCAATTGCATCAATGGAATGATCATCACTCTCGGCATCATCTCCTACATGACTTTGCTGATTCGAAGCTCTAAGAAGTTTCATCTCTTCCGCCATCTCATCCATTCTTTGTCGCAATTTCCTCAACGTCTTTGGCATCGCCTCTTTGTAAAGCTTGTCATCATCAAAGACGTCGGTTTGTTTCGATAGATTTGCCTGATAAGACATGTTATATTTTCAAGAAAAACACACAAAATGTTAGATATCAAAGAAAAATTCTCCCTTTATTCCAACACTACTCGTAAAAGAACTTCAAACTCTAAATGAATTGAAAGGTTCCTAACTTGTTGCACTGATTCAAAGCTGAAAAATAATGGAAAGATATCCTATATTTGACCTACACGAAAAGCTTAAAGAAAGAAAGAAGAGTAATCTTGAAAAATCCTAGACCCAATCAAGAAAAGAGATACTTTTTTAAGGTATGCTTTTGTGTTTAGGAAGAGCAATTCTCAATCTTTACTTTCTTGATTTTCTTGATCTTTCTTGAATTTTCCCTTCTTCTTGGACAAAATATATCAAGAGTGAGGCTCTCACGCTATCTGTACTTGATGTATGGTGAATAAGAACACGACTCAAAAATTAAAAGGCGGAACGTTTGCCAATTCTTGGACGAGGCTTTATCGCTATCGTTTCAAGAAGTTTGCTTTTTGTCTTTATAGTTCACTATTCAAACTAAATTACTCACGGCTGCTTTTTTTATATAATGCTGAAGTCTTTTTTTGTCTTTCTCAAGCAAACAAGAAAATTTATAGAAAGCTATAAAAGGTACACCAAGTATGAGATGAAGCTTTTCCTCTGATACCACTTGATGAAGAACCGAGATAACAAGTATCAAGATTCGACACTTTAGTTTAAAAACGGATCTTTATCTATTCTTGAACTAGTTTCAAAGGGAATATTCTCAACGCAACTCTAAAGAAGGCTAAGAATCGATGGAGGCTGAAACACCGCAACAAGTGAAACTAATTTGTTGATACAGTAACTCAAAGATGAATGAATTCTATTAAGAAGTTCAGTTCACAAGTAGCTAAGAAATAACCTTACCAAAATATCATATATCTAACGTGTCTTACAATGGTGGCCGAAATCCCTCTTAAATAGAGTAGGATTTCGGCTCAATCGAACCAAAAGGAAGAGTCCTTGAAGATTAGGACTCTTCAATAATAAACTTGCTATCAAGTAAAATACTATCTAAGATAATGCACAACATGTCCTATTATCTTGCAAAACACTACTTCTACTCGCCAACATGGCTAAAAATAGTAAATAACAAAGCTGAAAATAATTAAAGTCTAGAATTGACTTTAATGTACAAAAGACTAAAATGCCCCTTCTTAGCCACTTTTTTTGTTTGGGCCGAATTGAACACTTGTTAAACTTAAGAGGTTGACTTAAAATCTTCTTCTAGATGAAGTTTAGCTTCCTCTTTAGTTTGGATGTCTCGGATCAATGTTGCAACCTTGTCTAAAGCCAGCTTTGTCTTTGATCTTGTCATAGGTTCTTGAAGGTTGACTAGTGGGTCCTTTGAATAGGGCAGCCCCTTGGATGGTCCATTATCATGCCGGCTCAAAATACGTGAAAGTTAGTAAACGATATAGTACTAAAATCAAAATTATTCTAAACTTGATAGTTAGTACACAATTTGTTTTTCTAAACTTGACTAAAATTGAGATTATTCACAGGTCATAACAAGTTCAAAATCCAAGCACGATGACTCCAAATCCGTGATGGTTAATACACGATATTGTTTGAACTTTACTTAAATCGAGATTATTCATGGGTCAAAAGAGTTGAAAAATCATAGCCCGATGACCCCAAATCCGTGATGGTTAGTACACGATATTTTCAGAACTTTACGAAAATCCAGATTATTCACCGGTCGTAAAAGTTGAAAAATTCGAGCTCGACGGTCTTAAATCCGTAATGGTTAGTGCACGATGTTGTCTGAACTTTACTAAAATTGAAATTAATTATCGATCGCAACAGTTGAAATACCTGAGCCCGATTGCCCAAAATCCGTGATAGTTAGTACACAATTTATTTTTTCTTTTAAACTTGACTAAAATCGAGATTATTCTAGGTTACAACATGTTAAAAATACAAGCATGACGAACCTAAGTCCGTGATGGTTAGTACACGATATTGGTTGAACTTTACTTAAATCAAGATTATTCACACATAAAAACATTCTAAATTTTTAGCCTGACGACCCCAAATCTGTGATGGTTGTTAGTACACGATATTGTCGGAACTTTAAAAAAATCAAGATTATTCATCAGCAGTAATAGTTGAAAAAATCGAACTCGACGACCCTAAATCGTGATAGTTAGTACACGATATTGTCACAATATTATTAAAATCGAGATTATTCCATGGTAGCAACAGTTGAAATACCCGAGCCCGTCGGCTCAAAATATGTGATAGTTAGTAAACGATATTTTCAGAAGATTACGAAAATCGAAATTATTCAACGATCGCAACAGTTGAAAAGTTTGAGCCTGACGACTCCAAATCCATGATTGTTAGTACACGATATTTTCAGAACTTTACTAAAATTGAGATTATTCACCGGTCGTACCAGTTAAATTGCTTGTGCAAACGGCCCCAAATCCGCGATAGTTTGTACACGGTTTCTTTCTAAACATGACAAAACCCGAAATTATTCACATGTCGCAACAATTGAAAAATCTCAGTCCGACGACCCTAATCTGTGATGGTTAGTACACGATATTGTTAGAGCTTGATTTAAACCAAGATTATTCACCAATCGAAACAATTGAAAACTCCTAGCCCGATGGCCCCAAATTCGTGATAGTGACGTTTACGATATTGTCAGAACTTTACTTAAATTGAGGTTATTGATTGGTCGAAACAGTTAAAAAATCCTAGTCCGACGACCAAAATCCGTGATTGTTAGTATACGATATTGTCAGAACTTTACTAAAGTTGAGATTACTCACCGGCCGCAACAGTTGAAAAAATCGATCTTGACGGTCCAAAATCCGTAATGGTTAGTGCACGGTATTGTTTGAACTTTACTACAATTGAAATTGTTTACCGGTCGTAACAGTTTTAATACCTGAGACCGACGACCTAAAATTCAGGATAGTTCGTACACAATTTTTTATTCTAAAGTTGACTAAAATCGAGATTATTCTCAGCTCACAATAGGTTAAAAACTTGAGCATAACGCCTCCAAATCCCGGATGGTTAATACACGATATTGTCTGAACTTTACTTTAATTGAAATTATTCACAGCTCAAAACAGTTGAAAAATCTAGCTTGAAAACCCCAAATCTGAGATGGTTAGTACACGATATGGTCAGAACTTTTAAAAAATCAAGATTATTCACCAACCGTAATATAGTTAAAAAATGCGAACTCGACTACCCTAAATCATGATAGTTAGTACACGATATTGTCAGGACATTATTAAAATCGAGATTATTCCATGGTTGCAACAGTTGAAATACCCGAGCCCGCAGGCTCAAAATACGTGATAGTAAACGATATTTCCAGAACATTCCTAAAATTGAAATTATTCAGCAATCGCAACAGTTGAAAAATTCGAGTCTGACGACCCTAAATCCGTGATTGTTAGTACATGATATTTTCAGAACTTTACTAAAATCGAGATTATTCACTGGTTGCACCAGTTAAATTACCCGTGCCAACGGCCCCAAATCCACGATATTTGTACACGATTTCTTTCTAAACATGACAAAACCCGAACTTATTCACATGTCTCAACAATTGAAAAATCTGAGTCTGACGACCCTAATCCGTTATGGTTAGTACACGATATTATCATAACTTTATTTAAATCGAGATTATTCACCGATCGAAACAGTTGAAAACGTCTAGCCCGGCAGCCCCAAATCCGTGATAGTAACGTTTACTATATTTTCCAAACTTTACTTAAATCGAGATTATTCATTGGTCGAAACAGTTGAAAAATCATAGTCCGACGACCAAAATCCATGATTGTTAGTACACGATATTGTCATAACTTTACTAAAGTCGAGATTATTCACCAGTCGCAACAGTTGAAAAATTCGATCCCGACGACCCTAAAATTCGTGATTGTTATTACACGATATTTTCAAAACATTACGAAAATTGAGATTATTCACTGGTCGTAAACGGTTGAAAAATTCATGCCCAACGACTCCATATTCGTGATGGTTAGTACATGATACTGTAAAAAATTTACTAAAATGGAGATTATTGATGGTCGCAAAAGCTGAAATAACCCAGTCCGACGGCCTAAAATTGGTGATAGTTAGTTCACATTATTTTTTCTAAACTTGAGATTATTCATAGGTCATAACAGGTTAAAAATCCAAGCATAATGACTCCAAATCCGTGATGGTTAGTACACGATATTGTTTGAACTTTACTTAAATCGAGATTATTCACAGGGTCGAAAGAGTTGAAAAATCCTAGCCTTATGGGCCTAGATCCATGATGGTTAGTACACGATATTGTCAAAACTTTACAAAAATAAAGATTATTCATAATCCGTAACATTTGAAAAATTCGAGCTCGACGACCCTAAATCTGTGATTAACGTATACGATATTGTAACAACATTATTAAAATCAAGATTATTCACCGGTTGCAAAAGTTGAAATCCCCGAGACCAACGTCTCAAAATCCGTGATAGTTAGTACACAATTTTTCTAAACTTTACTTAAATCGAGATTTTTCAGCAGTCACAACAATTGAAAAATCTGAGCCCGATGACATAAAAATCCTTGTTTGTAAATACACGATATTTTTATATATTTACTAAAATCGAAATTATTCATCGGTCGTAACAATTCAAAATTCGAGCTCGACGGTCCAAAATCCGTAATGGTAAACGATATTTTTCGGACTTTACTAAAATCAAAATTATTTACTGGTCGCAACAGTTGAAATACCCGATCTGGAAGCCCCAAATCCGTGATAGTTTATACACGATTTTTTTGTAAACATGACAAAACCCAAAATTATTCACATGTCGCAACAATTGAAAAATCTCAATCCGACGACCCGAATCCGTGATGGTTAGTACACGATATTGTCAGAACTTTATTTAACTCAAGATTATTCACCAGTTGAAACAGTTGAAATTTCCTAGCCCGACGACCCCAAATGAAGGGATTCATGGGCAGAAACTCGTTCTAAACACCCATTTGTCCTCCCTCGAAGGATCCTCTCATACCATGGGAATCGAAAATTTAAGACGAAAACTTACATCTTTCGGTTAAGGTTTTGATCTCAGATTCCGTGCTGCTGCCACCAATAGCTTTCCCTAGCGGAATTTCTCTCTACCAGTATCCACGCGACGAAATGGGCAGCGAGTGCTAGCTCTTCGTTTTTGTGTTTCGATAAAACCTAGAGAGAAGGGAAGGGCATAAAACAAGAAATCCGATTTTGAGGTTTTTTGGGTTTATTGCGGCTCAAGCAAGAATAATCTGGGGTTTCGGCCAAAAGATGATTATATAGGTGTGAGAGTTTGTTTCCAAAACTACTCACACGTCCTATCAACCTCTTCTGGTAGTGGGAGTCTTTATCACGTAATAACTCCCACGTAATCCCAGCTAAAACCAAATACCGAAAATGCCCCTCCTTAATCTTTAATTCGAATAATAACATTTTATTACTCTAAAAAATAAAACGTCAGATACAATGAACCTAGACACGTTCTACATTTGTTGAATCTAGACATGAAGATCGTTAACTCGTCTATGCGTGTGACCCTGTAGGTTCATGTCACAATGGCAATGTAAACACACTTAGTAGTAGTATGTGTTCATAAATCACAAGCGGTCCCTACCAGGACATTGTGACTATCCATAGTGAATGAATGTACAGTGGAACCTAATATCAATCCACTATTAATCCCTTTGTCTCGCGATATCAAAATTAAGCATAATGCATGGTAGTTGTCACCCTTATAAAGTTTAATTGTGTTTATACTCGATCTCCAGATAGACTGTTCCAACAAATAGTATTCAATAACCACTTTATTAAATACATTTGAGCATGACCATGCATTTAAACAGTCTTCCCTATCGAGGGGCCCATGGATATCTCTCTCTAATAAGAGAGGGACAAAACCCTTACAATGCCTCTCACATTCAAGGCATGATAGGATACTACATCCAATCATCTGTCGTATTAATTACTCGATTAAAAGTAACGTTCGACTGAGTCAAAATGTAGATGTGAAACCCGTACCTTTTCTAGGGACTAGATCGATTAAGTTTCATAACCTTTGGACTAGAGAAATCAAATCATATAACAATTGGGCTTAGGGTTAATATATTCTATAAACCAAGGAACTAGAGGTGCAATTATTTATTAGTATTTAATACACTTTTCCAGCCAAACCCTACTCACAAAGCATATGATATATTTCGGCTACAGACAACTCCAGTACCTGTTCCTCCGATCGTAGGTAAGGAGTTCTACCGTTTGGTTAGCACGATTTCTAGGATTACGATCGTATTAATGTAGGTTTTATGCGTGTTTTTTTAGGATCTGTTGGTGAAACTTTTCGTCTCCGAATGATTAAGAACGAATCGAAAGTAAGTATATAACCATCTGATTTTGTTTATAAAGATTGTATTTTTGTATAAAAATGGGGAAAATTTTGGATTAATTTCTGAAAATATATGGTAGAATGATTTATTGGTATTGGATATTCAAATCCGCACGTTGCTCCAACTCCTCCTTTGTCTTTATCGCCTTATAACATAAGGGGTCTTGTTTTTTATCCTCTCTGTAACGCATATTGTGGTGGCTTCCAATTCTTCTGTTGATTTGTACATCTGATGAGAATTCATGTTTGGCCTTTGTTTGTGATTATTTTTCCGTGATGTATATGTTTTGATGGAAACAAAATATGACCTGCTTGTTCTTTTATTCTTTTAGTATCTATAGAAGACCCCATCTATTCTCGGTCATCGGTAGAATTTTTGAGTCCTAATTAATATTTCATGATCAAAGCATGGTAGGCTTGCTTAGCACTTTTCTATTCCTTTGGGCCCCACCAATTTTTACACTCTGATTCTCTTGGAACCTGCTGTCTTAAACAATTCTTGGGAGAACTAATAATTCCCCTGCCTTCTACCTACAAGCCATATTTTAGTGTGAGGGACGTAAAAGAAAATTAAAGAAATTGAATGGCGATTAATTCGCGAAAGGAAATTTTGTTACAATTTATTACTTTTTGAAATATCATGCATTCTGAAAACTCTTATACTGTTTGATACTTTGCGGGTTGATTTGGGATACTGTCTATTCTGACCCTCCTGGCGGGGTAATAGCTGGGCTCTATTCTGACCCACATAGGGGTAAAAGCTAGGACTCTGTACTGACCCATTCCCTAGAGGGTATAAGTCTAGGGCTGATATATCAGTTTCTGTTTCTGATTCAGTAAACCTCTGATCCCTGGTCAAAGTATCACTCTGTAAATTCGGTTATGTTCTGAATATGCTAAATAAGAGAAATCTGTCTGAATTTCTGAAAGTTTCTGAAATAACTTTTTTTCAGTCAAAATAATTTTGCTTAAAACAATACTTTTGTAAAATATGTCTGTTTTCTGAAAACTATATATATGTAACCGGATTTTCCCGGGAGGTGTTTCTATACTTACTGAGTTGTAGCTCACTCCTTGCGTTGTTGTTTTTTCAGATGATGAGTCATAAGGGAACGATAGATCGAACGACGGGGACTGAGTGTAGAAGCAACTTTGGGATTACTTACGGAATAAAACTTTTGGATAATTCCATTAAGAGTATTTTTTTTCTCAACTTTAATGTATTAAAATTTATTGAGGAATTTTGATAGTTGAATTAAATGGGTGATTATCACTTTATGGAAATAGATTCTCTGAATGTAAGGACCTGGTATTCTTGGATTTTGATTTGAGAATACGGTCATGTCGGGTTTTCGGATCCGGACTTATAGAACCGGGTCCGGGGCGTGACAGTAGCTCCATTTATGCTGGAAATGATGGAGAAATAAGGGCTAAGGATTCCAAATAGTATTGAGGAAGTAATACTTATGACTAAAGAACCATGAAGTATTACTTCTCTAACGGATCACGTCCGATACAATATATCCCAATATATTGCATCTATGATATGATTTGTATTCATTACACATGATCAATAAAACATAATCATCAATCAAACATCATACTATTTTTATTTCATTGTAAAGAATATTAAATAAAACTAGGGACGATCAGAATAGTAATTGCATAAGCTAATGAGTTTTACTATCAAATCACACATTTGATGTTGAAAAGCAAAATTAACTATTCACATGACATGTTCAAATTATATATAAAACGTACAACATATGCTAATGGTCCTAGGGCACTACTAACAATCTCCCACTTGCCCTAGGTCCAATCATACACAATCCTCAATCCCATTGAGCTAGTATGACTCTCATGTTTAGGTTGCGGGAGTGGCTTGTTCAATGGATCTGCGATGTTGTCGTCCGTATGAACTTTGCAAATTTTAACGTCTCCACTGTCAATGATCTCTCTAATCAAAATGAATCGCCTGAGAATATGTTTGGATCGTTGGTGAGATATAGGTTCCTTAGCTTGTAAAATGGAACCAGTACTATTACAATAAAGGTCCACTGGGTTCACAATGCTAGGGATGACACCTAATCCATCAACGAATTTCCTGATCCAAACAGCTTCTTTAACTGCTTCAGAGGCAGCCAGATACTCAGCTTCTGTTGTAGAGTCGACCACGGTTTCTTGCTTTGAGCTCTTCCAAATTGCGATCTAAAATCATCTACGTCGGTTTGGAAGCTTGCGTATGTGTAACCATTTGCAACCATACTTCCTTGCTGATCTCCGTAAACTAAGAACATGTCTTTAGTCCTTCTCGAGTACTTAAGAATGCTCTTGACTGCAGTCCAATGTGACTATCCAGGGTCAGATTGATATCTGCTAGTCATACTTAACGCGAATGAGACATCCGGGCGAGTGTATAGCTTGACATACATAATAGACCCAATAGCCGAAGCACATGGGATCTTACTCATGCGTTCTTGGACTTCCTTTGTGGAAGGTCCTTGAGTTCTGCTGAGTTTAATGCTATTTGACATGGGCAAGAATCCCTTTTTGGAATCTTGCAAACTGAACCGTTTTAGTACCTTGTCAATGTATCCACTCTGGCTTAGGCCAATCATTTTCTTGGATCTGTCTCTATAGATTCTTATACCCAAAATGTATGCTGCCTCACCTAAGTCTTTCACGGAAAAACACTTCCCTAACCAAGCTTTTACGCTTTGTAAAGTGGGAATGTCATTTCCAATCAGTAAGATGTCATCCACATAAAGCACAAGGAACAATACTGCATTATTAGTTACTTTCTTATAAACTCAAGACTCGCCTTCGTTTTTTATGAAACCAAATTCTTTAATTACTTCATCAAAGCGATGATTCCCGCTTCGAGATGCTTGCTTCAATCCATAAATGGACCTTTGATGCTTACACACTTTGCTAGGATTTGATGGATCAACAAACCAATCAGGTAGTGTCATATACACATCTTTGAGAAGGTTTCCATTAAGAAACGCAGTCCAGTAAAGGGAGTTTTGGTCATTTTTCCTAACAAGCAAGAGTCACAATCTCATAAGACTCTAAGTCAAATGTTGTCAAAATTCCATCTTAATGGAGTTTTGATATGCGTTTCTCGTTGATGTGACCCAAACGACAATGCCAAAAGTAGGTTTGATTTAAGTAATTTGATTTAAACCTCTTTGTATTGATGTTACAGATAGGCCATTTAATGGATTCATCGAGGTTAAGAATATAAAGTCCATTCATCAAGAGGCATCTCCATAGAAGATGTGATCTTTATGAAGGGTACAAATCTTATTCTTATTATTTATTTCAAAACCATCAATATCCAAAAAAGAAGCTGAAATAATATTCCTACTCAAAGTTGGAACATAAAGACAATTATTCAGTTCAATAATAAAGCCACTTGGCAAAACTAAATTAAATGTCCCTATAGCTACAACAACAAATCTTGCTCCATTCGCTACTCTCAGGTCCACTTCTCCTTTTGCCAGTGATCTACTTCTTTTGAACCTTTGCACATTTGCACAAATGTGAGATCCACAATCGGTATCTAATACCCATTAAGTAGGAGTAGACATGTTAATTTCAATAACATAAATACCTTGAGAGACAGTCAAACTGGCTTTCACCTTTTTCTTCTCTTGCAAGTAGAGCTTGCAATTCCGTATCCCATGACCTGGTTCATTGCAATGGAAGCAAACCCCTTCCTTTGGTGTCTTGGCCTTGGATTTGGGCTTGGGCTTGTTATTGCCTTTGCCCCTCTTGGCCATGGGCTTTCCCTTTCCTTTGTTCTTCTTGAAATTCCCTTTTTGAACCATTAAGACTTCAGGGGTCTTCTTAATGTTCATTTCAGCCATATTGAGCATCCCGTGTATCTCATGTATCCATGGCATGCATGTTGAAGTTCATCACAAATTGGTCATACTCCGGTGGGAGTGAGCCCAAGATCATATATGTGGCCATGTCATGACCTACGGGAGCTCCAAATTTCTCAAGTTGGTCAAGATAGCCCTTCATCATAAGAACATGTGCACTTCCAGATGTGCCAGAGGCCATATTGCAACTATTCAACACCTTAGTGGTGAGGAACCTTTCTTAACAGGCTTGCTCTTGGAACATTTCCTTGAGTTGGCCCATCATCTGGAAAGCCTCAAACCCTTCAAACTGTTTTTGAAGCTCAGAGCTCATTGTGACTAATATGAGACAAGTCACATCGTTAGAATCATCACAATGCTTCTTCCAAGCATCTTTCTCAGCTCTAGGGGCGTTGTTTGTAGGCTGTTCAGGAATATCAGTATCAAGAACGTATAGCTTTCTTTCCAGCTTAAGGATAATCCTTAAGTTGCGGGCCCAATCAAGGAAATTGGACCCACTTAGTTTTTCTTTTTCAAGAACGGATCGCAATGAATTGTGTGAAGTGTTGGTTGCCATTATCTACATTAAAATTTATTTGCAAAGTTATTAATAAGTTTTGAGCAAAAACTTTCCACAATTTCAAGACTTGATATATAGTGGAGAATACCATTTTACGATAGTTATAAGTAAGCTTTGGCTTATCACCCATAATTAAAGTAAAATCAACCCATGAGAATGACATCTATATGTCCCGGCTATTTCCCATGTTATGCCCTATGCTTAAAACTATTTTGGTAGCCTAGTTAAATCGAAACGTGTCTAAGCATATGGAAATCACTATTTTCCCATCTCCTTTTACCTAGATAACTACTTATATGTTTCTTTGGCAAGAAGACAAAATGATTATCCAAGCTGAAGTAGTGTTTAGGATATGGTAGGTATTTTAAGACTTAATTAAAACAATTTAATTTGACGTGTAAATAATAAAGCCCCAATAAGACATAAAGTAAGCATCACATGCAAGATAAATAACATGGGGACATATTTAGCAAAAATATATTGAGTAACAAAAACTGCAAAGCGTAAATAGTTTAGTGACCAAAATAGCGCTATTAACTTTTTTATTTTATTTTATTCATGTTTTGTTTTGTTTCTTTGTCCTTTTTATTATATATAAAAATGTAAATTTGTTTTAAGTTGATATTTTTCCTTTCATATGGTCAAAATAGAGAAACGAAGAAGAGTTGTGGGCATTTTAGTCCATCAACTTAATCACTTCAGTATTTCCCATACGGACTTTGACGATGGTTGAACTGCTAGTGCTCAATTTTAAGCATTATGTATTATAGTACTCTTATCTTCTAACCTAAGGAGTCTAAAATGCAATTAGTCTTTATTACCAATTTCAAGGATTAGAGTGGTAAACCGCCTTAACTTTTTATGGGGCGGTGACACAGGAATCGAATGCAAGACCGAAGCCCAAAATCTATTTGACGATACTTAATCGCAATAAATCCCAAAATCTATTGACCTCAACTTTCGTTCCACCCTCATGTTGATAATCTCACTGTTTCACAATAGTGATACTTCTTGATACATTAGTATAGATTATAAAAGGGGAGATAATATTTTTTTGACTATTATAACCTTGCATCTTAAATACCTAAATTATTTATCTCCCTCTATTTTGTAATATATGTAAAATTAATTTTACAAAAAATATTTTTGAAAGATGGAAAATGACCCCTAATTTAAAATTAGAATAAAAAATTAAAAATTTCTCTATTATGAATATGGAAAAGTCTCGGTCTTTGCCAGTTCATCACAATTGTCAATGGCGTAGGGTGCAAGTGTATTAGGTAAACAAATACACAAATATTTGTTATGCGCAAAACAAATATAAATTGACTTGCAATTTACATTTCTATTGATTTCTTCCAGTTGATCATCTGAATTTCTTTCAGGTCAGTAGCCCGACTTATTTTCCTTAATGAATATTCTTGTTAATATAAATCCAGAAAATATGTGAATATTCCGCAAAATCTTCTTTCATCCCACTTATTATTTGGATTACAAAATTCAATGTAATTTTTCCTTTGAATCTCAACTTCTTTTCCATGAACAATTTACCTTTACGAAATTTGAAACTCAAACACAATTCAAATGTTGGATGTAACTCAATATTATTGTTTTGGCATCATAAATTGAAGATTTCTTATTAATTATGTGTTCCTTATTAGTACTACAGAATATATGAATATGGAAGCTTTGATCCCAAGGAACCTTAAGCAGTTTCAAGGTTTGAGTCTTGAGGAAAACTTAAATATGGCTGAATTATTTCTTGAGAAGGAGAATCGAGCTCGACGGGGAATTCTTCAGAAACTCGAAGATAGGAGGGTGAGTATTGGATTTTAGAAGAAAAAAAATTCTTTAAATACCTTTACAATTTTTGTAAACAAACTGCTTTAAGAACCTTCTAATTAATTAATTAATGCTCAAACAGTTTGAGAAAAATAATATCGAAATCCAGTTGGAACATCTGTCCTGGGAGAAGAGGATATATGCTACTAATAGAAGGCCAGAAGCAATTCAGTACTTACAACAAGCACTGCAACAGCATCACTTTGTTGACTTGGTGCATTATGAACATACTATTAAGGTAAAAAAAACCACCCTCCATCGTTATAATTGCTCATAAATTATTTTAATTTTACACTTGATAGTCAGTTTTTTTTTTAATCTTTTATTACCATAAACTATTTTCTTTCTACTAAAAAGTCCAAAAACAATAATTGGACTAAAAACAAATCAAAATCTATAGCCAAAGCACATAAGTTTCTTTAACTTATCCAATCAAGAACACAACCCCGGCAAATAATTGTCTGTACCCGTGTATATTCTCAGTCCTGTCCCAAATCACTCACAATTCACCATGTGTATACATAATTAGAAAAAAAGAGGCATGAAATTAACCTTACCATATTTCCATGAATACTTCTTAATACTGCACTGTAAAGACAACCAAGAGTTTCTGTGGATAAGCAGAAATGTTTCAAACCCTCCACAAGTTCATCAACAATAACTATAGTTGGCCTAAACACAAAGAGACATATTTCCAAATTTCTACCATTGAAAGGAACAAAGCATGCCATATCACTTTTACTTTTTTTTTTTTTTTTCTTGAAAATTTCCTGCTGAATTTCTCTTTTTTTTTTTCACTTGAATCTATTAGATGTTTTTCACTGATAATGAAAACTGATAAAAGTAAAGGAAGCTGAGTAACATCCCGATCGGAGAAGTGAGGACAATGAGTGAAAAATGACACTCTGGTTTGGTTTATAGGAAAAATGACTAACTCGGAAAACAAATCAGACAAACTCGTTCTGGATAGTCCGATTTTGGCCACTGAATAAAATCGGTAAAACTCGACCGATCGAATTCCTTTCTTTAAAAGATGTTTTTTTGTAAATTCCTTTTCTGAGTCAATTGTTTGCCTTTCTTTGTTTTAAATATTTAATTGTTGTGTTAAATATTATTGTTTGACTTTACAAATAATACTATTACATTACATATGTTTATGATTATATTTATGTTTTTTTCATCATTTTTTAAAACAGTATATACTTAAAAATTGTATATCCTTATATACACGATAAGTACGCTGGATTCGTATATAAAACGGTCACCTTTGAGTTACCGCAACTTTGAACTATCCTCCTAAACATACAAAGATACACTATAATCAGACATTCTAGCATGCCCACATGCCAAGAGGCGAACAAAAGCTCCAAAAGTTCACCAATTCAATATCCTTAAACCAATAAAACATAAACCTTGAAGACTAAAATTATTTGCCTAATTAACATACCTCATTTTTTCATTCCGAATGCTTAATTGAGAATCCCTAAGTTTTCATTGTTCGCTGATTTTCTCATATCGGAATCAAACGCGAATGTCCGTGATTGATCATTTTTTTGTTTAATAAAATTTATTCGTTAATTATAAAATAACCGATGTCATTACAATCAAAATATAATCTGAAAATATAAGAAAATAAAAGTTATACAATGATTTAGACAACCATGATAACAGATAAAAGTTCACACGCCGGGACTGGGTAAAAAATACTAATAATAGTAGAAAAAGTAAATAAATAATAAAATTCTTCACAGAATTTTCTTCACAGTCCTTGAACAACAGTAGCCAGAGAAGCCCAATTTCAACATCTTCCTAAAGAATCAACAATCTAAAAGACCATGGCGTACCACTGTCTAGTAGATTGTCTCGTAAAGATGTAAAAAATTGAGAAAGGGCCCAAAACAAGTTCGGGTTAAGAGAATCCTCCAAGGAGGATCAAAAGAAACCGCAGATCTGGAAGAATCTGAAGTAGATCTTGCATCCGAGTCTTGAATCTTGAAAAAGAATGACATGAAAAAACTTCATCACGATTTATGACAAAATGAGAGGGTGAAGACACAAAAAATGAAGGAAGGAAGGCTAGATCCAACCAAGATCTGACCGGAAGCCGGAGCTTTTGGTTGGATCTAGCAATGGAAGGAGAAGAAATTGTGAGAAACCAAAAAGAAAAATAAGAGAGAGAGAGAAGGATTGATAATTCACTTAATAGCTTAACTACACAAAATTGCACTAAAGTTGTCACATCCTGTAATCGAGTGATGACCTGACAACATCTTATCTACCAGTGAGACACCGAACTCATAACAAAATAATATAACTTTCAAAACTTAACCCTCGATCAAAATATAACTTACGTCGTTCTTATTAAAGTACTATAATATCATCCATAAACATTAATACATAAACAATGTACCATTTTGTTCAACTAAAAGTAAAGCCTAAGTCATTCTATTACATAATTATCACGGTCTGTCCATTAATCAAAATCCCCATCCCAAGATTACTCTACAACACTCTCCACATAATCATCTGCAAAATCTAAAGGAATGATCTACACTAACCCAGTAAGGATCAAACACCCATTGGAATGAAATATCAAATAAGACACAAAACGTTTCTGATTTTCCCAAAATACTTGAAACATAGTTTGACATAACTTATCTTGAAATGACCTTTTAAATGCTTGCAATAAACTTTAAAACATTACATAGTATCTTATTACAGTCATAGCTTAAAACTAGAACAGAAAACAGTACAGAAAATGGTCCAACAGACTCCGAATGATGGGTCCGGGCCCATCGTCTGAGGTCATCCGGACGAAGTGGAGGGGATCCAGTCATCTGAATCAGAGGCAGTAGACCTGTCAAAAAGTTCGGACGATCTGAGGGCTTTTCAGGTCAACCGAAGAGGTCGTCCGGATTTCAAAACTCCCATTTGTCAGTGCAAAACTGTGAAGGAAATGTCATTTTCTGAAATCCAACTTCACCAACTCATAAATGACATCTTTGGCCATCTCAGCATACAATAACAATACATACGACATTGTACAAACCGTACCCATCCATAACTGAAGTTATACATCATAACTTGGGCTACGAACACCATAAATCGCTAATAACATATCTGTCAAACATGTAGTAAAGCGGATATTACAAGTATCGTCTATACATGCAACAATTAATTCACACAACCGAAATCAATTGCCTGGCTACAACTCTATACCAAGCGTTAACAATTGAAAACTATTATTGACTGCTAAGGAGGGTGAGTCAGTCATTGATTTGGGTACTGCCTCCGAATAAAGGGCAAGAGTTTAAGGATACACCATGTTATGTCATCGCGTACCCATGTGAACTCCACAACACTTTTAAAAACCCTAACATTTTACTCCCGCTAGGGTCAGTGCCAATCAGTAAGTATATAGTATTCCCGGGCACTTAATACAGTGGCGAGATACATCATGTTATAGGGTCACCAACAAATAAGATCTTTAAATTGGGAATACCACATAATGACTCGACCAAATGATGATCAACCACATAGTCAACAACATACAAGTAATGCAATTATAATTCAATACTTCATCCTTTTTTAAGCAATAAAACAATGTAGAAATCATTCAATACAATTTCATACTTTATCAAAGATTATTTCATGCAGTTTGGACAGAATCCAAAAGTTTAAGATCCTTACTTTACTTAACAATTTTTCAAAGATAACAACACTTCACTATTTTTCAAATTCTTAAGCCTAGGTTTCGAAGATCCTTCCCCGTTTCAAAGTGTATGAATTTGACCGTTGCAATCAAATCTCCACCGTTCCGATGGTACTCTTATGAGTCTTCTAACTTTAGTAACAAGAATGAGGTCGATCGGAGTTCATTTGATACTTCCACTTAGTGTTCTTCGATTACTGCACTATTTTCCCAAAATTTCTTTTTTCTTCTTTTCTCTCATTTTTCTCTTCTTTTTCTTCTTACAATATGAAAATCCACCAAATAACTAGCAAAACTTACATCTTTTCAATTTTAACATAACTACCCAAACTTTCTAATATCACACTTAGGTCCATCTACTTCAGAAACACACAAAATCGTCCTTAAACAAAATATGTACACAACATTTAACACATAAAACAATTAAACAATCATAAATCTGAAGGGATTCATGGGCGGAAACTCGTTCCAAACACCCATGGATCCTCCCCTGAAGGATCCGCTCATGCAAAACGAACCGAAAACAGCGATAAAGAACTTACATATTTCGGATTCAAGAAGCTACTTCTTGAATGGAGGATGACGTTTCTTGATCAGTTTCTTGCCACCACCGGATTTCCCTTTGCGGAATATCCCTCTACCGGTATCCACGCGACGAAACGAGCAGCGATTGCTAGCTCTTCGTCTCTCTGAAGTTCGGGAATTAGAGAAGGAAAAAGGGAAGACAGAAAGAAAAACGGTTTTTTTCTTTTGGTCTAGGTATTTCGGCTGATAACAACTTGTTCCTAGGGTTTCGGGTTAAGAGATGTTATATAGAGTGTGGGAGTTGGTTCCCAGAACAACTCCCATGTCTACTCAACTTCTCTCGGCTGTGGGAGACTCTGAATCCCACGTCCCCTAGACTTCCGCTGGTAGTGGGAGTCTTTATCGGATAATGGCTCCCACGTAATCCCAGCTACGGTTAAATACCAAAATTGCCCCTATCTCTAATTCGAATAATAAACACTTTATTATTTTCAGAAAAACATATGTCAGATACAATGAACCTAGACACTTTCTAGATTCATTGAATCTGGACATGAAGCTCGTTAGCTCGTCTATGCGTGTGACCCTGTAGGTTCATATCACAATGGCAATGAAAACACACTTGTTAGTAGTGTGAGTTCATAAGTCACAAGCGGCCCCTAGCAAGACATTGTGACTACCCAAGGTGAATGAATTTACAACGGAACCTATTGTCAATCCACTATTTAATCCCTTTGTCTCGCGATATCCTAATTAAGCATAAGGCATGGTGGTCGTCACCCTTATTAAGCTTAATTGTATTTATGCTCGATCTCCGTGTAGATCTGTTTTCGACAAATAGCATTTGATAACAACTTTATCAAATACGTTTGAGCACGGCCATGCATTTAAACAGATCTTTTCCCTATCGAGGGGCCCATGGATATCTCTCTCTAATAATAGAGAGGGACAAATTCCTTACAATGTCTCTCACATTCAAGCTATGATAGGACACTACATCCGATCATCGAGTCGTATTGATTACTCGTTACAAGTAACGTCCCGATCGAGTCAAAAGCGTGGCTCCATTCATACTAGAATCAATGAAGACATAAGGTCTAAGGATTCTAAAATAGTATTGAGGAAGTAATACTTATGACTTAAGACCATGAAGTATTACTTCTCGACGGATCACGTCCCAATACAATGTATCCCTATATATTGCATCTATGATGTGATTTGTATCCATTACACATGATCGAGTAAAACAAGATCATCAATCAACAATCATACTAGTTTTATTTCATAGTAATTAAGCATTACATAAAACTAGGGACTTCTAGAATAGTAATTACATAAGCTAATGAGTTTTACTATCAAATCACACATTTGATAATCAAAAGCATAATTAACTATTCAATTACATGCTCAAAAGATAACAGAACGCACAACATGTGCTAATGGTCCTAGGGGCACTACTAACAATCTCCCACTTGCCCTAGTTCCAATCATACATGATCCTCAATCCCATTGACCTAGTATGACTCTCATGTTTAGGCTGTGGGAGTGGCTTGGTCAATGGATCTGCAATGTTGTCGTCTGTATGAACTTTGCAAATACTAACGTCTCTCTTTCGATGATCTCCTCTGATCAGATGGAAACGCCTGAGAATGTGTTTGGATCGTTGGTGAGATCTAGGTTCCTTAGCTTGTGAAATGGCGCCGATACTATCACAATAGAGGTCCACTGGGTTCACAATGCTAGGGGACGACACCTAGTTCATCAACAAACTTCCCGATCCAAACAGACTTCTTTAGTCGCTTCGAGGCGACTAGATACTCAGCTTCATTGTAGAGTCGGCCACGGTTTCTTGCTTTGAGCTCTTCCAGCTCACAAAGACCTCCATTCAAACAAAACACAAAACCAGATCGCGATCTAAAATCATCTACGTCGGTCCAGAAGCTTCGCGTCCGTGTAACCATTTACAACTGGACTTCCTTCCCGACCTCAGTAAACTAAGAACATATCTTTAGTCCTTCTCAAGTACTTAAGAATGCTCTTGACTGCAGATCCAATGTGACTCTCCGAGGGTCGATTGATATCTCGCTAGTCATACTTAAAGCAAATGAGACATCCAGGGCGAGTGCATATCATGGCGTACATAATAGACCCAATGGCCGAAGCATATGGGATCTTACTCATGCGCTCTTGGTCCTCCCTTGTGGAAGGTCCTTGAGCTCGCTGAGTTTAACGCCATGTGACATGGGCAAGAATCCCCTTTTTGGAGTCTTGCAACCGAACCGCTTTCGATACCTTGTCAATGTATCCACTGCAGCTCGGGCCAATCATTTTGTTAGATCTATCTCTATAGATTCTAATACCCAAAATGTATGTAGCCTCGCCTAAGTCTTTCATGAAAAGCACTTCCCCAACCAAGCTTTTACGCTTTGTAATGTGGGGATGTCATTTCCAATCGAGTAAGATGTCGTCCCACATAAAGCACAAGGAACACTACTGCATTATTAGTTACTTTCTTATAAACACAAGGCTCGTCTTCGCTTTTTGATGAAACCGAATTCTTTAATACGTTCATCAAAGCGACGATTCCAGCTTTCGAGATGCTTGCTTCAATCCATAAATGGACCTTTGAAGCTTACACACTTTACTAGGATTTGTTGGATCAACAAACCCCTCGAGTTGTGTCATATACACATCCTCGAGAAGGTTTCAGTTAAGAAACGCAGTCTTAACATCCATTTGCCATATCTCATAGTCATAATATGCGGCTATGGCAAGTAAAATCCTAATTGACTTTATCATCACGACGGGGGAAAAGGTTTCGTCATAGTCAATACCATGAACTTGTCTATAACCTTTAACTACTAGTCGCGATTTAAAAAGTGTGTACATTTCCATCCATGTCGGTCTTCTTTTTTATAACACCATTTGTTATCAATGACCTTGCACTCTTCGGGTGGGTCAACCAAAGTCCATACTTGGTTGTCGTACATGGATTGCATCTCGGACTTCATAGCTTCTAGCCACTTATCGACTCGAACTACGAATTGCCTCTTTGTAGGTAGTGGGTTCATCTTGATCAATCAGTTCAACTCGATGATCATCGATCACGAAATCCATATCTCTCGTGTCGTTGATGTACCCGACTCGACCTTCTTGGGGCCTTGTGTCAAAGATTGAAGCTCGATGTCGGCGACGTGAGCTTGCTTGAACTTCTAAAGTTGGTTCGGATGTTGTTTGGGGATTTTGTATTTCCTCAAGATGGATTTTACTCCCACTATCCTCTTTGGAAATAAATTCCCTTTCAAGGAATACACCATTACGAGCAACAAACACTTTGTTCTCTCGATGGAAGATAGAAGTAATATCCTTTAGTTTCTTTAGGATATCCCACAAACAAACATTTGTCGATTTAGAGGGCGAGTTTATCGGATAACAAGCGTTTTACATACGCCTCGCATCCCCAAATTTTGAGAAATGACAAACTAGGTCGTTTCCCAGTCCCACATCTCATATGGAGTTTTCTGAACCGCTTTAGAAGGTACTCTGTTTAATATAAATGCAGCAGTTTCTAGGGCGTAGCCCCAAAAGGAAATTGGAAGACTTGTTTGACTCATCATAGATCGAACCATATCTAATAAGGTGCGATTTCTCCGTTATGACACGCCATTCCATTGTGGTGTGCGGGGAGGAGTTAATTGTGAAACAATTCCACAACCACTAAGATGTTCGTCAAACTCTTGGTTAAGGTATTCGCCACCTCGATCCGATCGAAGTATCTTAATACTTTTACCAAGTTGATTCTGTACTTCATTTTGAAATTCTTTGAATCTTCCAAAAGATTCGATTTATGTTTCATTAGATAGACGTAGCCATATCTACTGAAATCATCCGTGAATGTGATGAAGCATCTGAAACCCTCCTCTAGCACTTGTGTTCATTGGTCCACAAACATCTGTATGTATGAGGCTCAACAAATCGGAAGCTCTCTCACTTTGTCCAAGTAAAGGGAGCTTTAGTCATTCTGCCCAACAAGCAAGATTCACACGTCTCATAAGACTCTAAGTCAAATGATGTTAAAATTCCATCTCGTATGGAGTTTTGATATGCGCTTCGTTTATGTGGCCCAAACGACGAGTGCTAAAAGTAGGTTTGGTTTAAGTCATTTGATTTAAACCTTTTGGTATTAATGTTATAGATGGGCCTTTTAATGGAATCATCGAGGTTGAGAATATAAAGCCCATTCATCAAAGAGGCATCTCCATAAAAGATACGATCTTTATGAATGGTGCAAATTTTATTCATAATACTTAATTCAAAACCTTCAATATCCAAACAAGAAACTGAGATAATATTCCTACTCAAAGTTGGAACATACAAACAATTATCTAGTTCTATGATAAGGCCACTTGGCAAAACTAAATTAAATGTCCCCGTAGCTACGAGCAACAACTCTTGCTCCGTTGGCTACTCCGAGGTCCACTTCTCCTTTTGCCGGTGATCTACTCCTTTTGAACCCCCTGCACATTTGCACAAATGTGAGATCCACAACCCAGTATCTAATACCCATGAAGTAGGAGCAGACATGTTAATTTCTATAACATAAATACACGGAGAGACAAAGTCAAACTGGTCTTTCCCTTTTTTCTTCTCTTCCAAGTAGAGTTTGCGGTTCCGTTTCCAATGGCCCAGTTCGCCACAATGGAAGCAAACTCCCTCCTTTGGTGCCTTGGCTTTGGGGTGCAGGGGCTTGGGCTTGTCATTGCCTTTGCCTTTGCCTCTCTTGGCCATGGGCTTTCCCTTGCCTTTCTTCTTGAAATTCCCTTTTTGAACCATTAAGACTTCGGGGGTCTTCTTAATGTTCGATTCAGCCTGCTTGAGCATCCCAGTGAATTTCGTGTATGGTCTTCTCCATGGCATGCATGTTGAAGTTCATTACGAATTGGTCATACTCCGGTGGGAGTGAGCCCAAGATCATATCCGTGGCCATGTCATGACCTACAGCAGCTCCAAGCTTCTCGAGTTGGTCAAAATAGCCCTTCATCTTAAGAACGTGTGCACTCACGGAGGTTCCGGGGGCCATTTTGCAACTATTTAATGCCTTAGTTGTGAGGAATCTTTCATGACGAGCTTGCTCTTGGAACATTTCCTTGAGCTGGCCCATCATCTGGAAAGCCTCAACTCCTTCAAACTGTTTTTGAAGGTCAGGGCTCATTGTGACTAACATGAGACAAGTCACATCGTTAGAGTCGTCGAAATGCTTCTTCCAAGCATCTCTTAGAGCTCTAGGGGCGTTATTTTCAGGTTGTTCAGGGAATGTCCGTTTCAAGAACGTATGGCTTTCTTTCACGCTTAGGACAATCCTTAAGTTGCGGGCCCAATCAAGGAAATTGGTCCCGCTCAGTTTTTCCTTCTCAAGGACGGATCGCAGTGAATTGTGTGATGAATTGGTTGCCATTTATCTACATTAAGTTAATTGCAAAGTTATTAGTTTTTGAGCAAAACATTTTCCACAATTTCAACACTTGATAATAGTGGGGAAAAAAAACATTTTACAATAGTTATAGGAAAGCTTTGGCTTAACACCCACAATTAAAGTAAAATCATCTAATGGGATTGACATCTATATGTCCCGGCTATTTCCCATTTTATGCCCTAGGCCCAAAACTATTTTGATAGCCTAGTTAAGTCGGACCATGTCTAAGCATATGGAAATCACTATTTTCCCATCTCCTCTCGCCTAGATAACCACTTATCTCGTTGCTTTGGCAGCAGGGACATAATGATGATCCAAGCTCATGGAGTGCTTAGGATATGGTAGGCACTTTGAGACTTAATTAAAACCATTTAATGTGACGTTCAAAATTAAATCCATCCAGACATAAAATAAACATCACACGCAGGTTATTAAGCGAAAAAGTAAATGTGATATAGCATGGCCTATTCCTATAATGACTCCCACGAGCCTTGTGGGAGTCAAGGGTCAATCTAGGTCAAAATCCATCTCATGGATAATGTCTTCGATCTTGTACCTCCAGCCTTGTTACATATTTGCATGGGCATACCCAGCCTTCAATGTAAAGCAGTAAAGCTAATCTAATGAAGCGATTACAATTTTACAACATTGAAAAATGACTCGCAGGTCGTATTATAAAATTACAATCAAAATATGTAAAACAAGGGTTATAGTAGGCCATGCTATTCACCATGCTAATATCACATAAAGCACAATGAAATCATACACAAAATCTTAATTCGGGGGGAGCGACGAATCGGGACGACGCAGACGAATCTGATTCTACATCAGCTCATCGAATCTGATTCTACATCAGCTCATCGAATGAGTTTTTCCTCCCAGATTTACCCTACAATCGCCTTACATACATAATCCGATTATGTAATGGTTAATCGGATTAACAGAAACAGTTTATGCTTAATGACAGAATTTAATCAAATTAATTTCAGATTAACATAACAGTTTATGCAGTTTACAGAATCAAATTCACAGCAGTTTATGTATTTAATCATATTAATGACATACGGTTAATCAGTTCATACAATATTAATCAAATTAAAACAGTTTATGCATATCATGATATCCAGAAACATGTAATCAGATTAACCGAAATTCGGTTTATACGTTATAATCACGTAAAACATAAAAGAAACGATCTTTTCTGCTTTTTTCACAAATACACATACCAAATCGAATTTGATACGTGTTAAGATGTGATTAACAATATCGAATTCGAATCGTATGAGCAAGGCTCTGATACCACTGAAGGGATTCATGGGCGGAAACTCGTTCCAAACACCCATGGATCCTCCCCTGAAGGATCCGCTCATGCAAAACGAACCGAAAACAGCGATAAAGAACTTACATATTTCGGATTCAAGAAGCTACTTGAATGGAGGATGACGTTTCTTGATCGGTTTCTTGCCACCACCGGATTTCCCTTTGCGGAATATCCCTCTGCAGTATCCACGCTGACGAAACGAGCAGCGATTGCTAGCTCTTCGTCTCTCTGAAGTTCGGGAATTAGAGAAGGAAAAAAGGGAAGACAGAAAGAAAAACGGGTTTTTTTCTTTTGGTCTAGGTATTTCGGCTGATAACAACTTGTGCCTAGGGTTTCGGGTTAAGAGATGTTATATAGAGTGTGGGAGTTGGTTCCCAGAACAACTCCCATGTCTACTCAACTTCTCTCAGCGTGGGAGACTCGAATCCCACGTCCCCTAGACTTCCGCTGGTAGTGGGAGTCTTTATCGGATAATGGCTCCCACGTAATCCCAGCTACGGTTAAATACCAAAATTGCCCCTATCTCTAATTCGAATAATAAACACTTTATTATTTTCAGAAAAACATATGTCAGATACAATGAACCTAGACACTTTCTAGATTCATTGAATCTGGACATGAAGCTCGTTAGCTCGTCTATGCGTGTGACCCTGTAGGTTCATATCACAATGGCAATGAAAACACACTTGTTAGTAGTGTGAGTTCATAAGTCACAAGCGGCCCCTAGCAGGACATTGTGACTACCCAAGGTGAATGAATTTACAACGGAACCTATTGTCAATCCACTATTTAATCCCTTTGTCTCGCGATATCCTAATTAAGCATAAGGCATGGTGGTCGTCACCCTTATTAAGCTTAATTGTATTTATGCTCGATCTCCAGGTAGACTGTTTCGACAAATAGCATTTGATAACAACTTTATCAAATACGTTTGAGCACGGCCATGCATTTAAACAGTCTTTCCCTATCGAGGGGCCCATGGATATCTCTCTCAATAATAGAGAGGACAAATTCCTTACAATGTCTCTCACATTCAAGCTATGATAGGACACTACATCCGATCATCGGTCGTATTGATTACTCTGTTACAAGTAACGTCCGATCGAGTCAAAACGTGGCTCCATTCATACTAGAATCAATGAAGACATAAGGTCTAAGGATTCTAAAATAGTATTGAGGAAGTAATACTTATGACTTAAGACCATGAAGTATTACTTTTCTGACGGATCACGTCCAATACAATGTATCCCTATATATTGCATCTATGATGTGATTTGTATCCATTACACATGATCAGTAAAACAAGATCATCAATCAACAATCATACTAGTTTTATTTCATAGTAATTAAGCATTACATAAAACTAGGGACTTCTAGAATAGTAATTACATAAGCTAATGAGTTTTACTATCAAATCACACATTTGATAATCAAAAGCATAATTAACTATTCAATTACATGCTCAAAAGATAACAAAACGCACAACATGTGCTAATGGTCCTAGGGCACTACTAACAAAATCACATAAGTTTATGCAAATTACTTGGGCCAAAAAGTCCTAAGTATCACATCCTTCCCCGTTTCAAAAGTTCCGTCCCCGAAACTTACGCACCTCGCTCCTAAAATAGGCGGGGACTGAAATTCAAGAGTGTAAGATCCTTACCTTAATTTCTTAACAATTCTTCAAAGTTATCAACACTTCACTATTTTTCAGATTCTGAGGCCTAGGTTCCGAAGGCTATTACTCTGAATTTGATCGTTGGAATCAAATCTCCACCGTTCAGACTGTAATTTTAGGAGTCTTCTAACTTCGACAACAAGAATGAGGCCGATCGGAGTTCGTTTGATCTTTCAACTTATTGTTCTACGATTACTACACCGTTTTCCCATAATTACTCTTTTCTTCTTTTCTCACATTTTTCCCTTCATTTTTTTCTTACAATGAAAATCCAACAAATAAGTACTCCCTCCATCCTAAATCATCTGTCCACTTTATGTTTTGCACGGGGATTAAGGTTTCATCAAATTCTACAGTGGGATATGGTAAAATGTCAAACATGACCCTCTTTAATTTTAGTTGCAATTTAATTCTACCTTCTCTTTCTCTATATTCTTCTCTCTCCAACATTTAATGTAAAGGGTAGGATTGGAAAAATCATCTTCAATGAACCTTTTATTTAGAAAGTGGACAAATAATTTGGGACAGATTAAAAAGGAAATGTGGACAGATAATTTGGGACGGAGGGAGTAACAAAACTTATACCTTTTCAATTCTAACATAAATGCCCAAACTTTCTAATATCACACTTGCTTTTCTCTACTTTATAAACATACCAAAACGCCCATGAACAAAATATGTACACAACACTTAATACATAAAACAATTAAATACACATAAATCACATAAGTTAATGCATAAATGTAAACAGGTATAGTATAACACCTGTTAATGCATAAATGTAAACAGGTATATAGTATAACACCTTCAACATATATTTTTTTTTCGGAGGCGCTATTGGCACTCCAAAAATTGTTATTTAGACTCCATATCTAGATGAACTTTGTAACAAAGGGACCATACTACTATAAGTACCCCAAGCTCTTTCTTTTATATTTATATTTTCTTTTTTTTTATAAAAAAAAATCACTGTTTTTAATGACAAATAATCGTCAATGCTCTTCTCCCCTCTCATATGTTCCTTCTCATCCATTGTTTTTCTGTACATTCTGTAAGAATTTGACCATCTTTGCACAAGTTTATGAAGAACTCTTAAGTATTTATATTATTAATTTTTTTAGAGAGCATCCATCAATTATACGTCGGGGGTACTTGTACTCAAGTGAGATTTTTTTTGAGGGATTTTTACTTAACCATACAAGAGACTGCATTCAAGTACTATGTTCAAGGTTTTAGAAAGAAAATTGAGAAACGTGATGCCAATACATTAACGATAAATCGTACTGTTGAAATTATCTTAGGTAGTAGACATTTATAAGAATATGTAGATTTCAAGTCACGAGTTACGGCATGTCTTCTCGGTGTTATTTAAAAATATGGAACAAGAATATAATATCTTAAAAGTTTAGGTCGGAATTCAGGTTTTTGGAGGAAAAAAATAAAGAAAGAGTCGAGACAGAAAAAAGAAGGTGATACATCATATATGTATGAATATAGAAGAAAGAGCATGGGTAGTATTTCTCTTTATTACAAAAATAATACAAATGGAGTGTCAATACTAAATTTTGGAGTTCCAATAGTAGCCCCTTTCTGGTCTACATATTTTTCTCTTTTACTATTTTGGTTTCTCACAAAATGGCCATAATTCTATTTTGAATTAAAAATCACCTGTGAAGGACCAAAATTATTAAAGAAAAAATGTAGGCTTAAATTACTATTTTCTTTTTACTGTGAAATAATTTTGATTTTTTATTAGTTTTCCTCTTCTCTGTAAAAAACAGATGAATCGTTTGTTTCACCAATTACAACATGGAAGAAAGAGTTCGGTTGTGGAAAAGAAGATTTTTGGAGCCATTATTAAATTATCTGGTGATGAAAGAAGAGAGAAACTTCTCATTGATGCTCCTAATAACAAGTCAAAGTTTCCTTCGTACATTGAAGAATATATAACATCGGAACAACCTATTGAAGAAATTCTAGAATCAGATAAATTGATCAAAGAACAGATCCAGGTAGTTCATTGTTTCCCTTTTCATTCTCATCATCGTTAGTTGTTTTATTTTTGAAGACATACCTTCTAATTTCTTATGGGATTTTATAGTAACTGATTGGATAAAAATGGCAAATTTTAGCGCGCACAAAAAAAAAAAAGTTTTGCCAACTTTTACAGGTTTAAAGATAATTAACTTGACAGGAATTGAAGAGTTTAGATCAGGAAATTCCCTCTAGGGTTCCTTGGAAACCTAGGGTTTTTGGTCCCCGGTTTTACCTAAGCAGGCGCTGACAGCCTTTGTTTAACGCTACAACTTTGCTATCTACCATAATCGTTTTACTGCAGTTCCAGTTTCTCACCCCCTTTGCATCCTATTGCCTTTTGCATCAAAATCCCTTTTGCTTCCGATGGCAGCTGGTCTTACCCGTAAATTTTAGGGTATCGCAATCCATGGCATGGAGAAGGCTACCATATTGTTTGATGAAGATGATATTCCATATGGTATCTCAGAGACCAGAGCTAGCTTCGTCGGTCGTTTCATTAGCAACAAACCAGTACAGCCCCATCACTTTCGGATCCTTATTTTATCCAATTTCGTTTCAAGCCAAGGAATGTCACAACAATAAGGAAAAAAAATGTCTTACCCAGCGCACAAGGCTCCCGCGTCAGTAGGGTATGGGGAAAGTCCCGATGTACGCAGCCTTACCCTTATGTCACAACAATGGAAGTTGGATTAAAAATTGCTAGAAGCCTTACCAATTGTACGTTTTAAAAAATTAAGGAGGGCGAAGATGAGGAGAAGTTGTTTCAGTTTTGGGCCAGATCCCGTCTATGGGGAGAATATATGGGAGTCCAAATATGAAAGCTACTCAAATATTTGCCACAAATGTTGTTATCTAAATAAGGTGTTGGATTAATTTCCCAAACTACGTCACGGGATTACGAGGGAGGATCAGAGAACCCTTGGATTTTGTTATGACAAACATGCCTCACGTTGCATTAAATTCACACTTTTTTCAAAATTTCAATCTTGATGGGAAGGGAGGAATTGGGCATGATAACCCTTGTAGGGCTTTGGTGGCAATCACTAATCCATGAAAGATGGAAATGGAGGCTCGATGGAGCTTCATGCTAGCGACTGTTCTACTAACTTCGGAAAGAAAGTGGTTTGTGGGAATAAAAAACTTGTCCGGCATTTATTCAACTCCCCTATGCGACCATTTTTAGGTCGGGCTTGCTCTAGTGGGATTGTCATTGTCAGGATAAGAAAATTTGAGAATTACATTAGGGTCGTGTTTCACGAACTAAGGGCCGAGATCATGAGAACTCGCGATCCCCTCATTAGAAAATGCGTGATAAGGCACCACGAGGTGAGGAGCAATAGACTGTTGAGGGCACATAAATGGTGACGGAGGATCCAAGTTTCGATTAGACTATGATGGAGACAATGGTTGCGGCTTTGGGTTTTGGCAAAGGAAAGGGAAAACTTAAGGTTGGGGTTTGTGATATCGATTTTAGAGATGTTAAGGCAGAGGTCGCATGCTGGCCACACCCGTATCCATGAGTTGTCTCGCTTGGAATTGTCGGGGACTTAACAACATTTGGATTATTCAGGCGTTGGCGACCTAATCATCGAAAAAGAGGCGCCAATATTGAAGACGATTTGAGCCCTAGTGGTTTCGGAAACAAAGTTTTCAACAAGAAACGTCTGATGCTTGGTGAAAGCCAAGTTTTGTGAGTGTTTTAAGCATTAAAATGCAATTGAGATGTTTAAGCATTACTTGTTAGACTGGAGTAGGAAAACTGCAAGAGAATTTGAAAAGAAACGTGATAAATTGCACAGGTCTTGCAGATATCCAATCTATTAGGAGCAAGCTTGGTTACAACCTTTTAGATGTGCTCTCCGTTATAAAAACATTTGAGCATGTCATGTACCTTCGTGGGGAGCTATTTGAGCATGTCATGTACCAAGCTTTGCTCAAGGGTCATACAATCAATGTATTTTCTCATACTAAATTTCTGGCAGGCCCATCTTGTGAAACATCTAACAAGGATGGAGCCTGCTAAAACACGAATAGAGTAGTGGATTGGAAAAAGACATTATGTCAGTATTTGTTATGATAGTTGGTTAACTACTATGCATAGTTTCCAATTTATCTCCTCTCAAACCTAAGACCTTTGGAGAGGTTGATGGAAGTTTCTAGTCTCATAGACTATGGCGTCGAAAGGTTGAATCGACTACTGATTCAGAGATATTTTTCGGCTTATGAAACTGATGAGATTCCTAAAATGCCTTTATGGGACTCTTGGCCGCCGGATAAAATTGTTTGTGCATTTACTAAGAATGGAACTTTCTCGGTACGCTCAGCCTATCACCTTAAAATGGACTTGAAACAGAATGAGGGCTTTAAATTTATACCATTATCGAGTTTTTGCGAACAAACGAAATGTATCAATTTTGGGTACTTTCCAGTTACGCATGATGATATATCTTCTTTGGAAAAATATTAAGGGCATACCAACATGTAATGTGGTGCTCTCTAGACAGATCAAGAGTTTTGGTCTAACATGCCAAGTTTGCAAAAACGCAACTAACGTAGTTGAAGGAATTCATGAGCAGAAACTCGTTCTAAAAACCCATGAGTCCTCCCCCGAAGGATCCGCTCATACTATGGGAATCGAAAAATTCAGACGAAAACTTACATCTTTCGGTTAAGGTTTTGATCTCAGATTGTGTGCTGCTGCCACCAATAGCGTTCTCTTGCGGAATTGCTCTCTACCGGTATCCATGCTACGAAATGAGCAGCGAGTGCTAGCTCTTCGTTTCTGAGTTTCGAATAATGTAGGGGCAGAAAATAAGAAATCTGATTTCGGGGTATTTTGGTTTATTGCGGCTCAAGCAAGAAAATACCTAGGGTTTCGACCAAAAGAGGATTATATAGATGTGAGAGTTTGTTCCGAAAACAAATCTCACGTCCTATCAACCTCTTCTGGTAGTGGGAGTCTTTATCGCATAATAACTCCCACGTAATGTCAGCTAAAACCAAATACCGAAAGTGCCCCTCCTTAATCTCTAATTCGAATAATAACATTTTATTATTCTCAGAAAATAAACGTCAGATACAATGAACGTAGACACATTCTAGATTCATTGAATCTGGATATGAAGCTCGTTAACTCGTCTATGCGTGTGACCTTGTAGGTTCGTATCACAATGGCAATGAAAACACACTTAATAGTAGTATGTGTTCATAAATCACAAGCGGTCCCTAGCAGGACATTGTGACTACCCATAGTAAAGGAATGTACAGTGGAACATAATATCAATCCACTGTTTTAATCCCTCTGTCTCGCGATATCCAAATTAAGCATAAAGCAGGGTAGTTGTCACCGTTATAAAGCTTAATTGTATTTATGCTTGATCTCCAGGTAGACTGTTCCAACAAACAGTATTTAATTACAAATTTATT